>CM017565.1:8995384-9612884 GCA_007844125.1 Sinonovacula constricta
CTTGGCTCTTAGTAACTTTAAAAACTTAACAAAAACCTAAACCAACCAAGAAAATATTTGGTAAAAAAGGGGCATAACTATGCTAAACCTAATGTAAAGGTTACCTTCCATATTAAAATAAGTTCCACATTTGACAGTGAATTGACCGTGATTGAAGTGAATATCTGATGGTTTTAGTAAAAAAGACCTTAACAAAAGGGTAAAGCCATATAAACCCACCCAGCAAGAGGGTCATAACACTAGCTAGCCATATATACCCACCCATCAAGAGGGTCATAACATTAGCTAGCCATATATACCCACCCAGCAAGAGGGTCAGAACACAAGCTCCAGTAACTTTGACAAGTGGAGCTAAAAGAAGCACAATCTTGACCATTAAGAACTTTAGGCACAGATTTCTTCAGTCAGTTCTGCAGTTTTGATTAAACCCAGAAAAATCATATTCCAAGGTTTACCATTGTCAAATTAACACATTTAAACATCCGTGTCACAATTAGAAAACTGGAATGTGCTTGATAATAAAGTATGATCTTTAACTGAAGCGAACATTTTATATTCTAAGGTCCCTGTTGAATTGTTGCAGATTATAATCGTCTAGTACATGGTTTATCCCTGAGTCCTTTTATTGGTTGGAAATAAATAATAGCCAAGTATTTCTCCACATATATACTGTTAAAGAGGGCAAATGCATGAAAATGGACACAGCTGAAGTTGATACAGATGACACAATATTTAATTATTTTATATCATGAATAACTTACAGATTAATACCAAACTTTTACAATTAGCTGTGCCATTTTACCAGATAAAGCTGTGTATGTTCTCCTTAAACACATCTCCCTGTGCCATTTTCAAGCATTGTTACTCTGCAGAACAAGAAGAAAGGTCAACTACACTACACAAAGAGGAACAGATACAAGTGGTTACTACTCTACTCACTCCAACTAAACTATAGAATAATCAGTTACAACAGCCTTCCAAAAACACTGGCCTGTCACTAGGGAATAAAGTTATGGCTAATTTCAGAACTGTATAAAAATAGAACAGAACATTCTCTTCTTTTTTTTCCAATTAGAAGTAACACTGAATATTTTTGTAAATTTGTAAAAAATACTTTTATATTACTGAATAAAATTTATCATCATAGTCTTAAAGCAATGATGTTCAATAATACAATTAGATTGTAAATGGTGACATTTAACTTCCAGCGTGCTCAACACAGCAAAAAAAGTTTAATTTTGCGTACTTCAGTCTTTTCTATCTCTTAAATCTTCACTGAACAAAGACCAAGTTAAAGATGTAGTTCATTATCTTTTGACAAAAAACATAAGCAAAGAACATTACAGTATATTTTGGGTTGACATCTTCCCTACAACTTTTATCTACAGAATTAAATACTTTAGTCAATTTTCAACAAGATCAGTTCATAAGATCAAACACTTCTTATGTACATAAATATTATTGCCAAAAACATTAAATGGTTAGAAGAAAAAGTCAGGTCAAGTGCACATCACATTTACAGTCATATAAATAAATAACTTTCTTCATTTTTTCTTTCTCTCACAATTATGACAATGTTAAACACCTGACTGAGATAAGTTGGCGGTAAGTCATGCAGAACACATCCAGCTGTGGATTGTTAAACATTTAAAGTCAAAATCGTCTCTTCGCAATGACAAAAAGAATAGGTGCATAATGATTTCATTCACATTCATACTGTGTCAACTCATCTCAGAAAGATCATATGGAAAACAGCATGTCTACATGAGACAACAATGTCATGAGATACAACTACAAATGCGTTCTGGGTAGAACCGGTACTGGCTCCGACCTAGAGTGGGTGAAACCGATACCTTCCCCATTACTCTTATTTACAGGTGTATCAAGGAAACTGAGGTAAATGCCAGAATGTTTGCAAATATGTCAAACAGGCGAAGGTTAACTAACACAATAACTTAATACTCCACAAGGTGCTTTCTGTAATTACAAGTTCTGAAATATATATCAAAGAAAGTAACTTTCCTTCATATTATAATCATTCCTATACCCAGTCCATGGTTTCAGCAGCAATGCCAACACTTCTGGTTGGGATGGAGCTTTGTAAGTTACTGGCCATGACTTACAAACCTTGTGCATCCCTTACTTGTTCATAGACTATTTGTTTCTACACAAAGACAATGGAAAATCTAGACATCATAACCAGAAAGGCAGCAGCTTAATTGATATGCATAAAATGGCACCGTTTGTCTGTCCCCTCAAATGTAAGCTAGCATGACTGTTGCCTAGCGAACGGTCTGGGGGCCATACCAGGTTCTCATAGCAACAGCCAAACAACGCATGTCAAGTCACACAGATCACAAGCAGTTAACGGTGGGGTCCAAAACAATTGTCTGCAAGTCACAAATGCTTTTTGGCAACACACAGCAACATTTGTCCTCAAGGAATAAAAAGGTCAAATATGAAACTTGATAATAATAAAATAACACATTTGATCACTTGTGCAAATGATGTAAATACTGTTAGCAGACAGTTCTGAATCATCACATAGTTAAACATCGTATAGTCAAGTCACAGCACTGAACACAACAAACAAGATTCTGCGCTTCAAACACAATTGTCACAAAGTCCTAGGACTCTTCAGCAGTAGATTTACCATCCTTCTCTTCACAACCCTCCTCCAACTTATCATCCAAGTCAGCATCAGCACCACCCTGCAGCACTGGTTTCTGCTTCACCTTGCCAGTTGACTCCTTGATCAACTGCTGTTGTTTTGCCAGGAGAGCATCAAGTTTTTGCTGCTTTGCTATCAACAACTCTTCCTTCTCCTTCTGCTCCTTGGCTGCCAGCAGCTCCTGAACAATTTTGGGCACGGGTTCTTTGGAGGCCGACGAGTGACTGCTTGATGATTTGGGCGAGGACAGTTTCTTGGAGAGAGATTTTAACATTTGGGATGAATAAGCACCTTCTTCACTCTCTTGAGAGTCCTTTCCAGACATATCAGAGTCAGTCTGTTTAAGGTTTAGCACTGCATCCAAGCTGTGACGCTTACTATCCCGTTCTTCCTTGCCTGGTTTGTCATCCATCTTATTCACTCTGAACTTAAGACTGTCAACAATGCGACTTAACTTGTCAGAACTGCAGATCTTTTGTTTGGACTTGTCCTCTGTTTTAGGTTTTGATTTCATAGACAAGTCACAAGGCATATCGTCTCCTTCAAATGTACTTTTACTTGCTGACATCTTACTGCCAGAGTGTGCAGCTGTTGTGTTTTCCACCACAGCTTTGGGCTTGGCTTTAACACTTAAATCCTGAGCTTGGTTCAATGATGACACAGTTGATGAAGATGAGGTGTGGGTGTGACTTGACTTGGAAGGTTTACTGTGCTTTGGTTCCTCTTCCATGGGAGAGTGTCCATTCAGTAAACCCAAGCTGGCAAGACTAGTTGGAATGCCACCAAAGCCTTGGGCAGCAAGAAGCGGATTGTACAGCAGGGGATTAAACATGAGAGGGAAGGAAGGATGTGGACTAGAGGTTTCATCTTTGTGCCCTTTGTCTTCTTTTGAGCCCTTGGAATCTTTTGAGTGTTTGGGTGAATCCTTGTCTGAGGGCATAGAGGGAGATCCGTGGAGACCAGGGAAGCCAAAGCCTGCGAGCCCCAGGGCCAGGGGGTTCAGACCAAGGTTGTGCATGGAACCAAATGGCATAGGCAACTTGCCAAAGCCTGCTGCCATAAGCTGAGCTGCATTCATGGCCTCAATGGAGGCAGCAAGAGCAGCTGCCTGGTGAGGGTCTGTGCCTGTCATCATGGAATGTGAGAGAGGGCTGTCTCGAGGGCGTCGACCTCTACGTGAGGGTGTGCCCACACGGGGTAGAAGTGTCTTTGGCAGCGTACCCTGGAAAAAATGAAAGAAAATGGAGATTATTGTACATGTTTTATCTTTACATATTAATATTAGCTAAACATAAAAAACAAAATGCAGCAATTCTTTAACCTAAATCGCTTTTGTTTTGTGAGGTTAATCTTATAAAGCCTAAAACTTATAAAGCCTAAAACTGCACAAAAGGTAAGCCTGCAGGTTTGAACAAAACCACAACCAACACACAGAATTTCTAACTCAAAATCATTATGACAAATGTCTTGCTATTTATAAAATTCTTTCTTTGAATCAGTGGTCATCACCATCACATATCTGTGGAGGACCCAATGACAGAGCCATTATAAAATATTTACCTTAGCCCTAACGAGTTCGGCCCACTTGGGGTCCACATCCCACATGGGGTTCTGCTCCAGCCATTCTGCCAGGTATCTCAGGGGTGGGGCCTTAGCTCCAGTTATCTTGAATAAAAAAAAACTCATCAATAGCTGGTGGATACTAAAACAACTACAGTAAGTTTATATATGTATGGATTTGCCAGCATTTTGCCGATACAGTGCAGCTACATTTCTATCATTATAGCACAGGGGCACTTATGAGGTGCCCAGGGACTGAACCCGACCTGTCCATTATACTGACACCAACAAGTCTGGCGTCAATGCGCTGTCCCCTAAGCCTGAGCGTTAGGAGGGAAGCCACTACTACCAACTTTAAAGTCTTTGGTTTGACCCAGCCGGGGTTTGAACCCACGACCTTATGATCCGCAAGCCGACGCTTTACCATCTGAGCTATTGTGGCCTGTATATATATATATAATATATATATACATATATATATATATATATATATATATATATATATATATATATATATATATATATAAAATACAATAAAAACAACAACAAAAGAACTATGTAAGTGCTAAAAAAGGCACTGATGTGAGATATTTAGCAGAAGAGATGGAAATTAGACCATCTGCTTCCTTGCTTTTTCTTTGTCTGCTACTTCTTTTTGTAATTACAAGCTGCATTGATAACATAGGAATACTTGGTTCCTTTTGTTATTATTATTCTGCTATTATTGCCTGCATTTTTTATAATTAAAGGCTTCTTTTAACTGCAAACTCCATTTTTAAATGCAGCATACTTTGTTCTTTTTCTGAAAATTGCATTCTTGAACAGTTGTGATATCCTGTTATTGCCTGCTACACTTCTATCCTTATAAAAAAAAATGCATTTTAAGAGGCACCACTCTCCACAGAGATTATATTAATAGCAAATTAAACAATAAGGTAATTAAATATTTTGCTTAAAAAGTATTGCTTAAAAGCATTTTTGAATGCTGAGTTGATGTATACATGCATTTTAAAAAAAGTACAATATGAATTTCAAATGGTTTCATAGACATTGGGTGATAAACACCAACAATGACTTCCAGTTTGTGCAGGTCTAAAAAACAATTACTAAAAATATAGTAAATAACAGAATAAAATACAAAAACTAGCAAAAAAACTTTTTAGTGAAAAAACACACACAACACATTTACAATGCCTTGCTAAACACTGGGTTAAAAATCTTCATGCCAAGGTCGTCTATTGTTCTCGGCCTCTGAATGGCTGGATAGGAATGAATTCTGGCATCATGGCCACTAGGTTCAAATAAAATGATTTTAGGCTCAATCCAAATGATTGACCAATCTGGATCACTAAAGCAGGCGGTGTACTCACCTTCTTCCCTGTGAGCCGGTTGATGACAGACACATTCTCCTCCCCTGTCAGCTTCTCAACTTCCAGGAAGGCAGGATCAAACTTTGGTTTGCGGCCCTTTCTTCTCTCTGGGTACTCTGGTGCCTAGACAAAGTTTCAATGGTCAAGTGAATAATGAGGATAAAGACCTGTACAAAATATGAACATATCTGAACCATTTACACTGTATTTTGTTTTAATAAACCTATCCATTTATTAGTTATGTGTTATCAACTTCATGCAAACATAATAACACATAATGACTAAGAAGCAACAGTAGATCCTGATAAGACGGCTCCAAGGGTATCTTGATGATCTTGATCTTTTACACACTTTGCCAAATTAAGTAGAAGATTAATAGTAAATTCATTCACAAGCAAGGCAGCCCCAGCTGATTAAATTACTTGAAGTGCCTGATCATAATTAACTTTTTATGTTGAAACTAATAAATATCACTTTTTTAGATAATTTAGGTAAACTACATCTTTCAATCTGACCATTTTTCACAATATCAACATTTAAAGCAAACAAGGGAGAATGTGGGTTCATAAACCTTGATACATATCATAAAGAGATAAAGAATCAGTTGCTAAAACATATTCATGTGTAATTGTTTTTTTGTGTAGTTTACTTAATGTCACATAAGGATGATGAGGTTTTCATGGCGGAAGCATTTTTCTGCTTCTTGTGGACAAACCTCATGTAAAACAATAAGATTGTCTGATCATCACAATAAAAGAAAGGAGCCAATCTACACTGAAGAGACAATCCAACTTACAATTTCTCCCTGTTCCAACTCATCATCACGACTGTCCACCATGTATCCAGGGTGACGTTCTAGCCAGGTTTCAAGATCTTTCTTCAGCGGAGCCTCATCACCGGACAGACGGCTGCCATCTTCCAGATTCACCACAGGCACATGGGCATCTATAACAATCACACTGGCACTCAGAACTGGGCTCAAACAACACCATATCATTAGGCAATGAAATATTAGAATGGGAAGCATTTATAGTATAATAGTTTTTTAGTTAATCTTTCTTAAATTTTGGAAGAAAAACATCTGAGTGTGTAGTATAAGTTAAACTTGACATTTTGCAAGTAAAGTATAAAATGCAATAACAAAAAAATAACGCCAAAACAAAGCGCTTGATAAAAAGACAAAACAAGTTTGAGCTTAAATTGAACTCAAGCCAAAAACCAGTGCCCACCTTTATCAAATGCAGCCACTGCCCGGGCAGTCTGTCGTCTTGCAAGGGCCTCTGCCATGGCGATCTCAGCCATCTTCTCTGCCTTTCTTTTCCTTCCACGGCGACCTCGCCGGTCTCCAAACAACAACCCTTGCTCAATCTGTAGAGAAACACGAGTCAATTTCATCTAAACCTAACATGACTCTCTATAACAATAAAACCTTTGCTTGCATATATTATTATTTTTTGTCTTTTCAAACCTACAAAAATGAAAACACATTTTTAACAGAATAAAAATGATTGGAAAGTAGCGCCATTCCTCAGTGTTTAGAGAGCGATGTCAACTCATTGCGCGGCTAGGACAGTGAAGTCAACCAGCAACACACGCTAGGTATTAGCATGGCTACTCATCATTGGAAGGGAAACACTTACTACTATACTTCTCTACCCAATCAGGCCAACTGGCTCAAAGAAAAATTGGGAGGCAAAGATATAGATGATTTGACACTGACCTGTGTTGGGTCAAAACAAAGATGCCTGTGTGTTGCTGTTTTTAAGTCTTCATGTCTTTTACAACTTTACTTACTTTACAACCTAAGGTTACTGATAAATGAAAATTCTACAGTACTTCTTAAAAGTACAATATATTTGAACCCTTTTGACAGACTAACAAAGATTCAAGCAAGTGATTGACAAATATTTAAGCACATATCATGCCATACCAGGCTCCTGTTCATCAACATTTCTTCCTCTGACATGTGGCTGCCACTGCCATTCAAGAAAGGACTGTCCGAGCCACTCTGTAATAGAAATAGTTGAACAGATATAGTTTGAAAAATATTTTTGAGTATTTGAGACTTCTTTTTATTGCCATGACACATGTTAATTAAGGAGACACTCCCAGCTGTTACTAGTGATGGATATATCCCTGATATATGTCTGAAAAGATCCTTCACTGCATCACAGATCAGCTGCATGACATGAAAGTTTTATATCCCTATTGAAACACTAACCCATTCAAAGAGGGGCTGAAAAGTGTTTTAACTTGACAATACTAAAGGCTTATATAAGCCATTAAGATAGTAATATACATTAATTTTATTTCAAATATATTTTAAAACATAAAAATAACAAAGTTACTGCATAAATTTCTTAAAAATTGCAAAAGAGAGATCTTTCTGCAAAATGTTTGTCTTTATTCTTTAGATTTTTAAAACTATGCATTTAACAAAAAAACAACAAACAACAACTAGGAAGCCTAAGTTGAAATGCATAAAATGAAAAAATAAAGCTTCTAGTTGGCAAATACCACGAGCTATCTAGACAAGGCATGGAAATCACTGGTGTGTAACTTATTGAAATACTGCTTTGCGATGCCTTTTCTAAAGATTGGCTCAGGGCATTGTACAAACTGGTGACTACAGGACAATATGTAAAGCAGCAGTAAGAAAACTATATACAGAGCAAAGAATTGGAGTCAGAAAATCAACTTAAAAATACCCCCCACACACACACACACACACAAAAAAAAAAAAAAAGAATGATCTAACAAAGATCAATACACATACATATTCTTGTGATGAAAAAACATACCCAAGTTGAACTTTAACAGTCCATTTATAAATCTACCAAGAAAATTAGTACCTTCAAAATAAGACAATAACTAATTAAAAAATTAATTTATACTTTATGGGAGTAACACTATTATCCCTTTTCATGCTGAAAACACCTTCGTAGGGTGTTTTATGTTAATGGTGTGAATGTTGTTTCAAGCAATTGTAGTGTCCAGCCTTGATAGGGTAAAACCCCTGACAAAACCTGACATCTTGGACCTACTCCACATGTTGAATAGTTACAAGTTGGCCACTTTACCACCTGGCCATGGATAAATAAAAGAAGGCAACATAACATACTGCTCTACAGGCCTTTACCCTTACAAAACAGAACTTAGATTAACATGTTTATGGCATACCAGACAAACATACAATCAAGATGCTTTCGAATATTTTTAAAAGTCATTAGATATTTGTTTATTACAAAATAAATCTTACATAGCCAGCTTGTGAATAGAAATGATTTTATATATTCAAAACAGTGTAAACACTCATGTCCTAAAGGCTTAAAAAAATAAGACAAATAAATTTCAAATAAGAGTTAAAGAAGAAAAAAGAATGACTTTTATCAAAGCAACTATGTATCCAAGCAAAAATAAACACTGGGACTCCACTATAATGCTTTAAGTGGGGACCACGAAATTTATCTTCATTATAAAGGAATACAGTAAATGTAATAAGAAAGGTACAGAAACTCTACTTGTTTGTATAAACATGTACATGTGAAAAGAATCTATATGCATGACTTGTCTCTTATCTGTCCTAACCACGAAGCGATTCTACATCAGTGAACCCATCAGTGAGTTTACACATTTTTTCTTGTTACTTTATTCATGATGTCTCTCTCCTGATTTCTCCCATAAATTCAAGGCTTGTGGTGTGCATAGGCATAGTGAAGGAGAAAATGACACACTTGGAAAATATTCAACACAATATGAATTTATTATTTCTGTTTCTACATCTATTTACTGATATTTGAGATTTTGTGCTGTTGTTTTTACAACATTAATGAATAACAACTGTTTAATTGCTCCTTGAGTGAGCTCAGTTTAAACAATTAATGTTTACATTTGGTTTGTTTTTTCACTTAAAGACTTTCTTGTTTCATGAACTAATTGTTGGACTATATGGTCTACACCTGTCTAGCTGATGTTTGAGGCTGAGCAACATGCAAGAATTAGCTGGTACAGCTTGTTCAGGTATAATAATCCCCCAGTGTAATCAGGTGGCCAAATTTACAAGCACTGCTGTGTGAGCAACATAACAGATGTATTTGCTTGTTAAGACATAACATTTATCATAACTTCTGCAGTACAAGGAGTTGACAAATACAGTAAATTTTTTTATCTTTTTAACTTTTCTGGGGCAGTTGGCTTACAGCGTTCTAATAGAACGGCGTTAGAACAGACTGCCTTGTATTGGACTATCAGTTTAGCTACTTCAAAACTAAGCCTAAATGAGTGCATACATAATACACCTTCACCATAAGATGTTATCCAACTTGGATTAAGTTTACTACTGGACAGTAATACCGTAGTCATAAAGACAAAACATGTTTTTTTGCCCAAAATTATGATAAAAACTTGGGGGATTAATCTTATCCATGCAAATTGAAGATATCCCTCTGGCCAAAATTTACCCTTAGACTAAACCGATAAGTCATAGACAACAGTACTGTGCTATTTTAAGGGAAAATTTATGTTGGTTTTACCTAAAATTTGGTATTTTATGTAAAAAGGGACATTAAAATTTGTTTCTTTATAAAAACAACAACAATATGCAATAAAATTTTTACATAAATACCTCTATTTTTCATTAAAATCGACAAAGTTTCATAAATCTGAAATGGCTATTGATTTTTAGTGAAAGGGGCATATTCATTGACGACTCTGTTATTATCATGATCTAAGTAATATGGTTTTATTCAATTAATCAATTTTGGTTTAAAATTTGTTTTATTTTGAATGTAAACTATGAATAAATTTTAAATTGAAATTAAAAACCTACTTAACAACAACAATAAAATGTGCCGTGGCAATTTGTACAGACGAGTTTTCACACCTCTAATAATGTTAATCTGTCTGGCATGTAAAGGATAAACTGGGGTAGAGTGTCATAACAGAACACAATACACACAGTCTTATTAGGCAAACAGTCACTGTGTATTATTCAAGCCACTTAGAGAATAATAAGTATTCAGCGCAAAAAAAAACAGATTTATGGAAGAATTGGAACTTCGAAACAAATCATGTGATTTCAATAGCGGCTGTCTGGATTAGTGAATATGTTATGCATCTTGTCTTCGAGAATTTGCTTTTTCATTGACTCTAGACTTCGAAGAGGGGGGGGGGGGGGGTTGCGTCTTATCTTTGTGTGTGTTTTATCTTTAAGACTTTACAGTAGTAACAGATTAAACAAAATCTGCTCCCCAAACAAGTTTAAATTCTAGCAAGTTCAATTAACTAGATAATAGATACATACATTTTTACAAATGCAATCAAATCATGCTACAATCTACACATTAAGAAAGACATAAATACAAATATAATTTTTAATGTGTAAGTAAGTTTAAGCCAGGTTTATTTTTTTTAATTTCTTTTTCAATATACTGCATTTCCACAATTATGGTAGAGCAGCATTCAGCTATTTTTGGCGCAGATAATCTTTGTTGCTACCATATTAATTCTATAAATATCAAAAGCATGTTTTTACAGGCAATACTTTATCTGACATACACTTGTTTTCTTTTATCTTGTCAAAGTAATAATTATTACTTTTCTGGAGATTACAGATTTTACATAGTTTTTGTTGTCATTTTTGTTTTTTCCACTAAGCACAATTTTTCAAACAAGTATTTTTAAAAGTCGTAATAAAAATAAAATTCTGTCATGAATTCCAACTCTAAAAGACTGACTTTTGATAAAGCTGCTGAAAAAACCAACAGCCTTGGAGACTTATGAGCATTAATCAATGGGTTAATTTCCTAATATTTAGTTTATGTGTAAAATTAACAGAAAGCTAAAAAGCCAACAATCAAACAGGAATAAACAAGCCTAGAACTAGATATATACTACAAGAGATACATATAGAACAACTATGAAGAGAGATAAAAAAAAAAAGACTACAAGACTACTAGAAGAGCCATGCAAATACAGAAAGCTCTGCTCTATAGTTTCATGCTGCTGCATCTACAGCAGGGATTACGCATGTGACCCCTGGCTGAACCTGTCCCTGTAGTCACCAACCTGCGCAGTCATGTAGAATGGTGGGGAAGTGTGTTGCCATGGAGACGGCCAGGATACCTGAGAGGAGAGGATGGAGTCCTGGTGGCTGTCTTCATTGGCAGCTTGGGACGCAGCGAGACTCTGGGCCAGGATAGCCTGGATACGGGCCGCTGTAACACAACATGCTGTACACTTAAGCAGATTTCTTTTTTTTATTGACAGATTTATTCCACCAATTTGGTAAATTGGATAAAGGCACTTAAGAGTACAAAAAGTATGTCACATAAAACATGTAAACACAGAATATGGATGACCCCCACCCTGTGGTTTTACATATTGTTAGGTACATCTCTACTAATATTACATAAAAGTAACCAACATCTTTACCTTTTTACATTTTTTTATTAACATATATTTACAGAATACTTACGTGGAAGGTAACCATTATCTTGAACTGTATTTTTACAGCATACACTAATAATCCAATAGTAAAGGAAGTTACTAGTGTTTTTCAAAACTTATTGATAAGTAACTAAAACTGACACTGGCACACAAGAGCCATATTTTCCTTGATATCGAGCAGATAGTAACCCAAATTAAACTTGACTTTATTTTATACATCATACACCTATAACTCAATCTGAATTAAAACTATTGAGCCCTTATTTGTAGCAAAAACCAAACATCTAGATAAATGGGATAGAAGGACAACTCCATAGGCTTTGCTTGATGACAGAATGAAACTATTTTTGAATAAAATAATAGGGTTCAAATAAAAAAAAGACCTAATAAGGAATTTGCTAAAACAATTCAGGCTGCCAGTCACAAACATTCTTGAAAAATGGCCCAGTTTCTTTCAATATGAGGTTGCATTTAATCTTGTTATCCAATTAGCTCAAATTTTACTAGTTTTTTACCTTTTTCTCTGTCTTCAAGAGTTTCAAGAGATCTTCTGCCCTTCTCTGGCTTCTTCTGGAATGTCATTTTTAAACCATCAGTCTGTGAAAAAAAAATCAAATTGTCTGCAGAACAAGATCATGAGCATTCAAAAATCTCACTATGCTTCTAACCCATGTATACACAGGGTCATTAACACGATTTATTTTAAGTGGTTGCAATTAAGCGTCTCCAGATTGTTTTGTGTAAATACTACACACATACACTTTTATTTTAAAAGAAAAGGTTTGGGAAAGAAATTTGGGACATATAACAAAATCTATGTTTCCTAAAATTTTTAATACTGGTACATATAATGCCTTCACTCACCTTAACATCTGCAATTTCAAAGTCCTTTTCCTTAGGTTTAGGCTTCTCTACTGTCTCTCTGTCTCGCGATATCTCATCATCCTGTTTTGGTGTCATGTTGGCAGGTGTCAGGGACCGTGTGGGTGTGTTGCTACCTGAGTCGATGCCCAGAATGTGGATGTTCTTCATCTTGGCGGGGAAGGGCCATTCTCCTGTCTCCACACAGTAACAGATTTGCTCCAGACGATGGAACACAACACGGTCCTACAGGACAGACAATTAGTGACAGGTTAAACAAATTGGTTTATTCAAAGTCATCATACCTCTATAATGTAATAATTTTCAGCAACAAAACTGAGAGGGAGTAAATCAAGTATTGAGCTTGCTTGCATGTTATGTCAGATTAGCTTGCAGACTAAACTTAAATCTTCTGATTAAAACAGTAACTGGGGTGTACGAAGTAAACAATGCCTTTCCTACCTTTGGCCATTGAGCCAGCAGTCTCTGGGAGATCCCTTCAGGCAGTAATCCTTCCTCCCCTTCTAGTGCCTCTCGTACCTCCTGCAGCACAATAGCAACAAGTGGTAGGCAACATAACACAACAGAATGCATGGTGGGTATAGACAAAATAGGGGCATATAGGTAACATATAATACAAGCATAGCATATTAACTTTTTCCATGTTATCAAAAAGCACTGTCTTTATCTCCTTTTCTCATAGACACTTTGCCTGTATAACAGCTATTCTGTTGAAAAACCATGAATGCTGGGAAACCAAAAGGTATATTTTTGCCCAAGCCTGATTAATTTATACTTAGGAGGCAAATTTATTAGACAGATATATCCATTTTGATGTATTCAGTGCCTGGTCAATAACTTTACCATCCAGGGTTCACAGCATTTATCAACTACTGGTAAGCGGGTGAATTTTCCTGATAATGTGCCATTTCATAGTGTATCACTTTTATTAATAAATCGAATCCTTGATATGAGTACCTATGTCTTATTAATAAAGGCACAAGCACTTAAAAATCAAAAGTAATAAGGACTGGTCTGAACCCTGCAATAAGATTATGTTTTTCTACTTTGACCCCTTGACTAAATGTCTAAAATGCTTATAAGGTGTTACTCAGACCATTTTTTTTTTTTTTTATTGTAAATTAAAACATATTACATTATTTTGTTTACAAATTTAAAAATTTATCACACACAAATATTTGGTAGTTACAATGTCATTAAGGCTTTCGAAGACTATCATTACTAACTGCTTATTCTAAAATAAGATTAATAGTACATGTACACAATGTTAATCCTACATTTATTGTTAATTAAAATTCACAAATTGTTTGGTCTCACAACTGTTTTCACAATTTACAAGAGTTCATGAGGCGAAAATCCACAATTTGACTGGACAGAGACCCATTCACAAAACAGAAAATAAAAGCTTCACTGTATATCAAATTATTTATGAAATACTTGCACAATAAACACTTACATCATCAGGATCTTCCTTTGGTTCAGCTGAGCCTTCCTTTGTTACTTCTTCTTCTTTCTTCACATACTTCTCAACATCTTTTTCCTCATTTTTAACTTTTGTCTCCTCTTCCTTATCTTTTTTCTTTTCAGCACTGTCACCTTCACTACTATCAGTCTTCTCTTCCTTAACACTGTTGTCCTTTTTGACTGTATCTTCCTTTCCAACATTATCTGAATCTGATTTAACTTTTTCTGTTTCTTCTGTTTCCATATCTTCCACTTGATCACTATTGTTTTCCCCACTTACTTCATCCTTGGCAGCATCACTGTCTTTTACTTTAGCTTTAGTGTCTGAATCAGCCTTTTCATCATCTATCTCCATCTCCTCACCATCTGGTTGCTTTTCTTCAGTGGCTGCAGACTTCTCCTTTTCAGATTTCTCCTCTTTAGCAGACACATTCTCCTCCACCTCCTCACCTCCCTCTAGAGTATCTGTGTCACTCTGACAGCCCTCAGCCTTACCAGAATCACTGTCCAAGATCTCTGTCTTTATAGCAGGTTTAGTTTCAGCACCTTCACCAGCCTCTGTCTTGACATCACTCTCAGCCTTTTCCTTTTCAACCTGGTCTGTCTCCTTGTCATCTTCTGTCACAACCTTAGGTTTTTCATCTTCAGTTTCAGACTTGACTTCTGAAATGTTCAGGCAGTAAAAGTGCATATAAAATCTTTCAAATGTTAAACAATTATTTATTGACTTATAACACTGTTTATTACAGAGAAACTTACACAGCAAGAACATTTCATCAAAATGTTGTTTGTGACATGACTGTAAACCAATATGATTGTACCCCTCATTTCAATTAATACACCCACTACCCTGCCATTTTGCAAAGATTTACTATATTAGGACAAAGTACCACCACCCGAAGTTTGATTATAATAATGTTCAAAGACTGACAAATGTAGATTGTATACATATATAGCAAATAATTGCAAACCTTTCTTTTCCAAGTCTTTTCCAAACAGCTGGAAGTTTGCTGGCGAGTTGGTTTCTGACTTATTGGCCTGGAGCAGAGACTCGTGGAAGGACAATGTCTTGTCAGCCAGGATGTAGTAGTCGGTCCGAGCTAGGCCATGCCTGAAATACAGATGGTTGGTTTTTTATTCATTGTAATTCTTAACTAGTTGAAGAAGACACAAAACATGTGCCTAAGTAGTCCCCTAGACATATGTGCTGGTCAGCTCTCATAGGAGATCTTGCTCTGACCAGTAATCTTACGAATCAGGCAATGGTGGTTCCCAACAAGGCGAGTCTATGTAAGTAAAAGTGATAATGTTTAAGGATATATAGACATAAAAAGACCAGATCCTGAGATCAAATGGTCAGTAAGAATAAAAATAAATGTAGATAAATTTAAAGCAACACAAAATTGTCACAGCTTATATATCTTGAATGAAATATGTCAGAAATTCTCATATGGAACTGGCAGTTGCTATTTGAAAGTCAGATGCTGAGAATATGCGATGTTTTAAAAGGCTAAAAAGTCGCAAGGCCTGAGCTATTCAATGCAGACTATCACCTGAGCTGTTCAATGCAGACTATCGCAGTAAGCTTTTGTGTCAATTAAAATTTGTGACAAGTAAAGTTGACAAAAATAACCTAAATTCATATTTCTCTATGTTACAATATCTGCAGACTTAAAAATATAGCTGTAATAAGATGTGAACAAACTAAAGATCCCTTACTTAGCAGCTCCAATCAGCAGCTCCCTGTCATGTTTGCCATTGAGCCACCATGTAGGTAGGTCAAGAGATCTCTGACATAGCTTGATACGAGACTCCATCTTGGGGTGGACTATGATCTCCTCACGGATCTTACTGAGCAGGTCTATCCGGGCTATACAACGGTTGGCACGCTCCTCTGTGATGGCTTCAATGTACACAGGGGTAGGGGGGTAGGCTAGAAATACAAAATATTAATTTTGTATGGTCAACTTTCATACTATATAGTTCATTATCACAACTTCAAAGATTTCTACCAATGCTTTCTGTAAGAGTGCAGTTATCCTAAAGTGAATATCTAACAATAACATTAAGATAGTTCTTAAAAAAAATTAGAGTTGCCTTGGTTTAGACATGAACATTCAAATTATACGTGACTACTCTTATATAAAAGTGTGTTTCATAAGATGGACAAACTCCCTTCCTAACAAAAGCTCTTCTGTATTTTTCACTGGTTTTACAATGACCAATATTAATTTAGACAGTATATTTTAACCTACCATCCTCCTTGATCTTGCGACACACCCTCAAACACATATGGTAGAAGGAGATGAAGTACTCAGTCAGTTGTTCATCGGTTTTCTTGTCCAGCTTAGCCATGATGCGGAACTTGTCCCAGATATAGCGACCTTTCACCCGGTCAAACTCTATACCGTATGTGGATACAACACGATAGAAGTCAGTCTCTTCCCTTCTTGTCCATCTGAAATTATCAGATACCAGTGTTATACAAATGTTTACTGAATAATTCTAAACACCAGTTAAGGAAAAAAATGTAGATAATTAATGGCATGTGCAACGACATTAACGATGGAAAAGCTAAGAGCCACATAACAAAAATGTAAGGATGGTAGATCTAACAACAAAAACTGGCTGAAAAGATTAGATTTAAAATTCAGCAAGTTCCAACGTTCCTTGGAGTCTTCATAATAATTCCTAACTTTGAAACTAAGCCAACTGCTGCACCATCTCTATGCTAGATCAACAGTTAAGTCATTAGAAAGATTGCTCTTGTACTTTAGCATTCATGTATACAACCTAGTGTAAAGATTAAAGAGAAACCATGCTTGAGATACAGTCTGGTAAATGCCTAATATCACATCTACAATGAAATGTGCCATTTTGCCTCAACAAAACAATAAGTTACCTTTGCAGAGTCTCCCTGCGTCTGGCCTCCCTCTCCCTGTAGACAGCATCCAGTCTCTCACGCTTTTCCACTTTCTGAAACACACAGCAGGAAATACGTTTTTTAAGAGGCATATTTGTTTTCTTTTCGTATATGTAGCTAGAACTAAAGAAGCTTTATTTCTTGTACATGTAGCAAGTAATATAAAGAGAGAATGTTGAATTATGATAAAAAAGAAATGAAAGAGCAGAAAAGAGACTGACAAGTAGGTGTAAACTTTTGGCATTCCTCAGTGTTTAGAGAGCGATGTCAACTCATTGCGCGGCTAGGACAGTGAAGTCAACCAGCAACACACGCTAGGTATTAGCATGGCTACTCATCATTGGAATGGACAAATGGATATAAAAGGACTATCAGTGACATAAGAACATACATCTTCTTGAACTTCATAACACTGCAAGATATCAACAAAAAAAGTGTCTTAAAATATGCCTTTAAATGACTTCGTAGATTCAATATCAGTAACTTACTAATTCTTAGCCATGTCCTAATAAGAAGCTTGAGTAAGATGATATACGTCCAACCTACCTTTGCTTGCTGTTGCATCTTAAGCTGCTGCTTCTTGAAGTCTCTCTGATAGTTAGTGATGATCTTCCTGAGCCGTGTGTTCATCTCGGAAATGGTGGGGAAGGGCAGTTTGCCTTCCTCGTTATTGTCAGCATTGGCCTCTGAACTGGGCCCAGGGGTGGGGGCAGGTGAGGGCTTTGCTGGGGTAGACAAACCGTCAGGGGGACATGACAGTGACTCTTCATCATCGTCATCTTTCATCATGCTCGTCTCATCCATGTCCTCACTGATTGATGAAATAAACAGGCTAATTGCAGTTACATGTAATAGGAAGAAAGATAACTCAGAAGTAACAAAATGTATTAAGTTTAAAGATAAAAAAAATATTATAAAACTAACAAATAAAAAAATCTATGTCTATGTAAACAAAAATATGATAAAGAAATGACTGACATGATCAAATGTAAAATGCGAAATGAATAAATTACTTAATGATAGAATCTAATCATCACCTAAAAATGAGCTGTTTTCACTCACTGATGGTCTAATCACTCAAGAAAAACCCATGATTGAAGTATTAATCTCTCAATGTAGTGTTAAATAAAAATAGAGTGGAAATGTCCTATGACAAAGGGGTGTATGACATAGGATAGATCAATGACATACTTATCATTGTCGTCATCATCCTTCATCTCCGCAGCGAGTGCATCTGTGTCTGGTGGACCACATCGCTCCAGGAAGATCAGAGAGGGATCTTGCCGCATCAGATTGTACTTCTCGTAGCCATGTTTATACACACCAATCAACAGTGATTTATCTGCAAGCTCGTCCCACCAGAATGTGGGTGGCTCAGAGTCAGCAACAGGGGCAGCCAAATTCTTGATGTCTCTGAGAGAGTTTACATATCAACATAATAAAATCAGTTGACAGAGAATAATGTTCAAGTTTTTACCTGAAATTAAAACTTTGATCTTTCCAGAAAGAATCTGCCTGAACTTTCTCATCTGTCTTTAACAAAAGATAAAAACTACTCACTGACCAAACATCCTATTATGGGTCCGTATCATAATCTAAATCCTTGCTCTTAAAGACTTGAGCAGGAATCTTCTATCCAATCACTGCGCTTCATACCCCAAAACTTAAACGTTTGATTTCTTTTTTGTGTTTAAGCAGTAAAAGGTGGTATCCAACAGTTTGGGCCATTTTACCCCCACAAACGTTGATATAAATTATTCTTATCTGAACAGATCCAGGTAAATGCAATTTACTGATGTCCTACATGTATGTGATAGCATAACTAAAATCTCGTCATTACAAACACATATTCTGACGTCTGTATCTACTTTCAGAAAAAAAGTGCTTAATTATAGATTTGGAAAGATAGAAAAACATTTAGAGCAAATTGTTCATGACTTGTACTGTCTTACAATTTAAGTACTATCGTCTTAATTTTGACTAAAGCATGAGTTTATGTAGAAATTGCCCCAATTTCCCATAACAGGTATAAGATTTTGTCAATTGTACTTGGTATAGACAAATTTCTAGATACCACTTTTAAATAATGGTTAAATTGTTCAATGATGACCGCTTGGCAGAACTAATAATCTAAAATTGTAAATTTAGACCATCAATTCAAAGTATGTATAAATTTATGAGTTGTATACTCACTTGACATGTATGCCCTGATCTATTTGGTCTACAACATTGCCAAGCACCTCCTGCTTTAGGTAATATAAGGATCGAACACGTAACAGCACCCTGCGAGTGAAAAACAAGGGATATAATATCTGATTCTCAAAAGTGTGTTAAATTTGCCAACATTAACCGTTACTTTTTTTATTGACTAAACTGGTATAAATATGTCAATAAACAAAACAAATGCTTTAAGCATCCAAAAACTATTCAGACTACATCTTCACACATTTTCATAAATTTCTGTTACATGATAAGGACAATTATAGACATAAGCAAAAATATTATTTTAAAGTAAGTACTAACTTGTTAGAATGTCTATGAATATGTCGCTTGTATGCATTCTTGTTCAACATGATGTCTCGATCCATCTTGATGCCGGCCTTCTCAATCTCTTCAAAGGCGTCAAAGTGTGACTCCTCATTCTTGGCCTTTTTGCCCTTGCGGCCACGTGGGACAGGGGCAGACAAGCCTGAATGATTTTTGAGTCCCCCATCCTCATTCTCCTTGGAGACAAGGTCCCAGATAAACTCTTTGATTCTCTCATCTCCCTTGTAATACTGCAGGCCATAAAGCAACTGGAAAAAATACAAATGACGGTGAGACAACAGCAACATGAATAATAATGGCTCTCCATCTTTTGAAATTATGAACAAACAACTAAAAGGCCAATAAGCAGAAAATTTAGTAAATTAATAGAAAGAAAGCGATTTATGTATACCAGCTTTAAATGTTTTTCTCTCAATGATTAATGAGGCGAATTGATTGAAAAAAAAAGAATGGTTCAAGTTGTCCAATAACATTGTCCGATGGAAACATTGTAAAAACAACAGTTTAAGTTTTAAAAAAAATTGTTATGTTTTTACCAAAAATGAGAGACGCCATTCAATGAACATTATGCTGCATAACTGGAGGACTGTTATACTTACAATTGCTTTTGCCACATTTTCTACATCCTTCTCCTCCATAGGTCTCTTGAAGCGGGCATGTGAGAGGATGTCCTTCCAGCGACCCCAACTTATAAACAGAAATTGTAACCATATAATACTGTACATTTATTTTCAAATTATACAAATTAACTGCCTTTGGTAGATGCTAGTTTGTATGTTGTGTGTTTTCTGTAATTTGTGTTTTGGGCCTGTGGCCTTAATGTGCAAATTCAAATATGAAGGTATAGAAATAACATTTTCATTATTTTGTCACAACTGAACTTTTTCTAGGTAACATGCTTCAAGAGTAAATTTTTAAAACTGGTTTGAAAATATAAAACAGACAGCTTATCCACGCTAACTGTGCTTGTTTAAAGAGAAGGTAGTCTGAATTTGCATATAAAGAAAATGATTGGTAATAAATTGTTCAATAAATAACATCATGTTCTTTTCTTCATAAAAGACAAAGAATTGTTCGAACACAGGAAGTGATGATTTGTTCTGCAGTTGTTGAGAAATTGTGTGGAAACAAAATAATATTCAGGGGCCATAACTCTGTGTTAAATGGTCAGACTGGAACATGCCGATGACATGCGCATCTACTGTTACTATTGATTGTTTCTATAAGTTTTGTTAAAATCAAGTAAGCAGTTGCTGAGAAATAGTGAGGAAATTAATGTTACTGCATAACTAATCAAGGGCCATAGCTCTGTGCTGAAGGGTGCCACAAGAACATGACAAGAATATATGCATCTCCTTTTGGTATTGAAAGTTTCACTGAAATCCAGTCAGTAGTTGCCATGAAATAGCATGGAAAGATACTCGGTAGGGTTGAAGGATGGACAACGCCAAAACAATATCCTGATTCCATTGGTGAGAGAAAATAAAGTATAAATGGCTTTGAAATGTCTAAATAGTTACATCCTCAACTAAAGACAATCACTGTCTCCTAAATGACAATGCAGTTCTTAATATTTAAATGCAATATATATATATAATACATCTTTACTAGAAAATGATGTTTAGTACAGGAGGAAGGCAACTTGTTTTAACTAAATAACCAAAGTACAAACATTTCAAGTGCTTACCCATAATGCAAAAGACCTTTCTCGACTTTGAAGAGTTCTGAACGACCGTATCCAGTACCTCCCGAAGATTTGGATCTGTTTCTATCTCTGTCAAAGTCATCATCATCATCCCCACCACCCCGTCGGCTACGGCGCCCTTTCCTTCCGGCTACAACAACAAGCAAAACAAAATTTTAATATCCACAACAGCAAATTTCTTGGATATGATATGATAGCTGTTGAATATTTGGAAACAAGAAACTATTGTTGAACATTAACCAATCCCACAATAAAGCAATATTATACAAGTGTAAGCCACTGACACTTTAAGAATGACAACAAAAAATAAACTTCATAAACTGAGACAAAAAATTTGCTATTTCATTGAATCTTCTGTTTAATTAAAAGTAGAAATATTAGACAACATAGTTTTAACATTAAAGTCAAATGTGTGATATAAAGTGTAGGCCTAGCTTATCCAATCATACCTTTTCTGCTTCCTTCTCCATCCTCGTTTGAATCAGAGTCCGACCCTAGATCAGAGATGTCTCCTATGGTGTCATTATTGCCATAGCGAGCCGTCTTCTTCCTCTGACGAGGCTCATCCACGATCAATTCTCCCTGCAAATGTCCAACACATACAAGAATATATAAACTATAACAACAAGTTTCACATATGCAGCCCGCATATTTTTAACTCCTTGTTGGAATTTTTGGGTTAACCACCCATTAAACAATCTTCCTGTTATCTGACAACAGTTCTTGAAGCTGATATAGGTCTGCTTTCACTGCATGCTGTGATCACCTTACTTCCAGTCATGATGTATTGACATTTAGATAAAGGACAAGAACCACCACCTCATAAACATGGCTCATTTATTATCATTTCCGTTTTCTGACAAAGAAAATTCATTATCAAAATTTTTTCCTCATGTCATAACAACTATCAGTTAATATTAAAAATCAAATAACACATTTTAAGGATAAGACAGTAGACAGAAAAATAAGAGATAGGATAGAGTCCAAGAAATGATTGTTTCTTATTTACTCTGCACTAAATATTTACTAAGCCCAAACTATCATGACGGTCTCTTTTGTGAAATGTACATTAAGTGTACATCCATTGTAAAGTTTCTTTGAGTTGAATGTACCAACTACTGTCACTCAGGATTTCTTTTTTTCAGCAATTTGGTAGGACAGAAGACTAAAATTGTAGCAATAGTTTGGTAGGACAGAGGACTAACACTGTAGCAACAATTTGGTAGGACAGAGGACTAACATTGTAGCAATAGTTTGGTAGGACAGAGGACTAACAATGTAGCAACAATTCGGTAGGACAGAGGACTAACATTGTAGCAACAATTTGGTAGGACAGAGGACTAACATTGTAGCAATAGTTTGGTAGGACAGAGGACTAACATTGTAGCAATAGTTTGGTAGGACAGAGGACTAACATTGTAGCAATAGTTTGGTAGGACAGAGGACTAACAATGTAGCAACAATTTGGTAGGACAGAGGACTAACATTGTAGCAACAATTTGGTAGGACAGAGGACTAACATTGTAGCAACAATTTGGTAGGACAGAGGACTAACATTGTAGGAACAATTTGGTAGGACAGAGGACTAACACTGTAGCAACAATTTGGTAGGACAGAGGACTAATATTGTAGTAACAATTTGGTAGGACAGAGGACTAACATTGTAGCAACAATTTGGTAGGACAGAGGACTAACATTGTAGGAACAATTTGGTAGGACAGAGGACTAACACTGTAGCAACAGTTTGGTAGGACAGAGGACTAACATTGTAGCAACAATTTGGTAGGACAGAGGACTAACATTGTAGTAACAATTTGGTAGGACAGAGGACTAACATTGTAGCAACAATTTGGTAGGACAGAGGACTAACATTGTAGCAACAATTTGGTAGGACAGAGGACTAACATTGCAGCAACAATTTGGTAGGACAGAGGACTAACATTGTAGCAACAATTTGGTAGGACAGAGGACTAACATTGCAGCAACAATTTGGTAGGACAGAGGACTAACATTGTAACAACAATTTGGTAGGACAGAGGACTAACATTGTAGCAACAATTTGGTAGGACAGAGGACTAACATTGTAACAACAATTTGGTAGGACAGAGGACTAACATTGCAGCAACAAATTGGTAAAACGGAGGACTAACATTGCAGCAACAATTTGGTAGGACAGAGGACTAACATTGTAGCAATAGTTTGGTAGGACAGAGGACAAACATTGTAGCAACAATTTGGTAGGACAGAGGACTAACATTGTAACAACAATTTGGTAGGACAGAGGACTAACATTGTAGCAACAATTTGGTAGGACGGAGGAATAACATTGTAGCAACAATTTGGTAGGTCTAAGGACTAACATTGTAGCAACAATTTGGTAGGACAGAGGACTAACATTGTAACAACAATTTGGTAGGACAGAGGATTAACATTGTAGTAACAATTTGGTAGGACAGAGGACTAACATTGCAGTAACAGTTTGGTAGGACAGAGGACTAACATTGTAGCAACATCTTGGTAGGACAGAGGACTAACATTGCAGCAGCTTACCTTATTAAGACTATCAACATCAACATCTGCCTTCTTTGCCCACTTCTGCCAGAACTCTGGATCATTGATGTCAATGTCATCTCTGTTCGATGAGACGCTGAAACTGGCCTGCAAATAAAATCAATCAGATGTTTATCAGGTTATTGCAGCTTAAGGCTGCATCTTGGTTGATCCGACCTTAGAAACAGGTTAACTGACAACAACTACAGTATCAAAATATTATCTAACCAACAGAGCATCGTCAAAGAAGCAGACCTCATACATACATCTGCTTTATTTTTCAAAACCTGCTACTTATAAGCAAAAGATTTCTCAAAGCCACAAAATGCAGACTTTTTTAACTTCTCATGTAAATATTTGTCATTGAAAGCCTGCTACTTATCCCAAGTTCTCAGTTCTCACCTTGGCAAATGTGGAGCCCTTGCCCTCACTCTCTATCTGTATGATCTGTGTACGACCCTTGAGGATCTGGTCTATATCTTCCTCACAGAACTTGTCTCCTGCACTGTCATCCTCCATCAGGGCACCGTATGCTCCCTTTCTTAACAGCTCCTCCACCTCTCTCTTTGACAGCTGAGGCTGCTTTAAACAGACATATACAACTATTACAGATGGGTAACAATGATTTTTTTACAAAAATTGATTTTCTATATTTGATGCTTTTTACTGCAAAAACAGTTAAGTATTTTTGGAAGGAACTTTAAAATAAATGGAAAAAGAGGGCTATTGACAGTTAGAAGATACAGTTTTCTTCAAACTTACTTTTCAATAAAGTTTGCAATCTAATTTATTACCAACAATCTTTTTGAAAGAAATTTAATTACCAATGTAATTGAACAACTAGTTTGTGAAAAAACAGCTGTGTAAATAACACATATTTCTTTTAAAAAAATGACAAACACTAAATGCATATTACAGGAAAACTAGAAAATGGAAAAACTTATCTGGCAGCATCTGGTCATCTTTATTTAACTAGCATTATCAATCACATACTGTCTTAGTATTTTAAGCCCCCGCTGACAGTGGTACAACTCACCTGGTTAAGTTTCTCTCCACCCATACCAGACTGGAGAACTGCCTTATCGAGGCCTAGCTTCATACTGGCTCTGTCAAACATCTCCCTCTCATATGAGTTACGTGTGATCAGTCGATACACCTTCACCATCTTGTTCTGGCCAATACGGTGACATCGAGCTTGGGCCTAGAAGAACCCATAAACAAATATCATACTGTCATTCAATATAAAACTTGTTTCTTTTCATGACAGAGACAATGCAGTCTGTGTCCTTAGGTTCCAAACAATATTATTGTTTTGAAACATGGATTATAATTGCATTATTACAGAGACTCTTACAGCATAACATATGCTTGTTTTTTTTTAAGTTCTAAGATGAAAATGGCTGTAATATTGATAAATTTTTGTAACATTATTGATGAATACCAATGCTTATTTAGATGCCACTTTATAAAGTACCTGTAGATCGTTCTGTGGGTTCCAATCTGAATCATAGATAATGACAGTGTCTGCAGCTGTTAGGTTGATACCCAGTCCACCAGCCTTCGTACAGATGAGGAACACAAACCTGTCAGAGTCAGGCTTTGAGTACCTGTCTATGGCCTCCTGTCTGAGGTTACCACGGATACGACCATCCAGTCTCTCATATGGGTATCTACATTCATAACATAAAAAAAAAAATTGTGACAATTTCAGGTTCTGGTTACTGACTCTATAAAACAGAAAATGAAAATATCAGACATATCAACTATGTAATTGATCTGCTAATTATGAAATAATTCTGTAAAATATGTCTATATTGCCATATTTCTTAAACAGTAACTTCATAATGACAACTAAACGTCAGTTCTGAAAAATATTGCATTACAATATATAACATTGCAATAAACTACACTGACATTAATTGACATTATTTTTCTCACTTGGTAATTTTAGAAAATTTTATGGTTAAAATCACCAAACAAACATGAAAAAAGTGTAATTTCTAGCAACAATAGAACAGAAAAATTGGCCCTTCTACTTAAACACTCACCTTTTGTTTATGAGGTAGTCTTCAATGATGTCGAGCACTCGTATCATCTGAGAGAAGATGAGCACGCGGTGTCCATTCTGTTTCAGCTTGGGCAGAAGTTTATCAAGCAGTACAAACTTGCCTGATGCTTGCACCAGAGCCTGGATATGTTCTGGCTCAGTTCCCTCCCTTGACCTTAGGTCTGCCAGTATGTTGTCTTCAGCACCTACACACACAAAATAGTCAGTTTGTTATTATCAAATTTTTATGGTCTCAAGCCTTTTTAGCACTTACTTTATTACATAAAAGTGAAAGTAACCTGATTTCTACAAGCTTGTATTTAGTACAAAACCAGGGGCCCCTGCATATCTGCCTAAGCAGCTAACTGTGCCAGCCACTAGGACCCTTACATATCTGGAAAATAAGCTTATAGTGCTACCCAGACACTTGCATATCTGAAGAAGTAGTTTACTGCGCAAAAAACAGAACAGATTTTGTCAGGGAGGCAATATATCCACTACACCATACCATTGATAAGGTAGGGATGGTTGCAGCATTTCCTCAGCTCCATCATGGTGTTCATCAGGCTAGGAACGTTGGTTGATGTGGCCCCCTTGCTTAGGAATGTAAAGTTCTTTTCCAAGATGGCCCGATAGTACTTCTTCTGAATGTTTGTCAACTCAACCTGGTGGATTAAAATAGATTGTAGGCAAATTAGTTACTGCTCAATTAAGTTGTTGAATATACACATTTTTACAATTCTTAGGAACAACTTTCTAAGTAATAGAATCATTTATTGTAAGTTTTACAAAACTAGCACTGAATACAATGCATATTTCATGCGCATCTTAAGATAGAGATGAAAGCATCATGTTCCAATAGGTTTCAAGACGAACACATGAAAAATTGAAAATTCTCATACATTCATAATTTGGTCAATATTAAAAGGAGTGAGTTCAAGTCAAACTCAGTATTTAATATACCATACCTCGATAATGGTCTCTTCCTTAGCTGCAATATTTTTCTCCACATCTTCCTTTAGACGTCGCAACATCATAGGCTTAAGTATCTGTTGAACGATATATTTAGAGCAAAACTGATATTTCTCTGGTTATATATTCAATAATCTATCCTGTAACATGTACAAACTTAACTCATAAAAGTATTAGTCAAAAGAGGCAGTCTGGATAAACAAGGAAAAATGTAACAATGTTATGATTTTTAAAATACTACACATCTCTTTTCTCCAATATTTACTTCTCAATTTCTTTTTTTATATATTTAACTATATGTGTCCTTTAATGTAAACCTCTTAACTTAATTTTTATGACAATAAACAAATTAAACAAAATATTTATTTAAAGGTCCTTTAATTTATACTAACAGCTTTCATTGTAGTACTTACAGCCTTGAGTTTATCCACTTGTTCCTCTGTCCTCAGGGTACCAAACTCAGCCAAGAATGCCTCTGATGAGTTGAACTGGTTTGGCTCAAGGAAGTTGAGAAGGCTAAACAGTTCCTCAACATTGTTCTGTAGAGGGGTCCCTGACAACAACACCTTGTGCTCCTACATGGTGAACAATACACACATGGTTTAAACGATAAGATTGATGGCATTCAGTTTACATCTTGGTATAAAGTGAGTCAAATGTCATTAACATTAATATAAACACAGTGGTAACAATT
This sequence comes from Sinonovacula constricta, assembly GCA_007844125.1. NCBI lineage: Eukaryota > Metazoa > Mollusca > Bivalvia > Cardiida > Solecurtidae > Sinonovacula > Sinonovacula constricta. The sequence goes on from CM017565.1 coordinate 9,023,217, forward strand.
GTCTCTAAGTATCTTAAAACTAATTTACATGCATGACTTATTTACAAATAATGCTATCTGAAATAATTCTTGAAAGCTGAAACATTTTGCCTCTTTATTTCTTTTTAAGTACTAGCAACGGATACAAACATAAAAATGTGTCTTATGACCAATGGAACATTCATTCTATATTGGTTAAGCTACAGTAAAATGGTTCACTTACAAATGAGAAACACTTAAGTCCCTTTATGAGACTGCAATTTTTGTTCTTAAGACGGTGAGCCTCGTCAATGATGAGACAGCGCCAGCTGAAGGAGCGAAGCAGCTCTAGGTCAGTAAGGATAATCTCGTACGTGGTGATAAGGGCATGGAACTTGAAGAAGTTGGTGATCTTGTTCCCATCCTCATCTCGGTAATACATCTCATACTCCTGCAGCATGAAACGACTGGGAGACCTGGAAGTCATGGTAAAATAATTATACAATATATAAGATATACACTTAAACAATAGCTCACTTTATATCACATATTACTTACTTTGTATCATATAAAAAATAGAGATTGATGACTGAATCAACAGAACTGCAACACTCACAGGTACGTATTCCATCGCTAATGCTTGTGAGAAGTATTTCTATGAATGTATCAGCAATTGATTTAATACCTGTTAACAGATGAACAATACTAAGCCAAAAAATGTATTTATCAATAAGTCTATGCATGGCTAAAACACCTTAGACACACAGGCACATACAAACGCTGAATAAAACCATGTATGCCTAACTGTTCAATCAATTACAAAACAACATTGCTTTATCAATTAAAAAAACATAGACCTAAAAAGTTTAATTGTTCTATCACATATAAAATTAATTATCATCATAGTTATTATGTTTTATCACTTATAAAAACAGGTCTTGATATTTTTCTCACTTACGTTCCATGATATGTGATGACATTCATGTCTGTCCATGTTTCAAACTCCCTCTGCCAGTTGGCTATGGTTGAGAGAGGCGCTACAACTAGGAAGGGGCCCTTGATCCCATAGGAGAACAGTTCCTGGAGGAATGTGATGCTCTGGATGGTCTTACCTAGACCCATCTCGTCAGCAAGGATACAATTTTGTCTGGAAATAAGAGAAATGCCATTTTTGTCTGGAAATAAGAGGAAATGTCAATTCTGTCAGGAAATAATGGAAAATGTCTTTTATATGGAAATAAAGGCAAATGTCAGTTTTATCTGGAAATAAGCCAAATTGTCAATTCCATCTGGAAATACTGGCAAATGTCAGTTTTGTCTGAAAATAAGGGGGCAATGTCAGTTTTGTCTGGAAATAAAGGGAAATGTAAATTTTGTCAGGAAATAAGGAAGAATGTCAGTACTGTCTAGAAACAAGGGGAAATGTCCTTGATCATACTAATATATTAAATCATCAACACACAGAATTTTCTGAAAATGGGAGGGAGAATAGGTCTTAAATGTAATATCTGAGTGGGATAAGAATGTAGCAAATATGTCTTTCTTGCCAGCAAATATGCTGTTTTGTTTTCAATTGTAGTATATGATTTGATTTTAAATCTATGCAAGAGTAAACAGATTTTTGCTTCTGCTTTTAGCAGTGAACAAAAAATCTAAAATTGAAATGGAAATTTTTACCTTCTTTCATGGAGTTAAGTAAGGTATTATCAGAACCCAAATGATTGTTGTGATAAGGTTTAGTTAACGGTGTAAGCTGGAAAAAGATACCTGTCAAAATGAGAGTTTAAAATTGCTCAATGTGGGCCTACAAGGGGGAGTACTCACTTTTTATAGTAGCTAAATGTAAGCCAGTTAACTCCCTCTAGCTGGTATTCCCTGAGAGAGTTGTCATTCTTGTACACATGGGTCTCCTTTAAGGGCGTCCAATCATCCGCTTTTGGGCGGGGCTTTGGCTGGAAACACAGTCAAAAATAGTGAAATAATCTGGGGGTTTTTCTGGACAAATTATGTGAAAGGGTCAGGAATATACGTTAAAACTGAGTATGCCTCATTAAAATAAACCATATAATAAACGTAACCCGTTGATAGTCTATAGATTTATTTTTCTTCTGCACATCTGGTAAGAGTCTATGACTAAAATGTTGTAGATATGTTCTTAAATCATCAAATCAACAACAAATCTTCTAAAGATATACCTTAGAAATGGCTTAACAAAACAATAAACATTGAAAATAATAACATCAAAACATTTTCAGAATACCTGAAAAAAAAAAAAAAATATTTCAGAGTTACCAGTCTTTTGCTTATTTTCATGGTAGAAGCATTTGGCATTCTGAAAGTTGAAATATCTTTCATTTTCTGCTTTCTGGTCTTTTATTTTGATCAAGTTAATATCATCAACGTTAAAATGCATGCCTTAATTAACCCTTTGTGTTTCCTTGGTTGTACACATTTGGCATTTAATAATTGCCAGAGTATGTAACAAAGATGATGAATTCCCCCAGATACTGTTTGGTATTAGTTACTTCAATGTTAATAACTTCATTTAAATCAAGCTGGTCTTGACGTACTGATAGGCACAACTAGGCTTAGTACATGAAAGTCTGTAAAGTTAAAAAAAAATTTACCTATACCAATATCCAAGAAATAGCACTAACAAATCATGTCTACAAAGAGACTAACTGAAAAAGCAACTGATGTGACTCCAATATGGACCCAATATGCTCTATTTCTGGGGATAAAAGTATTTCTTCTACCTACCTTTTGCTCCTCCTTTGGAGGGAGCTGTCGGAACTTCTTGAACATTTTCACCTTCTCTGGGTCTACGTCCTGCTGTAGCTCCCAGGTGCTGTCCTCGTATGCCAGTGAGCGCCATTTTACCAGGTAGTGCGTTACTTCCTCCCCAGTCTGGGCATCCTTCACAATGGACTCGTCAAGCACACGGTCCACCTCTACATAGTCTGGGTTGAACAGCTCCTCATCATCATCCTGAAGCCATAGCAACAAAGTAAATATTACTAGGATTTTATAAATATTAAATATCTTGTTCATGTAAATCATCAATATTTTAACATCTTCTGCACTCGAATATGTACAATAGTTGAGGTTTACTTATTTGCTCAAAGTCGATTGATAAACAAGCTCAAATATAATCAAATGAATCCCTCTTGTCTAAATATGTTATCTTCTTTGTAACAGTAGCAGCAGGCAGTTATGACAACAAACAGCCATGACAACAATTTTGCTGGTGCAATGTATATTAATTAGACATTTATATTAATACGACACAAAAATTCATGATTAATAAAACAAAGAAAAAATCATGTCTATTAGCAGTTATCTCTCTGTTCTGATACAAAGTAGCAGTTTATTAATTAATAAGCACTAACAATGCCTGTTTCTGAGCTACCATTTTTAGATAGCTACCAATGGAGACATTGTTTGAAATTATTGGATTTTTTTCCACAAATTCTTGAAGCATCTCTCCTTCCACTAACAGGAGCAACAAAATCAATAGCATCTACTTTAATTAACAAACCACCAGATATGTAAATGTCAATTTTACAATAGTCCCGTCAATCAATAATTGCTTTCGAGGCAGGCAAGTTTTCAACGACCTCACTGTATATCTTAGAACAGTTATTATAAACATTGATTAACCACCAGAGCCTGTACAAATCTTTTAATTGATTTAGCTCTGTGAGGTAATAGTTTGCTGGCTTCATCAAATTACAATTGTTCATTTATCCAATTCATAGTGTTTGATTCAGTTATAGTGCTGCATTCACTGTTACAGCCTGGCATACAAAATGTGTATATATATGTGTATATTTTCATTACAAAATCAAAAACATACAAAACAAACCTACAAAAACAAGAATGAACAATGTGTCTGAGAATAAACTCAACACAACTTACGAAGTAATTATTGATCTGCATCTTCTTCATCTTGTAACGTCGAAGCTTGCCCTGGATGCGTTTGTCTAGGATTTCAGCCTCTGTCTTCCATTCACAATGCAGGTAAGAGCTGTAAAAGAGGCAATCATTCTCAATCAATCATAAGCAGATATAGTGCTGCCTTCAGAACAATAGCATGCAGAGGACACCTGGCATGATACCACACCTACTGTTGTAAATTGCAGACTAAACTGACCAGTTGTTGAACTACCTTTCATCTGCTGGAGCATTAAGCAAGGTCACCGTATCACCACCATTAATTTATGACAATGGTACGTCAGGGCACATGGCCTCCTGTACATACAGCTGCTCTCTACAAATCAGGTGACCTGGGTCAGAAAACCCTTGCTTATGTCATAATAAGCAAAACCAAGTTTTTGCCAATGCTCTTATGTTCAAGTTTGGCTTTATGATTTTGCCAAACAAAGAGGGTTCAATATATTTTCAAATAAAATTAACTTTCAATTACTATATTTCATAAATAAAACTTGTTTTTCATCTATTGGAACCTTACCATTATTTTTTTAGCAAAGATCCAATTTTTACGCATAAAATTGCATTGGTATTCTAGAATGACCCCTGCTAATATAAATTTTGGAAAAGAAATGCAAATATTAAGCAGAAAGTGTGATAAATATTTCTTTGATAAAACAACAAAACTTTAGAGACTTGTACAGAGAAAAGACAAAACAGAGATGTTCTATGTAATATTTATTTAAAGATAATTATTATACTGACAAATCTGACTAAAGTCAGAACATACTGCTTGACTTAAATTTTTTTGCAGACATCTTTCCAAGTGTAAAATGCTGCTCATGAAGAAGTTATGTGTACAAATCAGGTTCTTTCTCCACAAACTTTACATAAGACATTTAGTAAAAAAAGATAATATGTCTGTAAAATACGTCTTGTATGAAGCTGTTGTATTCAGTTAAGAGATAGCTGGATCTATATGGGTCTAAACTATTCATGAGACTCAGCTCGAGGGGACGTACTGTCTCTGTAACACAGCTAATTCAATCTGCAGTGTCTCACATCACATACCTATACCTGTTCAAATATTAAAGATAGTGCTCAACAACTTATAAATAAAACCCCATAACTTTCAAACATTTTTGTAAAAAATAAATAAAATGAAAAATAAATAAATCACCAACCACGTCATCTGTGATTTTATATGTTGGTGTGTGGGTTTTGTAAAATATGTTCTTGTTATATCAAAAATAATTATACGTTGTTCATTAATGTGGCAGTTCCATACAATTAAGTTAAAGGTACTACAAATGCACAAGCATATTAAAAATTTACAGTATATCACCATGAAGTACAACTGACTGATACTGTCTGTGTCAGGCAGTATTCAAAATACCTGTAGTAGTTGACAATGTCAAGTAGTTTCGAATTAATGCTTGATAATGTTAGGTAGTTTTGAATTATTGCTTGATAATGTTAGGTAGTTTTGAATTATTGCTTGATAATGTTAGGTAGTTAGGAACTATTGCTTGATAATGTTAGGTAGTTAGGAACTATTGCTTGATAATGTTAGGTAGTTTTGAATTATTGCTTGATAAGGTTAGGTAGTTTGGAATTATTGCTTGATAATGTTAGGTAGTTTGGAACTATTGCTTGATAAGGTTAGGTAGTTTTGAATTATTGCTTGATAAGGTTAGGTAGTTTTGAATTATTGCTTGATAATGTTAGGTAGTTTGGAACTATTGCTTGATAATGTTAGGTAGTTTCAAATTATTGCTTGATAAGGTTAAGTAGTTTGGAACTATTGCTTGATAATGTAAGGTTGTTTCAAATTATTGCTTGATAAGGTTAGGTAGTTTGGAACTATTGCTTGACAATGTTAGGTAGTTTTGAATTATTGCTTGACAATGTTAGGTAGTTTGGAACTATTGCTTGATAATGTTAGGTAGTTTCAAATTATTGCTTGATAAGGTTAAGTAGTTTGGAACTATTGCTTGATAATGTAAGGTTGTTTCAAATTATTGCTTGATAAGGTTAGGTAGTTTGGAACTATTGCTTGACGATGTTAGGTAGTTTTGAATTATTGCTTGACAATGTTAGGTAGTTTGGAACTATTGCTTGATAATGTTAGGTAGTTTCAAATTATTGCTTGATAAGGTTAGGTAGTTTGGAATTATTGCTTGATTATGTAAGGTAGTTTGGAACTATTGCTTGATAATGTTAGGTTGTTTCAAATTATTGCTTGATAAGGTTAGGTAGTTTGGAACTATTGCTTGATAATGTTAGGTAGTTTTGAAATATTGCTTGATAATGTAAGGTAGTTTGAAACTTTTGTTTGATAATGTTAGGTAGTTTGGAATTATTGCTTTATAATGTTAGATAGTTTGGAATTATTGCTTGATAATGTAAGGCAGTTTGGAACTAGTTTGATAATGTTAGGTAGTTTGGAACTAGTTTGATAATGTTAGGTTGTTTGGAACATTTTATTGCTTGATAATGTAAGACAGTTTGGAACTAGTTTGATAATGTTAGGTTGTTTGGAACATTTTATTGCTTGATAATGTAAGGTGTGTTGTTGACACTTCCACTTCTATTACACACCTTTATGATTATAGTTTATCATGGCTTACTCCAAACAGTACATTACTATAGCAATAAGTAGTTTCTACTTAGAAACCAACTTGTACAGTGCACAAATTCTTATCTTGCAGCTTCAAGTCTTAATGTAAATGAATGATAAAAGCACGTTGGAAAGTAGATTTATCAATATGTAACAAAAAACAAACTTACAAATTCTTGTATTTGATGAAAAACTCTTCAACCTCTTCTGTCTCCTCCTCGTCCTATAAATGAGACAATAGCTTAATTACAATTATACAATGGCTTAAGTGATTAAAATAATTATGTTATAATAATCAAATTATTCATAAATGAAACAATAATTAACCATTTTAGACCATTGTCCTACTGAAGGTTTTCTTGAAACTAGAAACATGCATTAGCTAAAGGTTATTGATTGCATTCAAGTTTGAATATTTATAAGTCAAGAACTTACTACACAGCTGTTGAATAAAAAGAAAGTATTTGTCAGAAATAAAACATTTACAAATGCAGTTGTTGTGACCGAATAAACAAAACTAATGGCGACAACATTTAAAAAGACAGGAATATCTTTCTGAACTTTGCAAATATTTTTATGAAATAATATTGGTTCATTTATTACAAGCAAGTTTTGATGTTGGCAAATAAAATCTCAACACTGCCAATATTTGTTTGAAGTTTATATACCACAAGCAGAAATGTTTACCATTCAGCATGTTCAAATAACCTGTTCAAGTTGTCAAAGAAATTGACAAGAAACGTGTCTAGGCTGACAGTGTTCCAACAATACATTTGTTCACCACATAAAAATATAGAAAACTGCTCATCTTAAGTCAATGTGCCTTAAAAACAGACCCCATATTTACTGCCATTAAGAAAAAGTGTTTCTTGGCAACAGAGCATGTCTGGTGCCATAACATAAAAGCATTGAGAAATTACAATGTATAACTCAAATCAATAAGTTTTAATGCTATTAAGTCTGCATCTAGCAAACTCTCATGCATAATTGATTAGCCAACACAATACACCTAGTGAAATATCACTCCCAATGCCAGGCTAGAAACATATTTTTAGTGATAATGCTTAGCAACGTATTCAAGTTTCCCAGTAATGAACCTTTGGTAATTTCTACTGGTAATTACTGACAATTATTGCTTTCAACGAATCATCATTCTCTGACTAAATATTTAAGATATGGTGCGTAAAAAGGGAATTTCTCTTACTTCATGACTGTTAGTAGCAAATGAAAAAGTTAATCTTGACTGAGCTGTCAAAGATATTCATTGCTACCCTATTGCTTAACTTTATTCAAGAATGCCAAGAGCTACAGAAGAGGTATGAGGGTACCTTTATGACACAAACTATTTACAGCACATTATATATATATATATATATATATATATATATATATATTCATATGGCGGTTGAACTTAGTGCAAAGTTAAATATTTATTCTTTACTGTACCAGATAAAGACTTACCCAGAGAGTAGGGTTATTTAGGATTTAATAGCTGTCTAGTACTGACTTGCTGAATACACCTCAAGCAAGCTGGAATATTCTCATTTAATCATTTCTTGGACCATGTGGGACTCTAACATTCTTATTTGTATAGGATTAATAAAATATTATTTTACATTAGATTTTAATGTAACTTTCTTTTTAACAAAGCAATAGTAATTTATTTTTTTACAACTGGTATGTTGCACTGTCAGACAAAACTAGGCAAAATGTCTATTTAAGCTTATTATACAATACCATGGATGTATGCTTAAAAAAATAATGTGCTGCAAAATGTGAAAGCCAACACATTTTTGGGCTAATGGAGTTACAAACACAACATTTTAAACAAGGGTTCATAAACTTACATCCGGGTCATTTTTCCGTATACGTGACCCTAACACCTTATCCACAACAATATTGTCTTCTTCTGGAGGCTGGTCCTGAAACACAGAGGAGGTACTACAAGTCTTAAAGGGGAATAAATCTGTCAGGTTACAATATATATCTTCCATCATCTTCTTTATTCTGTTTTAAGAGGACTGCCAGCATGTGTTACAAATCTTTAAATAAGAAGCTACTAATGAGCTACAGCATAAATGGGGTTTTGCCGATGAATAGCAGCAATACAGGGGTTGCTTACTGAATAATATAAGATTGAGCACAGACTTGTGCCTCTTATCTGCTAACAATGTGTCTGCATTGTAATAATTGGTACAAGGCTAAAAACAATTGAACAATGACATTGCACAATTAAAGTCTAGATCCCACTGGCCATGTGTTAAAATAAAGATCAAGTGTTTGAAACGACTAATAGGATGGGTGATATTTTTTATTTTGAAGACTTACATAAATAGCCCATTCTGGAAAATTTAATACACCTGGTCATTTACTTGGTCAAAATACATTACAATACATTTCCTAGTGAAAAGTTCCATTCTATACACAATAAGGCAACACAGTCTATAGCATAAATGTATAAACAGACTGTCTCCATATACATCTCCTGTCATCTGCTATAGATTGTTTACCTAGACCACAGGCATGTAAACTGATGCAAATATGATCCCCTACCATTGTTTCATAATTGAATCCGTGAATTTGCATTTTATGCATTAACAATTCCACAGTATACACAGAGCAGTATAATTGGACTATTACATTGCCCTAACTCATAACCCATGAACAAACTACAGAATATTACATTCTTTGGACCCAAAATAGATTTCTAATTAGAACGTAAATCATATCACCTACTTCAAAAGATGCCAGCATGGAATGCTTAAAATGGGACACCTTGTTATGTTTATTGTTTTATCAATAAACCAGTGTCCTCTTTAGAAATTCTGCCAACACAGTTTTGCAGACAATATTTACAACATTTTTGTTTCATACTAAGTGTTGCATTGCATTTTCTGACTGTATGAACCTTGCAAAGCTAAATTTCATGAAACTTATGCCAATACAAGAAATTAGGATTAATTATGAAAAAAAACAATGAAAAAAACAACAACAACAAACAAACAAAACAACAAGACCAATATGGATAAGAAAGATAACATTTGCTTTGAGTCAGTAAAATTTCAACAAGTAAAATAGGCTTTATTGAGCTTTTACAACTTACTTGATGTTCTGATCAAACAGATTTTGAAAAAAAGGGTAAATACTGAAAATAATTTTTGTTTTGTTTTTTGTTTTTTCAACACAATTATGGTCATATTGTTGACGTCCAGATAATTATAGGTGGAGGAAGGCCCCCACACTTATATCTAGGTAGAACCTCTGGCACAATGCAGGCTAGCTGAAAGACCTCCCCACATGAAAGTTCTCAAACTGACCAAGACTTGAACATTCGTGGTGAGGGAATATAATAATCTTTTGTGAATTAATATTGGCCCAGTTATTGGGTCTTTAATAGAAATATAGATGCTCCCCACTTGGGCAAATAAAACAGTTCTTAGCCAAACAACTGAGCCAATATGGGGTCACTCAACCACTACTATTATTTTTTCAAAATGAGGCTGCCCTCACAATCAAAGCATGCTGTGAACATCCATTTCACTTATACCTTATCATGTTACATTTATTACTAGACAAAAATAATCTAAGCTATTTGCATATAAGCTACGTGCACAGCTAACAAGAAATATTGCAAGACAAAAGCAAATAGTGTAGATCCTGACCTGAAAGCTCTCAGCATAACCTGGCTGTTCTAGATCTACTCTATTTGGTTAAGCCTGTTTTATTTGTGCATAGCAGGTTACGAGTTTAGATCCCATACCGGTTTAATGATAGGCCCATCCCCACCGCCAGCTGCGTCAATCTGAGTGTCCTCATCCGACAGGTTGAGATCGACATCATCTAGATACTTTTTGCGTTTCACATGGCGACCAGAGCGTCTCTTGTACTGTAACATAACATAGGCTTTATCAATTATTTTTAATTCATAACTGTTATTTCTTTTTACTAATCCAAAGTGGGAATTTATTTTCTTCATGAACAAATATAAACCTTGAAATGTCCAGCACATAAAGTCTGAACACATGTGGTTTAGAATTACAAACTATCCATCTCCCTCTATATAATTAAAAATTCTGCAACAAATAGTACCTGCTTAACTGCATTGTTCTAAGTTTTTATTTAAAGATCCCTTTCTAGATACAGTAAGGCAGTGCTCAACTGACCTATAAACAAGGCTGCCATTATTGCAACATCTTGCCATAAACACATCACAACAACACAACAATGTTGGTCATTATATCAGTCATAGATGAGAACTTGCCATAAACACATCATGACAACACAACAATGATGGTCATTATATCAGTCATAGATGAGAACTTGCCATAAACACATCACAACAACACAACAATGGTTGGTCATTATATCAGTCATAGATGAGAACTTGCCATAAACACATCACAACAACACAACAATGATGGTCATTATATCAGTCATAGATGAGAACTTCCAAGTTCTCAGTCCCTTAATAAAGTTGTTCAAATTTAATTAAAGGCAACCCTTTTATGTAAAAAAATTTTCAGTGACTTTTGTGTGCTGATGTTTCTACCTACCTATTTGGTTGGGGTCTCGTACCAATTCACACTGGACACAGACATAAAAAATATAAATACTTGATGCAATAGATATCAAAATAAAATTACGTAAGAAGATAATCATGTAACTATAATCAACTGTACCTCTTCATTCTCTGGTGATGGAGGAGGTGTGGCCTTGATCTCTACGTCTGATCCGTCCGAGGATCCGCGTCTCTTCCTTTTCCTACTCTTCAGGAATGTAGCTGGGGGCCTGTCAGACAAAATATTCCAAGATTTTACATTATGTGGGTTCTATGTCAGACTGAGGTAAAAACAAAGGTTTATGAAGGATTAACTTTAACGAAATTAAGACTTTCAAATGGAAATGTCATTCAATATAAGAGCAAAAAAGAGGCTGTTTTTAACAGCGATTTTTTATTTTTGTTATGTAAACAGATCTTTGTATAGAAACAATTTATATATTAGCTACCCAAAAATTCAGCACATAGCCTGAAAAAAATTAAGACATAGTCTGATAAAAATTACAGGAATACAATCTAAAATCAATTAAAAGGACTTGCGGAATCAATAAATGGATCTTGTAAATCCTCAAACTTAAAAAAACATAGACTTCTTGAAATGTGAAAAATAAGGTTTGAAAAGTAAAATAACTTAAGGGTGTAACAATTATTTATTGTCATTTTTTAAAAATAAAAACGCTTTAAATGATTGTTTTATTCTAAAAACAGGTTTTTTTCATATTAAGGTTTTACTAGGAGGCCTGTAAAGTAATGGGAATTGGGAATTCCAGCTTAATAGAATTTGAAGGAAAGCCCTATGACAGAAATTTACTAATTTTCATTACTTCATTATTTACTACTAGAAAAAATTAAATAATATCATCACTATCTGTTTGTTTGTGACCTACTGGTTCAAATTTTCCAGAATACCTGGTTCTAAAAAAACCTGAAGTTACGAGGCAACTTTTAAACAAAAATAATAAACTTCAATTAGCAACTTCTAGCAAGGCTAAACCAGACACTGCCTGAATTTCTTACTGTGATTTCTGGCTTTAAGTGTTGGATACCATCTTTAAAGTCAACTTACTTCTTAGATTTCTTTGATGAAGAGGGAGCTTTAGGAGTCTTTGCAGCCGTCTCAGCCTTTTCTGGTTTCTCAGCTGTCCCTTCCTCATCTGTCACTTCCTTCTTCTTCTTTTTCTTCTTTGGTTTTTTCTTCACCGGTTCCTTCCCCTCCTCAGAGACCATTGAGCTGTCCATTCCTTCAGTACCCTCAGTCAATGTCTCTACATCTACTTTACTGTCCTCTGCACTTTCGTCTGACTTTTTCTTCTTGGACTTCTTTTTCTTTGGTTTTGATGGCTTCTCCCCATCCCCATCACCATCTTTTTCCTTAGCCTCATCTTTTTTCTTTTTCTCTCGTTCCTTTCTAGGTGTGTATTTCCGTTTTTTCTTTGGTTTTTCCTCATTTTCGGCAGCTCCATTGATCCCACCATCAACATGCTGTGCAGACAGCTCGGGTGGTTCCACAACCCTTGGAATGGCTGTGTTTCCAGACTTCTGGGCTTTGGCAATAGCTTCAGCAATTATTTTATTGGCCTTTTCCTGCTGCTGCGAGGTGTTGGCGGCAGCATCAGTGACCGATTCGTTGTGGGGTAGAGGCTGCAGAACAATTTGCTGGGCGGTGCCACCACTCGTGAGGCTCGAGTTAATCACAATATGCTGCTGCTGTTGGTGGGAGAGTGGCTGGGAAGTGGGTTGGCTGGGGGAAAGTTTGTTGTTGAGGCCCTGCTGTGAAGGCTGAGGTAGACTGGCTGGGACCGCAACCTGCTGACTGGTCAGCACGGTGGGCGGCTGGGACGGGAGGGGCTGACCATTGGTCTGGGCCACAACAGGGGGCTGCTGCTGCTGAAATGGTAAAGGACACAAGACAAATTATCTTAATTGTTTAGGTAAATTAAATAGGTAAATTTATAAAAATAAAGCATAAAATATGTTCATGTTTATTGTGTTTATCGTCCCACCAAGAGTATTTCAGTTATCTAGAGACGGTGTTCATTTTAAGCAGACTGCTGCCTTCACTATGTATAGCATGCCGTGAACACCTGGCATGATACTACACCCAGCCACACCATACTAATAACACACACAGTCACATTATCCTGACATCGGATCAACCAGTTGTGGGACTACTCTTAAATTTGCTTAAGTGTTAGCAAGGGAGACATAGCACAAATATTTTTAAGGGCTCTGATATGTTGCGGCCCAGGAACAAACCCTGGGCCTCCCACACCTAGAGCCGATGCTCTACTAATTGTGCTAACAGGTCCGGTGAAGCATACAATAATACATTATTCAGAGGTTTAAATTTAATGTCGCCTAATTATGGAAGTGTTTATTGGTGAAATGCTTAACCTAACAGATATATATGATGTGTGTATAACTGCTGATGCAGTAAATGGCTCCTGATGCTGCTAAAAAATTAATCATACATAGAATTAGTATAACTTTGCCATATTGTTCTTTTAATGAATAAATGAACATGAAAGACCGTTTTAAATGCAATTAATAAAATATCAATGTTTTTTTCTTGCAAAAAAATGTGTGCAATTAAATACATTAAATAAATATACTTGTAAATAATATACAAATGTACAAGTTTAGACTGCATCCAAATTGCATCAATTAACACTAACTGATAAGATTGTAATTAGCTCAACTTGAAACTAGAAAGAGGAATGGACAGTGCGTTCAATATATGTGACTGTGTATATTGTAAGTTGGCGTGAAATAATTATCTTTTTCAGAAACAATCATTAGAACCATTGGAAACTATTTTGCTTCTATTTTCAATGAACTACTGTTAGATGAGCAGAGCAATTTCTCTCTATGACTAAACGTTGATGATGATGACATCATTAAAAACTAATCAAACTTTCAATGCAGAGACAAAAAGGAACACTTATTAAAACACAATTTGGCACTCTGAAATTTTCTTTGAAAACATAAATAGGGTTAAAATGACTTCCTTCATGCTTAGCTACATTTTTTTAACAACCGTAACTTCTTGCAAGAATGCCTAGACTTATTGCTGGACTCAGCACAAAGAAGTGTAGATCTTTAGCAATGATATGCCTTATCCAAATCTAAACTATTTGCCTAAGCCTGGTCCCTGGGAGAGCTGGCTTATCTGGATCTACACTATTTGTATTAGCCTGATCAATTTATACTTACCTGGCTGGGACTTATTGGTCAGATTAAGACGCTAAATGCAGTAACACTGTACTGCTATTACTGAACCATATTCATACAGTGAAACCTTATAATCTAAAACTATGGCTAGAATGAGCTGGTGCCAGCATACCAATTAGACATTCCAGCGCCCAATTTAAATTCATAATTAACAAAATCAATATGAATTAAAGCTCTACATTCTTTCTCAATCTTCAGTAACATACTTTCATTACAGTTTAATTAGATTAGTGAAGATTTTACAGCTGTTCTGACCATGATGCATCTATTCTGCTTCACACTCATTGTACCAGCAAATAAAACAGTAATGTATGTCTTTTAGAAAACAAGTCATGAAGTCTTATTTATATATCTTTTATGTGTTTTCTACACTTTTGATGTTAAAGGTGGTATCTATCAGGATCAAAGATTTTTTCTCAAATATCCAAAAATGTCAAAAAATGTTACCCGAAAAGGTCTTGCAAAATGCTGTTCATTTATGCCCTAGATCTCTGCCTACATTGAAGCATAAATCCCCACTCGTCACTGTTACATAAACCACTTTATATGGATCACAACTGAGAGGGATGGATTTGATACTGTACATCAAGCTACATTTGTTAAATTTAACCGAGATATTCACATATTTCCAAGGCTGACACAAACAGTGTAGATCCTGATCATCCCTTGATGTGAACTGTCTGATCAGAATCTACATTAGCTTCTGCTCAGCCCCTATTAAGACATATAACATATAATACTTAAGCAAAAAAAAATGGCCAGGGTTTTAGAACAAAATGTATCTAGCTAGTAGTAAGAACAAATACTAATTTATGTATTGGGGTTTTTATGGCACATAGCACTTGATAAGCTTTACCATGCCAGATACAATAATGTTTATTGTCATTAAGGTATGATTAAGTTAGTATAACAAAATGTAAGTAGAAATATAAAAATCTGTAAGATTGATTAAACTTTAGTTATTTGCTGTGAATGTCCTACAGAGCTAACAGTGTAAATTGATAAAGATATTACAGCAAATAGTGTATTGTATATCCTGATCCAATTGTTTCCTGTATGATTGGGCTGATCTGGATCTACACTATTTACCAAAGCTGGGCCCAATGATGCAAAGCCGGCTAAGACTAAAAGACCTATGGTACATCATATACCATACAATCTCTACATGAAGCTCCCCATCCGTCCATATAACCATAATACAAAAAATATGGCTATTTATGATTTCAACGTTACTATCAAGTGTTTTAAATTGTATGAACCTTGGTGCAAAACATTCCATAAAATTTATGTTTCCATAGAAACCAAATATCATATTTCACTGAGGTATCCCATTTACATAAGAGCTCAGGCAATGAGATAATACAAGCTGACTAAATGTGTGAAGACAAATGTAGCATGATTTTCAAAAACCCTGTCATGAAATACAAATCCTTTAACAACATTTTTCAGATATGGTAGATAACAGAACAATCAGAGTATTGTTTATGCTGACACATTTTGATAAACTGGTAACTAGGTTACCTAGATGTAGAAAGTTAGGGTAACAATTACATCCCCTACACAATGTGGATTACAGCAGGTAAAATGATAAGAATCTGACACTAAAGAGCAGTATTTTTATAACTAGAGAGAAAACTTCTGCAGTTATATTCATCTTACTTGGCAAATGCAACCAAATGTACATTCCATTGCTTTTCTGTTAATATTAGTCAGTTAAAGACTCCCTTAACATACCAATCTGGTAACAAATAGTCTCAAGTTAGAGACCCACCTATCTGGTCACAAACAGTCTCAAGTCAGAGACTCACATATCTGGTCACAGTCTCAAGTTAGAGACACCCCTATCTGGTCACAATCTCAAGTCAGAGACTCACCTATCTGGTCACAGGCTCAAGTTAGAGACTCACCTATCTGGTCACAAACAGTCTCAAGTTAGAGACCAATCTATCTGGTCACAAACAGTCAAGTTAGAGGCCCACCTATCTGGTAACAAACAGTCTCAAGTCAGAGACTCACCTATCTGTGCACAAGCAGCCTCAAACTAGAGACCTACCCATCAGGAAACAAGCAGTCGCAAGCTAGAGATCAATCTATCAGGTCTCAAGCAACCTCAAGCTAGTCTTACACGATCTATCTGTCATAAATAGCATCAAGTTAGAGACCCATCAGGTCACGGTTGGCCTAAAGCCCATTATTACACCCTTCGCAGATGTTAAGCCACATTTTGGCTCTGCAAAAATCAATAAATTGAATCTTCATACATAGAAAGCACATCAAAATCAATGGATCATTTTGAAAAACACCATAAAACATCTCAAGCAGCATGTTTTTTTTTCCAATTTTGTTACAATGGTATTGATCCACACCAAGCTGCTATTATTATATGCTAGCTTGCGGATTGGTTATTCATAAATGACTGTCCAAAGAAATGATTCACAAGGCTGATTCAAGAACAGATAGTTTTAAGCGATTACTTCTGGATGCTAGATATTGGTCTTTGACAGGATACACAACCAGCCAAGCCTGTAAATTATGCTCCTCGTATAGACCCTGTCAATTGTCCTCAGAAGGGAGCATTTACTTTTGTCATCTGTAAAGCCTGTGGAAGAACTGAAGCTGATAAGTTTTCAATTACCAAACATACTTTTTTAGTATACATACAATTTTACTGAACTGAAAGTATATTTTCTAAGTATGTGAACTTCCATACTAAACTGCATTATTATTTTTACATAACCATACCAAAGGAGCAAATCTCACAACAGGCTGGAGCTATTCTTCAGTAAAACCTACCTAACATCTTACCACATGCACAAATTATACATTTCAAAATTATTATGCAGACATCATACATCAGTAATTTGTAATAGAAGCGGAAAAAGTGAGCCTCCATCAGAATTTGAACCTCAGACCTATACTACCGGGTCACTCTACCGAGCTATAAGAGGCTCTGTGAATAAACTAGAGAAACCGCTATACTCCTCCCTCCTGACCCAATGAGATCTTACCCATGATTCTACTCTAGAGCACCATTGTATATCACAATACAAACATGCTACTGCAGTAGATCATGGTATCAAATGGAACAGGAAGCGGAAAAATAAGACTGCACAGGGATTTGAACCACAGACCTTCCAAAAACTAGCTGGATGCTTTATCTTCTGAGAGAGATATATATATATATATATATATAATTTGTGCCTGTGATATGATATGATGTTAGGTAGGTTATGATCGAACCACCAGTGAAACTGCTACAAAATCCTTTTGGTTCCCTTCCATCAAACCTTAAAGCAAACCCTTTCTTCCACTGGTAACATATGTTTAATGCATATGCATTCATACATTGGTTGGTTTTTACATCTAACAACCAGTCTTACAGCAATGTAGTCAAACAATCGTGTAGCTAGAGGAGAAGTATTTAAAACTAAGTATTTCAAAAGTGGGTAGTCCTGAAATCACTCACAATGGTACCACCAAATTATCCACAACTCCAAATCAAATATTACTGATGAGAAATGTTACTGAATGGGAAGGAAATATACTTGGTTTCTACTAGTGATGTCAAGAATTGCTTGATCTTAGGTCATACTTGAGCAGTAGAAATAAATTGAGCACTCCATACTTGTCTATAAATATACAGTTTTTCACTAGCACTAACAAGAACTAGTAGTGGTTGTTCTTGAGCTGTGCATTTTCTTGCTATCTTTAGATTAGGCAGACATCTATGATTTCCAAATGTTCATGAAGGAGAACACCCTTGACATAGTGGTTTTAGTCATAGATATATAACCCCTCACCATGTGGGTTCAAGTCCTATTTAGGGCAACAACTTTAAAAGGGTCTGGTCACCCAGCTGATCTACAATGTTCTTTAGATGGCAGTTTCTTACAGTACATTTTAATGCCACAAATCAACAATTGTTTATTGATAATCTACAGCTAAGCAGTGTGAGTAGAGGAAATAACAATTATAAACTATAAAAAGCATATTATTATATACTATGAAAGAGCACTCATTTAATTGATGTACATATACTATTATTAATTAATGTTCCACACAATCAATAAATGTTAGGGAAGAATCTGTCAGGAAGTCCTATCCCTGTGTTATGATAGTTCACTGAGTGTAAATAAAGTGCACAGTTGTGGAGGCGCGTCCCATTGCTGCCTTTAGGGCCTATTGAAGCCTAAATATACATCGTAATCAGTTACATCTACAACTCAGCTGCTCATAACCCAACATTGTTCATTCACCGTGTAAATATTAACAGCTTTACCTCAAAACATCTCAAGTGCATCTCTTGCGCACACAATTTATGCAATGGATTCTTTTATAACTATGAAAAATGTATAAATAAATTCAAAAGGATAAAGTAGAAGAATGTCAATTATGTGCTTCATAAGCCAATATGAAAGATGTCAAACTTAAGCAAAACCACATTGAATCTAAAAGATACTTTAAATTGTAAAATATTAAACAAAGGAAACTTAAAACAACTTAACAACTTAAAAGACAATGCATTGTGTACCCATATTAAAATGTGACCCAAAAGCGGTCAAGCTTTATCACACAACTGAAAGCAAAAAATAAAGACACACCAACATTAACCATTAAAAGCCTCATAAAAGAACTGACCACCCTCCCAAGGAGATGTTGAGTAAAGCCCTGTACACTGATAAAGTGCAGACAGAACAAAGCCAGTTGTTATTAAGATGTGTAAACACATCAGAATGGAACATCTTTTGTGTCCATACAGGAGCAGTTTGAATAAAATTAACCTCAGGTGAATCTATTCATATCCATACCTGTGCTATGTGAGTCACAGCACTAAGGAAATACATGACTTGTATTTCACTATTGAAGGCCCATTGTAACCAGACTAAGGTGTGTGTGTAAAGCATTAAATCATCTCCACATTGATATATTTCCCTGATGTAACATGTTTATACCAACAATTATCCATGCTCCACATGATCATACTGACTGGCTGCACCTGCCCCAGAAACCTCTACTTGGAAAAAACCAGCATAATGTATGTAGTAGGATTAATCCTTTAATGTTACATCAACATTATTCTATCTTTATTCAGGGAACAACATCATGCAGAGCTAACAAGATGTTATGATAAAGACATGGCAACAAAAGGTGTAGATTCTGATCAGAAAGCTCCCAGCTGATATGGATCTATTCTATTTGCCTAAGGCTGGCTAATTTGTGCTAAGCAAGCTATAAGTAAATGTGGCTATTTAAGCTTAATGTGAGTGCAGTGCTAATAAACAGCTTGAAACAAATTACACCATTAGCCACTGATAATGGACAGCCATTTGGGTGTAGCTTATGAAAGAAACATTAGATCCAATAAGACATGTTTAAACACATGAGTCATTTCTTCTCTTTATTAAAACCAATCCTTACATATCTAACAAAGGTTCATGTCAACAGGCAGATAAATTATCTGATGATTATATAAACACAAAGACAGCCTTTCATACAGAGGGATTAGAAATTTAGATCAAGCTCTGTTGGGGTTATGTGAAAAGGATATTTTTGTTATAAAAGCAGCCACAACACAATGTTAAACATAACGTAATATGTCAGAAAACTTCCTGCCGATGCCTGTCTCAAGATCTTCCTTTGGCTGATTGATGCCACATGCCCACAATGAGCAGATTAAACCAGAAACATTGAACAAAGTGTGAAATAGAAAGAAGCACAAAAAACTCTGAACATTATATAATGAACCAAATGAAAAAGACGTATATACAAGATAAAAGTTTTAATATTTTCTCAGGCAGTGAACTAATGTACAGTGGTACAATAAACTCATAAGGCGATGTTGTAATATCGACAATCATTAAACTCCATCCATAACAAACAATACAATAGTTTGTGGAACATTTTTTTGTTTACAGTTCTAATCTAAGTCTTAATGTCAATTTGTTAGATTTAAAACATCAATATAAACCTGTCATAAACAATGTTTAATTAAATTTCGAACGGAATTCTAATTAACATGTCAGCTCTTAATCAAGATCATCTGATAAGTCAAATTAATATAATTCCTCCATTAACAAAGTTATGAAATTACCTTAAATCGATTAGTTGATTACAACTGACATTTTAATAACAAAGACAAAGAAGGCTGCCGAAAGCCTAGTTGTATTGTAAATGGTTACAATGAATGATGACAAGCCAATTTAAAAAAGTTTTCAAAACAAGTTTGAAGTTTACCAGGTACTTGCTAAAGAAATCCTAACAACTTAAAGAAGGTCTGGAGAGGACTTATCCTACCTTAGGACTTATACTGTAGTGAAACTGGACATTTTGTGATTGACACAGCAACACTGGCTTTAGTAACGACATCCTATCAGATCAATCAACACTGACAGTAATCCAAACACATCAACGCACAAATGTAGCCATCAATTGTTTCAACACAAACACTATATTCCCTTCATTCACTTCCTCACTATAATATCCTTTTTATCTATTGCACATAATATTCACACAGCGCCAAGCATCCATGTATACATCCCTTTGCCATAAATCAACGGCACATGTGAAGCAGATATAATTTCAACTAAATCCACTGGTTAGCAAGCAGTTTAAACAGCACTCAGCTTTTTAGCATACACAGTCAGGCTGTGGTTGGGGTTCACCAATAGAAAAACAGCTCAAAAATAGTGTTAAGTAACACTGATATGTTGAAATGGGAACAAAGAAACCCCTGCAAAGGGATTATACTCCTGCCACCTAACCGGCCCCTGGCAATATAATTGTATCAATGATATTATTGGTTTTCTCCTCAGAAAGATGACAGCAGAATTTTTAAATACTGACTTGAATAGTTAAACAATAGAACATTATTATTTTTTCTGATAATTATAGTAAACATGGCCTGCATTCATGCTAGCAGGACCCACTGTAATCAATAATCTACTGACTCCACACTGCTATTTTTTCTGAATAAAGATGAGTATTTCAAACTCGAATTAAGAGATGGTGTAGTGTGTATTGACTGATGATTAATTCATAAATTATGCATCATTTAAACTAACTTAAATCATACCAACTGTTCCTTGATGGAGATTATGGTAGGTGTTCATGTTATAACTTTAGTTATAACCTACAATGGGGAGGTCTGACAGCTGTTACAAAGCTTAGCTTGGAAAACTCTTGACATCAAGCAGGATTCAAATCCAGATCGACGGAGTGAAAAGACAATAACACAACCACTGAGCTAAAGAGTTGACCCCCTAATGCAGGTATCAGGTATTGGTTATATATACAGACACATGAAAAACATCTGCAAATAGTGGGCTGAAAGATGCCTGTAAGACATAAATATGAACATTCAAAGCAAGGCCAACACAGTTTAATACTTTTAACATCAGAAAGATATCAGCAGCATAGAATTAACTTGCTGAAACATAAAGGGCAAAACCGAACTTTTATACAACTGAAACAGTTTGAAATGTTTAAACCCTTTTCCCTCAGGTGTTTAAACAGTTGTCTTTCAAAACAATTAATGACCGTATTCAATGTAGTAGTGTTATAAGGTATTGCAACAGAACTGACATACAGTTTTAACACTTTTTCTCACTTTTATTGCATACTATTTGTACTGTCAGCTGTGTCCAAATGCACAAGGATTCCTTCTCAGTTCACCTTTGTGTACACTAGATATAGTTTAGTTTGTTACTGTAACTACATGATCTTGTCTCTTAATTGAAGATATTGAGTTCAGGATATTTTTCTCCAAGCCAGTTATACACTTGAATCAAACAAACATGGGACAAAGGGTAAATACATTTAAAAGCATGTTGTTGTTTTCTTCCTTTGTACAAATATAAAACAAAATGTCATCGTTTATATAAAATATTTAAAAAAAAATAAAAAATAAATAAATTTCAAAAAATAAAATCAATTCCAAAAAATAAAATCAAGTTCTCGAACTATGAAGAAAGTGAACATGTTTTTCTAAAGCAAACAAAGTTGAATATGTTTAAAGCTCAAATTACACTGGCCTATGTCAACAAAGAGACACAAGAGTCAAGTCCTGTATGAATAAGCTGCAGTGAACATTATTGGTGCATAATCAAGGAACAAATATAATGATCTGAGATCTGATCTTGTCTGTTAAAAGGCCAAATGTCATGTGTAAGAGGCCAAAGGAACTGTGTAAAAGGCCAAAGTTAGTGTGAAAGAGGCCAAAGGAACTGTGTAAAAGGCCAAAGGTAGTGTGTAAGGGGCCAGGTAGTGTGTAGACTTGTATGTGCATATGGGTTAGCAAAGAGGCCATTAAGGGGCAGGTGTGAAGACCATTATGCCAGAGGAACAAGAATCACTTTGTGGCACATTTTATGCAATCTGATAACCCATAAGACTTCTTAATCAACAGCATGATGCTATTACATTCAGACAATGAACAATCCTACAAGATACATTCCATCAGTTTTCTGTAATAGTTAAAGCATATTAAAGTGAATTTTACTTAATTTTAATTAGACCAAGTGTACAATAGCATACTTAAGACAAAACCAATTTTTTTACTGGTTGCCAGCCCTGATTCACTTCCCATTGTTTGTTAGATTAAAAATAAAAAAGCAGGGCTAAAATTCCCCACAGTAAATCCATGTGATAAAAAATAAGCCCACCCTCTTAATATTTAACTTTTCACTTAATAAAAATAATGATGCAAACTTACCGACTGAACATGTAGGGTACGTTTCACCATCAGATAAAAAAAAAAGATTCTTGAAAAAATGGCTACAGGCTCAAGCTCACTGTGTTTAACCTATGGCACTAGACTATACATCAACTGATAACAGCAACAAGTAACTTTTCAATACATGTTCAGAAAATTATGGAAAAAAACAAAACAAATTAAAAATGTGTATCAGTAGTGTTTCCTGCTTCTAAATTGTTCTGTTTATTAAATTATATAATGTCTTAAGAGCAGTTTAGTGAAACCTTATTGTAAGATATATGTTGATACTCTCTTTCAGGAAACGGAACAATAAAATCCATCAAATGGGGAACCTGTTTTCTAAAAGACCCTTTCAAAAAGAATTTATAGCCATTGTAAATTAAGAACGTGAATTTTAAATTGATACATATAAAACATGTTCATTGTTAATAACATTAACAGCTGGATGACTAGGCATCAAAAAGACAACTCCAACTGCTGTTCTGACTTTCAACTAAATACAGGGCTTTCTATTCTCCAACAGAATTGTTATAATGCAACATAATATACAAACCTACACATAGCTCAGCTAAAGTTTATCACAGATAACATATATGCAACTTGTTCAATTGAAAGAAAAGATAAGGGAGTTTCAAGGCTGGATCATACAAAGCCAACAGCCTGGAGTTGCTGGACAGATTGTGGATGGATCAGACAAAGCCAACTGACTGGAGTTGCAGAACAGATTGTGGATGGATCAGACAAAGCCAACTGACTGGAGTTGCAGGACAGATTGTGGATGGACAGATTGTGGATGGATCAGACAAAGCCAACAGACTGGAGTTGCAGGACAGATTGTAGATGGATCAGCCAAAGCCAACTGACTGTAGTTGCAGGACAGATTGTGAATGGATCAGACAGAGTCAACTGACTGTAGTTGCAGGGGAGATTGTGGATGGGTCAGACAAAGCCAACTAACTGGAGTTGCGGGGGAGACTGTGGATGGATCAGACAAAATCAACTGACTGTAGTTGCAGGACAGATTTTGGATGGATCAGACAGTGTCAACTGACTGGAGTTGCAGGACAGATTGTGGATGGATCAGACAGTGTCAACTGACTGGAGTTGCAGGACAGATTGTGGATGGATCAGACAGAGTCAACTGACTGGAGTTGCAGGACAGATTGTGGATGGATCAGACAGAGTCAACTGACTGGAGTTGCAGGACAGATTGTGGATGGATCAGACAGAGTCAACTGACTGAAGTTGCAGGACAGATTTTGGATGGATCAGACAGAGTCAACTGACTGGAGTTGCAGGACAGATTGTGGATGGATCAGACAGAGTCAACTGACTGGAGTTGCAGGACAGATTGTGGATGGATCAGACAGTCAACTAACTGTAGTTGCAGGACAGATTGTGGATGGATCAGACAGAGTCAACTGACTGGAGTTGCAGGACAGATTGTGGATGGATCAGACAAAGCCAACTAACTGGAGTTGCAGGACAGATTGTGGATGGATCAGACAAAGCCAACAGCCTGGAGTTGCAGGACAGATTGTAGATGGATCAGCCAAAGCCAACTGACTGTAGTTGCAGAACAGATTGTGAACGGATCAGACAGAGTCAACTGACTGTAGTTGCAG
The DNA here is from genome assembly GCA_007844125.1 of Sinonovacula constricta. Classification (NCBI taxonomy): domain Eukaryota; kingdom Metazoa; phylum Mollusca; class Bivalvia; order Cardiida; family Solecurtidae; genus Sinonovacula; species Sinonovacula constricta. The sequence goes on from CM017565.1 coordinate 9,047,852, forward strand.
GGAAGATTGTGGATGGGTCAGACAAAGCCAACTGACTGGAGTTGCTGGACAGATTATGGATGGGTCAGACAAAGCCAACTAACTGTAGTTGCAGGACAGATTGTGAATGGATCAGACAGAGTCAACTGACTGTAGTTGCAGGGGAGATTGTGGATGGGTCAGACAAAGCCAACTAACTGGAGTTGCAGGACAGATTATGGATGGGTCAGACAAAGCCAACTAACTGAAGTTGCAGGACAGATTGTGAATGGATCAGACAGAGTCAACTGACTGTAGTTGCAGGGGAGATTGTGGATGGATCATACAAAGCCAACTAACTGGAGTTGCAGGACAGATTGTGGATGGATCAGACAAAGCCAACAGCCTGGAGTTGCAGGACAGATTGTAGATGGATCAGCCAAAGCCAACTGACTGTAGTTGCAGGACAGATTGTGAATGGATCAGACAGAGTCAACTGACTGTAGTTGCAGGGGAGATTGTGGATGGGTCAGACAAAGCCAACTGACTGGAGTTGCTGGACAGATTGTGAATGGATCAGACAAAGCCAACTGACTGGAGTTGCAGGACAGATTGTGAATGGATCAGACAAAGCCAACTGACTGGAGTTGCGGGGGAGACTGTGGATGGATCAGACAAAGCCAACTGACTGGAGTTGCTGGACAGATTGTGGATGGATCAGACAAAATCAACTGACTGTAGTTGCAGGACAGATTGTGGATGGATCAGACAGTGTCAACTGACTGGAGTTGCAGGACAGATTGTGGATGGATCAGACAGTGTCAACTGACTGGAGTTGCAGGACAGATTGTGGATGGATCAGACAGAGTCAACTGACTGGAGTTGCAGGACAGATTGTGGATGGATCAGACAGAGTCAACTGACTGGAGTTGCAGGACAGATTGTGGATGGATCAGACAGAGTCAACTGACTGAAGTTGCAGGACAGATTTTGGATGGATCAGACAGAGTCAACTGACTGGAGTTGCAGGACAGATTGTGGATGGATCAGACAGAGTCAACTGACTGGAGTTGCAGGACAGATTGTGGATGGATCAGACAGTCAACTGACTGGAGTTGCAGGACAGATTGTGGATGGATCAGACAGAGTCAACTGACTGGAGTTGCAGGACAGATTGTGAATGGATCAGACAGAGTCAACTGACTGGAGTTGCAGGGGAGATTATGAATGGATCAGACAGCATCAACTAACTGTAGTTGCAGGACAGATTCTGGATGGATCAGACAGAGTCAACTGACTGTAGTTGCAGGACAGATTGTGGATTGATCAGACAGAGTCAACTGACTGGAGTTGCAGGACAGATTGTGAATGGATCAGACAGAGTCAACTGACTGTAGTTGCAGGGGAGATTGTGGATGGGTCAGACAAAGCCAACTAACTGGAGTTGCAGGACAGATTATGGATGGGTCAGACAAAGCCAACTAACTGTAGTTGCAGGACAGATTGTGAATGGATCAGACAGAGTCAACTGACTGTAGTTGCAGGGGAGATTGTGGATGGATCAGACAAAGCCAACTAACTGGAGTTGCAGGACAGATTGTGGATGGATCAGACAAAGCCAACAGCCTGGAGTTGCAGGACAGATTGTAGATGGATCAGCCAAAGCCAACTGACTGTAGTTGCAGGACAGATTGTGAATGGATCAGACAGAGTCAACTGACTGTAGTTGCAGGGGAGATTGTGGATGGGTCAGACAAAGCCAACTGACTGGAGTTGCTGGACAGATTGTGAATGGATCAGACAAAGCCAACTGACTGGAGTTGCAGGACAGATTGTGAATGGATCAGACAAAGCCAACTGACTGGAGTTGCGGGGGAGACTGTGGATGGATCAGACAAAGCCAACTGACTGGAGTTGCTGGACAGATTGTGGATGGATCAGACAAAATCAACTGACTGTAGTTGCAGGACAGATTGTGGATGGATCAGACAGTGTCAACTGACTGGAGTTGCAGGACAGATTGTGGATGGATCAGACAGTGTCAACTGACTGGAGTTGCAGGACAGATTGTGGATGGATCAGACAGAGTCAACTGACTGGAGTTGCAGGACAGATTGTGGATGGATCAGACAGAGTCAACTGACTGGAGTTGCAGGACAGATTGTGGATGGATCAGACAGAGTCAACTGACTGAAGTTGCAGGACAGATTTTGGATGGATCAGACAGAGTCAACTGACTGGAGTTGCAGGACAGATTGTGGATGGATCAGACAGAGTCAACTGACTGGAGTTGCAGGACAGATTGTGGATGGATCAGACAGTCAACTAACTGTAGTTGCAGGACAGATTGTGGATGGATCAGACAGAGTCAACTGACTGGAGTTGCAGGACAGATTGTGGATGGATCAGACAGAGTCAACTGACTGGAGTTGCAGGACAGATTGTGGATTGATCAGACAGAGTCAACTGACTGGAGTTGCAGGACAGATTGTGAATGGATCAGACAGAGTCAACTGACTGTAGTTGCAGGGAGATTGTGAGGGTCAGACAAAGCCAAACTAACTGGAGTTGCAGGACAGATTATGGATGGGTCAGACAAAGCCAACTAACTGTAGTTGCAGGACAGATTGTGAATGGATCAGACAGAGTCAACTGACTGTAGTGCAGGGGAGATTGTGGATGGATCAGACAAAGCCAACTAACTGGAGTTGCAGGACAGATTGTGGATGGATCAGACAAAGCCAAACAGCCTGGAGTTGCAGGACAGATTGTAGATGGATCAGCCAAAGCCAACTGACTGTAGTTGCAGGACAGATTGTGAATGGATCAGACAGAGTCAACTGACTGTAGTTGCAGGGGAGATTGTGGATGGGTCAGACAAAGCCACTGACTGGAGTTGCTGGACAGATTGTGAATGGATCAGACAAAGCCAACTGACTGGAGTTGCAGGACAGATTGTGAATGGATCAGACAAAGCCAACTGACTGGAGTTGCGGGGGAGACTGTGGATGGATCAGACAAAGCCAACTGACTGGAGTTGCTGGACAGATTGTGGATGGATCAGACAAAATCAACTGACTGTAGTTGCAGGACAGATTGTGGATGGATCAGACAGTGTCAACTGACTGGAGTTGCAGGACAGATTGTGGATGGATCAGACAGTGTCAACTGACTGGAGTTGCAGGACAGATTGTGGATGGATCAGACAGAGTCAACTGACTGGAGTTGCAGGACAGATTGTGGATGGATCAGACAGAGTCAACTGACTGGAGTTGCAGGACAGATTGTGGATGGATCAGACAGAGTCAACTGACTGAAGTTGCAGGACAGATTTTGGATGGATCAGACAGAGTCAACTGACTGGAGTTGCAGGACAGATTGTGGATGGATCAGACAGAGTCAACTGACTGGAGTTGCAGGACAGATTGTGGATGGATCAGACAGTCAACTAACTGTAGTTGCAGGACAGATTGTGGATGGATCAGACAGAGTCAACTGACTGGAGTTGCAGGACAGATTGTGGATGGATCAGACAGAGTCAACTGACTGGAGTTGCAGGACAGATTGTGAATGGATCAGACAGAGTCAACTGACTGGAGTTGCAGGGGAGATTATGAATGGATCAGACAAAGCCAACTAACTGGAGTTGCAGGACAGATTGTGGATGGATCAGACAGAGTCAACTGACTGTAGTTGCAGGACAGATTGTGGATGGATCAGACAGAGTCAACTGACTGGAGTTGCAGGACAGATTGTGGATGGATCAGACAGAGTCAACTGACTGGAGTTGCAGGACAGATTGTGGATGGATCAGACAGAGTCAACTAACTGTAGTTGCAGGACAGATTCTGGATGGATCAGACAGAGTCAACTGACTGTAGTTGCAGGACAGATTGTGGATTGATCAGACAGAGTCAACTGACTGGAGTTGCAGGACAGATTGTGGATGGATCAGACAAAGCCAACTAACTGGAGTTGCAGGGGGGATTGTGAATGGATCAGACAAAGTCAACTGACTGGAGTTGCAGGGGAGATTGTGGATGGATCAGACAGTGTCAACTGACTGGAGTTGCAGGACAGATTGTGGATGGATCAGACAAAGCCAACTGACTGGAGTTGCAGGACAGATTGTGGATGGATCAGACAGAGTCAACTGACTGGAGTTGCAGGGGAGATTATGAATGGATCAGACAGAGTCAACTGACTGGAGTTGCAGGGGAGATTGTGGATGGATCAGACAGTGTCAACTGACTGGAGTTGCAGGACAGATTGTGGATGGATCAGACAAAGCCAACTGACTGGAGTTGCAGGACAGATTGTGGATGGATCAGACAGAGTCAACTGACTGGAGTTGCAGGGGAGATTATGAATGGATCAGACAGCGTCAACTAACTGGAGTTGCAGGACAGATTGTGGATGGATCATACAGTGTCAACTGACTGGAGTTGCAGGACAGATTGTGGATGGATCAGACAAAGTTAACTTACTGGAGTAACAGGACAGGTTGTGGATGGATCAGACAAAGTCAACTGACTGGAATTGCAGGGGAGATTGTAGCTAAATCTGACAAAGCACAAGCTGTTGAAAGGCAGTCTTCTTGAACCTGAGCAGCAGTTTTAGTATCTTGACTTAAAAAGGTTCATGGTGCTCCTTACTTTGAAAAGGGCACACTGCATTTGTAAGGTCCGACTTGTCCTAACCCCTTTTTAATGACTAATACTGCTTTGGCTAAATAAAGCTACTTGCTTGATTTGGTATTTTTTTATAGTGATATTGTTCTACAATACTGTTTACAATAAAAGGCTGGGAAGGTAAAGGAAAATCAATGTAGGCAGCTACAGTATGAATATTTTAAATATATCCTTGAATATCTTGCCTCAAGAGAGCAACACAACTTCCGATAACTTATTTCGAGCCCCAACCCTTGCCAAAATGTTGAATTTACGAAAGAGAAAAAGTTAACTACTGAATATGTAGATATATGAGACTTGCCATGAGACAGAAAACCTGCATTATTTTTTGCCATTCAGTGTTCCAGCCCGCAACAAAGTGTTCGTTCATGGACACAATTTTGCATATTTTACAAGAATTTAGTTTACTATATAAATATTGGTTGCAGTCTAAATGATGCTCATTAGTACTCAAAATGGCGAACATCATTTAACTTTTTGCTAAATCGAGGATTGCATTGGAATTAAAATATATTGTATAAGTTTTACAGAAATGCCATCACAGTCAAGTGGCGATGTGTCTCTGAACACAACAAATTAGCCAAGAATATATAAAACTGACTTCATTGTCACCATTGTGCACTAGATTCTAATATAGTCAAATTTGTATTAAGCAGCCACCCAACGGACAGCCTACAATTGGCTGCTTAAGACAAGTTGGCTGCTTAACACAAAATATAGTATTATTGATTGTTTACCTATTAATATGAACTTGTATCTTTATAGAAGATCTACTGCAAAGTACTGTATATGATATAAAAACCTGTTAGTAGACAGCACATGCCACTGTTCTTACTGCCAGATAACATGTTAGCTGTTAATAGCTTTTACAAAAAAACACGAAATTCCAAGTTGAAAAAGGGACAGAACTCTGCCAAATATACTTGTGGTTACCTATCCTTTTAAAATAGTTTCTTATTTAAATGTGAACAAGTATTCCTGAGCATACAGGCTCTTATTATGCTCGTATCTGGTGTCAAGCAATGAATATTTACTTTAGAAATCTTTGGTGAAGATTGGACCATAAGTGTGGCCACTGGGCTGATAACATTTTCTTGAATTTTACCAAGTGACCTACTGAATCCATGTGATCCACTTCATTATATTTCTAAGATTTCAGACTGGCAAACATTCTAGCCAAGTCTGGAGAAGATTGGGCTATTGATGTGGCCTCTCGTGTGTTCACAAGGGCTTTCTAAGATTTGACCTAGTGACCTACTTTTTAACCACACGTGACCCAATTATGAACTCATCCAAGATTTCAGGCAGGCAAACATTCTGATCAAGTATGGTAAAGATTGGGCACAAAAAATGTGGTCTCTACTGTGTTAACAAGCCTTTTCTAAGATCTGACCTAGTGATCTTTTTGACCCCATGTGACCCAGTCATGAACTCATCCAAGATTTTTCGGCGCCGTATGACCTGTCAAGTGTCGGTGCGCCGTAAAACCCAAAATACAAAATACATTAAGATTTCATGCAGGCAAACCTTTTGGTCAAGTTTGGTGAAGATTATGCCATAATTGTGTAGCCTCTAGTGCGTTGTACACAAGCTTTCCCTAAAACTTGACCTTGAGTCCTACTTTGACCCCACGTGACCAAATAACGAAATCATCCAAGATTTCATGCAGACAAACATTCTGACCAAGTTTGGTAACATTTGAGCTATAAATATGGACTCTAGTGTGTTAACAAGCTTTTTCCAAGATTTGACCAAGCGACCTACTTTTTAACCCTATGTGACCCAATAATGAACTTCTCCAAGATGCAATCATTCTGACCAAGTTAAGTGAGAATTGGGCTAAAAATGTGGCCTCTAGTGTGTTCATAAGTTTTTTTCTAAGATTTGACCAAGTGATCTACTTGTAGACCCAGTTAAGAACTCATCCAGGATTTCTTGCAGGCAAACATTCTGATCAAGATTGGTGAAGATTGTGCCATAAATGTGACCTCTATTGTGTTCACAAACTTTTAAAAAAAAATGACCTATCAACCTACTTTTTGACCCAACATGACCCAATACTGAACTCTTCCATTTTTTTATGCAGATAAACAGTCTGAGCAAGTTTAGCAAAGATTGGACTATAAATGTGGCCTCTAGTGTGTTCACAAGGTTTTCCTAAAATCTGACCATTTGTCCTAGTTTCTGTGACCCAATAATGAACTCATCCAAGATTTTATGCTGTTAAACATTCTGAGCAAGTTTAATGAAGAATGGATAAAAACTGTAGCCTCTAGCGTGTTCACAAGCAAAACTGTTGATGCCGGATGCCAGACAAAGGGGTATCAGAAAAGCTCAGCTTAAAAGAGCTCATCTCTAAGCTAAGTTAATTTTAGTGTTACCTGGTAGTATAAAAAAAAAGGTTCCTTGTTTAATACTGAACAAGTATATCTACTTTGAGATTAATATCTTTGGGCTTTGGAGAAAAGAACCTTATCATAAATGCTAACAATTGTCAATGAAAACAGCAGCTCCATCCTTTTTCTTTGAAAGGGGAGCTTATAACTTATTTCTTTTTATAAATTCAAAGATTTGATTAACATCCCATATATGTTGCTTTGTCCAGTACCCTCTGTTATGATGGGACCAAGTTATACTTACAGAAACAATCCTGTGTTAAGATTTTGACAGCTCAGTATCAACTTGTTGTATAATAAGTAAGACAATGTTGTATATGGACAGCTATTCCTGTCTAGGTTGGTGGCAAATAAAGATCAGGTATTGTAATATTCCATTTCAGTAGCAATATTGTGGAATAAAATATTGAAGTTGAGTTAAATCTAAAACTGAGATTTTTTCTGCAAGGGAGGCTATGCTCTTGTTTTTTATTGCATTCTTTTTTTTTCAGCTACACATGATCGAGTTGCATGAGAAATATTGTATGACCTGGATATGAGATATAATATATAACAGCCTGCTTTACTGCACAGAAAAACTGTTAGGACAATAAAACCATAAATGTAACAGTGGTGCATGTAAGAGATCATGACAAGATACAAGACTAGCATCCTACAGTGAGGGGTTACAGCCATCAGGCATCTGGGGGTGATTAAAAATCAATACCTCCCCACAACTTCACATCTTTAAGACAGACTAAGCATTTGTGTGAACAGGACACTGTGACAACATGGTCAGTTTACAAAAGATCTTTCAAGACAAGAGATTGTAATACCTCTCAACATAAAACCAAAGACGAATGAGGGCTGTAATAAAGACTATATTTTATTTTTTTGTTTCCTTACAGTGATGAAAAGTTATACAAAATGAAGTTACCCTTGACAGTGTGCAGATTTCTACATAAATCAACCCTCACCCTGCGCCCCCACTAAACTTAACGACCATGAATCGTTAGTTGAGCAAAACAGCCTTTTGCACCTTGCTCCAGGTACTTTATGGTTCATAAGAATTGCAAGAATACGTTTGCCAGTTTGCCATTAGACAACAAAAGGATATACAAAACTTAAAGTCAATTATATTGTTTAAACTTCATGACTGAGTTGCAAGTTTGAAGAAATCAGAAATTAAAGGCAGACTTGTAACATAAAAATCAAGCGATGAATCTTTTATGTGTAAAAGGTAAGTGTTGGTAGAACAGCAATGTATTCCTTTGTTTTTTCTACTGTAAAGTTTCCTTTCAATTGGTAAAATTCATCAGTATTAATGAACTAATCCATTTGAAAGGTAGGGGAATAGGTCATAATGGACTAAGCCATTTTAAAGGTAGGGGAATATGTAATATTATGTGCAGCATGCTAGTTCTCCGTCATAGTGCATTATTCACTGTCATAAATTCAACATATCAGAACTTCTGAAATAGATACTGCATTGTCAACATTGTCTGCAGATATATATTTTATCCCATTTTTACAGAAAGATTCCCTATGTGGGACATTTTGTTACTGTATTAAACAATTCTACTAAAACCTAGCGATGGTGAATTCGAAAGTGAAATACTTTTTTTTGCCCCTCCTCACACACAGACTGAATATATACTAATTTGAACTAAAATCAACCTTAACTTTATAGCAAATGTTTAACAAAATGACATGTTTAGTATTACATTTTACAAAACTACAATACATGCTTCAGTGGGTAAACATAGTTAAACATGGAAGAGAGTATCGTGTTTGAATTTATGAAACAACCTGTAAAAAGAATTTAGGCCAGTATGCTGGGCAATGTCTATAATAATTGGTAAGGAAAAAAATACAGCAATGGTTCATAAGGGCCGTCTGGTAGTAGGTAGGCTGATAAAAGATCAGGCATACATGTACAGGTGTAAAAGCCGGAAAAGATCACAACTGTTGTGATAATAATTTGTCCCATCACCAGACTACAATGTTGTTGTTGTTGTTCTGTATCAGAGATTAATATGCTATCACACACACTGCACACGCATGCATTATGATTTTACCATACACAAGAACCATTGGCGTGAACATTAAAGCAAATACAAGCCTTGGTGTGGGGTGTGACCGCTGATTACAGATTTTAGTGTAGTCCTACCTGTATAATAAGAATTCGCTGGGGAACCAGTCCAGCGCTAGAGGGAACCAGCTGTATTTGCTGGGTAGATCCAGCGCTGAGTCCCGTCTCTACATGTACACGGAGCGAGGCTAGCGCGGATGATTGCTACAGTAATACAAATGCAACCATGTTAGCATCAGAGACAGTGGCACCTAAGCCCGTACATTTTTTTCATTTAACAGATACTTGAGGATCACATCATGTACCATTCTGTAATAACTCCTCGCCGGGCCTTTTAACATAATATTGTTCATTTTTCTGTCATATGATTTTATATATTTCCTGAAAGTTATGGCTGGTCTGTATACAATTTTTACAATATTAAGCTTGTAAGAGAGATGATAATAATAATAATAACTATAATGTTGGAACAAATAGATCAGGCATTATATTTAAAACATTGAATGCCATCTGTATATTTGTGTGAATGTAAAATTCTGCTGCCACAATAAACTGGTGCACAATGGCTAATCTCCAAGTTATGACCAATCAATAATACTTCAAGTGGGCCACAATCAATACCACAGATTAAAGTGATGCCATCATTTCACATGACACACTGTCAGATGTCCTGCCCCTATCCCAGTCCAACATATAAATACCCATGCCATATCATCAGCTCTAGTGTCTTCCAATTGTGATACACTGTCAGAATTGTTGACCTGCCCCTATCCCAGTCCAACATATAAATACCCATCATATCATCATCAGCTCTAGTGTCTTCCAGCTGTTATACACTATCAGAATTGTTGACCTGCCCCTATCCCAGTCCAACATATAAATACCCATCATATCATCATCAGCTCTAGTGTCTTCCAGCTGTGATACACTATCAGAATTGTTGACCTGCCCCTATCCCAGTCCCATGTATAAATACCCATGCCATATCATCAGCTCTAGTCTCTTCCAGCTGTGATACACTATCAGAATTGTTTACCTGCCCCTATCCCAGTCCCAAGTAAAAATACCCATCATATCATCAGCTCTAGTGTCTTCCAGCTGTGATACACTGTCAGAATTGTTGACCTGCCCCTATCCCAGTCCCAAGTAAAAATACCCATCATATCATCAGCTCTAGTGTCTTCCAGCTGTGATAAACTGTCAGAATTGTTGACCTGCCCCTATCCCAGTCCCATGTATAAATACCCATGCCATATCATCAGCTCTAGTGTCTTCCAGCTGTGATACACTACCAGAATTGTTGTCCTGCCCCTATTCCAGTCCAACATATAAATACCCATGCCATATCATCATCTCTAGTGTCTTCCAGCTGTGATACACTACCAGAATTGTTGTCCTGCCCCTATCCCAGTCAACATATAAATACCCATGCCATATCATCAGCTCTAGTGTCTTCCAGTTGTGATACACTGTCAGAATTGTTGACCTGCCCCTATCCCAGTCCCATGTATAAATACCCATGCCATATCATCAGCTCTAGTGTCTTCCAGCTGTGATAAACTGTCAGAATTGTTGACCTGCCCCTATCCCAGTCCCATGTATAAATACCCATGCCATATCATCAGCTCTAGTGTCTTCCAGCTGTGATACACTATCAGAATTGTTGACCTGCCCCTATCCCAGTCCCAAGTAAAAATATCCATCATATCATCGGCTCTAGTGCCTTCCAGTTGTGATACACTACCAGAATTGTTTACCTGCCCCTATCCCAGTCCCAAGTAAAAATACCCATCATATCATCAGCTCTAGTGCCTTCCAGTTGTGATACACTGCCAGAATTGTTTACCTGCCCCTATCCCAGTCCCAAGTAAAAATACCCATCATATCATCAGCTCTAGTGCAGCTCTGCTGTCCTTCCAGTTGTGATACACTGCCAGAATTGTTTACCTGCCCCTATCCCAGTCCCAAGTAAAAATACCCATCATATCATCAGCTCTAGCGTCTTCCAGCTGTGATACACTATCAGAATTGTTGACCTGTCCCTATCCCAGTCCCATGTATAAATACCCATCATATCATCAGCTCTAGTGTCTTCCAGCTGTGATACACTGTCAGAATTGTTGACCTGCCCCTATCCCAGTCCAAAAAAATATCCATCATATCATCAGCTCTAGTGTCTTCCAGTGTGATACACTCAGAATTGTTACCTGCCCCTATCCCAGTCCAACATATAAATACCCATCATATCATCGGCTGTAGTGCCTTCCAGCTGTGATACACTATCAGATTTGTTGACCTGCCCCTATCCCAGTCCAACATATAAATACCCATCATATCATCGACTCTAGTGTCTTCCAGCTGTGATACACTACCAGAATTGTTGTCCTGCCCCTATTCCAGTCCAACATATAAATACCCATGCCATATCATCATCTCTAGTGTCTTCCAGCTGTGATACACTACCAGAATTGTTGTCCTGCCCCTATCCCAGTCAACATATAAATACCCATGCCATATCATCATCTCTAGTGTCTTCCAGCTGTGATACACTACCAGAATTGTTGACCTGTCCCTATCCCAGTCCCATGTATAAATACCGATGCCATGTCATCATCTCTAGTATTTTCAAGTTGTGATACACTGTCAGAATTGTTGACCTGCCCCTATCCCTGTGCCATGTATAAATACCCATGCCATGTCATCATCTCTAGTATTTTCAAGTTGTGATACACTGTCAGAATTGTTGACCTGCCCCTATCCCTGTCCCATGTATAAATACCCATGCCATGTCATCATCTCTAGTATTTTCAAGTTGTGATACACTATCAGAATTGTTTACCTGCCCCTATCCCAGCCAACATATAAATACCCATCATATCATCAGCTCTTGTGTCTTCAGGTTGCAATAAGTACAAGGTATAGTCTTGATACATAATAATCCTGGAATTTTGTTGATATAACAGTAACTTTGGTTTTAAGATGACTTAATCTGTTGTCTAATATCAAAGAAAGCAAACATACCGTAATACAAGAATGTAGTACATGCTGTTAAAAGCTTGAATTATTCTGTATTTTAAATTCTTTTAACAGGTAACAATTTCAAAAGTAGTTAAAACAGACCAGGTTTAACATTGAACATATCTTCAATTAAGACTGTTGTGTTTTAAATCCCCTCTAAAATCTCCAAAATAACAACAAAATTTTGAACAGTTTTATACATTCTAGTTTCATTACATTAGAGTAAAACATAATGGAAAACAAGCTAAAGTGTAAGTAAGCTTAACAGACAAATGACAGCATAATAAGGATATACATTATAAGGCCATGTACTTTTCCTCTACTAGGTTTTGAATAATCCCCCATGACAGATTTTGCCACCATTTTCATTGTTCATATACGGCAAATAAGGTATCAGTTAGGGATGTTACAGAAATAAGGTTTATATGCATAAGAAAACTATCAAGTAAACTAAACAGGAGACCAACTATATGAAATTATTTATAAGAATTAATTCTGAATTCTTTGTCATCAAATTCTAAATTATTGGATGATGATAAGAATCATGATGAATTTTATAAACATCTTTTAAATAAACTGTTTCTTTAAGGAAGCATTTTACTAAAATGTAAAACTTGATTTCCAAATTCACAAATATTAACTCTAACCTAGCAATGGCTACCTTCACTTATCACTTACAGTATAAGGGAAATAACTGTTGACAACCTATCTACACTTACAAAGGACAAAATATTTCATGGAGGAGAAGTACCAGCATGTGACACTGTATTCACAGTGCTCTTGTTTTGTCAACAAATTATTTCATTAATTTGTTGTTAACCTAAACTCTGTGCAAAAAGTGCAGACACTTATCATTGCTGACACCTTATTTGAAGGCACTTAGCAATATGAAAGGAGATAAAAATCTTATCTAAAAACACAGATTAAAATAATCTATGAATGTATTTTAAATCCATTAATTTCTTATTTAATGTTGAAAAATACAACTTTAAGAGTCTTTAAGAAAATAAATTACTACTATCTATGGCTGCACAACATATTCCAGTTGCCATAAGCCAAGGAGGAGAAATGATGAACAGGCTAATGAAAAGACTATTGGTGGTGTACAACATCTTTAAATAGCATTTCTGGCCAAGGTGAAGCAAAATGTACTGTCTGAGTAAACCAGTAAATCTTTAGGTGCTGACCTCTGAACATTAAGGGCTCTTTGATTTTACTTTAAGCTGAATTATGTGCGGGTTTTATATAGGCTTTTTTTTAGGGAAGTAGTAAATTAATTTGCCAGTGTAACATAGCACCTGGTTAATATCAATATATGGGAAGACTTTTCAATTATCCCAAATCAGTAATATCTGGGAAAAAAAGAAGCATCAAAGTAGATGAATACCTTCCTTATATGTGACAGTAATTGTCCACATTTCTAGTTGTGGGGTGAGTAACAGAAGAAAGATTTCTATTGAAAAGGGCCCCACAATCCAGTGATACTAAGCGCCTTTTATGAATCAACCATTAATATTTGATATACTGTCATAGTAAGGTCAAAGTAAGCCTCCCCGAAATTGACAATCCATAAACATAGACACCAGAAACAAATACAGCTTTTACTGTTAGTTGATTTTTGAAAGATAAAAGACCTAGTGGGGAGTGATAACAAAAGTTTCCTCTTAATTTGGAATTCAAGAGAAAAATGGGAGTTCTGGTTGCCTTTGTATTAATGTCTTATTGGGAAAAACAACAGACTGCAAAATCTACTTGAACAGACAAAATATTATTGGACCAACAGAAGTTTTTACATTTTTGTAACGACTGCTATACTAATTTTTGTGTATTAAACAAATTACCAACAATGTTACATCATAACAATATACACATCCAGACAATTGTCCAATCAGAACTTACATAACCATTTTTGTATCATTAAGGGGCATGTAGTTTTCAATATCATTTGCATTTATTAATCAAACATTTATGTTATAGATATTTTTATGTAAAAACCAGGTCTGTTAAATCTGGCATTCAGTCGTTATATTATTTTCATTGACACTTGAAATATCTTCATTTTTTATCATTTCATTCTCTAAGAAATATGTAAGGAATATTTTAAGGATATGCCACAGAGCTAAGACAACAATGCCATTGAAGTCATTATTCTCTTATACACTACAATATACAAAAGGTAACAATCAATCAATTGGTCTACTTATGGATAACAAATATATAATAATAGTTGTTAATTCAAGCATATTAACAGACTGTTACACTAAATACAACACAAAAAGAAATATTAAACCGGAACTCTGAAGGAGACCAGGGCAATAAGAATGTCTGTGAAATACAAACTATGTCCACATTGTTTGTTAAACATGTTAATACCTAATAACAAGAAAGGCATCTAATCACCATCCATTTTCAGGAGGCACTTAAGTCACCAATATCTTATCAGTGATTCTCTAAGTTTCACCAGACAAAAATACAAATGAGGTTTTACGCCAGAACAAGACTTGTAGCTTAAAGACAAACACATACACTATTTGCTAAAATTAATAATTTTAGTTAAAATGTTTCCACTTTTAAATGGTGAATGAATATAGACCCTAGTAAAGAATAGTTCAAACATAAGAGAACTTACAAGACTAGGTCGTAGAGGCTGTTGCATGTTAACTGTCATCTGCTGTGGTTGGGAGGCCATCTGCATCGGGGGCTGTTGCTGCTGCTGCAGCTGTCCAGTTTGCAGCATCTGCTGGGATTTGACTAGTCTGAGTTTCTCCTGGAGGTCTAACAATTTTTGCTGGGTCTGTGGAGTCTGTGGCATGCTGTACAGTTGCTGGATCTGCTGGTTCAAGGCTTGAACCTCGCCACCAGCTGGAGGCATTCCGCCACCAGCAGCCCCACTTGTTGGAGACAGCACTTTGAAGCTTGGGCTGACTGGACCAGGATTGGTGGGAAATGTGGGCACAGTGGTAGCATTTGAGTTTGCACTAGCATTGTTTTTCTTTGACTTCTTAGATTTTGTTGCCTTTGTAGGTTGCTGCTGGGGAGGTGGTGGGGGTTGTTGCTGCGGTGGCTGCTGTAACTGACTGGGGTCTCCATCAACAGGTGACTGATGGAAGATGGGCATGTTATTGCTAGGTTGGGGCGACTGCTCCATATTGAAGCTGCCCTGGTGAGATGAGGTAGAACCAGTGGGAGACAGCATGCCTGAAGCCACTCCTGGGGACTGTGGGGGTGGGGTGGGTCGTGGGGACAACATTGGCATGTTGCCTCGGGACTGAGGCATTGGGCTCATGTTGTTGAACGGCATCCTGTGCTGTTGCTGATGATTTGGACTAGTCTGTTGATAATGAACCATACTTGGCTGTGGGTTTACACAGTTGTCTGCCATATTAGGCTGCTGGATCACCTGAGGCGGTGATCGGTACTGGTATTGTTGGTATTGGGAAGTGCTGGGCTGCTGCTGAGACTGCTGCTGCTGGGGGGTTTGCATATATGGCTGCTGTTGTTGCATCATCATGGGATCTGGTCATTAGATCTGGTAGGCTGACCAAGGCTGGTGGTTTGGAAGTTCTGTGAGTCAGTGATGTCATTTCTGGGATAGATCTGCTGCTGTGTAGGAGCACCTGTGCTTGGCATGTTGGCCCGACTTGTTGGAGAGGCCAGCCTCTGCTGCATATACATAGGCTGGTTGTTCTGCTGGGGCTGCGGCCCCGGGTATTGCTGTTGATGGTGAGAGGGCTGCTGCATCGGCAGCTGGGGGGTGGAGGTGTTTGGCACACCATAGTCTGTCTGCGGCATGTACCCCGCAGAACAAGGCACCTGCTGCTGGTGACCATAAATCTGGTTGCCTTGGTTCCAGCTCTGCATGCCAGACTGGCTGACCTTCATGGTTGGTTGTGATGGGGTGGGCAGTCGAGGTCCTGACTGGTTCATGCTGCTGGAGTTGTACTGCTGATACATCACCTGCTGGTTTGGCTGCATCATACCTGCCTGGGACACGTACTGGCCATGGTGAGACGAGCCTTGGGGTATCCCCTGGCCAGCAGACGACACCATCACGCCCTGATTATACATACCCTGTCCACCATATTGGTTATACCCACCCTGCTGGTTGTACTGCTGACTGTTCTGCTGCTGCTGATAAGGAACATTGTTGCTGTATGTGTTGTCATGCATGCCTGGCATGTTGTAGCCTCCATGCTGCTGCATGTTGCCCATCATGGCCATGTTGGGCTGCATAGCTGCCGAGTTCTGGGACATCATGCCAGCCATTGACTGCTGGGGACCTTCCCCTGAAATACAAACCAACTTAATGTTTGTCCGTACAATGGCTTTATTTGTTAGTTTTATTTTTTAAATTTTTAAATGCATTGCAGTAACCAATTAGGATCTTATAGCAATGTCCAGCTGTTTTATTGGAGGAAGACTTTCCCACAATAAGTCATTTGCCCCAAACAGGAAAGGAACCCATGCTGTGGGAGGCTAAGCAGTCAGAGAAGTAACAAATTGGTGATTCTACCACTACAAAAATTGTAACAAGTCATAATGTTTAGAGATTCTGCAGCAAATAGGGCAGAACCTGATAACACAGATGGTTAAGAACGGGGATTGTGTGTTGCTTCCAAAACATGCTAATAGGACTTGGTGATCAGAAATCCAGTTCCAAAAATGTCTCCGTTTGACCACCATAATATACAAACAGAACATTTTGTTGAAACATAAATGACCTTATTTTAAGTATTTTGAGATATGGAATAAGACCTTTTAACTTTTAAAAGCACGGTAAATACTATTGTTTGACCATCATAACATTACTAGTCATATTTGAACTGTTCATAATGAGGCCTGTTGCCTTATATCAAAACCAACTTCAAAAACATCAAAATTATCAAATATCCATGAAAGTGTTACATTTCCTTTCAAGTAAAACTTATCATTTTCAATTAATTCACTTTTTCTAATCTTAATATGTAAGGTTTTGAATAAATATTTAAGGTTTTGAATACCTATAGTTTTGTAAAGATATCACTAGTCTTATTGAAATGTGTTTTAATTATTAATATCCATAAAATGAACATAAAATACATAATTGAAAGAGTACCTATAGCTGCAGCTGTAACATCTAATATGTATATACACAGAAGAAAATTAACAACTACTTACTAAAGAGGTAAACAAGTTGCAAGATGAATAGTCAACATTTTTTCACAGGATGTTACACAAAAAATACAGGAACTAACATATTTACTTACAGTAAATGCATTAAACAATGTTATATAGTCATAAGTTTTGCATTTGATTTGACTTTAGTTTATCATAAATTATGTTCATATTAGCTATATCCAATAAATAACATGGAAGATGACAGGCACAAATGTCTGGGTAGAAATACAGGCACAACACACATTTTTACATATCTAAAGTCGGTGATGGTGATCAAGAAAAACTTAGGGGGTGAAAGTGCCTCCTTTGATGAAAATCAGTGCTCCAGCTAGGATCTTTCATCCGGGCACTCCACCCTGCTCTAACATGCTGACGCCTGCCCTTTATACAAGCATCTGCCCGCTTTTACATGTGCCCTGCCTTTATTTACACTTTTACATGTGCCCTGCCTTTATTTACAATGTAATTTTTATCCAAGAATAAATTTCTTCATTTCTTCATTTACATAGCGTCTCGCCTCAGGGAAAGCACGCAGTCATCACACATTTACAAATTGATAGCTTGTTATTCGCTACCTATTGCATAATGCGGTCAGCAATTTTTATCAAGGAACCAGATAAATCAAAACAAGGCAGTGTAAATAGGTAAACAGCAAACAGTGCTGGATTACTGCAGGGTGGTCGGAGTATCAATAAAATGTGTATGAAATGTGTGTAATGTGTGTATAGAATATATAACACCAATCTCTGTTACAAATGTATAATCAATAATCCTGCAGTTGAAATTTAGTACACATGGGAGTGTTTCTTGCAGTTACACAAAAGTGAGCTTACACATTTTATTTTGCTGCTATGATGTTGACCAACATTCTGCTAATTTTCCCCAGATATCAGGGCTTGCATTGTGTGCACATGTCTCCACTCACATGTTGCTTGTGTTGTGTTAAAGAAGTGAGACAATAAGATGAAATGACCATCTGCAATATTAGACCTCAATGACCTTGAGATGACGTTTGCTATGCTAGTGTTTGTCTGATATACCACTCCCTTCTCATGTGATCTTTCTTAACTTTGCCAACACCAACAAAACATTCCCGGCCCACTTACATCTTAATTTCTATTGTTGTTATATGTGTTGCATTTAATGAAATGAAACATGGATTATGTTGGATCACCTTTTTGGTGCTGATGTGTTTTGTGTAAGCACACACGTTTTACACCTTCCATAAAATGTTGTGGCACTATACAATGCTTTTTATGGTAAACTATTTAATTTTACAAGTTCCCACAAAGTTTCATTGAAATCCAGTATTTGCAAAGAAATAGCGGAAAAATCAAATTCGGATAGATGGAAAGACAGACAATGCCCAAAACAATATCCCTCTCCCGATTCCGTCAGCACCTTTATTGCTGGTGCTTGTTTTACTCAACACCTTGTATTGCTGGTCCTCATTTTACAAAACATCCTGTGATTTGCCAACGAGATTTTAGAAATGCATTTTAGAAATGCTGAGCCTTGGACCCACTACCCTTGAAAATGCAGGTGCCATTTTCGAATTATGTTGGGCAAAGCATGAATCCAAGTTGTTGATGGAGAGGCTTGTTCATTTAAGTAGTTTTATAAAATTGCATGCATTAAACACAAAAACATGACATTATATAATTTTTCTCAGAATAAATCATCCATTTATAATCAGTAAGTCATTTCTTCCGAGCATTTTTAACATCCTTGGTTTCTTTTCTTTGTTGACATACTTAGTCAGTATTATCAGAATGTGTACTTTTTTTCTCATCTTTTTAATATGAACTACATCAATACCTGATGCCTTATCCCTGTCAGCATCAGGACCTGTGCCAGTAGTTGGTGCAAACAGCAAGTTTTCTTGTTTTGTTTTTTCTTGAGAACTTTGATTAATGGGGACTACAATAATCCAGGAAAGTTTTGCATTTTGACGTCATTCTATCAATTCTTAATGTTTGCACTAAATGGGTCCTCAAGATATTTTGTGTGAGAACGACGATTGATAAATGTTATTTGTAGTGTAAGCCCATAGTGACGCTCTGCATAAATTAAACACACAAATGAGACATACTATTTGTATAACTTATCAATGTAACTTTACATGCAGTTTGCTTTTTTTCACATTTACTCATTTTATAATACATCATGTGGTGCTGGAACTTATTTTTCTCTATACCCTGTTATGTTGGTACTTATTTTACAATACATCCTTTATTGTAGGCATTCCTTACATCTCAATGGGACAATTAAAGGTGTATCCATATTTAAGGATCAAGATTCAGAATTAAAAGGTTAGAAATATGCTTCAATTTCCAAACTACATTTGATTATTTAACCTTTGGTTCATCAATGTCATTTATTCATAGCAAAGCAAAGATAATCATCTTACCATTGTACAATCGTTACAAGTAAGGGTGTTTTATAGACTGGTTTAGCCTAGGATCTATAATTATATAATGAACACACACTTTTCAAAAAAAATAAAATTGTAAAAACTAAATTAAAATAATTATATTAATTTTCCAATACATGTACAAGTAATGAAAGGGATAAGATCTATTTATGTGTAGCCCTATTTCCTTGTATCCTACACAAGAAGTGAAGACGCACCTGCACCACTTGCTAGCTCCTCTAGAAATCCTGGATCTGAGTCAAACAAGCCGCCTAGATCATCAGCCATTGTGATTGTAGGAAGTGCCTTCTACAAAAGAGTTGCCATGATGTCTGTAGTCAACGGTCCAGGACAGCCTGTCTATGTCCTGAAACAAACAAAAAAGTTTAAACATCACTGAAACTGTGGTCAACAATGTTTTGGGCACATCACTGAAACTGTGGTCAACAATGTCTCGAGCACATCACTGAAACTGTGGTCAACAATGTCTTGAGCACATCACTGTCACTGAAACTGTGGTCAACAATGTCTCGAGCACATCACTGAAACTGTGGTCAAAAATGTCTTGAGCACATCACTGAAACTGTGGTCAACAATGTCTTGAGCACATCACTGAAACTGTGGTCAACAATGTCTTGAGCACATCACTGAAACTGTGGTCAAAAATGTCTTGAGCACATCACTGAAATTGTGGTCAAAAATGTCTTGAGCACATCACTGAAACTGTGGTTAACAATGTCTTGAGCACATCACTGAAACTGTGGTCAACAATGTCTCGAGCACATCACTGAAACTGTGGTCAAAAATGTCTCGAGCACATCACTGAAACTGTGGTCAACAATGTCTCGAGCACATCACTGAAACTGTGGTCAAAAATGTCTCCAGCACATCACCGAAACTGTGGTCAACTCATATGCCTTGAACATAGTGTGTAACAGTGTGTCAAATCATAGTTATAGCATAGTTATGATAGGTCATTGCGACTGTGCCAAATGTCTCTAGCACGGTAAATAATGGGTCATTGTGACTGTGCAAAATGCCTCTAGCATAGTATATAACAGGTCATTAAGACTGTGCCATATGCCTCTAGAATGGTATTATAACAGGCCAATAAAACTGTCAAATGCCTCTAGCATGGTATATAACAGGTCACTGAAACTGTGCCAAATGCCTCTAGCATGGTATAAAACAGGTCAATGAGACTGTGCCAAATGCCTCTAGCATGGTATGTAACAGATGACTGAAACTGTGCCAAATGCCTCTAGCATGGTATAAAACAGGTCAATGAGACTGTGCCAAATGCCTCTAGCATGGTATGTAACAGATGACTGAAACTGTGCCAAATGTCTCTAGCATGGTATATAACAGGTCACTGAAACTGTGCCAAATGCCTCTAGCATGGTATAAAACAAGTCATTGAGACTGTACCAAATGTCTCTAATATACTATATAGCATGACATTAAAACTGTGCCAAATGCCTCTAGCATGGTATGTAACAGATCGCTGAAACTTAGCCAAATGCCTCTAACATAGTATATAGCATGACATTTAAACTGTGCCAAATGCCTCTAGCATGGTATGTAATAGGTCACTGAAACTGTGCCAAATGCCTCTAGCATAGTACGTAACAGGTCACTGAAATTGTGCCAAATGCCAATAGCAATGTATGTAATATGACATTAAAACTGGGTCAGAAATGCATTCATTACTGCAGGTAACATAACAGTGAAACTTGCCAAATTATTCTAGCATTGCACATAAAACATCACTAGACCTGACCCAGAAATGCTTACAGTGCCACAGACAACGGATCACTTACACTGTGCCAAATGTCTCTAGAATTGTATTCAAAATGTTACTTTGAACTGCGTGCCTAATGTCTCTAGCAAAACTGCATGTAAAACAATATTTCTGTTAGTCATATTTTGTCTACTAGTTTATGTCATATCAAGTTGTCTATGGGCCACTGCAAATAATGTATAAAATCCAGACAAAGACTATGTTTTGGGAAGTTATATGAACATCGTTTTTTAAAGTTTTAGTGAATTAATTTTAAGTTTTATTAATTTCTTTATTTGGGCAATTTTATTTTGGAAATGACCTTTAAAATTGTTTTAAATGGATGTATTGCAGACAGAAAGGTTTATTTTTTTAACTCACTAACTCTTCTTCGTTCCATTAATAAAAGGATCATTATTAAATAGTGATAACAAAATTGCCACTTTTATTAAAGATACAAATAATGTAGGTAAACAAGGGCTTTGCAATTTTGTTTACCTATAACATTTAATGTAATATAATAACAAAATGTGCTAATTAAGTGATTAACAGAAGTTTATCCCTATATGAGACTAGTTTGAAAGTTAAGAGTAAAATCTGGAAGCTTTAAACCTAGTTCCATCTGTAATAATATTAGGCACTTGCATTCCCCATTAAAATGACCCATACACCTTTATTTCATCTTTAACAATGGTACATGTACATTGAGGACTTGAGATTTTTCTGATCACAATTAGCATACTGACCATCTAACATTTATACCATCTTTGGGTGATGTTGTAAAAAGGTTTCGACGAGATTAGTTTTTGTACAGTAATGGATCGAGTGCTGGTATATTATGCAAATAAGTTAACATATATTTGTGCCAGTAAATTCTGGTCAGGCACATCAGTGTTTAGAGAAGCCTAGGCAATTGACAGCAAGCAATTTGTTGACATGGAACAAGAGGTGAATTCCATATTCCCCCGGCCACCAAAAATTAAGTCCTTCAGAAATCTTTTGTAGGAGGGTGATTTAGTTTATTTTTGTTTATAGAAATACCACACAGCGACAAAATTATGGCCATCATAGTGATGTCCAGCTATTTTGGTGAAGGAAGACCTCAGATTACAGATAGAACCACCAGAGCACAGCTGGGGACCTTCCCCCATCATCAAGTCCTTTACCCCAACCGGGATTGAACCCAGGCAGTGAGAGGCAAGCAGGCAGAGGAGTTAGTTACAAGTCCTCAACTCTACCACTTTTCCATAGGAGCACCTTTTTCCCGGCTAGTTATACACCAACCAGGACATGGCTGACCCAGTTTACAATTAGTTTATTTTTTAGAAATTTTTTTTCTTTTAAATATTGCCAATGATTTGTCAGTAAATATGTTGTCCTTAATAAAGATTTGGTCTTTATTGTTTTTATGTAAAACTGAATGTGCTTAAAAAGATTTTGTCTGGATTTACTGTTAGAATGTAAAACAAGTTGTCCCTTAAAGGATTTTATCTTAAGGATTGGGAGAATGAAAAGTGTTACAATTTTTTTTCAATCATTTTTTTTTATATTATTGGAATCTTTATTTACAAAGTATACCATCAAACTGCACTTGTGCTTACATGTGTCATCTTTGTAAATCAGTCCCATGTGTTATAAAGAGAACCTAATTCAAATTGTGATGCAACATTTAAACTAAATCCATGCATAGCTTATATGTCATGTGTCATGTACATCAGCAGAAATTTCTACATCACCTTAAAATGCCTTCTACTTGAACAACTAAATACTCACAATGGCTGTTTTCACAAATATATGCACATCTGTGTAATTCTGTAGTAACCGTACAAAAAAGCTCATATTCCTTTCATCATTTTATAAAGTTTACTCAACTCATGTTTTACAGCATCATTAACCAAAATCTGCATTAAAAAATAGACATAAAATTGTAAACACTAGAGTATATGAAGGAATTTTATTACACAAGAGAAGTTATACACTTATATTTCAGACTAAATATGGAAAAGTTATTGACAAGTCAGGCGTAACAATCATATGGCATGCCCTACCATCACGATGGCAAGCAGTGGCCCAATCAAATTGAGGGAGCTTCTCAGAATATTTGTTTATTTCCCCCAAAACACACGTGCTGTGCGCATGTTATTGTTCTTTCTTGACCATATTCAATAGTAATTGCAAGAAATGAAGGCCCGCGGTCTAAAAACTACATATAACCGTCAATATGCAAAAGTGAACAATGCAAAATGTGTGATTTGATCGCCATTTCGGTCGATTTTTTGGACGAAATTATCAAAACAGAAGCACTGACAAAACGGGGTGAAATCCCGAGGG
The DNA here is from genome assembly GCA_007844125.1 of Sinonovacula constricta. Taxonomy (NCBI): domain Eukaryota; kingdom Metazoa; phylum Mollusca; class Bivalvia; order Cardiida; family Solecurtidae; genus Sinonovacula; species Sinonovacula constricta. Next base: position 9,071,667 of record CM017565.1, read on the forward strand.
TCAGGGCCAATTTTAGCTCTGAGATGTCTGTAAGTGTCAATAAAATACATAGCAACTAATAAACGAATGAAAAAATGTATATTTACCTGTTAAAATTATAAAATAATTCAACAATTTTTAAAGAATGACTTTGTAGATCACACCGCTAATTCTCAACATCATGTATCGACAAACTCTTTGTACGTAAGCGCATTTCTGATTGGCTGATGAGACAGCCCCCGCTACGTAAGTTTGTAGGACTTTTTCATATGGAAACATGTATCTGATTGGAAAATCGTTCAGTCTGAGCTTCATGTAAAAGAATAAAATATTTTTTGCCCTTTTTAAATTTAATAAATACTTTGAAATAATATGGAAATATGTGAGGAATCTCAGAAGAAAGCAGATGACCTAGACAACACCTAGCCAATGAAAACTCTCGTTGCAGAAGTCACATATAATTGAATATCTCAGTGCTGATCTTAATTTGACCAATCAACGTGTGGGTCACGAGCAAGTGCCCGTATGAAAATTACTAAATCAAGAATGCGGTGCTATTTTTAGAATGTGTTGAACGCTAGGTTTGATTCCAATAAAAGCACAAATTCGCTGTTCGATGTGCAACATATGTGTACTCTTTGTTCGTGATCAATAACAATGTTTCATATTCTTTAATAAAGTAAGAGCGCGCATATAGTATCTCACTGAAAGTGAAGAGCATACCTGGGATTTCCCCTGTTAAAATATAAATGTACGGGTTTCCCCAGCGCAAACTCCACTTCCACCTTTTTCTTGTTCGTTCGTCATTTCTTCACCATCCCGACTGACCATTTCTGCTAGGCTGGAATTCTGTTATGGACCGCCGCCATGCCAATACGACACAACTAGGACGCGTGTCGTTTAGAGAAAATAAACTTATAGCATTTCACAAAAAAGTCTTTCAGACTAATGAAAATAACGAATATGAAGCAGAGATTTCTAACATAACATTTATTTTTACATTTGTACGTCATGATGTGTTGCAGGCTAAAATAATACACGTTGGGCAATATATATTACTTTAAGTTGTATTAACAAGTGTGTGTGTGGATCCCTTTAGTAGTTATACCATGATGCAAATATAGAACTGTTTTTATTTTTTTAAGTTTTAAAGAAAAAGTTTAAGTGCCCCTAAATATCTGTACTAGAAATAAAAAAGGAAGCTTTTTATATGCTAGAATTATGACAAGCATGTATAAATGACACATATGTTTGGTTTTACACTTAAATCCTACCAACAGTTTTCAAACAAATCAGTTCTAACTGGACTTGCTGATCTTTTTATTGGCGCATGGACCTTGGCAATATGTCCCCTTTCTGTTGATTTTATACATGCTTATCTTCAATTAATTATTAAATATTATTTAAATAATAAATTATTATTAGTGATTCCAACCAACTGCATTATAACCCAGAGATTTAAAAACACTTGGAATACTTCTTTCATCTTAGGGACACCGTAAAGTTGGTATATACTTTTCAAAAACAAACAGCTTACTCGTTTTCAAGTTCAGTATAAATCTTACATGTGGATCTGCAATTTTCTACTTACAAAGATTTACAGTACCTTATATTTTGCAGCTCATTAACTTTTACACTTCAAGGAGGCCAGATCATATACAGAAACATTCATAGCTCACCGGACCAGATGATGAAATCAGTCAAGTGTATGCTCCAGGTACGAGAGGCCCCAGGTTCGATCCAAGGCCTCGACATAGCAAAATCGTTAAAAATGGTAGTGGTATAGCTCCCTTGCTTACACTAAAGCAAATATAAGGGTAGTTCCACGCCTCGTTGACCTGGTGTCAGGATAATGTGACTGGGAGTGGTATCATGCCAGGTGTTTACGTCATGCTGTACACAGTGAAGGCAGCACTATATCAGCTTCAAGTGGACACCATCTCCAGATAACTGAAATACTGTTGATGGGACAATTAATCCAATATACAAACATTTATACATTTATTTTTGTTGCATTACGCATCAACATGTCTAAACAAACGTGCCTTACAATAGACGATCGTGTCCAAGTTGTCAAACTTTTGAACAGTGGGAAAAGTTGTCGTGCTGTTGCATCTGAGCTTGATGTCAGAAAACGCAGATTCAGAACATTGCAAAACGAAAACGTGAAATAATGGACGAATATGAAGATGGAAATTCGAAAGTGAAACGAGTTAAACGTTCAACTTAAAATGACTCGCTGAACGACTTATGTTATCGTTGGTTTTTGGATGCGCCCGGACGTCAAGTGCCAGTGTCACATTCTAATTGACATGCAAATGACATCATCTGTGAAAAAAACTACCATTCATAATTTTTTCAGTGCTAAAAGTGATGATTTTAGAACTGTTGTTTGCAATTTGATAACATGTAAATTGTAGTGTATATACTTTAATTACATACTAATTTTATTACAAGACGACAGAGGATTTAGCACAAAATACAAACTGACTGTGAAAATCCAAGAGGAGTCTACACAATACAAAATGCACAAACATAATATTTGATAAACATACATGTATTTATGTGCTGATTTATTTATTTTTATAGGCATTAGTTGACCTTTACACGCCTAACTGTTCTGTTACACTAATAAAATATATTGATGTTATTGCTTTCTCTACTCCTTGCTTATACAACACAATTTGTAAATTACAAGTGTGGTTCTCACAAAAAGTAACTATGCTGCATTAAGAGACCACCTGTCTTAAGAGACCACTTTTGCCCTGTCCCGATGGTGGTCTTTTAATACAGGTTTGACTGTAGTTGTGTAAACTACTTTGCTTAAATATAAATTTGTTGTAAGTAGTACTTTTATCATTATTATCATTATATTTCCACCTATTTTCTTGGTTGACCAGTCCAATTAATTTTGGGTAAACTTTGGCTCCAACAATGGCAGCTCTCCATTGATCTCTGTCCTTGGCATACTCAGATCCATTGTCCCCCATCTATGGCAGTTCTCCATTGATCTCTGCCCTTGGCATACTTGGGTCCAATGGCCCAACAATGGCAGCATCTACTGATCTCAGTCATTGCTATTGTCAGGCCCATTGAACTCCCAACTATGGCAGCTCCCTGTTGATCTCTGTCCTTGGCATACTCAGATCTTTGGTCCCCCAACTATGGCAGCTCTCCATTGGGCTCTGTTCTTGGCATCCTTAGGCCCCTTTGATCCAACTATGGCAGCTCTTCATTGATCTCTGTCCTTGAAATACTCCACTGGGTCCACTGGCCCAACAATGGCAGCACTCCACTGATCTCAGTCATTGCTATTGTCAGGCATTTTGAACTCTAGCTATGGCAGCTCCCTATTGATCTCTGTCCTTGGCATCCTAATAGCCCTTGGCTCCAGCTATGTCAGCTCGTTATTGATCTCTGCCCTTGGAATCCCCAGGTCCCTTGGCTCCAACTACGGCAGCTATCAAATGGGGCTCTGTTCTTGGCATCCTTAGGCCCCTTTGATCCCACTATGGCAGATTTCAAGTGATCTCTGTCCATGGCATCCTAAAGACCATTGACTCAAATTTTGGCAGCTCTCCTTTGGTCTCTGCCCTTGGAATCCCCAGGCCCTTTGGCTCCAACTATGGCAGCTATCCATTGATCTCTGCCCTTGGAATCCCCAGTCCCCAACTATGGCAGATATCCAATGGGCTCTGTTCTTGGCATCCTTAGGCCCATTTGATCCAACTATGGCAGCTTTTCCAGTGATCTCTGTCCTTGGCATCTTTAGGCCCATTGACTCAAACAATGGCAACTCTCCATTGATCTCTGCTCTTGGAATCCGTAGGTCCCTTGGCTTTAGCTATGACACCTCTCCATTGGGCTATGTTCTTGGCACCCTTAGGCCCCTTTGATCCAACTATGGCAGCTCTTCATTGGTCTCTGCCCTAGGAATGCCCAGGTCTCTTGGCTCCAACTATGGCAGCTCTCCATTGGTCGCACATGCTCTTGGAATCCCCAGGTCCCTTGGCTTCAACTATGGCAGCTATCCAATGGGCTCTGTTCTTGGCATCCTTAGGCCTCTATGATCCCACTATAGCAGATTTCAAGTGATCTCTGTCCATGGCATCCTTAGGCCCATTGACTCGAACTTTGGCAGCTCTCCACTGATCTCTGCCCTTGGATACCCCAGGTCCATTGGCTCCAACTACGGCAGCTATCCAATGGGCTCTGTTCTTGGCATTCTTAGGCCCCTTTGATCCCACTATGGCAGATTTCCAGTGATCTCTGTCCATGGCATCCTTAGGCCCATTGACTTAAACAATGGCAACTCTCCATTGGTCTCTGCCCTTGGAATCCACAGGCCCATTGGCTCCAACTATGGCGGCTCTCCATTGGTCTCTGCCCTTGGAATCCCCAGGCCCCTTGGCTCCAACTATGGCAGCTCACCATTGGTCTCTGCCCTTGGAATCCCCAGGCCCCTTGGCTCCAACTATGTGAGCTCTCCATTGGTCTCTGCCCTTGGAATCCACAGGCCCCTTGGCTCCAGCTACGACAGCTCTCAATGGATCTCTGTTCTTGACATCCCTAGGCCCCTTGCTTCCACTATGGCAGCTTTTCACTGATCTCTGTCCTAGGCATCCTTTGACCACTTGGCCCCAACTATGGCAATCCCTCCATTAAAAATCCCTGTCCTTGACATTTTCAGGCAGAAGATCTCTTAGCTCCAACAATGGCATCTCTTCTATGATCTCTATCCTTGGAATCCTCTGGGCTTAGGTAAAGATACTTATGACTGTTTCTACCATGTGTTCTTAATTCTGCCAGGTTGTTTTGTTCATTCACAATGACAACAGCTCAAAATATTCAAGTTTAAAATAAACTTGATATTAATCTTGACAGGAAGAATTGTTAAAGAGAAATAAAAATGTGTCAATAAATATCAAGTGTATATATAATATTATTTTAAAACCTTGGAAAATCTGTACAACCTACTAGAGCTAATTTCCAGTTGCGTCCATGGTTTTATGTTAAGATTTTGGCACTGCAGGATGTTTATTAAGTAAAGAGGGCCAATTTTATGGACAAAAGTCTACTTAACTTAAGCATCTTCTCTACAGATCCGGTAACAGTTCAATAGATACTTGGCCCTATTTACCTCATATGGAGCCCCCCCTAAATCTTGAAGAAAAAAATCTTACAGATTGATAATACATGTACATATGCAAGATGCTTGGTATAAATTGGACATTTTAAGAATTTCTATGACCATCATTAGATTTTCATTTGTTAAGATTTGAATGACATTTTTTCATGCAGTCTGTCTTTATGAAGTTCTTTTGTCTTTGGAATGTTACATATATTTTCCTTTGATGGACATAGGATTTTCATTCCATCTACACATGCACAGGATGCTTTTTTCAACCAAATAGGAAAGCTTTCTGTTATAAAATATTTAATGCACATGTTTATGTCTCACCTGCTACTCTGTCATAAAATTCCACATATTTAAACTGTCAATTAAAAAAATAGTGTGTTGTGGAATCCCTGGGACCAAGCTAAAGTAATAAATTTAGCTGTTTAATTCTGAGCAAATTTGAAGCTTGGTCTGAAACTCTAAGATCAGCATTCCATGGCATTGAAAGTCAAAATGGCACCATATTCTGACAGAGCATAAGTACATTCAGGACAAGATAACTACCAGGTCTGTACATTTTTTAAACATGCACTATCTTTTGATATAATTTACAACTTCCTCCATATATAAAACTATTTATGTTCAAAACAAGTTACATATCAAGGTTGGATAGTTGAATCTCGTGGGCATCACAATTTCAAAAATATTTACCTTCTTGAGTTTTCCTGTTAAGCCAAGAGAATGCATTGAAGTTTCCCAAGTTAAAGTAGTAACTTATTATCAACTAGCCACATAGAGTATGTTTCTAGAAAACTACCTAAGAAATATTGATAAATTTGAATTTTTGAGAGAAGTTAATATTGCACAATTATCAGCATAAAAACTAAGCTGCGCTTCTGAGGTAGTACTCATCTGTATGTCATTTACATAACATTAATTAATTTAATTAAATAATTATGTTCCCAAGATACTACCATGTGGGACTTGGCAATTTATACTGGCTAGGTCTAAGTAGATGTCATCAATACCTACTAATTGTGTCCTTATACCTAAATATGACATGGTCCTAATGGTAAATTAGATTATAGAACACAGAATAATAATAAAATTTATCTTTTTTCTATGAAGAATTTTTGAAAGAAAGGGGAATTGAGTCTTGTTACTAAGTGGTTGTCAAGCAATATGGTTCCAGGCCTTTCCAAGCAGTTGTCACTTTGGTCAAGAGAAAACATCTTTGCAGCTGCTGCTAGTGTTGATGATGGTAACAACTTCCAACAACTGACTCTTGTATCAGCTTATTTGGATTGAAAACTCCCTATTTGTAATGAGAGGGTATATGCACAAGGTTTGGTCAATCTTAAGTGCTGCACACAATCTTTCAACCAATGAATTGTTTTGAATATACCCATGACAGTGTTTTATGAATCATTTGGGGTTTTATTTTAAAATAAAGCAAAATCTTTAACTGGAATGATTTATCATTAGTTACGCTAAGTTTACTATTAGAGTAAATGTGTATGCTAAGCTAAGCACTTTGTTACCCAACTTTATGTTGTTATTTCCTAAACTTTAAATGTACCAGACACTTCAGTGATGTAGCATTTTTTATGACACTGTGCAATGGAGTGAAAAGCAATGCACAAGATAATTAAGATGCTTTCAGGAAAAACATATTTGGACAAAGAAAACAAGAAGGCCATGATGGCCCTAATATTGCTCATCCAAGTGAGCAATATCTATAGCCCTGGTGGCCATGTTTTGTTATGGATCACCAAAGGAACATGTATACCAAATATCAAAGCTCTAGCTATTGTTGTTTCTGACAATAAGGTTTTAAAAGTTTTCCTATATTTAATCATAGGGAAAATGGCCACGAAACTGGCGGCCTTGTTTTGAGTCAAATTTCTTTAAACAATCTTGTTACAGGCCCAACCAAGGAACACGCATGTGAAAAATCAAAGCTTTAGCTCTGGTACTTTGTGACAAGATTTTCTAAGTTTTCCAATAAAGCAATATAGGATAAATGGCCCCACTCCCGGTGGCATTTTTTCTTACAGATCACCATTCTTAAAAAATCTTGATACATTGTCACCCAAGGAAGTATACCAAATATTAAAGGTCTTGTGATTTCTGACAAGATTTTCTAAGTTTTCCTATGTAACCTTTTAGAGAAAATGGCCATGCCTATGTCCATGTTTTTTGTCAGATCAAAATATGTTGAACAATGAACAATCTAACAAGTCTAGCTTTTGTGACTTCTGACAAGAAGATATTCAAGTCTTCTTATATAGCCACATATGAAAATGGCCACGCCCATGTTGTCCATTATTTTTGACAAAATATTTTGAACAATCATTGATACAGGGCAACCCAAGGAAAATGTACACCAAATATCAAAGGTCTAGCTTTTGTGATTTCTGACCGAGAAGCTATTCAAGTTTTCTTAGCCATATATGGAAAATGGTCCACGCCCATGGTGGCTTAAGGAAATGTTGTTTGAAAATACTGATGGTAGCAAGACGCTAGACAGTGGGCGATCCGAATACCTAACCCTGAACATCAGCTCAGGTTTGCTAAAAACAAATGGGAATGAAACATGCTCGTGTATATTTTCTTTGAATCAGAATTTTTTTTTTCAGAAATAAAATATCTATGAAAAGATTGTTAATTTAGTTCTAATAAATGAAAGTTTTTATGAGTACAAGTGAAACAACAAACACACACTATTTATATACTGATCCCATTTATTCAGAACATATATGAGTCTAGCAAACTAAAATGTGTCATTGTGCTATGTGCAAGATAAAATACATACAAGTAAATTACAACATACAACTTCCACAGATTGTAACAGTGATGAATCAACAATATTTGTCGAAAGATAAACTTCATCTGATGATAAAATACACAATTTCATTCAAGAGGAACTAAACTCAAGCATAAAAAATTAAATACATTTATATATTTATTTATTTTTTTAAAGTAAACATCAATACTCAACAAGTATTGTTTGTGTAAGTAATTCACATCACTGAGCCAAAAATGTACAGCATGAATAAAAGATGTATTCCTATATATTATACATTTCTTCTTTGAAAGAAAATGTTGCACACTGATCTCGATTCATTAACTTGTGTTAAATCTACAATGAAGAACTTTCAGCATACAATTTGGCATATTTATGACTTCTAACATGTATTATAAAGTAGAATATTGGATCAAGCTAGCAGGGCAGTTCTGCACTTGTCCCCACAGAGTGGTGTCTGTAACACCGAACTGTTTGTAACACAAGTTTTACTACTATCACAGCATGATTTGTGCTGGATTTAATTTGCCTACTAAAAAACTCAAAAGGATATGATATAAAAAGAATAAAATACTATATGAATAAACATTCATACTTGGGTCAACTTTCTCAGCAGCGCTGCATAGCAAGCAATCACAAGATGTTCACTGATTGCTCCATATAACAATAGACAATTGTTGTATTGTTTTTTAAACATTGCCACTCAATAGTTAGGTCTCAAATGCACTGACTTTTGACAAACTTTACACTTTAATTTCAATTATTCGAGGAGAGAAACTAATACATATCCAAGCTCCATGAAATGACTGGTCTTTGGTTATGTTATTTCTTTTATATGCAAATAAGCTGCTGTTATGAAAGCTCAATATACAATAAAAGTGGCTCAAATGTTTTTGCAAACACATGAATTCATCAACTTACTGAAATGTACAATTTGAAATCACACTTACAATAAAAGCACATCTAATATTAAATACAATGTTATACCTTAAACAGTCAACTTCTTGATCAATTAAACCCTGTTTGTGATGGGTAAATGCCAATAATGTGACTTGAAGTGAGGCACTGTATGTCAAAATACATTTGCAAACAAGATATTAAAACAAGAAGATTTAGGAGCATTGTATTTATAGGCTGTCACAATATGTACTGAAACAACATAGTTCATTTGTGAGAAGTTATTATTAATGTAAGAAATGCAACAAACTGAATCCTCAATTGATAAATTTTAGTTTAGTGAATTTGTATGATGAAGCACTATTAGAAGCAGTCTTCCAAGTCTACACAAAATCAGAAAGTATCCAACCTTGTAGTACTGACCAAATAGATACTTCAACTAAATTACACATGTGTCAAGAAACTTGAACTAAATAAATGATGGGTCTGTAACCTTGGCTTTTTAAAACAGCTTGACTTCAATTCACATTCAGTGTCAACTGTTTTAGTAACCTGCTTGGTCATCCTAAAATGTTGTAATCATTAACATAGGGCCAACTTGGAATGAGACAGAACCCCAAAATGTTCAATGAAGACTGGTTTCATCCATCCACACTCAATTTTAACACCAGGAATGCAGTATGCCAGTTAGAAGGAATTGCACATAAGTATATAAATGTATATATATATTTACACATTATTTAACAAAAGGTTACACGTAACATAAACACATAAAATAATCTCTAACATAAATAACAAAAGCTATGAATCATACCACATAGCATTTAGAAAAAAGATGATTAGCTAGGGCCTATTGTAGGCTTATGTTACCTCACAAATATGCTACACTGGGTATTTGGAACTCTGGGACGAAACCAAGTCATGTTTGGTTGTCATCATTGGGGTAAAAAAAAGACTTAATAAATACAAATGTGGACTAAATAAAAAAATAATTAATGTCATCATTGAAAAAGTTTACACTTTCAGCATATCAAAGTGAATTTAAAGTTAACAAAGAATTAGATCTGTTGAGAATTTCTTTTATGGAGAATTTATTATTAGTGCTGCTAGAGTACAGGCCAAAAAGGTAGTGTTAATCTATAAGAAAAAACCCAGAAGCAGTTCTAACTTATTGGATACATTATCATCAAGTGTACTTGGTATAAAAATATATGTTTGTACTTTATACAATGATGACATAAAAAGTAAGATTAAACTAGTCAATAATGTTATGCTCTAAAAGAGTATAATTAAGCTATACATAAAACCTTAAAAAAAAACCACTAAAGATTCTCTACATAAATTGTCTACTGATGGAACACTGTTATATTTGTAGATTGAGTAACATTATCTTGTTATGTAAAAAAAAGCTACAAATGATCAATAAACTTCAAAAACTTACAAACACAACTGCAGGAGATGTGTTTTCAAGGAAGAGTCATAAGAACACAGGGGACAACATAAATGACCAGATCATTCTCGCTTCCTAATAAACTGACCAGTCTACACAAACTGACCAGTCTACACAAACTGTCAGTATGCAGGCAGGTGGTCTTTGCAGGCAGACAATGCACAAATAAAGCTATAAGATTGTAAATCTTGATGTACATGATTGTAAATCTTCCTACATCTGTGACTATTGCAGATCCGAACCAGCATATTCCTACAGAATCACACCTGTAGCTGGAGCTTTTCATGAAAAGTGTCAACATAATATTATATAATTCTAAACAAGATTTTACATAATAAACACCTTAAAGCAATTTGCATTTCTATTTTATAGTCAATTAAAATTCTGTTGGTATTTTGTAATTTTTGTATCAGCATGTACCTCGTTAATGTAATGAAAGATAGAACTTATTTATTAACTTTCACATCTAGAGGATTGTCGCTATTATGCATTAAAACTCTTTCTATTGAAAAGTTTAAAAACATCATCTGAATCTATATGAACATGTTAGACAGACTGAAGGAACTGCAACATCACTGATCAAATATCTTTCGTAAATATCTAGTCCAATTTTCCAATTACGGATTGAGGGGAGGAGGGGGAGGGGATCTGATTAATTTCATACAAAACTTAGAAGGTGAAAACTGACAAATTTGTTCATATTTCTGTGAAGAAATATATTGAGGACAATACTTCTCCAAATACATACACATTTTGTCATGATTTGCAAAAGTCTGAACTTGGAAAAGTGATGGCTATATGAATTGTTTGTTGCTGTTTTCTTCCTCTTAATCTTATTCCTATATGTAAAAAAATGATTAATCAATAACCTAAAATGAGATTTGTCTTTTAATAATTAAATGAGAATTAAATTGTTGAATCATTAAAGAATGGAAGAAAGTATATTAAATGTACTGGATTCTACATCACATGGATCTGAGTGTGTTTCACTGTTACAAACCCTAACATCAGACTTGAACAGACCAACAACATCAATCAATAACCTCAATACAACCATATGCATTAAGCAGTCTTCATTGTAGCTCACAGTAGTGGGAGTAGGTAACAATTGAGAATTTAAAAAAAAATGTCAATCTTGTCTAAAGAAAACAACTTTTAACAAATCAACAATTATAGGGCATGTATTTTAAACTGAGAATGCTCATTGTGATAGCATTTGGTATAAAATAATTGACATTGTCCTTACAATAAATACAATATACATAGATTTAAAATACTTAAAACAACCTTTTCACAAGAGAAGTTATAAGCCTAAACCTGTCAGCACAATGCTAGGTGTTTGAACAGTGCTACACCCCAGTAGAGAATGGATTTGCGTTGAATCCCAGCCCTGGATCCCTACAGCCAGTCGAACACCACAACAGCCAGGGATCAGGTGCTTGAGAACTGATAATGTACAGTTAAGCTTCTAGCATGACACAGTTTTCTAGCAACAGCCACCACTCTGTCCAGCAGGCCCGCCTCCAGAAGGCATGCTGGGATTGCTTGGGGAGTGCTGGGGTCCAATCTTGATGCCATTGGCCTGTAACAAAGCAACAGGCAGGTTAAATACAGTACAAGAATATATCTCATAAAGACTTACAGCAGTCAATAACATGAGTCAAGCATGGACACATTTATTATTAGACATGCATTTTAATGCAAACCTTTCCAATTTAACAATGTGATTTTCATCATAGTTGTATACTGATTATTACATGGAACAAAATACAGTAGAAACTCACAATGCGGGCAACTCGATAATACGGCCATTTTTATATTATGGCCAATTTTCTCGGTCCCGAACAGTTTACTATTTGATTCTATATACTTGAAACTCAAAAATGCGGGCAACTGACTATTGCGAATTACGGCCATGAGTTTCGGTCCCGAACTGGCGTCTAAGCGATAAACGAAACTGACTAATGCGGCCAAGGGAAATAACTCTTATCGACTGTTGCCAGACTGGGTGCGTGAATTTTACTACCATGCACCGCAGCCCATTCATAGACATCCATCAGCATATCGTACACCAGTCTGTGTTTACTTAGAGGCGGCCGACATTTTGACACTTTCTATTGTTTAGACGACAATGCCGAAATCAAACTGTTTTAAGTTGATTGGGTAATTTTAATGGTCGTTAATATTGATACGAATGGTTAATTGACAATCGTTAGGTGTGAAAAACGCAACGTCCTTATATACTTGAAGCAGATCAAAGTGATGGCAGCTGCCAAACAGAGCACAATCACTCAGTTTTTTAAGTAAACACTAACACAAACCTATGTGTAAATAAGGACATTGTTTTTATTTTTTATTTTTATTGATTTACAGGTTAAAAGAGTGTAGTTTAAAAGTGTACAAAATCAACTAAAATAAATAATACTGAAAAAAATGAAAGTGTTCTACATTTTATGAATCATAATGCATATTTTATTATTGATTTAAACTACTACTATTATACTAACAAAACAAAATATGATATTGGTTTTAAACACAAATATAAAGTATACAACACGTATATAAAAAGAATATAAACACACATGTAGTTCATTATGTCAAAGGGGCATAACTTGTTACAGCTTATATCAAAACTTGCTATTAAGGCCAAACTTTAAATTAAGGCCACTTCTTGCCGGTCCCAAAAGTGGCCTTAATAGCGAGTTTCTACTGTAATTTAATTTTGTTATTCTAACTAATGGTACTTAAAATTTCAAAACACGTCATGTGAACATAATTTTTACTTTTTATACAGAAAAATATGGGCCTAAAATAAATGTTATACTGTTATACTTTATATAAATCACAGACACAATCATGGTCATTATAGCAACTTCTGGATATTGCTGGAGGAAGATCCCAGATAAATGTCTGGTAAAACCAAATGTCTGGGTAGAACCAAATGTCTGGTAGAACCAAATGTCTGGTAGAACCAAATGTCTGGGTAGAACCAAATGTCTGTTAGAACCAAATGTCTGGGAAGAACCAAATGTCTGGGTAGAACCAAATGTCCGCGAACTGTTAGGCGTCATCTGTGTAATACTTCTCATCTATGACAACATCAGGCATTATTAACAGATGCATCAAGGAAATTTGTAAACTACTTTGCCATAAAAATAAGATTATTAAAAGCACCTGTAGCTTAAATTAAATTTCAGTTTGTTTCTAAGGTTAACAGTCCTTAATTCTTTTCAGTAATACAAACATTGGTCTGATAACAAAAACCGTTACAAGACAAATATGTTGTTTAATGAGCTGATAAAAAAATATTTAAGCATGACATTTATCACTTTTGAATGACATTTAAAGTTTCCTTACTTCATTATTAATATCAAATACACCATCTTGGATCTTTTGGTAGATTTCTTTTGCTGTGTTTATAAATGCCTGAAAAATAAAAATACATTATGAACATACAAATTATGTAAATAATACAACATTGCAATGGCACAATTAGCTACTGCATCAGCATCAAGATTTGACTAGTTTTGAATTAAAATGTCAAGGGTGGTAATAAACATCTTTCACTTTATAGTTGGTGTAAGAAGTTATGGAGATATATATCTAGGCAACTTTAGATAACTGAAACTGACTGTTACTTTATCTGCATTTATGAATGGACATTAACACAAATGAGCAAGTTGTTTTTACCAAATGCATTTTTTGGTTAATATTTTGTAATAAACATTGTTAAACAAATATATGGTTTGGTTTAAAGATGTATCAAAAAGTATATTGTGTTCATTTAGGTGAGTGCATGATCAATGAAAAACGAGGATCCAAGACAAATGTCCAGTGTAGAACCTTGGTGCTCCATGCATCAAGACTTACTAAGATTGGAATTTGGACATGGGGAACTCAGGTTAATCTAAAATGTGTTTTGTCAATCTAAAGGAATCTTGCAGCATGTGTACCTCTTCTACATTAGCGGCCGTCTTGGCTGAGGTCTCCATAAAGATGAGGCCATGTTCCCTGGCAAATGCCTCACCCTCCTCCTTCTTAACATCACGGCGAGCCTCTAGATCACTGCGGACATGAATATATATATTTATAATCGTCTGTAAGTGAAGGGTTCTAGTCCATTATAAGGCATCTTATAGCTTTAATGGGGGGGTGATCCACACAACAGATGCCTTTGGAAGAAGCCACAGATAAATCAAAAGCTACTAAAGTAATTTGCAAAATATGGTTGTAAGTATTAGATCAAGATCTCCAGCAATTTTCTGAATTTAACCACTAAAGAACCATAATTTGTTTGAAAGCTTATTTACAAACATGTCAGCACATTTTGGTAAATCTTACAAGGATGAGTAGATCCAATGTGTGCAACTTTCCAGCATTTTAATATCTCAGAGTGTGACACATGACAGAATGGTTTACATACACGTGTACAAGAATTGTTGATGCATTAAGTAAAATAAAACAAAACAACATCAACTAGTTCCAATATGTATTGCAATAGATGGAAATATGTAATAGTCTATTTAAACTTATTAAATAAAAAATGTAACAGGTATTCTCTTATCAAACAACATCAATAAACAAGTATATAGTAAGGAAGAACAAATCCATTATGGGTATTTTTCAATAAGCAACCATTGCTGCAACAGCAAAGCATGTGTGTGTATTATAACTGTGTTCCTTTTACCTTTTGTTTCCTATCAACATGATCACCATGTTAGAGCTGGAATGTTGTCTCGCATCCTCAAGCCAGGTGGTCAGGTGGTTAAAGGTGTCACGTCTGCAAATACAAACAGCCGACATAAATATATGGTAGGAATAATTTATTTTGTTTACCCTTTACTTCATCTTATGATATATAGGCAAGCATGTATATTGTAAACAATCTTTAGTTCATTGGGAACAGATCTGGTTGTACAGGTGTAACCAAGCGAGTGACAGTTTGCTGAAATCTGTAATAACACAGATTATGTTTTCATATGGAAAAGGAAGTGGTTGTCTACTGAGGTCAAATTAAGGCATGTTTGACATGTTGAGATGTGGTCAGTAAATGCATATATCAGGTGGTCATTCATAAGGTGCCAAAGATATGCAACAGACATGCAAGTGGGGGCTTTGAAATGGTGGATAAGGTTAGGGGCAGATGAATGGTCATGTTTGGCTGTTCATTCTTTATCATTAACCATTTGCATTAGATAGGCCACAGTATCAGAGTAACATGTAATCTAATTGTCTTTAGTAAAAGTAAACCAGAATTTGTATCAACTTTAAGCATTTACCATGTTGATTAGTAGGGCTCTATATTGGTAAGAATCATCAATATATGTGTATCAATACAAAATGATCCATATTTGATATATCCTATGATATATTAAAACATACATGCAAGTGATTATTATAGTTTTTTCTAGTATTTTTCTTTATTTGGTTTATCGTGCCAACAACAATATATCATTATATCTGGAGATGGTGATCACTTGCAGCAGATATAGTGCTGCCTTCACTGTGCATAGCATGCCATGAACCCCTGCCATAATACCACACCCAGTCCCATTATCCTGACACATGCTTTAGCTTTAGCAAAGGAGCTATACCACTACCATTTTTAATGACTTTGGTATGTCGGGCCTGGGATCAGACCAGGGCCTCCAGTACCTGAAGCTGAAGCTCTACCGATTGTGTACCAGGTCTTTTTTTGTCTTGTGTTTACAAATTCATAAACTACTGCAAATATTATAATAAATACAGCCCTTCTACTAAAAACATGGTGCTTATTATGGTATTGGTCAAGTCTATACAAAGGAGGTTCTTTTCTTAAGGAGGCTGTTTTCTGTAACATTTAAAGAAAATCCCAATAGCTACAGTATATATATATGATTAAATCAACACTTTCCAACGGAAAATTTGTTTCCTGGTGTTAAAACTGATATGGCAAGAGCATTCAGATGTTATATTCTGCTCCAACCCCCAACACACACCCAAAAGTGATCTGTATTGATGCCACGTCCTCATGATTTCACATTTTTCATACTTTCATTTTGATTATTACCATTTTTCATAAGGTTTTGGTTTTATTATTTTATATCATATAAAATAAAATTATTTAAAATTAATATAAATAAAATTAGCAAGTAAGGATAATGCATTATATATTTCATTTATTTTCAAAATGTATAATGTTATAACATCCCCCTCCCCAAATGACAATTTCTTTACTTAGCCAAAATGAGACCAGCAAAGCTTTTAACAGTTTTTAATTACAGTCAAACTTGCATTAAGCAATCAATAAAGAGATGGCCTAAAATATGCTGTTTAAAATAAGTTGGTTGTTTAAGACAAAATATGACTTGATTGATTGTCTATTACTGTGAACCAGTATGCTTACAAATAAGTATTACATGTACTTAAATTGTGGATCTACTGCAAAGAACTGTTCAAATAAATATTTAATATCACAACACAACTGCTTTTGGATGATTCAGAATAAATTGCAAAAAAATTGCTCCATTGTTTGTAATTTGGTCATGTACACAGTGCAGTATAAAGCATACCACTTTAAATTATTCACATCATTTTTATACTGAGTGTACCAAACTCTAAGTCAAATTGTAGTTCCACAAATCACCACAAAGTGTACGTAGATTTGAACAGTCATGTTTCGGATGATGCATGATTTTAACTAGTCTTTTATAAAAAAACAGCAAGCAGTGTGTTATTAGACAAAGTAAATAACTTAAAAACATCACTTAAAGTGTGTATCAACAAAGACAAAAAAGTGCAAAAATTATACGTACATATAGTCAAGTAAATTCTGTGGTGTAAATCTATGCATAAATAAAGTCACTCATAAATTAACGATTCTGCTACCAGTTTCACAGCCATATATGAAAGATATAGGCTGAGACACTTATTTGGCTCAAAAGGCCAGATAGAAGATAACAAGGAATCTAACTTGACTGGGAGATCAGGACAGTTAAATGTGATAACTTGTCGGGCAAAAAGTCAATACAACTACCAGAAGGTAATTTCTTCTGAAATAACATCTATCTCTGCCACAGTCTATGATGGATTTCTTTTTGCAATACACATCAGTGACTCCTTACACAAAAATTTTTGACAGTCGCAATTTTGAATTCTAATTAGCTTTACCCAAAGTACTTTACCAATCTAAGATAAACCAATAGCTTACTAATTTAACTTTCCTATGTTAAAAATTATTGCAGAGAATTAAAAAATGCTGTTCTGAATGACCAACTGCTCTTGAAAACATGAATGCCTTAAGAGTCAATAGCACAGATGAATTTTACCAAATGTACCTCAACTTCTTGCTATCGAAATATGAAAGTAGAATTAAATCATCTATCTCTACCAGAATATTTTGAACCACCTTTTGAGTATTCTAGAAACATTTTCAGAAAAAGATAAGAAGTGTCTTTCTTCTTTATATACATTTTTTATGATCTATATTTTTGTCAGATACAGAAATGTTGGATCCAACATAATTATCAAACCTTAAAACACTGGTATTTGACCAGTTGAACTTAAGTTATACAAACTCGGATTGTCTGAAGCCAAGGCATTATTCGAAGACATTGGTCAGTCCTAATTTTTTCCCTATATAATTTAATGTAAAAACAAAAACAAACTCTGATTATTCATTTGCATTAATAAAGATTTGGCTTTAATCAAAGTAAATTTTGGTCTCCAACATACATTTTTAATGCTATCTTCACACATTTTATCCAAAGCCTAGGTGCATCACAGGTTGACCATTGTGTATTGTCACCAGCCAAACTGCAGTGGGAGGTTACTCCAGTAACATTTACGGTTGGCTTCATTAATTGGTTGGTTGAAGTTGTTATTAAGATATGATATGCTGATTACTTTGACAATCAGTTAAGATGTATAAACAATTGATCAGAGTGACAATCCATTTTAAAATTGATGTGCATTCACTTTGTCTAACAGCGGTAATGCAAATTGACTGAGTGGGTAGATATAAATGCTGACCGATACCACCATCATCTCAAGTGAGAAATGGCAAGCATAACGTGTAAAATCTTAGCTTAGCAATCTGTAGGACCCAACATTTTTGAAATTGTCAAAATATTCTAAGTGAAGGCAATGTGGATTTTTTTCCAATCAATGCAAATAGAGGTATATCTGCAATTTTCCACGGCCTAAAATGACCAAAAATCGACTGCATTTCAGACACTGGTATGGAGTCCTATTAATAAGTCTTCCTAAGAATGCACTCATACTGTAATTTATCGAAGAGAAACTGTACAAAGACTGTATTTATGAAGTTGACAGTCTGTATTGACTTTAATTGTGGTAAGACAATCTGTAGTGACTGTACTGGACAAGTTGTAAGTGTGTATTGATTATATTTGTATGTGGTGAGTTTGTTATGACATTAATATGGATAAGACAGACTATTTTTTGTAATGTCCAATTACAGTCTGCAATTAATGTATTTGTGATGCTGATAAAAGGTATTTTTTGACAGCATTTGTGAATATGAGAGAGTTTGTATTGAGATGTATTTTTGATGTCGAGACTATCTGTATTTACTGTATTTGTAATGTTGAACGAGTCTGTATGGACTGTATTTAGGATGTTGAAAAACATATTTCGCCATGGGAGAAATCTCAGGCAGCAAATTAATATGTACAAAAGAAATGAGATATTTACTTTTAAAAAAATGTTTATCACTAACATTGTATACTAATCTAAAAAATGTTCAAAATCAAAGCTTTGACAATGACATCAGAGTTTGCCTGAGTTACCTTGTGATATCATAGACAAGGAGTGCCCCAGCAGCTCCTCGGTAGTAAGATCTTGTAATAGATCTGAATGACTCCTGGCCTGCCTGCAATCATAAAACAATCATTAGCAAACTGGTCAATAAAAACAAGAAATGTGTCCATAGTGCTCTGACCTTAAGATTTAAAATATCTCAAGAATGGAACATAATAGTCTTATATAAGGTGGACAGGAACCGGAATTGATCTTGACCTCTTCTTTGATATCAGATAATTATTTATTATCCAAATACAAATACTTTTTTCTGATATTTATAAACCAAAAACAAAAAAGTATCAGCCTGAATTTTGGTATCATATATAAACCATTTTTTTTTAAAATCCACTGCACCTTCAATTAAGTTATTAATTAAAACTAATTCCATGGACAGAACAAGATACACTCATGGACAGGGTTAACTCTGTGTAAAATATTTTCCAATGCCGAGTAAAAACATGCACCAAAACATACAAGTACAAGATTATTATTGATATTTTCCCCTGTTCAGTTTATTTTATGACTGGTCAACCCTGTGTCAAGGTGCAACTGGGTGTAGTTTTGTTTACATTTTTTTGAACTGCTGTCTTAGCTAAAATAGCAATGTGAGTCTTGTCCATAGAATTACTTTAAGACTACTTTTTCGCCATAATTACTACAAATGTGCTGATGTAACATACATCTTAATTAAAGCAACATGATACAACTTACTGAAATTTATAATCAGAAAAATAAAATGCACTTACAGTATCCCAAATCTGCAGTTTGATCTGTTTGCCATCTATAGATATCATACGAGCACCAAATTCAACACCTGCGAGGAAGTAAGAATGCAAACACCAAGGTTAGATATTGCTAAAAAAATACAGGCAATTAAAGTATACTAACTTATGAATTTTGAATAAACTAGTTTAATACATATATGTTACAGAAAAATGCTTTCATGTATTCAACAGTTTTATATGGAGAGTATCGCAAACATGTGGTATATAAGTAGCTTTTTTTCCCCCTGAAAGAAAACAACTGCACTGTTGAATAATGATTTAAATTAGGTATTTATGTCTTAGACGTCCTAATCTTACTATCACTTATATATCTATAATATATCTATGGTGGCTTTTGTTATCTGGTATAAAAATTGAAGTGTAGCTTACCAATGGTGAGATCATGGACAGGCTGAAACCTTTTGTCTGTAAACTGTAGCAGCAAACAGGACTTTCCCACACCTGCAATATATCAAAGTATAATAATAGTATTTGTTCAATGACAACAGACTAAATAGCAGAAACATAATTACTACACCACACTTAGTAAGTTATAATGGCAAAATAAAGAAAGAAAACAAGTTTTAATTGACTTCAGCATTAACCCTTTGCTGCTAAGAAACCTAGTTACTGTGGTTCTGGAGTAATTAAAAGTAAATTAGAGAATTGAATGAACTTTCTAATGATGTAAATTATTTCCCATAATCTACATAACAGTAGAAGTAACAAGCATTTCAATAAGATACTTTTGTATGGTAATGTTAGAACTCTCAGTTTTTATAACTAAATGTCAGAGGTAAGATGATTTAGTTACATTTAATTGCTGAAATTTTTTAACTAGGATAAAAAAAAGAGATCATAGTTGACATTTTTAAGAATGTAAAGAATAGAAAAGCTGCTCTCTTTCTCTGTTCAATGTTTGTCACTCTCTAAGCAGTATGCATTGCTGTGTATAAATATAGATTAATAAATGTAAATAATCTCAACATAGCAGTCATTTGTAAATGCATCAAGTTTAATTGCTTATGGAAAAGAAATAGAGGAATAGAGTCTACTAAGTTCATATTACTTTGATATATGAAAATAACACTAAAGACACTAAAGAATGGCTTCAAAAATGATCACACATATCAGCAATGATTGTAAAGTTTCAAAAGTCACATTTCATAATTCACAAACTGTCAAGATCATCTTTTTGCTAAACAAATGGAATGAAACCAAATCTACTTAACAAAATCATCATTTAAACAAAAACCATAAAACATAGGAATAAGCAAACAATGGGGCACGAACCAGCCACCCAAATTACCAGGCCACAGAATAAGAAAGACCTTTGTTATTCATATTGTTTGTTCAAAACTTAAATAAAGTTGAATGCAACAACTACAAAAGGGAGACAAAATGATGTTGTGTATTCATCCCTGCCTTCATTCCATCTAAAATGTTCAGTATTTTAATAATATTTTTTTTTAACTGATTTTTCACCATTTGAATTTAATTGTAAAAAAAATATGAATATGTTTAAATTGTATTTAAGTCTTCCTACTTATTATCCCTGACCTGAGCATTTAGGTATTGTATAAATTCAACTTATGCAATCCTTCAGAGACTGACACAATTAACATTACGCTCGCGGGTAGATTGCTCCGCCCACCGAGTCACGTGACCCACTATCTGATAACCTTGGACATCTTATCGTCGATCGGGTCAATACTCTATTGTCAACGGTCCTACGAAACATTGCAAAAGACATGCAAAGACACACAGAGACATGCAAAGACACAACAAAGACACCACAAAGACATACAAAGACATAAAAAACGATTTTAATGTATATGTGTATTCATATATTACATAATATATATCAACAATTCGTTGATAGGGGTATAAATAACAATAAACATGTGTCAATACAATTCACATCATCTTCAATGAAAATATCATTGTATGTACTAAATATTGTGTGCGTTACTTGTATGAAATATTAAATGTAAGATATGAACATTAAAACATAAATTACAAAGCATGACCAATGTATTATTGTGAGCGAGATATGTCAAATAATTATGACTGCTTTGAAAATAAACACAATTAAAGCGATAAATATTTTCTATATTTTGTCGGTAAGAAAATTGAATAACACAGGTGCAGTTAAAAAGAATGTGTTGAAAATTGAAGTGGTTATTATTTGTCTTGATCAAAACACATAATTAACACCTAATGTGGAATATCCATAATAACAAAAGCGGGAGGTTTAAAAATTAAAGCAATACATTTCGCACCTATGCGGCATCTTCCTTGTTGAAAGGTAAGTGGAGCAAACTTCAATAATTATTGCAATTAACACCAGATTTGAAATGCTATACAATGTAATGTTAAAGTATACTCTGCACCATATTTCAATCGGATGTTAATCCTCGTAGGACCCATTGTCAACAAACATGGCTGCCTGTTTAAGTGATCTACCAGCGATCTTTGGGGAGCATTTTCGTCACTTCGGCAAAGACTTCAAGCCAGACGATACGCAAATGAATCTTACATTCATTCAGTCAGGTTGACTTTTAGATTGAAGGAAGAAATTGACGTTAATTCTATTGTTTTCCGATCACAACGAAAGAGCGAGAAGCCACACATTGTGCACATGACGATCGGCCTAGATTCCGTTACAGACGCATACTGTTCGTGGAAATCCGGGTAATTTTCATTATTACATTAAATCCACGATTTATAAATGCAGTTAACCTTTGATAATGTGTTTATTATTTTTGTTACCATGTATCACAACGAAATCGTCCGATGTTACTCATGTTAAAGGGGATCTATTTCTTTGATCTGAGTAGAAGTTACTGCAGTAGGTCATAACAAAGATGGAATATATACATATATATTAAAACGAGAATGCGTTAGACGATACAAGTTGTAATTTCCGTCGACTTTTTCAACATTCAACTGGTGGTGTTCACGATTACACGATTTTAACCATCTTTTACATTTGTCCAAGTTACGTTTCGGCTTTGGAAATGGAATAAAAACGATGCCGCCTGTCAAATTACGGATATCAACTATCTGAATCACAGAGACCCCACTGACATTTTTTAACCATTTTCTTCTCGCTTTTTTGTTACTAAAATCAGAATTATTCCTCCGTTTCTTGGTCAACGCAATGCACTCAGCTTGTCCAAGGAAAATGGCGACCGAAAACAAAAGAATCACGTGACCAAATGGAGCGCGCTGATTAGCTAACGCTTGGCGTCTTGTCCTGTCAATCAAATTTCGGCGTAATGTTAATTCCTCTTAGACAAACTCCTGTTTGTTCATTCCAGCAAAGGCCAACAAAATTAAAAGGGACTTTTTTCCACATTGGAAAATTAACAAGCAGGGTTTTGCCTGCCGATGCTAAAACAAAAGAATGGGATTCTGTCTGTGAGGGATTGTCCTACATCACAAATGTCCACATTCTTCAATTTCACTTTTGACAAAAATTTAATGCAGAAATAAACATTGATAAGTAATGAACTGAGAATCTATTTACAACAGTTTTTTTCCAGGTACAGAAAATATAAATGATAAGGAGGACAAATAAAACAATAAATTGTACCAGGCCAGTACAATTAAGCCTTAAATCTCTATTAACTGACATATAAACACTGTGTCAACAGATGACCAAGTGTCTATACCTCTGGGTGTATTGATTAAATGTATATGAGAACAATGCCTGATCATTGTGTGATCAACAGTGACATAACACTATACTTGGTCAGCTACTGACAGGTGGGGCAACTCCCTTTGTGCACTAGGGGCACATAAGGCAATATTGGACAGCTGGCATGGTATTTGGTACACAAGACCTTTGTTCTGCTTTCATCACCATTGACCTGACCTTTATATTATATCCAAACTTTAGAGGTTCAAAACGTGCTTTTAAGAAAAAAAAAATGGGTCAATCCTGAAATTGAATGAGGCCTCAAGATTTTAAGTGCATACAACAATATGCATTTTAGGCAAACAGAAAAGTTGCCATATTAAAATAGTTTTTAATAAGGTATATGACATGTAATGGTGATAAAAATCTGATGATAAAAGAATGCATTGCACAAATATGTATGATAAAAATTCTTAAATATCGTCATGTTACCAAAATTTGATGTTCTAAATCTGGTGTTGTTGTGTTTTTAATCTCTTTCACCAGTTTTAAGATGTTTCCAAGTAGGTAACATCAGAATACATAGCAATAATAAATAAATTCCATAAAACCCAAGATACAGTTGCTCATTAAAATTTAAAAGTGCCAAAGTCTGAAAATGAGAAAATCAGCAAAAAAACAGATGGCACAGCCTGCTAAATAGAAATCGTAAATTAAAAGAATTGCAGACAATGTGACTTTATTTGCTACAGTCCATTTGTTTTTAATATATAGAACCAGTTGGAATCTTTGTATTGAACTTTTGTCTGTAGTGATAGGAAACTTATGAAACAATTATTTTAATTTTTTGGCCCACAAACATGCAATTTATGCAGGTGAGAGACAAAATCTTACATTAATTCTGGCATTGATCTTAATTCTTGATTGGTCTAATGTATATAGGCTATCCCGACGTTAATGGAAAATGTGAACAGATGTGTAGACATTTTATTGGACCCACTCGCCCTGCAGGTCGAGTGAATGAGTAAGTGCACTTGCCCTTACAGAAAGTACACTCGCCCTTAAATTTTAAATAAAATTTCCAAGTGTCTACTACAAAGGTTTACACAAATGCATTTCGAAAACTATCATTATAATAAATGGATCAAGAATAAGTAATGGACTAGAGATTTATTATCTTCTTTCACTCTTTCTTACTGTCTCGCTCACTCTCTCTCTCGCTTTTCATCATCGTCCCCACCTTGTGTAAAAAACGTTATCTTCATTTGTTTTGACATATTGACATATAGCTGGAAAATACGTGCACTTGCAGCCTCGTTCTGATTTGGGAACCCAGTGAGGATAAAAATAAATTGCTGCTGTTACATTTACATCAGAAACGTTCCGAATACACAGGAAATCGACCGAAATACCGGAAATTGAATTGTATTTTGTAAACAAAGTGAAAATATTTCATTTTCCAAAGAAAACATATGTGCATTGCTAAAAGATTTCCTCGCCCAGTCGGTCGAGTGTATCGGCCGCTTCACTAGACCCAACGGATCATTTACTCGCCATGGCGAGCGGTCGAATGGAATTCTACACCTCTGGTGATGTTTTGACAATGTCTTGAAATGTTAAAAAAACACTCATAAATTTTGTCAATAACAACACATATAACTCACGAAATATTGTGTTAATAGTGTAAGTGCATATAGGCACTTCAAACAGCCTTGCTGTTGTGTTAACCCTTTAGCGACATGGTTGAGTGCCTGGACTACTGATCTGGCAGACCGGGTTCGAATCCCCGTTAGGGCCAGGATTATTGTCTCCTCTGAGATTTACTTAAATGGTGTCAGAAGTAAACAGAAGCCTGGTGTGGCTGTCCTGAGATGGTCTTGGGCCCAGAAAAAGTAAAGGGGGAGGAGTGTAGTGCATATAGGCACTTCCAACAGCCTTGCTGTTGTGTTAACCCTTTAGCGACATGGTTGAGTGCCTGGACTACTGATCTGGCAGACCGGGCTCGAATCCCCGTTAGGGCCAGGATTATTGTCTCCTCTGAGATTTACTTTAATAGTTCATGAAACAAAACAACACTTAAAGAGAATGTCAAATTTTGGTAATATGGCAATATTTTTTCAGGGAACATTGCTAGCATCACATTTTAGACATGGCTGCCACAAACAACTAATTGTTTCTAGTAAAGGGAGATGAAGTAGATTGCTATTTTAGCCTGATCAGATGTATTGTAATGATCAACATGAAAGTATGTCCACGTAAAATACATACCGGTACATTAAATAAGGACTGAAACTCCCGGATTATGCTGAAAATGAATGGTTTTCGGATGAAACATGGTAAAATCTAAATGAGCACAGCCAAGTTGGAGCTGTACAAACTGGACTAAGCACAAAACAATAATCAAGTAAGACGAGAACTCTTGCAAACACAACTACCTAAACTCTGAATAAACAAACTCTTATGCATACTAATGAACATGAACGGCATTAGAAATGACAATCTGCGTCGCCATTTTGAGAACAAAATCAATATTTTTATAAAAATTCGATAGGCATCACAACATGATGATCGTAGAGTAAGTACAATTAACAAAACAAAATACGGCGTTTGTATTGTAAGGCTTACCCGTATCTCCAATTATGATATACTTGAACAAATATGCGTACGACATGATTCTCTATTTTCTGTTGATGATGTCGATGTCACAGTTTGCCCCGGAACAATATCTAGCGAAAGGTCAACAAAGCGAGAGCGCCACCATAATGGGACGTTACCCTGTCTAGATGGAGACAAATCATGACATAGTTACTTCCCTTGTATCATATTATAACAAAAAGAATATGCATGCATGAACATATAATGTGCCTAGATTTTCGAGATTTGATATGAAATCAATTATTTGTTATGTGACAATGTTCATCTCATCGAGAGAACATCTATTTTGTGCAAATTTTAAAGTGAAAATGCATTGATAAGCCTTTAAATCTTTACTCATTGAAATGAGTGATGATGTCTAAACACGGTTAAAACATTCACCATTCAAACTAAAGACAAAATTTTTTTTGTTAAAGATCTAGACAAATAATTTGATGATTTATTTCAGCTTACTTTGCTATCATTTTGGAACTAAAACTACAAATGAAACGCTGCGGCTAACACTTCTATGTATGTACACGCACAGCTGCATTTTGCTATAAACCCCAATGGACCGGGTTTGTAGCTTAGTATTCTTTGGTTCCAATATAGCATTGTATCATACATGCATAATTAAGTGTAAATTTTAACTGAAAACTACAAAGATAAATACCTCAAATTCACACAAGCCGATTTCGCCACAAATTTCACAATAACATTGTAGTCTAGAGAACCGGATACTTACACGGCAAGTTGATTTTACTTCCTTGAATAATGCCTACAAGAAAAAGTAGGATGCAGAGCATCAAAATCGCCTGAAATAATGTAAAAAATAAAATGTTGTAAACAGAGCATTCAACAAGTGAAACTGTTTTCTCAATATTGTTGCATATATGGTCTTGATTTTCACATGGTTACGACCAACAATCTTATACCTGGACAAACATTTACGTTGTTAATCAACAAAACAGCTAATTTAGTATAAATACAGGTCTTGTTTTAATGAATAAACCATCATCCAAATCAAGCCACCATAAAATATTCCTAATACACAATAATTTACCCTTTTATACTTAAGAATCTTTCTAGAACCGTTTGTCTATGCCAGTCTATGTTGGTCATTTACGGTCATTACAATGTTAATTCGAACAGATATTGTTTGTATGTATTGATCCAAGTATGTAATTCAGGGCGCATATGTAAAGCCATATCAAATGTATTCCTCTGTTATTCATAGCACATAAATTTCAGTCGAAAACAAATTGAACTAGATAGTAGGGGTTGTATAGTCACATTTGAGCAGCAGGGACTGGAAAGTCACACATTTAACTAATAGAGACTGAAAATCGTACATTTGGGCAATAAGAATAGGAATTGGATAGTCACACATTTGAGTAATAGGAACTGGATAGTCACACATTTGAGTAATAGGAACTGGATAGCTACACATTTAAGTAAAAGGGTCTGGAAAGTTGCACATTTGAGTAATAGGGACCGGATAATTGCATATTTGAGTAAAAAGGGACTGGATAGTCGCACATTTGACTAATAGGGACCCGGTAATTGCACATTTGAGTAATAGGGACCGGATAGTCACACATTTGAGTGATAGGGGCCGGTTAGTCGCATATTTGAGTAATAGGGACCGGATAGTCGCACATTTGAGTGATAGGGGCCGGTTAGTCGCATATTTGAGTAATAGGGACCGGATAGTCGCACATTTGAGTGATAGGGGCCGGTTAGTCGCACGTTGAGTAATAAAGTTGCACCTTTAATTTGAATGTGTGGGATAGTCGAGCGGTTCAATGGTCGAGGTGTTAAATAATAAAAAAATGAATTGAATTGAATTGAATTAAATAGGCATGAGGTTTAAAAGTCAAGTGGTTGAATTTCCAAAACTCCTGAAGTTGTAGGGCTTAGATAGTCAAGAAGCTTAATCGCCAAGGTGTTGAATAGGCGTGGTAATGAATAGATCAGGGGTTACATAATTGAAACGTTGAAAACGCACACCTTAGAAGTAGTAGGTGTTGAATATTCAAGGGAGTAAGATGCATGTCCTTATTTATTTCTTAAGATTATTTTGATAACTGAAATAACATTATCGGACCAGAAAAAATAGTTGCACATCAAAACAAACAGCACAAATGAAGTTTAAACCAAGATTACTGCTTGGAAATTACATCAATACTAGTGAAATGTAATGAACTGTCTACCGTTTCGTTTCTCCTCTCAAATCACAGAAAATTATAAATTTGATTTCAACAAATGCTTGCATAAGTTTGTATTTAATTTACGATGTGAATATCATATGGGCTCATTATTTATATTATGAATATCATTTCCGTGTTATCAATTCTCTCTTTGATCACAAACTGTGTATGAAATGAATACATACATAACTATATACATAGCAATATATCAGTGGTAAAATGTGTTACATTAATAGGAAATATTTAACAGAGATTTTTCTCCAGTGAATTCAATTACGACTTGTAGTCAGTGAAGCGTATGGCCAAGAGTTGACTCCCCGCTTAGGGATTGGGATTGGGATTAGCCGGCATTTTTGCCGATACTGCGCAGCGACATTTCTATCATTATAGCACAGGGGCACTTATGAGGTGCCCAAGGACTGAACCTGGCCGGTCCATTATACTGACACCGACGAGTCAGGTGTAATGTTGTCCCCTTAGCCCCGAGCGTTAGGAGGGAAGCCACTACTACCAATTTTAAAGTCTTTGGTTAGACCCGGCCTCCCGATCCGCAAAATGACAGATAGCATGCCTTTCTTTCAAAACAAATCAAATTTCTGCATATGTCAACCCAGTTTCAAAGTAAAAATTAATAAGACTTTCTCAGTCATCGGCCATCATGGAACCGAATCATGCAGGCATGAATAAAACAAGCATTTTGATTGGCTAACTATCTCGATCCCTCGACTTACGTATCTCGTTCCCTCGAGTTAGTATCTCGTTCCCTCGAATTAGTATCTCGTTCCCTCGAGTTAGTATCTCGTTCCCTCGAGTTAGTATCTCGTTCCCACGACTTAGTATCTCGTTCCCTCGAGTTAGTATCTCGTTCCCTCGAGTTACTAGTAGTATCTCGTTCCCACGACTTAACTAACTCGTTCCCATGACTTATTATGTCGTTCCCACGACTTAGTATCTCGTTTCCTCGACTTAGTATCTCGTTCCCACGACTAAACTAACTCGTTCCCACGACTTATTATGTCGTTCCCATGACTTAGTATCTCGTTCCCTCGACTTAGTATCTCGTTCCCATGACTAAGTATCTCGTGGGAACGAGATAAAAAAAAGAGTAGTGCATGTTACCTCTGTGCCACCGTAGGCAGGCCATAGGTCCTCCATTTCATTTGATGTGTGTAAGCTTAGTGTAATAAGCATTTCTTAAATTGAACGGGAATGATAAATGAGAAAAAGAATGTTATTTTTTATTCATTAATGAGCGTAAACATGGCGCAATACACATGTCACTGTACGTATCTCAGACACAAGTCCTTGGCTGTATTTAACAGACCAATTCGTCAATGAATTAAGTTTAACTTAAACCTTCTTTCATCGTTTTTGTTCTCTCTTTGTGTAAAATTGTGCTGGGACTGCAATACCCCTATCAGGAAGTGTGTTACCATTCAGAACATTGGCATTCTATACAAAGACGGTGACGTCACTAGTTTGTAGTCACCCCATGTTTTGAAGCTTCACAACTATCCGAATTTGGAGATTTGTGCTTCCGCATTGTAAACTAGTTCCGTTTAAAAATACAATATATTTATATTTTACTTTTATAAATACACGGTATATAAATAAAGGTAAATTGTTTACTAGGCGCACAAGCATCAATGCCATTGTGTAGAACGTTTCATTGCCAGCAATGTTGATAAGTAGTACGTGCCCATAATCTGTTTCACAAAGACTGTTCAGCCATTCTGGTGTTGTTACTTTGGACATACAAGCCGATTCATCAAAATGTAATAAAATACACGTATTTTGCATTTACGGAATTTTAAAGGTGGTATCCGACAGTTTTGTTATTTATTCCTCAAATAACCAAGAAAGTCATTGTTACCTGAAAAGGTCCTGCGAAATATTGTTCATTGATGTATTAGATATGCGTATACAGTGCAGCACAACTCCCTACTTGTCACTGCAAACAGGTATTTCTTATCTGAGCCACGATGCAGATATAGTTTTTTTTAAAACCAAGAAAACCACGTTACAATTGATTTTTGACGTCGATATTTATTTTTAGAAGAGATCACGATCCTGCGTATGTATAGATTAGGAAAGAAGGGAACTTTAGAGTATTTTATCGCAATGTGTACTGTCTAACAATATGGTTTAGTGTTCGAAATCGTTTTTGAGTTAGACTCAAGTATGAGTATATACAGAAATTATGCACAACTCTTTAAAAAAAATGGGGAAAATATTGTTACATGCATTTGACATAGCAAACTTTCTGATATCACCTTTAAATGGAGACTGTTAATCAATGTCTATTATGGTACTTACGAGTGAAACATCAACAATATATTTTCAATTATATGACAAAATGCTTGTCAAGGTAATACGCACACTATTTCTACTTAACACAACCACAGCTCTGGGTGCCATTAATAAAAAAGGACTAAAACCTGTTCATGGTCATAAGACCTAGGACTGGATTAAGCCTTAAAACTACAAAGAAATTATGAAGTCTACTGATCCCAGGTCTAGTCATACATTTATGGTCTTAAAACATTTTTTTATAAAACGGCCCTCCTGCACTTTAGTTAGGAGGCTTATTGCCCTAAGATGCAGCTGTTATTGGAGAGGCTAGATCGACATAACTCATTAGGACAGAATATTTAATTTTATCACAACCATGAAATGTAACGTCTCTTTGCAGCAATTAAACTGAGCCAGGAGAATGTTTTATTGATACACATTTGCTTTCGTAGGTGTGTGAAGTCCCCCACCCACATCCCTAGTGCAAATGACGACGGCTAGCATCCTACTTGCAAAATAAAGAAGACATGTACTACGTCCTGTGCAACGACCACATACTTAAATTTTACTGCCTTCATTTAATGGTGTATTGCACGAAGGAATAACGTACGCAGTGAACACAATATTCGGAAATTACTGTTCCCCGTAACAGGTAAGAATATACATATACACATATGTTCTAGGACTAGTGCAGTCTTTAAAGGGTACTGAAAACGATAGTGCCGAGAGGGTAGAGAGGCCATCTTGTTATTCATCTGACCCCACGGCATACTAACGCATGAGGTCTATAAATTATTGATGTATTTAGAGGAAAATACATGTACGTGAAAGAATGTTCAAATATTACCACTTTTAAGATATTGCATTAAGCTTAATTTAAGTACGTATCTTACTTTAAAGTGGTATATGCAGAAGATACATTAGGTGAATGGATATCAATTTACAGATGTACATCAAATATATGTATATGTACAGTTAAATATTTTGTAAAACGTTTCTTCAATCCAAAACACAATGTACATGTGCAGGGAGACCTTCAAACCGGCGACAGTGTTTAAAAAAAAAATGTGCTCTTTCAAGCATAACCTAGACTTAAGATTTCATGGTGTATAAGTTATACCGTGTACACATACATGCTTTGGGCAATGTGCAAATGTCTTTTTCATGTAAGTTCATTCACTTGATTATTTATTACATTGGGTTTAGGAGACGTTAAAGTCATAGCGTGGTAGGACTCTATAGTCGATGTTCTGTTGTAATAACTAAAATATTTGCATTTACTTTAGGAATTGGCTTTCTTAGAAAATTCAAATCCACACGTTAAGTGGTCAAGCGATTACATCTAGATACTTAGATATCCATTAACTTGTGTATGTTTTTTTTTTAAATTTGCTGTCTTTGTAAATGCCACATAGTGCAATCCATATCAGGCTTTGTCATGCGCTTTCGTACGTGTTTAACAAGTCCACCAGCATGCACCTACTGCGTATTTCATTTCATTTATTTGATAGATGAAATACATTGACACCAGCTGGTTGGTGAAATTTATGACAGAAACGTTATGTTTAATTTCACTTTTGCGCGTTAACCATCGTGATACTGTGGGAAATGAGCAGCTGAGTGCTGAAACTGTAATATATGCATTAAAAGCTTTATTAACATTAAATAGTCGCTGAAAGCCAAATATTTAATCCCATTAGCGCGACACCGTGTGATTGCTAATTAGGTTTTCATTTAGTATATAATTTCATGAGTTAACTGCAGCACCTTATATGATTAATATACCAGGCGCTTAAGAAGGGCTAAATAAAGTAGATGGACTAATAGGGTAAAGAGGCCACAAACCTACAGTTCACAATATGTCTGTGGTGGGAATTGGGGTCACCAGTGAGGTCATGGTCACCTGCAATAAAATGACATTCCTTAACCTTTGAAAAACTTTGTCAAGCTATCGTTTAAATTGTTTTATAAATGATAATAAAATGAACAGCTACAATACAATCTCTGATAGGTATGAAATCTGTATTTTCCCTCCATTTATCTGAAAACACAATACACTCTAACAACTCATCTGTACTGGTTATCCATTTTTAGTGCCGTATGTTATTTTATTTAAAAAGTTACCTAAAATTGTATAAGAATACTTTTCAGATGTAGCAAAGTATATATTTAAAATGTTATAATTTTCTCTGACAAAATGTGCGATATGTTTTGTTTAAATCATACGTAATTTAAGATGGCAAAGTCATTATCATACCACCTAAACAAATTTTGGTCAAGAACTACACATCAACATTGAGTCCATCAAGATCTACGCACCAGCAGTGACTCCATCAAGATCTATATATCCACCAGGAGTACATTAAGATCTACACACGAATAGTTAGTCCATCAAGATCTACACATAATCCAGGAGTCCATCAAGATCAACACATCAACCTTAATGCAATCAAGATCTACACATCATCCAGGAGTCCATCCAGACCTACACTTCAACCTTAATTCAATCAAGATCTACATATTATCCAGGAGTCCATCCAGACCTACACTTCAACCTTAATTCAATCAAGATCTACATATCATCCAGGAGTCCATCCAGACCTACACTTCAACCTTAATTCAATCAAGATCTACACATCATCCAGGAGTCCATCCAGACCTACACTTCAACCTTAATTCAATCAAGATCTACATATCATCCAGGAGTTCATCCAGACCTGCACTTCAACCTTAATTCAATTAAGATCTACATATCATCCTGGAGTCCATCCAGACCTACACTTCAACCTTAATTCAATCAAGATCTACATATCATCCAGGAGTCCATCCAGACCTACACTTCAACCTTAATTCAATCAAGATCTACACATCATCTAGGAGTCCATCAAGATCTACATATCAACCAGGAGTCTATCCAGACCTACACTTCAACCTTAATTCAATCAAGATTTACATATCAACCGGGAGTCCATCAAGACCTACATATCAACCGGGAGTCTATCAAGATCTACACATCACCCAGGAGTTCACCAAGATCTACGCACCAGCAGTGACCTCATCAAGATCTACATATCAACCAGGAGTCCATCAAGACCTACACTTCAACCTTAATTCAATCAAGATTTACATATCAACCGGGAGTCCACCAAGATCTACGCTTCAAAAGTAATGTCATCAAGAACTTCACATCAAGCAGAAATCAATCAAGATCTATATACCAACAGTTAGTCTATCAAGATCTAAACACCAACAGTTAGTCCATCAAGATCTACGCATCAACAGAGACCCCATCAAGATCTACATATCAACAAGGAGCCAGTGAGTCCATCAAGATCTGCCCATTATCAGTGAGTCAATCAAGATTTGCCCATTACCAGTGCATCCATAAAGGTCTGTTCATTACCAGTGAGCCCATCAAGATTTACAAATCACCAGTGAGTCCATCAAGATATACACATCAACAGTAAGTCCATCTTGATCTTCATATCAATCAGGGGCTCATCAAGAAAAAATATCAACAATGTGCCCATCAAGATCTACACATCAACATCGATTACATCAAGATGTATACATCAAAAGTGAGTCCGTCTAGATCTACACATCAGCAGTAAGTCCATCATGATAAACACATCACCAGTGAGACCATCTACATATCAACATTAAGTCAATCAAAATCTACACACCAACAGTGAGTCCGTCAAGATCTACACACAGTGAATCCACCAAGATCTACATACAGTGATTCCACCAAGATCTGCCCATAAACAGTGAGGTCATCAAAATCGCTATATCAGCAAGGAGTCAATCAAGATCTATATAAGCACTGAGTTTATCAAGATCTACTTTTAAACAGTGAGTTTATCAAGATCTACACATCAGCAGTGAGTACATGAAGATTTTCGCATCAACAGTAAGTCCATCTAGATTTACACATTTCCATCGAGTCCATCAAGACCTGCACAACACCATGAGTCTATCCAGATCATCATATAGTAATGAGTCCATGAAGATATGCAGTTCCTGATTGAGTCTATCACCATGTACATTTTCACAATGATTCTATCATGATTTACATATCGGGATTGAATCCATCATGATACAAAAATGTGGATGCGCCTGCGACCTGCATGTAGGTAGATACACAACCGAATACATTTGATGTTCACATCACGTACAAATTCAAGTTATATAGAAATAATGCAATTTTATCATAGAGCCGGCTGTAGGCTCAACATATAGCTGTCTCCCGATGCCGGTTATATACGGAATCTTGATCTTGTCACGGTAAAGGTAGCCGGCAGCTAATAATCCAGAATGACAGTTGCCTTTTATAATTTCAAGCTACGTTTTCTTCTTCTTCTTCTTCTTCTTCTTAATACTGCACTCCCTCAATATCGAAGATTACGTGCAGGCGCTGGTTAAAAATACAGATGGTGTTTATACACTCTGTTTTATACATGGTGGGCATTAAAATAATACATTTACAAGTGCATGGTAAAACTTTATACATTGGTTGCAGATTTAAATATGGATTGATGAGATGATAACAGGCACAGTAACAGTTGTTTTGAACACTTGTAATGTGGCTGCCTCATATGCAGTGATAGGTAACATGTTCCACTGGCTTATGGTTCTAGGATAGAAAGAATATTTGTATGAGTCTTTAGAAGTTCCAATATGTCGGTATCTGTATATGCTGCTGTGTCTGGTTCTTAGGTCTGGAGCTAGTAATAAATTTTCAGGATAGATGGCTTACATGATGGTGAAAATTTTTATAAAGCATTAATAATCTTGCTCTAGTTCTTCTGATTTCGAGTGTTGGCCAGTTAAGATTTTGAATCATTTCGGATGCTGAACTTGTATTATGATATCGATTGGTAACGAATCTTGCTGCTCTTCTTTGAATCTTTTCAATTTGATTCATTTGGCTTTTTGTATGTGGGTCCCAGACTGTTGACGAATATTCTACGGAATCTTGATCTTGTCACGGTAAAGGTAGCCGGCAGCTAAGAATCCCTAGTAATGACAGTTGCCTTTTATAGTTTCAAGCTACGTTTTATTATTGCAAGATATACCGTTAAAGGCGGAATACCTTTTTCTAAAAATACCTCAGAGAACAGCTGCCATTATCTGCTGTTGCCTGCTATACGATCATCACAAAAACAAGCATTCCATAAGAACAAACGCTCTCCAGAGCCATACTAATAATTTCGAAATTTTAGGATTCTAAATAAATATCGTTTCAGTTGCGTCAAACAGGCCGAAGCTTATCATGGACCGAATAATTGTCATAATCTGACGTTATGTGTGAAAGAACAACATTGTTATTAAAAGGGTCAAGGTAATATCTTTTGCTAAACGTTAGAAAATAACAACAACAATGGTTTTAAGCTACTCCGGCCTCTAACCAGGACCCGTATTGTAAGGACAAAGAACACGGTCACAATAACTTGTTAAATGTAATAAATTCTGTTGAGCCTGTTCGGCCTGTTGGTTAACCACATACCGACTGACTTTTAAATAACTTGTTTGTCATAGTGAGACATTGTCGCGCCCAAGAACGACAGAAGTCAAGGTCACAATTATTGATCAAAGGTTAAAAGCACTTTATCGGGCTGTAAATAAACAATTGTTCAACCGACGATTTGCTGTGAATAGACGTTGTGTTGGAGGCACATTGTAGCTCAGTTGTCACGGGGACACTTTGTGGTCAAACAAAATAATCATATCACCAGAACCATCGCCCACACAGCCAGCAACACTACCACTACCACAATAAACACCATCATAACAAGCAACACTACCCTTCTACCATTCTCACACACCATCACTATCACCACATTAACACGTAACACATTAATCATCCTCATATCACCTTTATCCTCATATCACCATTATCCTCATATAGCAAACATCACAAACCACAAACCTCGCTGTATTACGACCATCTTCACATCTTGTACCACGTTCATCGTCATGTCACGACCATCCTCAGATCGCTGTTATCAGTCACATCAATTTTATCCTTAAAAGCCATGTTTATCATACCCAGCATGGAGTACGAGTCTCCAACCTCAACGGTTACCCAGATCTCAGGAAAGTGGGCAGATGGTCAGCAAGTCGACTTACCGGACCCGATCACGTGGGACCAGTTTTTAGGGGGTGTGCCTTGTGGCGTGGTAAAGCATCAGAACATTAAAGTAGACAAGGTACGAATATGTAAATATATTATTAAGCAATGTAGATCGTCATTGCCTAACATATGAGAATGCACAGTGGATTTGATTTGGATAACTTTGAAGATGCAATGTGATATTTGATCCATAAATAAATACAATTAAGATCTTCAATGCGATTTTAGTTCTTTGACTATGACTTTGCGTCCATTGTTTTTGTAATTAAATATTATCCTTTGTTCAGTTCTTGTTTTTAATTCAAGTGTTTGCTGTTAGTTGTGTCAGTTGGAAGTCATTGGATATTATACGCTCGCACACTGTTGAAGAATCCTTGGGAAAAACAGTCAATCTATCTTAAAGCTCTGTAAACCAGATAAAGCACCATAGTTGTTCCTTTTGTCGACAGGCCGTTCCAAGGCGGTAACTGTATATAAATTCTGGTTTTCTCTTTGTAATGTCTCGTGTCTACATTCATAATAAGCCGTTTAATCCATATCCTTGTAACAGACGTGTGAATTACACATATAAAAGTAACGTGCAAATTGGATGCATTTTCAATAAGAATAAGAATCAATAATTACGGAGGCGATTGACGCAAATACTCTGGTACGTCTTTGCAATAGTGGTCTTCACTTACAAATTTAATTTAAATATCTTTGTATAAACATATTAAAAGGCAAATGATTTAAACGAGTATTGAAATAAATATTTGACAACAACAACAAACCCGCATATATTGTCCTAGCAAGTGTGCATTATTAAAAAGGAATATTCATTGTGAAAGAGACCAGTAAAATAAAATAATTTTAGATTTGCTGATAAAATACGACCTCTCCGAAAGCCGTAAAAACCGAGAATTCCGAATTATATATGAACGCGAATGCACATGAATGAAGTTCGTCCATTCTCGTTCAGCCGAACGCGTTTCTTCTGATGTAAGCATGTGTTCAGCGTTCTTTCAGCGGGCGTGCAGCGTCCGTTTGGTAACAATTTATACCTGCACCTCTGTATATATTTTATTTATTTAGCACGCATCTGAAACATCTTCGATTTGATGAGAGTTTTTCTGAAATGTCAAGTTATAAAGCAGCATAGCATTTTATCTCTTTTCTTGGCATATGTTGTCAAAACAATGGCAGCTTTTACTTTGTAGGTTTTAACATGTGGTGTTATCATGGCTTTGCGCCACAACATTTACATTTAGAGATCATTTACTTGTTTTCTTTTGGATAAATTAATGGCAATAATATCTTTTTCTTTAATTAACTCTAGCTGTGTACAATGTACTTTAGGAACAAGTGTTTTGCGCAGCCTTTTGATATGCGGACTTTTAAATACGCATGACTGGTAACATTGCCTGTCCTTGAAATCTTTGAATAGCAACGGTTACGTATATACGTGCTTTGGAAAAGAAAATATTAATAAATTCGAAATATATAATCAATGCTTTTAGATTTAGTAAAGATAAGAAAAATGTTTAAAAACGTTGTTTACAAATAAAAAACAACAACATGCATAGCCGGGTAAACAACAGCCATAAAATGTGTCAGGATGAATAATGTCCGCCTTTGCTAAAATACTTGAAGGGATTTTGCATTTAGTTCTCTGTCTTTTATGTCAATTTGAATATTTTAAATTTAATATTTATCACTGTTTATTCTATCAGTCATTCACTTTCCATACTGTGTTACAGGTTTTGCCTATCCAGGACAGCCAAGAGCCAACTGCTATTAAAACAAGACCGCCATCATGGTATCAGAATTACTTGGTTGCATCTATTATCGCCACCATATTTTTCTGTCCTATTGGTATAGCCGCCACCGCCAGAAGCTGGCTGGTAAATAATATACTTATCTTTGTTGCTCAGATACATTTGAGCGATTGACGAACTAGTTGTAACCAAAGACTTACAAAGGTAGTCCAAAGTGTTTAATAAAAGAATACTTAAGAACGAACTAAATACATACTATGTATTATAATGGCAGTTGGAGACAGTTTCGTCAACGATCCAACTTGCATAAAGAATATAATTTATACGCATTAGAAGCGCTGGACGCATGTTGAAATACGCAAAGGATTGGATGTAAGATCACCAAAGCTCGTTTCCGTCAAATATAGTCACACTCAGGTTTGGATCTCTAAATCTCACACCAAAACTTATGATAAATTCTTTTAATATAACCTCAGGTTTAGATCTCCAAATCTCACACCAAATCCTATAAAAGATTCTATTAATATACACTCAGGTTTGAATCTCCAATCCTCACACCAAATCTTATGATATATTCTATTTACATACATACGTTTTTCGGCCACTTCGGCAGTTATGACCATTACGCGACGTTTAGGTTCGGAAATATATTATAACAAACTAAGTAGAGTTGAAAAAAGATAGTGCGACTAAATAAATACTTATTACCTACGTTTTTCTCTCCTTCAAACTTACACAAACCCAGTTTTGGTGGCCGTGACTGGTGCAGTTTTGGGAATCTCTCTATGGTGTAGGGCAGCGCAACAGTTTTGAGTAAAGAAAGATATGTAGTAAATATTGTTAGCAAGCGGTTCATCTCAAAATGAAAACATATTGTGTTGTTATGATCTTGCATAAGGAATTTGCTTGCTGTCATGTCGACAAGGTCTTAGAAATCTAATTAGCTTAGCTTAAGGGCACATTGACTTCATACGGTCTCTTCTAAGGTTTTCGCTAGTAGAGGTATGGTTGCCGGTGTTACGATAGTGGTAATCGTTACGTATCTGGCAGCACTTCTCTGCACTCCCTCTAAGTTCCCTAGTCAGATCCTTTCCTTATCAAGGATCAGTACTCTCATGATGGCCGTGCTATTGTCATGCTTGTTTTACCTTGGACTACTTCATTTGTAATGCAGAGATTGCATCTGATGAATTCCCCAGGGGTAACGTTCACTTTAGACCGATGGGTCCCTTTAGAGCGTGATTTGTAAATACTTACTTTTCTTGTTTTACACAGGGATTGCAGGCAGCCCAGAAAGGCCTGGACGTGGAGGCACAGCGTCACATTGTAGAAGCACGTATCCTCATCCCATTGGCCATATTAGCTGGACTTACCATCGTGGCTGTCATTCTCGCGCTTTATTTTCATGGGTATTTGCAGTAACGCCAGTTGCGCAAAACCTCGACATATTGTAAAATCCATTAAATGATGCATGTTTATGACCTCATTCTAAAATGATCATCGAAATAGACCAAATAAAATACTTGTACTGTGTATCTCTACTGGATAATGATTATTTTGCAAGTTTCTTAATAAATCTTCCACAATATTTAACAGATATCTAACTTTAGGCAATATTTGTGTGTATTTTCCAGCTTGTATTTTGTTTTATACAAACTAAAATAGTACTCCAATGAATATTTGCTGGTGTAATGGTGGCGAGTTATGTGCACGCTCGTTTATGACGAAATATATACCAATCATCAAAATCATTAACAACAGTGATGGGTTTATTGAGGTTTTTGTCTTCGCTGCTTTAAGTTTCTAAGTCGATTTAAAAAGTTTCACTGTTTGTCCAAATATACTTAATGCATCTCTGACACACAGGAAGCAAAACTGTTCAGAGAGGGCATGCCCATAGACAGCCTAGAACATATGTCAAGCGGTTTTCGCCCCCATACTCAAGCTTATAATTTCGGGATCCAGCACTGATGACGAAGAAATTATGTAAATGAATTAAGATCGTGTTATGCTAAATACATATAAATATTTCGCAATGATATCCTATAAGTGCACGACGTTAAATTGATTTGCATTTTACCGCAGAAATGTTTAATTATACGACCAGTTAGGGACGATAATTATATAAAGCACCAAGTGATGTCTGCTCTAACGACACTTGTAATAAACTTTGTATCCGGATCTGAAAGGACTTCTTTTCTTGAAGATTAAACTTGAAAGACAAATTTAATGTTAAATGCACCATAATATCTTTTCTTAAATAAACTATATTTCACATGAACACACCTTAAATGTCAATGTTTTTAGAGACCACTTAATCACTAACATTAAGGTTTTAGATCTAAAGCTAAAATGTGCCGGTAATTTATGTTAACTAGGTTTCCAGGGGACACAACACCATATCGAAATAAACTAACATGTATAGTCTTCCATCGTTTTAAGCCGAATCATAGTCTTGTCAACGAAAATGTATTCGAAAATTTCTTAAATTTAAGTGTACATGCCATGGCTAAAATGACGAGCTTAGTGTTATGAAAAGGCAAAGTGTAAGTGTGCAATTCGGATTTGAAGAAATGTACTTATTAAAAAGGCATTGGGGCAATCTTTATATTGGGCCTAGTTTTCCATTGATTTCGGGAGAAGGAAGAGAATTAGGGCCAGTCTGGTGGTACTCGGAAGCTTCGACCTTTATGGTAACACAGCAACTAGATATATAAACTTTGTAATGACTTTTATTAGACTACCTTAAGTTTAAATTAAACATATTTTATAAAGAGAAGCCAAACAAACCTAATATTTGTTTTTAGAAAATTCGAAAAATAACCACACACACACGCACGCACGCACACACACACACACACACACACATAAACATAAAATGTGACATTGGTAACAGATAACATGCAGCCAGCAGTGTTTTGGCAGATTTAAGTCTCTGAAAAATCTTAATACTTTGCAATGGTTGCTTCTTTTTCTGTATTTCTAAAACAATTATCTGGTATTACATATTTGCGATCTCAAGAGTTTTAATGAACAAAATACACGTACTTGTAAGTTGGCGGATAGTTCTTAATCTTGGCAAAATGGATTGTGTTCCTTTTTCCATCTTGCTATATGTGTTGGAAGGAAGTGGTGTTTTTCCAGTAGTGTATATTTTACTAAACGTATTCGTCTTAAAGAGTATTTTTCTGGATACCATAACGTCTCAAGTCAATATTAAGAATACATTATATATTATTAATAAATATAGCAGTTTAACTTAGCAGTTACCGCATTTGAACGGTCACTCGAAAAAATAATATGTTGACCTAAATAAAATCGAGTCAATTTAACCCGAATCTATCCTTTTAATTTTTAAACAGATATATTTCATATTCATGGTATCATTTGATATAAGTTCTGTCCAGAAAGTGTATTTCTACTTCCAAATCAAGTAAAGGGGTATTGTGATCATGCAAGTATTTTGTTTATTTTATATAACATTTTTGCCAAGATAACAATATCCATACAAAAGAATTCTCATTTTTATGGATAAGCTAACAAAGAAACAACAATAACAACATTATAATATTTCGGGAGACGATGTCCAGATCGACTAAAGTTATTTTGGAAATATATATTGACAAAGGCTTTGCACAAACAGCCTTGGTGTGGTACATTTTGCTTCGACAGTGATATATTATCAATTTACATAAATATTTCCTTATTTATGATTACAACAATGTTACCTATGCAGCGTAACGGTCGTAGAAAATCATCCCGTGTATGTAATATCTCTTGCATTTAATTCATCCTGTTTGGACTGTAACGTGTACATTGGACTTTGGTTCAATAATTCCATCTACATGACAACCTTTTTACACTTCTTCTCTGGTCATTTATCATTTTATTTTTTAATCAATTTCATTTACAATCGAGATTTTTGTGCAACTGTTTAAATAGAAATAATACTTTTCCCTTAACAAATACAAAATTTTAAAAAGTCGCTACTTTTCTTAAACTGAAAAAAAATTGCGTTTCATATTCTCAAGAAGTGTTAGGTTAAAGCTCTTTAAAACCTGCTTAAGCACCCCAGTCGGCCCCTTTTGCCGACTGACCGTTTCAAGACGGCAATTTCTGAGGTTGCTCTTTTTATTTAATAATGTCTTGTCACAGATTTGTTCTAACTTAAATTACATTTGCCTTGTATGTAAATTCCTTTGCCTTGTGCCTTTTCACATTTAGTATGTTGTAATGCTCATAGGACTTTGTCATATATTCTTTTAAAATAGACGTTTTCCAAAATATATTTATAATCATAGACGTTCTCTTTCTTCACAGAGACATGTTCAAGGTTAAGCATTTTTCTACAATTTGCTGAACCTCTATAACAGTCAACTTTATGAAATCTGGAACGAACAGCCAACGATGTCAAGATTAGCTTTATATTAGAGTTGAGATCTTATAAGGACAAGGTTCAAAGGTAAATGTAATTTCAAAGGATATTTATTGTCCACATTAAAACGTCATTTCATCTAAAGAAATAAGAGAAGGGTACATCTACATATAAGGCAACGGATATCACCATAAAACTGATTCATTAGGAACGCCTTTCTCCATTATTTTACACAAGTAGGAACGACTATCTTCAGTATACTACTACATTAGGAACCCTACCTACATTATACTTATCTACAAGAAACGCCTATCTTCGTTGTACAACTTCATTTGGAACGCCTTTCTCCGTAATGCTACTCCATTATTAACGTCTGTTTCCGTTATACTACTGTATTAGGAACACGTGTCTCTGCAATACTACTTTACTAGGTACGCTTTTCACGGTAGTTCATAATGAAAGCCTTTCTCCGTAATACAACTTCATTAGGATCGCCTTTCTCGGTAATATTACTGGATTAGGAACATTGACCTGACCTTTATATTTTATCCAAAATAAAGAGGTTCAAAACGTGCTTGTTAAAAAAATGGG
This sequence comes from Sinonovacula constricta, assembly GCA_007844125.1. NCBI lineage: Eukaryota > Metazoa > Mollusca > Bivalvia > Cardiida > Solecurtidae > Sinonovacula > Sinonovacula constricta. Next base: position 9,115,116 of record CM017565.1, read on the forward strand.
TCAATCCTAAAATTGTATACGGCCTCATGATTATAAGTGCATACAACAATATGCATTTTAGGCAAACAGGAAAGTTGCCATATTAAATAGTTTTAATAATTTTATGAAGGTATATGATATGTATCTCCAATTATGATATACTTGAACAAATATGCGTACGACATGATTCTCTATTTTCTGTTGATGATGTCGATGTCACAGTTTGCCCCGGCACAATATCTAGCGAAAGGTCAACAAAGCGAGAGCGCCACCATAATGGGACGTTACCCTGTCTAGATGGAGACAAATCATGACATAGTTACTTCCCTTGTATCATATTATAACAAAAAGAATATGCATGCATGAACATATAATGTGCCTAGATTTTCGAGATTTGATATGAAATCAATTATTTGTTATGTGACAATATTCATCTCATCGAGAGAACATCTATTTTGTGGAAATTTTAAAGTAAAAATGCATTGATAAGCCTTTAAATCTTTACTCATTGAAATGAGTGATGATGTCTAAACACGGTAAAAACATTCAACATTCAAAGTAAAGACAAAACATTTTTTGTTAAAGATCTGGACAAATAATTTGATGATTTATTTCAGATTACTTTGCTATCATTTTGGAACTAAAACTACAAATGAAACGCTGCGGCTAACACTTCTATGTATGTACACGCACAGCTGCATTTTGCTATAAACCCCAATAGACCGGGTTTGGACTGCATTTGTAGCTTAGTATTCTTTGATTCCAATATAGCATTGTATCCTACATGCAAAATTAAGTGTAAATTTTAACTGAAAACTACAAAGATAAATACCTCAAGTTCACACAAGCCGATTTCGCCACAAATTTCACAATAACATTGTAAGTCTAGAGAACCGGATACTTACTTCCTTGAATAATGCCACAAGAAAAAGTGGACGCAGAGCATCACAATCGCCTGAAATAAAGTAAAAAATAATTTTTGTAAACAGAGCATTCAACAAGTGAAACTGTTTTCGCAATATTGTTGCATATATGGTCTTGATTTTCACAAGGTTACGACCAACAATCTTATACCTGGACCAACATTTATGTTATAATCAACAAAACAGCTAATTTAGTATAAATACATGTACAGGTCTTGTTTTAATAAATAATCCATCATCCAAATCAAGCCACCATAAAACATTCCTAATACACAATAATTTACCCTTTTATACTTAAGAATCTTTCTCGAACCGTTGGTCTATGCCAGTCTATGTTGATCATTTACGGTCATTACAGTGTCAATTCCTACCGATATTGTTTGTATGTATTGATCCAAGTATGTAATTTAGGGCGCATTTAAGTTGTTAAATGTAGACATATGTAAAGCCATATCAAAATTTAATGTATTCCTCTGTTATTCATATCACATAATTTCAGTCGAAAACAAATTGAACTAGGTAGTAGGGGTTGTATAGTCACATTTGAGCAACAGGGACTGGAAAGTCACACATTTAAGTAATAGAGACTGAAAATCGTACATTTGGGTAATAAGAACTCGATAGTTGCACATTTGAGTAATAGGGACCGGATAATTGCACATTTGAGTAATAGAAACTGGATAGTCGAACATTTGAGTAATAGGGACTGGATAGTTGCACATTTGAGTAATAGAAACAGGAAAGTCGCACATTTAGTCGCACATTTGAGTAATAGAAACAGGATAGTCACACATTTGAGTAAAAGGAACTGGATAGTCACACATTTGAGTAATAGGAACTGGATAGTCACACATTTGAGTAATAGGAACTGGATAGTCGCACCTTCAAGAAATAAGGACCTGATAGTCGCACTTTTAGATTATCGGGCTTGAATAGTCGTATATGTTAGTTGTTGGGGTTCTAAAGTTGCACCCTTAATTTGAATGTGTGGGATAGCCGAGCGGTTCAATGGTCGAGGTGTTAAATAATTAAAAAAATGAATTGAATTGAATTAAATAGGCATGAGGTTTAAAAGTCAATTTCCAAAACTCCTGAAGTTGTAGGGCTTAGATAGTCAAGAAGCTCGATCGCCAAGGGGTTGAATAGTCGTGGTAATGAATAGATCAGGGGTTACATAATTGAAACGTGTAAGATGCATGTCCTTATTTTTTTCTTAAGATTATTTTGATAACTGAAATAACATTATCGGACCAGAAAAAATAGTTGCACATCAACACAAACAGCACAAACGAAGTTTAAAACAAGATTACTGCTTTGAAATTACATCAATACTAGTGAAATATAATGAACTGACTACCGTTTCGTTTCTCCTCTCAAATCACAGAAAATTATAAATTTGATTTCAACAAATGCTTGCACAAGTTTGTATTTAATTGACGATGTGAATATCATATGGGCTCATTATTTATATTAAGAATATCATTTCCGTGTTATCAATTCTCTCTTTGATCACAAACTGTGTATGAAATGAATACATACATAACTATATACATAGCAATATATCAGTGGTAAAATGTGTTACATTAATGGAAAATATCTAACAGAGATTTTTCTCCTGTGAATTCAATTACGACTTGTAGTCAATGAAGCGTATGGTCAAGAGTTGACTCCCCGCTTAGTCAGAAATGTATGCTGAAATACTGCCACCAGGTGTCGTAAGTGACACATTCCTTCCAGTAGCAATATACATTATTATGTTCAATGTAAAACATCAACTGTTACCACCCTTTACAACATTTACAAAATATAACACTCACAGACGACAAAGGCAGGCCATAGGTCCTTCATTATATTTGATGTGTGTAAGCTTAGTGTAATAAGCATTTTTTTTAAATTGAACGGGAATGATAAATGTAGAAAAAGAATGTATTTTTGCTTCATTATTGAGCGTAAACATGGCGCAATACACATGTTACAGGAACTATCTCAGACACAAGTCCTTGGCTGTATTTAAAAGATCAATTCGTAAATTAATTAAGTTAAACTAAAACCTTCATCGTTTTTGTTCTAAGCGTTTGTGAAATTGTGCTGGGACTGCAATAACCTATCAGGAAGTGTGTTACCATTCAGAACATTGGCATTCTATACAAAGACGGTGACGTCACTAGTTTGTAGTCACCCCATGTTTTGAAGCTTCACAACTATCCGAATTTGGGGATTTGTGCTTCCGCATTGTAAAATAGTTCCGTTTAAAAATACAATATATTTATATTTTACATTTATAAATACACGGTATATAAATAAAGATAAATTGTTTACTAGGCGCACAACCATCAATGTCATTGTGTAGAACGTTTCATTGCCAACAATGTTGATAAGTAGTACGTGCCCATAATCTGTTTCACAAAGACTGTTCAGCCATTCTGGTGTTGTTACTTTGGACATACAAGCCGATTCATCAAAATGTAATAAAATACACGTATTTTGCATATACAGAATTTTAAAGGTGGTATCCGACAGTTTTGTTATTTATTCCTCAAATAACCAAGAAGGTCATTGTTACCTGAAAAGGTCCTGCGAAATATTGTTCAATGATGTCCTACATATGCGTATACAGTGCAGCACAACTCCCTACTTGTCACTGCAAACAGGTATTTCTTATCTGAGCCACGATGCAGATGTAGTTTTTTTTAAAACCAAGAAAACCACGTGATAATTGATTTTTGACGTCGATATTTATTTTTTAGAAGAGATCACTTTCCTGCGTATATGTAGATTAGGAAAGAAAGAAAGAAAGAAAGAGTATTTTATCGCAATGTGTAATGTCTAACAATATGGTTAGTGTTCGATATCGTCTTTACTTTGACTTAAGTATGAGTATATACAGAAATTATGCCCAAATCTTTCAAAACAATGGGAAAATATTGTTACATGCATTTGACATAGCGAACTTTCTGATATCACCTTTAAATGGAGACAGGTAATCAATGTATCTTATGCTACTTACGGATATAACATCAACACTATATTTTCAATTATTTTCAATTATATGACAAAATGCATGTCAAGGTAATACGCACACTATTTCTACTTAACACAACCACATATGTGGGTGCCATTAATAAAAAAAGGACTAAACCTGTTCATGGTCATTAGACCTAGGACTGGATTAAGCCTTAAAACTACAAAGAAATTATGAAGTCGAGTCTAACTCATTAGGACAGAATATTTAATTTGATCACAACCATATAATGTAACGTCTCTGCATCAATTAAACTGAGCTAGGAGAATGATTCATTGATACACATTTGCTTTCGTAGGTGTGTGAAGTCCCCACCCCCATCCCTAGTGCAAATGACGACGGCTTGCATTCTACTTCAAAAATAAAGAATACCTGTACTACGACCTGTACAACGACCACATACTTAAACGTTATTGCCTATATTTAATGGTGTATTGCACGAAGGAATAACGTATGCAGTGAACACAATATTCGGAAATTACTGTTCCCCGTAACAGGTAAGAATATACATATACACATATGTTCTAGGACTAGTGCAGTCTTTAAAAGGTACTGAAAACGATAGGGCCGAGGGGTAGAGAGGCCATCTTGTTATTCATCTGTCCCCACGGCATACTAACGCATGAGGTCTATGAATTATTGATGTATTTAGAGGAAAATACATGTACGTGAAAGAATGTTCAAATTTTACCACTTTTAAGATATTGCATTAAGCTTAATTTAAGTACGTATCTTACTTTAAAGTGGTATATGCAGAAGATACATTATGGTGAATGGATATCAATTTACAGATGTACATCAAATATATGTATATGTACAGTTAAATAGTTTGTAAAACGTTTCTTCAATCCAAAACATAATGTTCATGTGCAGGCAGACCTTCAAACCGGCGAAAGTGTTTCAAAAACAATGTGCTCTTTCAAGCATAACTAGATTTAAGATTTCATGGTGTAAGATTTCATGGTGTATAAGTTATACCGTGTACACATACATCAATTGGGAAATGTGCAAAATTTTTTTTTTTCATGTAAGTTCATTCACTTGATTACTTATTACATAGCGTTGCGACAACACACGGTCAAAATGACCTGTTTGAATGCACTCGGTGTATTGTGGGTAAAGTAGTTCTTCAAAATGGCTGTTATGAATACGGAAGTGATTGCTAAAATGAACAAAACAAGTACGAAGAGGTATTACATAGGGTTTAAGAGCCGTTAAAGTTATAGCGTGGTAGGACTCTATAGTCGATGTTCTGTTGTAATAACTAAAATATTTGCATTTACTTTAGGAATTGGCTTTCTTAGAAAATTCAAATCCACACGTTAAGTGGTCAAGCGATTTCATCTAGATACTTAGATATCCATTAACTTGTGTATGTTTTTTTTTAATTTGCTGTCTTTTTAAATGCCACATAGTGCAAACCATGTCAGTCTTTGTCATGCACTTTTGTACGTGTTGAACAAGAACACCTGCATGCACCTACCATGTTACCAATGAGGTCATGGTCATCTGCATTAAAACGACATTCCTTTAACTTTGAAAACCTTTGTCAAGACATTGTTTTAACTTTTTTTATAAATGATGATAAAATAAACAGCTACAATACAATCTCCGATAGGTATAAAATCTGTAACACAATACACTATAACAACTCATCTGTACTGGTTATACAGTTTTTTAGTGTCGTATGTAATTTTATTTAAAAAGTTACCTAAAATTGTATAAGAATACCTTTCAGATGTAGCAAAATATATTTAAAGTGAGTTTGTGTAGCTTATCAGTACCAGCCATCTCAAACAAAGCGTAGTCGTTATGTTTTTTTTCTGATAAAATGTGCGATATTTTTTGTTTTAAATCATACGTAATTTAAGATGGCAAAATCATTATCATACCACCTTATCAAATTTTGGCCGATCAAAAACTACACATCAACATTGAGTCAATCAAGATCTACGCATCAGCAGTTACTACATCAAGATCTGTATATCCACCAGGAGTACATTAAGATCTACACATAATCCAGGAGTCCATCAAGATCTAAGGAGTCCACCAGGATCTAAGCTTCAACAGTAATTTCATCAAGATCTTCACATCAAGCAGGAATCCATCAAGATCTACATACCAACAGTTAGTCCATCAAGATCTACGCATCCACAGTGACTCCATTAAGATCTACATATCAACAAGGAGGCATTCGAGATGAACACATCACCAGTGAGTCCACCAAGATATGCCCATTTCCAGTGAGCTCATCAAAATCTACCAATTACCAATGAGACAATGAAAGATTTGCACATTACCAGTGAGTCCATTAAGGTCTGTCCGTAGCCAGTGAGTCCATCAAGATCTGCCCATTACCGGTGAATCCATCAAGATCTGCCCATTACCAGTGAATCCATAAAGGTCTGTCCATTACCAGTGAGCTCATCAAGATTTACAAATCACCAGTAAGTCCATCAAGATATACACATCAACAGTGAGTCCATCTAGATCTTCATATCAACCAGGTGCTCATAAAGAACAAAATATCAACAATGTGCCCATCAAGATCTACACATCAATATCGAGTGAATCAAGATGTATACATCAAAAGTAAGTCCGTCTAGGTCTACACATCACCAGTTAGTCAATCATGATATACACATCATCAATATCAACAGTAAGTCAATCAAAATCTACACACTATCAGTGAATCCGTCAAGATCTACACACAGTGATTCTATCAAGATCTGCCCATAAACAGTGAGGCCATCAAGATCGCTATATCAGCAAGGAGTCAATCAAGATCTATATAAGCAGTGAGTTTATCAAGATCTGCATATAAACAGTGAGTTTATCAAGATCTACACATCAGCAGTGAGTACATCAAGATTTTCGCATCAACAGTAAGTCCATCTAGATTTAGCCTACACATTACCAGCGAGTCCATCAAGACCTGCTGTTACGACCGGTGTCGCTATATAAGTTTATTTATAAAATGGCACGTTTACTAAACGACGAAATGGTGTAACAGAAAGAACAAGCCAGCAACAAACTAGTACAATAATGTTTTATTTTAATAATCCCACGTCGAATTATCCCGAAGAGTTTTCGGTAGAATGTCCTCGTAGATAAGCACAGTTGAAATAATCCAAAGGTAGAACAATGTTCGAATGTTAATAATATAATTCCAAATCCAACACTTTAATATTTATATCACTGTAGAATATAGTAAGTCCACGTAAGTTCCAACACAGGAAGATTTAATATAGAAGCTCCAAGTATTTCCAAACGATATGTCCAAACTTTAAGCCAAACTTTTTATCCAAACTCTAAAGCAAACTTTTTATCCAAACTCACTTTAAATCGGCTAACACGCCCTTATATACCCAAAGAATTTCTAGAACATTCACGAAACCCAGAACATTCTCGAAACCCAGTTAAAAACAAACAATTGAACTTTCTATCATGATCCTTTCCTTTCTAACAGTTACGCGAATGCTACGTCATCAAAACCACAACGGTAAACAACCCTTAACCTGACTAGCGTAACCTCAAACGCTGGTGTACTTCTGAACATAACACCTGACAACACCATGAGTCTATCCAGATCGTAATATAATAATTAGTCCATGAAGATATGCAGTTCCTGATTGAGTCTATCACTTTCTACATTTTCACAATGATTCTATCATGATTTACATATCGGGATTGAATCCATCATGATACAAAAATTATGTGGATGCGCCTGCGACCTGCATGTTGGTAGCTACACAACCGAATACATTTGATGTACACATCAGGTACAAATTCAAGTTACATAGAAATAATGCAATTTTTCATAAAGCCCGCTGTAGGCTCAACATAGAGCTGTCTCCCGATGCCGGTTATATACGGAATCTTGATCTTGTCACGGTAGAGGTAGCCGGCAGCTAATAATCCCTAAGAATGACAGTTGCCTTTTATAATTTCAAGCTACGTTTTCTTCTTCTTCTTCTTCTTCTTCTTAATACTGCACTCCCTCAATATCGAAGATTACGTGCAGGCGCTGGTTAAAAATACAGATGGTGTTTATACACTCTGTTTTATACATGGTGGGCATTAAAATAATACATTTACAAGTGCATGGTAAAACTTTATACATTGGTTGCAGATTTAAATATGGATTGATGAGATGATAACAGGCACAGTAACAGTTGTTTTGAACACTTGTAATGTGGCTGCCTCATATGCAGTGATAGGTAACATGTTCCACTGGCTTATGGTTCTAGGATAGAAAGAATATTTGTATGAGTCTTTAGAAGTTCCAATATGTCGGTATCTGTATATGCTGCTGTGTCTGGTTCTTAGGTCTGGAGCTAGTAATAAATTTTCAGGATAGATGGCTTACATGATGGTGAAAATTTTTATAAAGCATTATTAATCTTGCTCTAGTTCTTCTGATTTCGAGTGTTGGCCAGTTAAGATTTTGAATCATTTCGGATGCTGAACTTGTATTATGATATCGATTGGTAACGAATCTTGCTGCTCTTCTTTGAATCTTTTCAATTTGATTCATTTGGCTTTTTGTATGTGGGTCCCAGACTGTTGACGAATATTCTAATTTAGGTCTTACTATGGCTTTGTATGCATGTTCCTTTACATTGGAAGAGTTTATTTTTAAATTTCTTCGTAGGAATCCCAGTGATTAATTAGCTTTATTGGTGATAGAGTTTATGTGTTTATTCCATTTTAGATCGTTTTGTAATATGACACCTAGGTATTTTGAAGATTCTACTTTTTCTAGGATATGATTATGCAGTTTATAGCTGAATAGTATTGGTTTCTTTTTTTGAGTTATACTGAGGATGTTACATTTATTGGGATGAAATTGCATGAGCCAATCTTGTTCCCACCTACCAGCAGCTTCCAAGTCAGACTGGAGAAGTACTGCGTCATTCAGGTTTTTTATCTCTCTATATATAATACTATCATCCGCGAATAGTCTTAGAGTGCTATGTTTTATATAGTCAGCGCAATCATTTATATAGATAAGGAAGAGGATTGGACCCAAGACCCAAGACAGTGCCCTGTGGGACACCAGAGGTTACAGGCACCTTATCTGACATTTCATCTACCAGGACAACTGTCTGGGTCCTACTGTCAAGAAAATCTGAGATCCAGTTTAAAGCATTGCACTTAATACCATAGAATTCCAATTTGTATAATAGATGTTTATGGGACACAAACGCTTTGGCAAAATCCATTATTATGATGTCAGTTTGAATGTTGCTGTTGTTTGATTGGCTTATATATTTTGAATAAAGGAGATAAGCTGGGTTTCACATGAACGTGATGATCTAAACCCATGCTGCAAGTCATAAAGAATATTGTTACTTTCTAGATGGGACATAAGGTTGCTAGAGATTATGTGTTCTAAGATCTTACAACAGATGCATGTCAATGAAATTGGTCTATAGTTTAAGGCATCATGTTTGTCTCCATTTTTAAATACTGGGCATACATTGGCATGTTTCCAGTCTAATGGGATTTTGCCTAAAGTTAGGGATTTGTTAAATAATATTGTTAATATGGGTGATATAGTGTCTTTACATTCCTTCAAGATCTTAGCATGGATGCCGTCTGACCCCGAAGCCTTATGGGGATTTATATTTGAAAGTTATTTAGTGACACCACTTAGAGTAACAAAAATGTCTGTCATTTTAGAATGGGGGCTAGGTCCTTTATTTGGTATTTTATCAGAAGTAACAGGTGTAAATGCTTTTTGGAACTGGTTATTTAGGATGTTTGATTTAGCCTTAGGGTCCGATTTAAGTAAGCCATTTTCCCGCAATGGTGGTATAGTAAAAGTTTCTGTTTTTTGTTTTTGTTTTTATATATGAGAACAAATTTTTAGGATGTTTATTTTATTTTTGAGCTGTCCTGTTCTGGGACTGGAATATCAAATATCTTGTTTTCAATAAAGTTCCAATATGCTTTCCTTTGTTCTTTTTGGATTTCAGATTTTAGTTGGCTTAATTTATTTGATTTGCTCTGGTGTTTATTGCGTTTTGAGAGTTTTCGTTTATATCTATTCATTTTCTTTCTTAGGTCATTTGAGATCCAAGGCAGATTATTATTTGGTTTACTTAATTTGGATGGGATGTGTTTAGAAACAGAGGTTTGTAATCTGTTTTTGAATGTACTCCATAGTTCATCAATATTTTTATGATCTTGATCTTTTAATATTTGATTATGTGTTTCAATGAGGTCTTCATTTATTGCATTCCAGTTGGCTTAAGAATACTTCAGTATCAGCCTAGGTTTTGGTTTGCATCTGCGGAGTGAAGTGTTACACACTGAGAGGATAATGTCATGGTCAGCTTCACCAAAAGGGGGAATAGTTTCGATATTGTCAACGATCGAGGGATAATTTGTAAAAAGTAAATCTAGGGTTTTGTCTTTCCTTGTTGGTTTATCAACTAATTGGGATAGTGAGTGGTCTGCGGCAATGTCAAGTAATTCTTGATGTTGTTTAATGTTTGATTTGCCAGGGATTATGCTGGCGGACCTCCAGTCGATGTTACCTAGGTTAAAGTCTCCGCCGATTAAGAGAACTGATTTAGAGTTTGGGTTTATTCTTTTGAGTGACTCATTAAGACAATTTAGGGAAGTTTCGTCGTCAGGTTTGGGTCTATAAAATGACCCTACAATTAGTTTTCTGCTATTGAATAATGTGATCTCTACAAAAATAACTTCACAATCAGTTTGTAATTCGTTACATTGAACTGACTGGAAATCATTTTTAACGGCAATCAAGACTCCACCATGACTCTGGCCTTTTTTATTTGGTGGTCTGTCCTTCCTATAAACCATGAATTGATTTGGGTCAAAGAATTCTGAGGATGAGACAGAGGGGTCGAGCCAGGTTTCTGTTTCAATGATGATATCTGGGCCAACAGACTCTATAAGAGCATCTAGTTCTGGTTTTTTATTTTTAATAGATTGAAAATTTAAACTGATTACCTTGAGTGGGTGGCTTACATACTTTGTTTTCTTATTATATGGTTCTTGTTGAATTGGTTTGGTGATGATGAGGCACACGGTTTTCCCGGACTATCATTACAGCTGATAACTGAAAATGAATTTTTAGATTCAAAGGTTGATGTACTTGTGTTAAAAAAAGAACTTGAGAAGTTCGGGAGGCCACATTTGAGACAATGCCAAGACAAGTTACTACATTCCATGATGTTATGCATGGAGTCTGACATGCCTCCTTGGCAGTCAGTATGATACCAGGTTTTGCAAGAGTCGCATTCTAGAGCTTTTGATTTCCAAGTTACATTTTTGCCACAGGATCCACATGGCCAACTCGGTGCTTTCGGGCCTGGATTTAATTCCACCTGGTTTCCTAGGAGCAACTGGATTATAAGGTGAACATTTTTATTAGGAGAGTGAAGAACCGCCACCTTGTTACGATATGGTTTACGATGATGATACAACCAATAGTAAACACTTATATTTCGGTCATCCTAAATGATGCTAGGGCTGTTATTAACAACATTTCTAATCATACCGTTTGTTCCTATGCCGTTTTGATGGCTTTCATGTGCAAGTCGGACATGCAGCATACACAACACACCTATGCATAGCCACTGAACAGAAATGGCTCTTTAATGGTTTGTGTGATTCATACTGGCAGATGGAATGGGGATAATTTTCAGTTTGGTACAGGTTTGTGCAGTGCTCGAAAGTGGCTGGTGAGACGTCACAACAAACACGTATGGTTAGACACAGATGTATGTTATAATCTTCGTCCCGAGTGCTACCCAAGGGCACAGATGGTACACAAACAGATGAGCAAATTAGTACATGAATAGAACAGGTTTAAAAGATTTGAAAGATAAGAAATTACATGTACCAATGTTTATTTCAAAAACCGGAAGTGGAAACCAATGTCACTCAACTAGCCGTATGTTCGGATAATACAGATAGCGAAACTCGTTCGAAGTACGATATTTGGGTCACTGTTTGGTCTGTTATCAACCTGCAACCAATGCTTAATACGTTTTTAACTATTTGAACATAAAGAGTTAATTTCTGGTGAGTAAAATCAAATATTTTCATTTTTTTTTTCGTCCTGCTACGAAAACCGTGTCTTGCACCCAGCGCATGCGCACAATTTTACCATTTTATTGCATGATATACCGTTAAAAGCGGAATACCTTTTTCTAAAAATACCCCAAAGAACAGCTGCCATTTCCTGCTGTTGCCTGCTATACGATCGTCACAAAAAACATTCCATAAGAACCAACGCTCTCCAGAGCCACACTAATAATTTCGAAATTTTAGGATTCTAAATAAATGTCGTTTCAGTTGCGTCAAACAGACCGAAGCTGATCTTGGCCCGAGTAATTATCATAATCTGACGTTATGCGTGAAAGAACAACATTGTTTTTATAAAGGTCAATGTCATATCTGTTGCAAAACGTTAGAAAATAACAACAACAATGGTTTTAAGCTACTCCGGCCTCTAACCAGGACCCGTATTGTAAGGACAAAGAACACGGTCACAATAACTAGGTAAATGTAATAAATTCTGTTGAGCCTGTTCGGCCTGTTGGTTAACCACATACCGACTAAATTTTAAATAACTTGTTTGTCATTCTCAGATAGCTGTTATCAGTCACATCAATTTAATCCTTAAAAATCATGTTTATCATACCCAGCATGGAGTACGAGTCTCCAGGTTCAACGGTTACCCAGATCTCAGGAAAGTGGGCAGATGGTCAGCAAGTCGACTTACCGGACCCGATCACGTGGGACCAGTTTTTAGGGGGTGTGCCTTGTGGCGTGGTAAAGCATCAGAACATTAAAGTATACAAGGTACGAATATGTCAAATATATTATAAAGCAATGTATATTGTCATTGCCTAACATATGAGAATGCACAGTGAATTCGATTTGGATAACTTTTAAGATGCAATATTTGATCCATAAATGAATGCAATTAAGGTCTTCAATGCGATTTTATTTTAATAGTTCTTTGCGTCCATTGTTTTTGTAAGTAAATATTATCCTTTGTTCAGTTCTTGTTTTTAATTCAAGTGTTTGCTGTTAATTGTGTCAGTTGGAAGTAATTGGATATTATACGCTTGCACACTGTTAATCCTTGGGAAAAACTGCCAATTTTAAAGCTCTGTAAACCAGATAAGGCACTATAGTTGTTCCTTTTGTCGACAGGCCGTTCCAATGCGGTAACTGTATATAAATCCTGGTTTTCTCTTTGTAATGTCTCGTGTCTACATACATAATTAGCAGTTTAATCCATATTCTTGTAAAATTCTTCACTTTCGAATTTAATTTTAAAATATCTTTGTATGAAACATATTAAAACGCAAATGATTTAAACGAGTATTGAAATATATTTTAAACAACAACAACAAACCCGCATATATTGTCCTAGCAAGTGTGCATTATTAAAAAAGGAATATTCATTGTGAAAGACACCAGTAAAATGAAATTATTTTAGATTTGCTGATAAAATGCGACCTGTCCGAAAGGCGTAAAAACCGAGATTTCCACATAATATATGAACGCGAATGCACATGAATGAAGTTCGTCCATTCTCGTTCAGCCGAACGCCCTTCTCCTGATGTAAGCATGTGTTCTTTAGCGGGCGTGCAGCGTCCGTTTGGTAACAATTTAAATCTGCACCCCTGTATATATTTTATTTATTCAGCAAGCATCTGAAAAACATCTTCGATTTGATGAGAGTTTTTCTGAAATGTCAAGTTATAAAGCAGCATAACATTTTATCTCTTTTCTTGGCATATGTTGTCAAAACAATGGCAGCTTTTACTTTGTAGGTTTGAACATGTGGTGTTATCATGGTTTTGCGCCACAACATTTAAATTTAGAGATCATTTACTTGTTTTCTTTTTGATAAATTATTGACATTAATATCTTTCTTTTTAATTTACTCCAGCTGTGTACAATGTACTTTAGGAACAAGTGTTTTGCGCAGCCATTTGTTATGCGGACTTTCAAATACGCACGACTGGTAACATTGCCTGTCTTTGAAATCTTTGAATAGCAACGGTTGCGTATAAATGTGCTTTGGAAAAGAAAATATTAATAAATGCAAAATATATATTTTCAATGTTTTTAGATGTAATAAAGATAAGAAAAATGTAAAACGTTGCTCATAAATAAAAACAACAACATGCATAGCCGGGTAAACAACAGCCATAAAATGTATCGGGATAAATAATGTCCGCCTTTGCTAAAATACAGCACAACAGTTTTGAGTAAAGGATGATATGTAGTAAATATTGTTTTAGCAAGCGGTTCATCTCAGAATGGAAACATCTTGTGTTATTATGATCTTGCATAAGGAATTTGCTTGCTGTCATGTCGACAAGGTCTTAGAAATCTATTTAGCTTAGCTTAAGTGCACATTGACTTCATACGGTCCCTTCTAAGGTTTTCGCTAGTAAAGGTATGGTTGCTGGTGTTACGGTAATGGTTATCGTTACGTATCTGGCAGCACTTCTCTGCACTCCCTCTAAGTTCCCTAGTCAGATCCTTTCCTTATCAAGGATCAGTACTCGTATGATGGCCGTGCTATTGTCATGCTTGTTTTACCTTGGGCTACTTCATTTGTAATGCAGAGATTGCTTCTGATGAACCCAGGGGTAACGTTCACTTTATACCGATGGATCCCTTTAGAGCGTGATTTGTAAATATTAACTTTTCTTGTTTTACACAGGGATTGCAGGCAGCCAAGAATGGCCTGGACGTGGAGGCACAAAGTCACATTGTAGAAGCACGTATTCTCATCCCATTGGCCATATTAGCTGGACTCACCATCGTTGCTATCATTCTCGCGATTTATTTTAGGGTTCTGGACCTTAACTAACTTCGGTAAACATCGGCACTCGGTATGATCCGGTTAAATTTGAATAGCATTCGTCGTAAAGTTTCGTATTTGCTATTTTTAGTAGTTTTTCACCACGTAATATGGATTTTCCATGACGTCATTGGGTTACCCATTTCTCAAAAATGAGGGAACCGGGAGCTCGACAGCGTGATCGTCGAGGGCGATATTGTAAAAATAGTGGTTTACCGACAACAAAGTCATGTAAAGTTGAAGTGGATCATAACTATTGTGTTGTTTTCCTGTGTACAGGTGAAAAATGCACTGTTTCATCTTGTGTTTGCGATTTAAATTTGCCTTCGCATGCTAACCGCGAGAGTTTGCGACATGGTTTGACGCTCGCTCACCTTCGTCTGATATTTTCTCGGGATGGCCAGGATAGATTTTTAAATGTGTTCAGGGGTCAAAATTGTGAGGGACAACCAAGTGTCACTAATACCAAAAGAATGCTTGACTCAGTTATTCCTAAACTGTCGGATTTTTTTACGAACAACGTGTAAAGTGGTTAATTACAAATATTTCCCTCAAGCCAGCCAAAATCAGTAAAGAGAAGGTTTTCATGTAATAATGCAGAGTTTTACATACATATTTCCATCTCTAATACCAACTGTAGGTGATTCTTTGTATAAAGGAGTATAATCTGTAATTGACCATTTTGACGTTATTTTTCGCTATATATTCTCTTGCAGTTTCATTATAGTAACCTTTACACATTCTTATAAATTTTATTAGGAACGGTAAAATGCCTTTAAAATCTCATATTATGGGCAGTTTATATTGCAGAAAATTTTAATACTAGTTATATGTGTCTAACTAGCTTCAAACTTGAGATATTTGCTTTTATAGATAGAGTAAATTTTTAAACACACCCAAAAAACTCGGATTTTTGCTCGGGGTACATGTATGCAAAGTTCTGTATTTTTATAAGTATTTGTCCAAAGTGTGATCTTATTGTTCTGATTTATCATGACATGATTGTGTAATAGGAAAATTGGTTAAAATTTGAATATAGAACAGTAGAATTTGAAAAAATGGTACTTTTTATTTTTGTTCCAGCACAATTTACGGTGTTTTTGAAAATCAAGGATCACTTTATAAAAATGTACATTACTTGAGTTACAAACGGTAAACTTCCTTAAAAATTCACCGTACGACGTGTTTTATAGTACAGATTAAAGAAACAGTATCATTATAAGGATTGTGGAAGGTCACCATTACAGGTCCAGAACCTTAATTTGCATTTATTTTTTCAGTAACGCCAGTTGGGCAAAACCTCGACATATTGTCATCATTAAATGATGCATTATGACCTCATTCTAAAACGATCATCGAAAGAGACCATAATAAAATACTTGTACTGTGTATCTCTGCTGGATAATGATTATTTTGCAAATTTCTTAATAAATCTTCCAGAATATTAACAAATCTTAATTTAGGCAATATTTATGTGTATTGTCCAGCTTGTATTTTGTTTTTATACAAACTAAGATAGAACTCCAATGAATATTTGCTCGAAACTGGCGCTATCCAATAGGTGGCGAGTTATGTGCATGCTCGTTTATGAAGAAACATGTACCAATCATCAAAATCATCAGCAACCGGGTGGGTTTATTGAGGTTGATGTCTTCGCTGCTTTAAGCTTATAAGTCGATTTAAAAAGTTTCACTGTTTGTCCAAATATACTTAATGCATCTCCGACACACCGGAAACAAAATTGTTCACAGAGGGCATGCCAATAGACACCCTAGAACATATGTCAAGCGGTTTTCGCCCTCATCCCAAGCTTATAATTTCGGTATCCAACACTGATGACGAAGAAATTATGTAAATGATTTAAGATCTTGTTATGCTAAATACACATAAAATATTTCGCACTGATGTCCTATAAGTGCACGACGTTAAATTGATTTGTATTTTACCGCAGAAATGTTTTAATTATACGACCAGTTAGGGCGATGATTATATAAAGCACCAAGTGACGTCTGCTCTAACGACACTTGTAATAAACTTTGTATCCGGATCTGAAAGGACTTCTTTTCTTAAATATTAAACTTGAAAGACAAATTTAATGTTAAATGCACCTCAATACCTTTTCTTAAATAAACTATATTTCACATGAACACACCTTAGATGTCAATGTTGTTAGAGACCACTTAATCACTAACATTAAGGTTTTAGATCTAAAGCTAAAATGTGCCGGTTATTTATGTTAACTAGGTTTCCAGGGGACACAACACCATAGTATCGAAATAAGCTAACATGTATAGTCTTCCCATCGTTTTAAGCCGAATCATACCACACAGTCTTATCAACGAAAATGTATTCGAAAATTTCTTAAGTTTAAGTGTAAATGCCATGGCTAAAATGACGAGCTTAGTGTTATGAAAAGGCAAAGTGTACGTGTGCAATTCGGATTTGAAGAAATGTACTTATTAAAAAGGCATTGGGACAATCTTTATATTGGGCTCATATTTTCCATTGATTTCAAGAGTTTTAATGAACAAAATACACGTACTTGTAAGTTGGCGGATAGTTCTTAATCTTGGCAAAATGGATTGTGTTCTTTTTTCCATCTTGCTGTATGTGTTGGAAGGAAGTGGTGTTTTTCCAGTAGTGTATATTTTACTGAACGTATTCGTCTTAAAGAGTATTTTTCTGGAAACCCCAATATCAAGTCAATATTGAGAATGCATTACGTAATATTAACAAAAATAGCAGTTTAACTCAGCAGTTACCGCATTTGAACGGTCACCCGACAAAATAATATGTTGACCTAAATAAAATCGAGTCAATTTAACCCGAATCTATCCTTTTAATTTTTAAACAGATATATTTCATATTCATGGTATCATTTGATATAAGTACTGTCCAGAAAGTGTATTTCTACTTCCAAATCAAGTAAAGGGGTATTGTGATCTTGCAAGTATTTTGTTTCTTTTTTTTAAACATTTTTGCCAAGATAACAATATCCATACAAAAGAAATCTTATTTTTAAGGATAGGCTAACAAAGAAACAACAATAACAACATTATAAAATTTCGGGAGCTTATGTCCAGATCGACTAAAGTTATTTCGGAAAAATATATTGGCAAAGGCTTTGCACAAACAGCCTTGGTGTGGTGCATTTTGCTTCGACAGTGATATATTATCAGATGTTTACATAAATATTTCCTTATTAATGATTACAACAATGTTACCTGTGCAGCGTAACGGTCGTAGAAAATCATCCCGTGCATGTAATATCTCTTGCATTTAATTCATCCTGTATGAACTGTTACGTGTACATTGGACTTTGGTTCAATAATTTCATCTACATGACAGTATGATACAACCTTTTTATCCTTCTTCTCTGGTCATTTATCATTTTATTTTTTATTCAAATATTCAATTTTATTTACAATCGAGATTTTTGTGCAACTGTTCAAATAGAAAAAAATACTTACCCCCTTCCCAAATACAAATTTAAAAAACAAACATCGCTACTTTTCTTTAACTGAGATATTTGCGTTTCATATACTCAAGAAGTGTTATGTTAGAGCTCTCTAAAACCTGCTTAAGCACCACAGTCGGCCCCTTTTGCCGACTGACCGTTTCAAGACGGTAATTTCTGGGGTTGCTCTATTTATTTAATGTATAGTCACAGATTTGTTCTAACTTAAATTACATTTACCTTGTATGTAAATTCCTTTGTCTTGTGCCTTTTCACATTTAGTATGTTGTAATGCTCATAGGACTTGAAATAGACGTTTTCCAAAGTATATTTATAATCATTCACGTTCTCTTTCTTCACAGAGACATGTTCAAGGTTAAGCATTTTTCTACAATTTGCTGAACCTCTATAACAGTCAATTTTATGAAATCTGAAACGAACAGCCAACGATGTAAAGATTAGCTTCATATTAGAGTTGAGATCTTATAAGGACAAAGTTCAAAGGTAAATGTAATTTCAAAAGGATATTTATTGTCCATATTAAAACGTCATTTCATCTAAAGGAATAAGAGAAGGGTACATCTACATATAAAGGAATGGATATCCACATAAAACTGATTCATTAGGAACGCCTTTCTCCGTTATTTTACTTCAGTAGGAACGACTATCTTCAGTATACTACTACATTAGGAACCCTACCTACATTATACTTCTCTACAAGAAACGTCTATCTTCGTTGTACAACTTCATTAGGAACGCCTTTCTCCGTAATGCTACTCCATTATTAACGTCTGTTCCCGTTATACTACTATATTAGGAACACGTGTCTCTGCAATACTACTTTACAAGGAACGCTTTTCTCGGTAATACTAATTCATAATGAACGCATGTCTCCGTAATACAAGTTCATTAGGAACGCCTTTCTCGGTAATACTACTGGATTAGGAACGTATTTCTTAGTAATATTACTTTATTAAGAACACCTGTCTTCGTTATACTACTTAACTAGGAACGCCTTTCTTGGTAATACTACTGCATTAGGAACGCCTATCTCTGTTATACTACTACATGAGGAATGCTAGACTAAGGTACATACAAGTAAGCACATAGTCTGAAAGCGACAAAACACCTATACGAGACGTTAGACAAAGAAAGAACAGACCCAAAAGTTGCTACTTAGAATGGTCAGTGGTCAAATGGACAGACTGGGTGCTTTAACCTTGTTTGTGGAAAGCTTCATCCTCGCACTTCCTAAAGAGTTTTCTCAAAGTAAGTTAAAAAAATATCCCATCAAATGATACCACAGCAAGCATCTGCATTAGAAAGTAGAATCTGATCAAAGAATATTTTTACACACAATAATAAATCATTTTTATGTACTATCAAACAATGTAAAATATATACCCGAGATAAGAATCTCTGCAATTTCAGAAAAGAAATCCAAATTCAACGAAACATAATGTAGATTATAGGCAATGAGTTCCAATAATAATAATAATAATAATAATAATAATAATAATAATAATAATAATAATAATAATAATAATAATGAATGTACTACTACTACTACTACTACTACTGATAGATATTAAACATTATATGAATGGAATAGATGATAAAGTGTAACAAATACAGTCCGAAATTTATTCCCAGCAGACTTTGCCTTAAGCAGGAGCGATTTGAAAACAGTTGTCCACATACTGTTTAAGTCCAGGTCATATATTTACCCGATTTTAAACAGGTGGAATGCAATAAGTAACCTAATTAAGAGATAAAGTACTTGTAATTCATTATGTAATGCTTACAATCATCTGCAATTCTGCATCACACCAACAGTCTTAAACATATTCGTATCAAATCCGTCTCCACAACTTTCCAGAATCTCTCCAGGAATGTGTGGAATGGCTTCCCAGTATCCAAAAATATTATCCACACTGTTTCATTAATCGTACTTAATGCTTTCACTGATAGCTAGGTGGGAAGAAAGCTTTTTACGTTCTACTTGTTGGGCTTAGCGTTACGTGTCGGAAGAAAATAAAGACAGCTTGCTGATGTAAATGAACGTGTCATGCAAGTATGCAGCCACAACCACATGCTATTTTGTATAAGCTTATTTTCAATCACTTTTTGATTACATTTTGGACAGAGATCTTTTGTTCTCTATTTAAAATAAGTCTCAACCAAAACCACTTACGACTAATTATTGATATTCAGACAAATAGCATTCCCTGAAGAAGAGTAAGTAGAAAGTATAGCCTACACGAGAAACTTGACTGGTTCAAACTGTAACATATATCAACTCTTTAAATGGCAGTACAAAAACACTATTTTTGTACGCTCGAACATGTTACGACAGTTACATAAAGATTGGTGAACCTTGTAAAAGTGAGTCTTGGTGTACTATCGCGTTAGCTGCTTAAAATAAGGTCAAATACTAAAGACAGTCCTATATTTTCTTTTAAATAGACGCAGCGTCCAGATGACTTAATTGATATAAAGTAATTATTCCACAATTGAAATCGAAACCGGAAACAATCCATTGGGAACAACTCTTGTTTGACTGTTAACGCGTGTTTGTTCCGGCTACCGTCACACAATCCTCTTTGTCATTATCGAAGAAAAAAACATGTCGCAAATAGGCAACGCTCCTTATTCTGAGAGAGAAAATAAATGTATCGTTATTGACAACTCCAACTGCAACACAGCAGTAGTTGACAGCATAAATACTTTGATAACATTCGAATATAACAACAAATACATTTGTAGTTAATGATTGAACAGTTACAATGTCATGAAAGGTAGATTTTTTTATTTTCTATAAATAGCTAAAATATATTTGTGTGACATTTAACTAATGTTATTTGATGAGTGTGCACGCGTCCATTGTTCGATGACCACAATGATGGCGACGACAAATTTTACTTACTTGACATACGTAAGATCTTAAATCGTAGGTAGATGTCATTGCAGTCGCAGTAGTCATCTCAACCTAACAATGTAAACTTTCGTGCACAACTGTCTTGGTACATTGCTCTGGAAGATAACAATAAGGCAAACGTGGTTGTAAAAACGGACTCAACAATCTGAAGTTCGAGCGAACAGATTCACTAGCATCTTCCATTTTCATGTAAGTTTGAGTCGGTATGAAGTGTTATTGATAACGTCACTCCACTGGGCCAAAGATTTGGTAAGGATATAATCCATGTCGTTTCTCATGAAGCTACTTGTAACGATCAAAAGTTGTTTAAAATCCTACACAAAACTAACAGTTATAGGTAAACACTACAGAATAAAATGAAATGTCAAACCTTATGCAATAGCTTAACGTTAATTATTTTTTATTCACAAAAAACTAAGACATAAATATTGATACCGTTCATACAGATGACTGAATCGGAAAACAAAATATATATACGATAATGCTTTTTAATTTGAATGATTCTTTTTGTTTTTGTAACGCGGAATATTTTCTCCCAGTGCTAGAGATATTAATAGTTTAACAGATTTACATTAGTAATAAAACTGTACATGCACTGATGTCTTTGGAACTTAACTATTTGAAGAAAAGCAAATCAGCAAATTAATTATACTTAAGGCGCTGAGAGCTATTAAAATATCACATATCCTATTGTTTGTTTTAATGCCAATGGAAATTAAAATTTATGAACATATTTACGGAAACAATTACAAATACTTTCAGTGATTTAATTTTAATTGCGAGAGCCAGGTATAAGTTTTTATAGGTAAACTACGGCCAAAGGGAATTATGGGATCTATTTATGTTTCTTACATTAGCGTAATAAATTACAAATTCTGGCAAAGTGTGGTTATTTGCGCTGCTTGACATGTGCATAAACCTATTTTCGGACCAAAATGAACTCGATTTATTTCTTTAAAGGCATTTTATTCCGAAGGAAGATGAAAGAGGTTCTTTGATTTTTTTAAATAAAGAATAACATTTCTTTTATTGTTGAAATCATATATTGAATATTAAAAGAGCAGTTCGTGACAGTCAAATTATTTAAACTTGCAAATGTTTGCATAAAAAGAACAAGCATTCGGTACTTTAGATATTTATAACTACAATTAAATGCACACAACTTTAGTTAATGATAATCATGTTCGCTGCTTTATAAGTTGTTCATTGAACGCATATAGATTGTTTATTACGCCGAACGAAATATAAGGAACACACCTTTCATACACATTTCAACAATAAGATTGTTTTATCTGCATTCTCTAATTACTTTGGGTCGAGTATGAGAATGAACTGCATTTAACATTTGCGCGATAAACAGGTTCAGTTTGAGAAATGCATATTTTAGAAGTAAACTTTGATTTAGGTACTCGTACTAACGTATTTAGTTTCTTAATGTTAAGTTTGCTCGTGCAAATATTTAAGCATAATTAATGTTATATATTGATAGGAGTCATACATTTTCATCTAAGTGCACAAATGAACGAACTGTGCATGTATATGATTGTATGCGAAAGGTGTTCGATATTTTAGTGTCTCATTGATGAGATTGTGTGGTTACCACGACTGATTGAACGATGCATGTTAATGGCTCTGATTGTTTCACGGACATGATCATTAAGACCTAATTTATTTTATAGTGGTATAGTATGATATAGTTTGACATAGAAATAAGTAAGGGCACTCTTAATTTGTAATTAATTTAACGAACGGTTTCAACTTCGCGGTTCAGGAGTTCAATATGTAATTGCAGCTTTTATCTATTTTTGCGTCATTTCTGGTATTTGTGTTTTGTCACTTTTACATTTAATTAACATTTTACTTTAAATAGTGCTTTTTCAGATTTAAATATATTCTGTTATACTCACAGAACCTTGACATATTTTCTTATTGTAAACTGATTATCATAAAGATTGTACTATTATTACAAAATTTTGAAAAGGGCCAATGAGAATTCCAACAAAACTAAAATTTGAATTAGTAGTAGACGGAGATATATCGGATTAGCCAACGGAGAGTCTTGTTCTAATTTGTTGTCAGATATAATTGGTAATCTTAGGTTTCACCTATTATTACACGTATTTCAGCAATACAATTCAATAAGAATAAAGGACTAACAACCTCGCACTTCCAGAAGCGGTTTCTCACAGAGAATCAGTGTAAATAAAAATATCCGATCAAAGGTAGACAGTTCACTGTAAGCACCTGCATCGGGAGTTACTAACCCATACAAAATAATATGTATAAACCAAATAAAACTAATTATAATGACCAGTAAACAAATGAACAATGCGTACTGGAGATTAAAGCCGCCTCGGCAATCAAACAGTTCTTAAGGGGAGAATACTTTAAATAGAACAGTCAAAACGAAAGCAATTTAATGACGTTATACTTAAATGCAGTGATGTCATTTGAAAAATAAAAAAGGACAGAACAGAACATATTAAATGTCAAAATTAAAATGAATGTGCATTTTTCTAAAAAAGAACAGAAGGAAATTATCGATTTCTAATAAAGGGCCAACAAAAGCAAATGTAGTATAGTGAAGCGATTATAGGTAATGTGTTCCAATAATGTAATTCTATATAATAAGCCAAGGATTTATCCGAAAATAGGCAAAATTAAACAGAGTCATATTGTGCTATCTCGCGTAAAAAGTATAGATACTGTTGTCTTACTTACAAAAGACGCGACTGGAGAGATGAAGAGAACAAATTTATTATTTAGGTTATGTGTCATTAATTTCCACATGGGTCGGGTGAGTTTGCAAAAACATTACTGATACTATTATATATGTAGACCAATTTGCCACCGTCTTGCTTGGTTAGTACGTTAGACCAATTTGCCACCGTCTTGCTTGGTTAGTACGTTAGACCAATTTGCCACCGTCTCGCTTGGTTAGTACGTTAGACCAATTTGCCATCGTCTTGCTTGGTTAGTACGTTAGACCAATTTGCCACCGTCTTGCTTGGTTAGTACGTTAGACCAATTTGCCACCGTCTTGCTTGGTTAGTACGTTAGACCAATTTTCCACCGTCTTGCTTGGTTAGTACGGCAGTGGTTAGTACGGCAGTGGTTAGTACGGCAGACAATTTGCCACCGTCTCGCTTGGTTAGCACGGCAGTGGTTAGTACGGAAGACCAATTTGCCACCGTCACACTTGGTTTGTGAAATTAGCTAAGTTTTGTTCACATGGTTCTACATTAAATTTGGTAACCGACTGTAATAACTTTATATAATTTACTTTAAATCTGTTTATAAATTTTACTATTTTCGTAGGCACGACATACGGTATCAGTTACGTATGTCAATGAAAGCTCAGGTTCGAAAGATAAAAATGATAACCATGTAGTCACTCATGGGGTTTAACAAAAATATATTTTAAAAAAATATGATGGAAATATGAAAGCTCTACAATATAAAGCTTTTAACCCCTAAGCACCTTTGCTTGTCCTTTCTTTTTGTTTATTGTTTATTTGGGTTTTACGGCACACCGACACTTAACAGGTCATACGGCACCGAATACAAAGTTAAATGTGAATAGAGCCTTTCTTTTTGTTGTTTTATGTACATATATTCTCCAACCGGACAAATGTAGAATCTGCTACCTTCAAATACTCAGACGCATTTCGCGAGCTTAGTTTAGGTTAAACATTATTTTGTTCTATATATTTACATGAATAGGGTTGGGCAAGTTCTAAGAAATTAACAATTTGCCCTCCTCTTAAATTTGTTATATCAACCTGATATTACAAATTACAGTAAAAGAAAAGAAAAAATGTAACTATAGGTAATTGATCGAAGCATAATAAAGATTGTGATAAAAATCGACCAGATTTTGTGGAAATAAATATAATAAAATAAAGTGTGTTAAGTATTTAAACGTTCTGGTACCCCTCTTTATTTGGCAATATAGACTATGTAGAAGAATAAATAGGTATACATTACTTAAGAGAATCAGCCAGAGGCTTAATAAATTTATGAATAAAATTACTATAAAGCATATTATCTCTTTTATTAAGACTTTCTAACTCTTACAATACCATTCTTAATGATATTGTCTTCCTCTTCGCTTACTTAAAGCTTCCTAGGCACATTCCTTATATAAATTAGCAAGTGAGACAGATCTTGTTAGGCCCGTAACTATACGAGCTGCTTCAAGTTGTAACTGTTCAGCATACAGTACATACAATACTAGAATATTCAGGAATTAGATGAACGCAGGAAGTATACATTTGGTTAAGTGTTTTTCTTCCTACATTATATATTTTTTAGTTTTCTCATTATTCCGTGTGTCCTTCAATGCTAACATAAGAATGCTAGAAACATACGTATTCCACTTATCATCTTTACACATAATAAGTGCTTATGGGAATAAACAAACGGAATAAGGGCATTATGAAAGTGATTTGCTTCTGTTTTTTTTTGTGGATTTTACTAACCACTCTTTTGCCCATTCGTTTATCCTATGGAGATCACGATTTATATCATTTTCAACTTCTGTCACTGAGTTTGCCGAGTAAAATAATGAACAATAGTTTGCATATAATCTAGTTAATTTAACAGAGGATCTGAAATAACGTTAACATATTTAAAAATAACAGACGACCCTGACAGAACCTTGGTGTACACCGGCGGTTATGGCGTTTAATTCCGATACTCAAGATTTTAAGACCGCCCGCTGTTATCTGTATGATAAATAATTTTCTACCCATTTTAATAGATGCTACCGTATTCCTTTTTGCTTTAGCTTATGTAATAAACCTCCATACCACCCTTGATCAAAAGCTCTTGATATGTCACAATACCATACAAGAGCAATGGTTATTTTCAAACGTTGTATAGATATGAAGATATATTTCTATTAGTTGATATGTTGTTGAATGATTCGGTAAAAGACCAGACTTGTATTTATCAATTTACTTGTAAGCAACTAAAAGCTTATACATTTGCTTGAATACAATTTTTAACGATGACCTTACCACAAAAAGTTAATAAAGTTACTTGTCTGTAATTTGAAACATTACTTTTATCACCTTTCTGGGGAAGTACTGGAATCACATTTGCTTTTTTAACATAGCTAGGTAGTCACCTTTCATAGTGAAGCGATGAAATAGGTTGGTTAATGGCTCGGGAAGTAGTCTTTGTTGTACCTTTAATAATTATGTGACTAATACGAGCATGTCAACAAGCTTTATTAATGTTTAAACTGCATATTATATCTTCAAATTCTGACCTATGGAGGGTAACGGTCGATAAGTTGATATACATACGTAGGCGTGTTTAAGGTAAATCAACATTTGCATTATTAATTGAGGAGATAAATACACCAAAATAATAATTATCATTAGCCTTTTCGGAGTTTGTCAAGTTTAATTGTTCACAATCTTCATCAGTATATGTAAATGGTAGTCTATAAAAAGAATAAAGTGTCAGATTATTTTCAAAAATCATTCTTATCATTTACTTATAAATTAAATTCAAGATCATGAAAGAAATTCTGTTTGGTGTGTTAATTTCAGATATATTCTTTATTTCTCATATGTTTATAGTTAATCCGGTTATTTTCACTTTTAATTTTAAATCTTTTAAGTCAATCTCTAATTAGAAAATGTTCAATAGGTCCTGTGTTTACATGTATATCAGTAAATTATTGACAAGCCTCTTTTAATGTAATTGAATTTAAATCTAGGAAACGCCAATATTACAATCTAATAAGTTGGTTTACAGACGCGAAATCTGTTTTAGAATCTTGTAGAATCTCCTGCCTGCAAATACTTAGTCTCATTTCAGGAGTTTTTCAATTATCTTCTATTTCGCCCGTTTATTTCTTTTCTTGTTCTGAGAAATCCTTATATGACATTTTCTTGTGTTTTTTTTTCTGGAAATACTTTCGTTATTTTAAGTCAAGGTGAGAGTTGTTGTTTTATAGATCATTGACAGATAAATAATGCGATAATATTCAAAAGTGAAAAAAGAACTGCTACCATATGTCAAACTATTTCCATATAAAACCTTGTCACCTAGATCATAGCTATTTGACCAACTGGCAGACATGACTGTTGAATTTGAACTCTGCCTTTGATAGTACAAAGGTAGAACATACTGAAGACATGACTAGCTTAGAAGGTAGCAAATGTAATTGAATTCGGAAGAGAAAATCACCAATCTCCTAGCACTCCACGGAAAAACCTCGTGTAGCATAATTTTCGTTCTACGCGTGTACTACACAACTAGTAAGTATTGAGTTATCTATCACAAGCTCATACACGAGCACACAAGGTGACATTCATACAGTCAATGAAAGTCATACACTGATATTGCAAAGACTGAATATCAAGCATGATTAGAATTTTTTGCTGAAACTCCCTTCATTGGATTCCTAAGCTTCAAAAATGCCGTACTAACGTTTTGTCTTACTGAAGTACACGTTTTTTTTTAAATATTGTGAGAATGAGTGTAACAATGCAGGACTTGACAAAGGTCATACTATAAACTGTCATTGCTCGGCAGGTAGTACTTATGATGTCTACCATATTTACTATGCATACTTTGAACCATTAGAATCATATTGCATTTCCATCTATTTGTACGTCACATTCGTTTTTAAATTTCGACATAGTAAGTTGTCAGGCTACAATGTCATTTTAGTGTCACGTGTCCTGCCTTCTTTTACGGTTGTTGATTAAAACGATAAGAATGTTCTGGGTTCAAAACATACCTAACGTTAGTTGTGATTTCTTGAGAAAGGATATTTAGTAAGAACTGATCCAGTAGTCAATACAGGAGAAGTGGTTCTATATAGACATAAAAGGGCTTACGTGTGAAAACAGTGTAAATATGTCAATTGCAATCAACTTCTAGACATGAAAACACAACTAATACAGTGTTAATATGTTTGTAATAAAACAGATGTTATTAAATACAAGGAATTTTGCAGAACTTTGTGTCAAACTGAAAACAACGACTTTTGATTCTAATTTCTTTATTTGTAACAAAAGATGAAAGCCAAAACAGGCAACAAAATCGGCACATTTTCAACCTTGGTTCTGTTATAACTATCTAACTACATTAGACATACTCTTAACCTATTGAATATCTGTGTCTAGTTTATGTACCATTTTACAAAACCAAATCATAATGTCTTCATGGCATCATCGAATTTCTAGTCGAAATCTCCTTGATTTACTCAACAGCGGACTAAATGAAATTATGAAATTGTACGACTAGTTATAAATGGAGGAATTGTATTAAACTATTGAACAGAATAATAATAACAACAACAACGACAACATCAGTAATAATATTGATGATGATGATGATGATGATGATGATGATGATGATGATGATGATGATGATGATGATGATGATAATAATAACTAACAACAACAATAATAATAATAATAATAATAATAATAATAATAATAATAATAATAATCACTATCGTTGTCGTCGTCTTAATCATCATCATCATCATCATCATCATTATCATTCCTTATTATAATTACCATCATTATTATAATATTAACCATTAAGGTTACGAAAATAGTGTTGTAAAATGGAACATAATCTTATGAGACACAAAACATAGTGTATTATATAAAGTACAGCTACGTATTATTCCGTGGTTAGGTCTTGTAGTAAATGAAGCCGTTGCACAAGAATATAACCAGTAATAATGTTCATAAATATTTATATTAATGTACTCCAACTTACGAAAAATGTGTTAATTAAAATACAAACGCAACACTAAATTTGTTTGCCACGGTCTATGTGTTATGTTTGTTTTAAGGATATAACGCATTAGATCACGTCGAATCCTTGAAAAAAATGGTTTTGTATATCCAACATTACCACTAGTAAAATAAGTATTAATGACGTACTTTATAAAAACTTGTTTATGTGTAACAAAAATCAGTAAGCCATAGAGCAACATAGTTTTGTCATAATGCCAATAATGTTTCCTTCGCAGTACTAGTCTGTCTGTAATTGACATAATATTTCAATAATTAATTAAAAATGATTTACAACGAAACCTCAGCAATACGCAATTACAGTTCGCTGACACGATATTTAGACGCTGCTTGTTTAAACCTGTGCATGTAGAATCGATCCTTGCAGATCAGAATCTATTTTCTTGGTATAAAAATATATACATCGAATCCGTCATGCCATTTAATAACATAGAACCGAGTAAAATTTATTTCCACTTTTATATCAAAAGAAAAGCAAATCCTGAATCCGAAAACTAATTTGATTCTAATTGTAAATTGACCTTTAGTATTTATTTAATTATCATTTTAAATGAGGATTGATTGTCATAAAGACTATGTATACATATAAATCAGAAAATCTTTTAATGAAAAGGTTACAATTGAAAAAAATGTCAGAAGACGAGGTCCAAATCGACTTTTGTGACCAGGAGATCTTAGCAAAAGTATAGTACAAATGTGCTTCGTCAGTGATAATAAAACATATATTAATGGTCGTCGGAATTGGGATAAGCACGTGGATGGGATAAACAGGATACAACACAGGCTTTCGTCTGGGCCACATCGAATCAAAACAGATGAAATATCTATAAATATATTCGAGTATGGCAGCATGACACTTGGACCACGATGGTTCCAGGCCAATAACCTATGTATACATTTTTAGTTCACACGAGCCTTTTGGATATTAGTTGATTTAGTGCTAATTGTTCACTTTATTCAACATGCTAGATGGGTAAGTTTGCGTTAATATGGGTTACATAAAAGGGCCAATGCTACTTAAATATATATAAAGTCCGTAAGACTTTTGTCCTTGGTAATGTGTCTACAGCTGGCCAGAAGTAGCGATAAATACAATGTGACATGCAATAAATAAGATTGACGTTTGTGTCGTTCTGTTATGACAAACCGATTTAGTTTCGGTTTCCTGTCAGCAGTAAAGACACGCCATCGGAAAATAACAGGATCAGGATTGAATTTCCATTATGAGGAAAAGTTAAAACAGAACCACCTACAATAGTTATGGTAAACGGCTCGATCTGTACTTTCATCGGCGTGATCAAATGTATAGTGAAGCAATGGATATTCAATGTATATTAAACAATAACAATGGTTTGTATGTACATTACAACATCTTCATTATAAAGCAAACCAGTCTCTGGAAGCCTGGGGATCATTGTCTAGGTTTGAAAGCATGCGATACTTATACGATACGCGCAATAAGGACGGATTTTATTGATTTATGATATTTGAAATTATAAAATATGAAATGTTACATAGAATGATCACACTCAATTTTTCTTCAAAGAGAAATATTAATACATTCTGCATGTTCCTACAAGTTGCAAAACTTCATCGATAGTCAACATCAATGTTGTCTGTATTGAAAAGAGAATATGTATCAATTAACTTAGTAATATATTGGGGATTAGAATCGATCACGGAAAAAGTTATAAACAAATAATAATTTAAATAAGGTAGTGGTGTTACGTTTACCCTTACTTGCGATCCTTTATGTGCTTTCGCTCAATATACATAAACATCTACTGAAAACGACGTCGTCGACATTTTCACCAAACCTAAATCATGAACACTAAACACAAATTTTAAATACATAGGAACGCCTTTCTCGATTACAACATTTCGCTTCACTTCTTTACACTATGCTGTCTTAGTACTTCTAAACCAACACTATTAACCAACACTATTGGTACTCATGGTCTCATTAACCATCGCGGTTCGAGTATCACAACAATCTGAGAAACATCTCAGTCCTACAAGTGTGGCACTGTTCTCGTAAAACTAAGGCATGAACAAGAGACAAAAGACGAAAGGGGTTTGTTATTCAATATAAAGGATAGTGCATATCGGCTGAATTAGTCTGACTCCCCTCCTCCTGTAACTAGTGTCCTATCACAGTTGTCCATAACGAGTTTACAGCCAGTTGAAACCACCTGTTTGCTCACATTATGCTGAATCGTCGGCGGGTCTTTGATCTCGCCGGCCCTTCAATTGGACCGTTCAGACCCGGCAGGTTAGGGTTGAATCGATGTGTACTCGAGGATCCATTTAACCCTGGTAAATTAGGGTTAAACCGATGTTGTGATGACCCGCTCACGGACCCTTCCAAACCAGGCAAATTTGGGTTAAATCCATGGTGTTGGATTTTTTCTTTTAAAGACAGTCCATCAGCCAAGGCTGCCAGCGAGGCTCCGCCAAGGATGGTGTGGGCTGGGGGAAGTACGTTTTCGGCCTCCATTGAGTTTCTCCGTCGAAGATTCACTAATGGCCGAAGACTTACAAACGGCTCCGTTGAGTTTCGGCGCGAAATGGTAACAGGCTTGGACCGGAAGTAGGTGGAGCTTTCTCGATTCTTGGCAAATGTTAGGAACGCTTCCTCGATCAACTCGTCAGACACTCCTCTATCGGCCCAACATGTCGTTATTCCTGCAAAAATTATGTGGTGAAACTTAATACGGTTCGAATGTTCATTTGCGTAAATTCCACAATAATAAAGCATTCTACATCCAAATTATTATTATGTTAATTTGCTTAAACAAACTTTGTTTTTCCCATTTATAAAAACTGTACTGACGTTATGAAAACCGAAGCAAACAAAAATGAAGAATTAAAATAGATTCTGCTATTTGAAACATTCAAAGTGCCTTTTTGGATATTTATTTTGTTTCGACTCGTCAAAACACACACATCAAAATGTCCCAAAACAAAATAATGAAAGAAAAACAAAGGCTTGCTTTGTTTGATCTAGTAACCTTATATCTCGTTTTCAAACGCTCAAATTCATTAGTAGCATCCCCCTTAGGCCACACCTCCCGGGCTTTGTTACCACTTGTTCACATACTCTGCTACCACATTCATTTACGCGGTGTAAAATGTGTGGAATGCCACAGGTAACATAATTAAGAGATAAAGTACTCACAAATGAGTGTGCCATGTTTACAATCAACTACATCACACCAACAGTCCCAAACAATATTAAGTACGTAATTAGTCTACACAGCTTTTCTGAATCTCTCCAAGAACGTACGGAATGGCGGGAACCCCAGAATCCAAAAATGAAATCCACACTGTTTCATTAATCTTACTTTAAATGCTTTCAGTTTTTTGTCAGGTGGGATTAACAATGTCATAAGAAAGCTTTCACTCTCTACTTTATGGCGTTACTCTGCAGAAGATAATAAAGCGGGTTGCTGGTGAATATGAATATGCAAGTATGCCGCAACACAACATTACAATTTCTAATAGTTGATTTTGAATAGCGTTAAATCACTTCTCGATCACAATGTTCGCACTTAGTTATTATTTTATATTTTAAATAAGCCTTAACGCCGCTTGGTTACTGTAGACTCATTCTTGTACAAGCTTCTATAGTTTGAATCATCACAATATTGGTGACTGGTTTGTAAGGAGAAGTTGGTAAAGAAGATCGGATGTTCGTGTACTTTCCCTTTCTGTTACTATGGAAATAACATTAAAATAATTTACATCCGAGTTTAGTAAGTGGCGCGAAAGCCGGCCTGGTTAAAACAGCAGGTTGAACTGTAACTAGTTTTGATCGCAGCATACAATTCTTAAAAATTATTTATTTATTCATTTGGGTTTTACGGCACACCGACACTTAACAGGTCACACGGCGCCGAATACAAAGTTAAATGTGAATAGAGCGCAATCAGTTTAAAACCAAACTACGCATGTAAAATATAAAAAAAAAAAACTAAAAAAACTATCAGGTAAATAACTGTAAATAAAAGAAAACGCCTAATTATACACTCTGGCATATTACCACAGTAGTACAAAGATTGTTTAACCCAGTAAAATGTGAATAGTAGTAGCATGTGTGGTAACACATCAGGTGTTGAAATTAAAATATAACGCTTAAGGCAGCATTATACATTTAATATTTTAGAAGTCCGGATAAATAAAATTTATTTATTTATTTTATTTAACGCAATCCTACAAAACACAACACCGGAAGCTATCTAAGGGAAATAATCCATGTTTACCCGTGCATGTTCCGGCAACCTCCGCTAAATGTTCCTTTTCATCATCAAAGTAAAGCATGTCGCAAAAGTCAATGCCACTTGCGCGCTTTATTCTGAAATGAACAATAAAGCATCATTATTAGCATCTTCAGCAGCAAAGCAATAGTTGTTTAACACAATACTAAGTACTCCAAAAACAATTATAACAACTTACACATTTTACTGTTGTTAGTTTCAACCAGTTGCATGAAGAAAAACAAGATCATGGAATGCAGATTTAATTCACAGTTCTATTTATTGCATTTCTGTTTTATTTACCTGTGACATTTATAAGTATGTTTACACCCATTGATACACATATGTTTGACTTACTTGACAAAATGAAAGATCTTAGATCCTGGGTAGATTTCATTGTAGTCGAAGAATTCATCCCATCCAAACAATTTGACAAGTCTTGCGCATTCATCTTTGTACATTGCTCTGAAAGGTCACAATGAAGCAACATTGGTTATAAAGGATAAATAAATCCGATTGTAGTCACGGATTTACTAGCAACATCTACTTTCACTTACACCTAGTGTCGGTAGTGCCTCGATCACCAGACTTGTTTAAAGAGGGGGCTTGGAAATGGTCTTTGGCGTTATCCAGTACACAAATTGAAGCGATCAAATGCACTTTCAATTTACAAACACTCTGAAAAAAACTATTATTGATGTGAAATTATTACAGAATGGATACAAGAAAAGACACGGATGTGAGACATCCAAGGCGCCGCAGAGAGCATGATTTTTAAGCAAGAAGATGACTAGTCTGGGAACTAAACAAAAAGTAATAATTATCATTAAAGGGACGCCATGTTATTTTGATTGATAAAGACCGCCGACAAATGTGAACGAAAGAAAAACGACAAGGATTCGAACACGAGGATTAGTTTCAGTTTGGCCACCGATGTTAGATTCAAGCCCAAAGACTTTATAACAGTGGTATTTTGTCTTGAACATAACGGCACTCACTCTGAGGCGATGCCGAGTTTGTAGCCTTCTGAATGAAGGCGATGTAAGATGGCCGTAACATCCGGGAAACTCTTTAGGGTCCGACCAGCAGCGTCACACACTTTGTGCTCTCCTCTGCAAATAAATAATGGTGTAATATAATCGATGTAATTCATGGTGTCTTGTTGCAATGGTCATTTGCAAGTTTCCCCGACAGCTTGATGTCCTTTTTAAGCTCCAGTGGTTTCTAGCGCAGTAAGATACACTTATCACGTTTGAGTAGATACACCACAACACCGTTTTTCACGAGAGATGTGTAAGTTTGTAAATACAGAATCTCTCAAAAATAAACTTAAAACTATTCCAAGCACTACAAAAGTAAAATAGAACTTTCCGAACTTATCGAAGAGAAGTCATTAAGCTGATCCTTATGGTGGACATAATAAAATCTTTACAGAAATGTATATGTATATATAAACTTAGAAAACTGGTTAAATAAATATAAAACATACTATGTTTCTATAAAAAAATAAAATCACATACAAAGTATCACAAGCAAGTGCATGTATTACTAGACAAAAGCACCAGGATAACATTTATAACCTAAAATATGGTACAGTTATTGTTGCTCTATTTATCAGTCATTTAACAGGAGTTTGTACAGGTTTTATAAAATACATCTTTATTTAAGTTATTTACCCAGAGACTAACTATGGCGGATTTCTATCAAGTGATACGTTTTCTTTATGAAACTTAGCACAGGAAGTCTGTATTTAAATGACTAAAAACTAAAACAACCCGGCTGAGTTCTGTCAACATTATTTTATTTTCTCTCGATTTACGGATACATCTGGTACTGTATGGAGTATAAAAGTACAATGATATGATACAATTTCATTTTAAAAATTGATGATAGAAATCATAAGCATGAGAGAGATTTCTTACGGATTTACTACGATATGAAAAGCTAGTGCCAATGTAGAAATCACTGTATATATCATTTATAGTTAAAACTTAAACACACTGAGTACAGCCGAACTATTAAAAGATTACAGAGAATATCATTTGGAACAAGATGCAAAGAAACAATACTTAAACAAATCCGTAGAAAATATGCCAAACATTCCATTTGGCACACATCCCGTACAACATCAACTAGTTGTAATAACATCAGACATAAATTGTTAGTAGACAATAACACACTCGTTAAATAACTTAGTAGTACACACAGAATGTGCTATTTATTACACATGCAACATTAGCCAATTGTTAAAACCTTTTTAATTATACTACTAATGAAAAACTAATCTGCTTATTAGAAAACAAATAAAGGATTTATTCTTATTACTGATCAAGACAGTCATGTTAATCATATTGTATGTAGTATTATATTAATGAAATAGCCAGTCAGATTTATTTTGTAACCAAAGACCACCAAGCTCTTGTACATGTACAAAGTAGATAAATGACAGTTATACTAATTGACACTTATGATACTGGTTGGTTGTGGGGGGGGTTAAATCTATACACACCCGTGCCCAAGAATGCACGATTTACACCAATCCATGGCGGAGAATTACATGTTTGGTATAAAACGTACAGACTACTTTAACACTCTCAAGCTCTGTGCGAGACGTGCTTCAGGAAACTCCTCTTATCTAAATGATCTGCAGACGAATCCCAGTTCAAAGGCAACTGAGCGATAACACCGTCAATGAAACTCTCAGAATAAAAACAACAGCAAAACTTGAAAATATGTGCCTGCACAAATGTTCTGTCAGGAACAGGAAATTGTAAATATTTTTTTTTCAAAAGCCGTGCCAGTGAGTGATAACCTGGCTGGTTGTAGTTACCAGCAGGTAGGAAGCCTGCCAAGCCCTACTTGACCAGGTTTCAGGCAAGTAGTGCAGATCCAGATAAAAGAAATCTCCCCACGGGAGCTGTCTGTCAAAGATCTGCACTATTTGCTTGCATTTCACCATTTTTCGATATATACATATTGTAGCAGATAACTGAGTAATTCAGTAAAGGGTGGCTACAAATGCACCTGGCTACGGGTTAATCCTTCTTCATTACGAATCCAGCGCTCAGTCTGTCACAAGGTACGAAAGCAATTAATCTACTTTCAGTTTTTTGGGGGAAGGAAACATAAATTCCAACATTTTACCAATCATTTCCATTCAGCTGTTTTGTTTGTTTTAAAAGAAGACTCGTTGATTTACAAAAGTATGTCTCGAAATATTTCCTAAGGTGTTCAGCAAGGGCTCCAATAAATAAGAACTGAAAGTTTTCAATAAATGATTTTGATTAATTGAACATAGAATCGGTTATCTGAACGTACCGATTCCGTAAGAGTAAGGCTGTAGCTCTCCACAAACCAGGTTAAAGCATCCAAGTAGGTCCTTTTGCTGACATACTGTTCCAAGGCGTGATGTGCTAGTTTTTGAGACAAAACTGCCCAAGTGATGACGTATTCTTAGAGTTAAGTTACGATGTCATTAAAAGAAAGTTGTTTTTGCTTTGTTTTTGAGATATATCACAGCGACCAATTATGATTATTACTACGACGTCCAGCTGTTTTGGTGGAGAAAGATCACAGACAAAAATAATTGGGTGGAACCACCGCGCACCGCAGGTCAGCTGGAAGACTTTCCCACATTACTCGAACCACGCGGTGGGGAAGCTATAGAGTCTGAGAAGTAACTTAAAAGAAAGTAGTGACGTAATTAACAAAATGCCTACAGTCATTTTGGAAGATGTGATAAGCAATTTTTCTATTAGAACAACTACACACAATTCTTGATTGAACATGAAACATTTGAATTAAGAATAAAATGACCACAGAAGACGTTTAATCGTTGTAGCTACTACATCCTGTATATTTGTGAAAGGAATTGAACCAAAGTTTATTGTCATGCAAAGGAAAACTCAGGAAACAATTCTTAAAGGATATATGTAAAAAAAACATAACCCTATGTTGTGGCGAGCTGATGTCATGGCTGAGCCAAGACTGAGACCAAGTTAACATGTTGTGGCGAGCTGATGTCATGGCTGAGCCAAGACAGAGACCAAGTTAAAATGTTGTGGCCAGCTAATATCATGGCTGAGCCAAGACAGAGACCAAGTTAAATGTTGTGGCCAGCTGATATCATGGCTGAGCCAAGACAGAGACCAAGTTAAAATGTTGTGGCCAGCTGATATCATGGCTGAGCCAAGACAGAGGAGACCAAGTTAACATGTCGTAACCGCCAGCTGATATCATTGCTGACCTATGACTAAGATCAAGTTAACATGTTGTGGCGAGCTGCTATCTTGCTGACCCATTACTGAGACCAAGTTAACATGGTGGCGAGCTGATGTAATTTCTAAGAGACGACTTAGAACGATATTACAGGTTTTTGCGACCTGATACCAAAACCTGTTGAACGCATTTGTAATTTTAGGAACCTTTTATTTGAACCATGACATGGTTCTACAGCTTTTGGGCTGTGGTGCCATTTACAAGGGGCACAGCTCTTTCTCTCAGGAATGTATAGCTCATCGTGGTCTGACATGATGTTTTATCAGCAGTCAAATTCCGCCAGTATCTCTTCTGATGAGGTTGTGTCTGCCGAAGGCAAAAGACCAGATATCTAGGGAGACATCATGAGCGATGATCTGACAAAAAATGTCAGTAATTCTTCATGGGAAACTCACCGTCATGTCTCTTGTGGTGGCTCTCAGCTCCCAACGTTTCCTACATGCTGGATGATGTGTAGACGAGAAACCAACACG
This sequence comes from Sinonovacula constricta, assembly GCA_007844125.1. Taxonomy (NCBI): domain Eukaryota; kingdom Metazoa; phylum Mollusca; class Bivalvia; order Cardiida; family Solecurtidae; genus Sinonovacula; species Sinonovacula constricta. Next base: position 9,153,105 of record CM017565.1, read on the forward strand.
ATTACTGCAGCACTTCGACAGAAATTTATACTGGTTTATGCTTTGATAATAGTGTTCTTTTTTCAGGTACATGATAATTACATGTATATTGAATTAATCGTTGATTGTTTTTCTTGCATCGATTGTATCGGCCAGAGAATTATAATAAAGTACTATTTAAAATACGTGTAACTGAAATAATGAGGAGCGTCTGGGCACAAGTGGTTTAGTCGCTGACTTGTTACTTCTGCTGAACGTCACTTTGCTAGCCTTAACTGTGTTGCTGCCAAGGATTAAGAAAAGGAACGATAAGAATCGCAAACAAATTGATAGAAACTATGTAAGTACATCTAGACCCGCGTCGGATGCTGGCTTGCACATGCATATCACCATCACCATTTGAATTCATAGATATACGAACATTAACAGTGAGAGGCAGCTTTAGTAGCATGCAATTCATGTTATGATCATGCAATATACTGTGTCCATGTACATGCATGCGCCTGCGTACACAATTATACAGGATGCACATTTGACAGACCTTCACGGTTAATTAACCGATTCACATCAAACATTCCTTATATTTACATTATTTTCAGAACATTGTTAAAAAGTAACAATTCTAATATGATCAACGAATTGTGCAAATCATTATTTCCCGACATAGGAACGGTAAAGCTTCTGACAAACTTCCGCGTTTTGTAAGTAAATTGTCAATCGTAATCATGTTTTTATTAATACGATTTCGACCGTACAAAGTAGATTCTTCCTAATACGGATATAACATCTGTTTATAGTTTAATATATGTTTTATATAATAATAATTTACAAATAATAAAACAATAAATGTCCATTTAAATAAACTCAGTCTTACGTCTAATAAAATACAATTTTAAAACCTATCTCAATTTCAAACCTGTACAAATGATGAAAAACGCTGTTAACTTTAATTTTGTTCAGATTAATAAACACGATGGAGATAAAAACAGATGACCTTGATGATGTTATGACGTGACAACAAAAGAAAGACGATTGCGGTTTTCTTTGTTTGAAAAATAACTCGCTGCGCAGCGTGAGGTCAGCTCTTACATGCATGTTTGTAATGACAATTTGAGTGCTTTAATTAACTTTTCACATGACCGAAGACATCAATAAACATCATTTCGCGGAACAACTTAAGACAACAATAATTTATTTGGTTACTAGAGTATGAAGAAATAAAGTCTTTCTTGCCGGATACCACGTTTAAAGCAACACCATCAAGTTGGGATGTAGACTTGCAATTATTCCTTCGATTAAAGTTCTGTTCAGATTGTTCACAGTCAAGCGAGTAGTTATTCGACTATTTTATGTTTATACCCTCATAACACATTTTATGTTACAATTTATACACATTTCCAATGGTAAATGTCAAAAATGCATTAATTATAAAATATTAAAATGCGACTAGATGACGCCAGAATGGGAGAAAGGCGCAGTGGGTCTTTAATGTCACGTCACTATGTTGCTGTTAGTGCTAGATTCGCTGTATCCTATCCGTAAAAGAAAATAAACGAACGTTTAAGAAAAGAAATATCACTAGTAAAATTCCTTCCCGTTAACTTGCAAATAAAAAAATCGCAAGAAGAGCACGCGCTGTCTGCGTCATTAAGTTAGTATATCGGAAAATGAAAGTTTTTTTCTGTATTAAGTTCATTGCAGAGATTACTATTCGAATTTGAATAACTATACCTATATGTTGACTTTTTTAACATTTGTTCGATCCTGTTTTGTGAAATGATAGGTCTCATTAACATTTGTTTACATGCGTAAATATTTAGTACGGCTGTGTCAAGCTTTAGGGGATACAGCATAAGGTGAACTGAAAGATGTACATCACAAAAATTGTAAAGAAGACAACAGTAGAACGACTATGTTAATTTAACTGTTAGTAAATAACAAAACCGGTCTATATTAATTAAAATATATTAAAGTACTTTGTACGTCCGTCTGTTAATATAAGAGAGCACAATATCCGACGGTTTTGGTAACTACGTGCCTTGGTCATGTCATACTATTTGTTAATAGATGATTGTAGCTTGCAGTGTTATATTTGTGTAAACCTTGAACTACATCAATCTGGACACGTGCATTGTACACTATTCCACACGTGCATTGTACACTATTCCATTAACATCCGTTGGTAAATAACACAAAATAAACACATGTACATATATTACAATTCCTACTGCACGTTATTTAGAAATAGATTATTGACTTGCTTAATCCAATTAATACAGTCTTGTTCTTTTCAACATGGCAACTTACTATCACATATAATTGATTTTGCCTTTTAGTTTATAAAAAAATAAGGTAGTCAATTAAAGTTTCTTGTCATACTGTAAGTGGTATCACCAGCATGAAGAACATGCAACTGCCAATACAGAAAATCTTAATAAAAGGTATATATATGAATTTTTCAGAAATGAAAGTGAAAAATCTAGTGCAACAAGATCTTTAAAACTAATGTTTCATAAATAATAATCAATTTATCGTATAATATTGAAACATAATTCTATCACTTAATCAAAAATGCAGTTTTAAAAAAGCAATAGTTTTACAAATGTGTGGCTATATATATATATATATGTTTCGACATCAAACAGCGCAGCTACAATAAATGCGATATATCTGATCTGTTGGTGCCTGGAAGCTGTAGGCTACATACCATGGCAAATGGACGTATGACTGTGAATAAACCAAATCGCAAATTCCATTAATGTTAAAAAGTGGCAATGTTAAAAATATAAAAAAGAAAGAATAAAATAGTGATTACCTTATATGCTATTTTCAATTTAATATAAATATTGTAAATGTAAATTCCGCTAACAACAAACGTGGAAAAATAAATAATAATAATTGTCATTTAGGGAATATGCCTAATATAGAAAAGAAAGAAATTAATTTTGTACATTTAATTCATTTATGATAGGTTCTCATACAGTACATATGTCCATTTTATACCATATGTGATGTGTATTTAAATAGATGCATTGTGCGTATTTTTACAAAAACTATTGCCGTATTGCATACTACAGAGAATAATTTGAAAATCTTTAATGAATTATACATACATACCTATTCGTTGTCGCTCTTTATTAAGACAAAATAGTAAACAGATAAAAGGTCAAGATATTTTAGTTTCAAAGCAATATTTAAATATATATTAAATCAATCGTCAATCAATATTTAAAGAAATCGAGCAAAGTGTTAATAATTACATGACATAGAAGAAAAACGGCAGAATACAACACAGATAGATTATAGAGAACGAGGTGAAGTCAGTAAGTTCCCAGGCTATCTAAAGGCTATGAAAAAGTTATGAAAATTCCACAAGAAAGAGAAATCACTAACCAATGCAGCTGTAAAAAATGTTATGATACAATTTATACTTACCACACTAACCGAAGAAGGACCTTGGGGACCAGGTACGGAACAATTTGACTTCGTGTTGGCGTCATCTTATGTCAACAAAGAAATTAAACTGTTCACTCTTAGACCGCTTCTTACATGTTTCCTTGCTTTTCTCAGGTAAAAGTCGTTCTATTTACTCGGGGCAAATATTTTATGTTTCCTGAAATAGCTGTAAACACGATTATTAAGCCCAAATGAAACAAGCCGTAAGTAAGTTAACTGACTAGAAGGACTACCTCTAAATTTGGTTTATTGTGCAATACTTCTTGGGAAACCATGCATCCGTTATTGGCTAAGTGTTGAATTTAAAAAGCAATACTCAAAGAATGTTTACTTGTACACACTCTACTATCTGTCTTTATATAACAGTTTAGCTTCAGTATGGCAGACATATCAGGCACACAATTGTCAAATATACGTAGATTTATAAACTTTTATTTAATGTGTTTAAAATTGTAGGTGTTGTTATCAAATTTCGGCGTAGAACCGTGGTGAAATCGGACCAAATGAGGAAGGAACCGTGCATTGCAAAGGGCACAGACATTATAATGCACCGTTTTGCTAATGGTGTCACAGATAGTTTATGTCAACTTGTACATGTTATTTTTAGACACAGTATGACCATGTGATCTGCTGTAAATGCATGGCTGGAATACTTAAATGCTTTAAAGAAAAACTTACTACTTCAAAAATCTAAATATAAGACATGTCATAGAACTAATTAACTACACCTCGTAGAAACCATATTTTAAGGTACATGTAAACGGTATTAATTAGTTATAAGATTAGAACACCCAAACAATTTACATTCAAACCAGCACATACAATAGGAAAGCAAATGTGTCTGTGTTTAAAAATAAAAGATACGTGTTTAAAAAAATGTATGCTGTTATATTTTACTTAAAACAAATGGAATGCCAAATATGTTTATTTAAAAGTAGTTAGTGCAGTTGAATAACATCTCATACAATGTTATCGGGATGAAAGGATCACACAAAACTAGAATCAACAGCAAATTAGGAGAGCCATTTCAGAACGACGTTAAGACGCCTAACTAACATAATAACTTAAACACAGATACATCCATTGTCTTAAATGTAGAGAAATAAAGACCACTGACTTACACTTGTTTGACTGGCAGTTCGATGTTGATTCCTCTATCCACCCAGAAAGGCCACAGTGTGTAGTCTGTAACGAGAGAAAGCACATCTTAGAGTTTAATCTGAAGTAATCATGCACTATTTGCTATCATAATATCTTTCTAATGACTGCCTTTACCGTAGTCTGATTCAGTCACAGCCTTACATTATGATCAAATCGATCACTTTAACAACTTCATATTTAAATGAATAAGTGTTTTAAAGTCCTTGCAAAAATGATAAAGAGCATGTTCTAACTATAACAGCAATATAATTAATGAGTTATCTCTTCTTGATTCATAATGTCGCTGAAGATTGAGTGAACATATTAAACAATAGCTAACTTCAGAAGTTTGTTTATTGGGTTTATCGTCCCACCAACAGTATTTCAGTCATCTGGAGACGGTGTTCACTTGAAGCAGATATAGTGCTGCCTTCACTGTGTATAGCATGCCGTGAACACCTGGCATGATACCACACGCAGTCATATTATCTTGACACCGGGCCAACCAGTCGTGGAACTACCCTTATATTTGCTTAAGCGTTAGCAAGGGAGCTATACCACTACCATTTTTAACGACTTTGGTATGTTGCGGGCCGGGATCGAACCTGGGGCCTCCCGTATCGGGAGCCGACGCTCTACCGATTGCGCTACCAGGTCCGGTCACTTCAGAAGTGATAAAAAAGAAAGAACATATTGGCCATATAAATTGTATGTGTACAGAAAAAAAGTGTTTTCTTTTCATTTTAAAGGCAACCCTTAACGTGTCTCATCCGAACAGTCAGCACCCGCAGAGCAAGAACCATACACCTAAGAAACAATAACATACACAATACTGCCAGTGTGTATTGATATTCTACAAACAAGATTTGTACAGACCCCATATTCATAGACTAAAAAAACTTAGTCTGGTTATAACTTACATTACTGCCGCCATCATTTACCATTGTTATTACATTCTGTGCACAGTATGCTTAAGTTATTGCTGCCAAAAACGGACTTAATAATAATAGCGATGCATTATCATAATATTTATTACTTTTCATAAGTAAACGCGCAATATATGTCACTGCCCGGACTTTCTGTACGAGTGGAAAGGTTTCAAAAGGACGTATACAATGTAACCTTAATACCACCTTGGAAATCCATCCCCCCCCCCCCCCCCCGTCATGTCATCGATTGTTGGGTTAATCGCACTTTATGCGTAAGAAAGTCGTATTTTAACTCGTAACATTAGTTGATTGTACAGCATTGAGTTCTAGATAGTAGCTCATGTTCTAGACCAGCTCATGCACCTGGCCAGGTTACAAATCTGCTATTCCTGACATATCTTAGCTACATCTAGACCAGCCCAGAAACATATCAAACATCAGCCAATAAAAGCACAATTTGACAACGTGAAACGTCAGTCAAAAAATAGAAATAGAAACGTAAACACATTAGGTGCCCAAAGAAAACATTTGATCAACGTTTGCTTGAGTTTTATTTTATTTAAAAAATTATTTAAAGAAACGATATTTTGTATGAAACCACACTCATGTACATTTGTATAATTAAGTTAAACGAAGCCCATATAATATCAATCCTAATTACTATTTGCTGCATTATTCAGCATGGTAATTATCTAATATCTTTGATATTGCTGTTTAAGTGTGACAGTGATTGATGTCCATTGACAGATAAACGTTGAACGAATTCCTTTTGATGATAGTGTCAATTACCCAATAGTCCTGAAGTATAACACTTGGAATAAAATAAGGTAAACATTTCCGCAAATAATTGTTCAAGTATGACTTCCGACCCTATGAAGCAGAATTTCGTATAGTTAAAGTGTAATGTAATAACAAAGTTTAAGAGATTCTGCCCACCCGTTTTAATGCTTTCGGTCACAGTTACATTTCCCTACATACCCTAAAGGCATAACGTATCAGCTATAAAAAATGTACAGAAGATAATTCCTAACCCGCGATGCCTACAGAATCCTATGCACCAAAACAAATTACGAAAACGGTCGATAAACAGAAGCACGTGCAGCAGCAATAACACGCGTCTATTGTAAACACATGCTGTGCATGGTTTTGAAGATTTTTTGTTGCAACCCTCGACTGTATTATTTTGTGCTTCATTTCAGCGCTCTCCTAATGGAGTGTGTATTATATTGAAATTACAACTGCTGAAATAAAGAGAACATGCAACCTCTGAAATTATGATAATAATATTTTATTTACAGACGAACTTATTTACTATGCAACAATGCTAGATTTAGAGGTTAATACTTTTATATTGTAGAGTGAAGCAATGACATAAATATACTGAGAACTCTGCCACACACGCACAATATATATTACGTACGTTTTTACTTCAGCAAGGAAATATTTGAATCATAAAGTTTCCTACTGTTACGTTTATTGATTACATAATTAAATTAAATATTTGGTCTGCATAAACCTTTACAGAACACAATGACTGTGGAAACAAGCATTATAAAAACTAGATCAAATAAATCTTGTTTTTTTTTAAAAGAAAATATTTCTTATTTAGTTCAATGGAATTTTAATAGACCAGAAGGTCTGTTGTTTTAAGGCCAATTTATATATGCCTTATCTACATCAGTGGATATTTATATACGTCTTTCTTTCAGCTTTGTTTCAAAGAGATAAAACTTAAAGATTGCACTATCAACTGACTGAGTTGGGTGGGCTTTGTGTGTGGTAACAGCTAATTGGTCTATTTTGTGACATAAGATAGGCCACTCTGTCAAAGTGACTTGAAGAACCTTTTAGTGAAATAATTAGGAATGGTTGTTAATAAAGAGGTAACTATGCTTTTTTACTAATGCGATATTAAAGAAATGATACTTCAATGATCCATTCAAGTCACATATAAACTAAGATGCAGTTATGCACCAAAAAATGAATATAGAATATTTCTACAGTCGGTTTATTTTTGTTGCCAGCCAAAACCTATGAGAGATAAACCTTACCTTAAAGACCTCATCCGACAGTTTGGACCAAATATTTTCTTTAAATTACCAATTAAGTCATTATAACCGGCAAAATGTTGTCCATTGGTGCCCTAGATCTATGCAAATAGCGAAGCAGAAATGCCCACTCATCTTTGCAAACAGGTTTTTTTCTATCTAAGCCACGCTGCAGAAATAGCTATTTTTAAACTAAGGAAACACGTGGCAACTTACTTTTAAGACTGTGCTATATTGTCATCATGGTAGTCCACCCTAACGTCGGTAACTACTTTTAGCAGAGATAACCATCTTACTTATTTTTCGATTTGAAAAGAATAAACGCTTAATGTGATGTTTTCGCGATCTGTAAAGTCTTATAATATAGGCAGTGTTCAAAATTGTGTTCAAACTAAAATATGAGTTTATGCAAAAATAATGCATACATTCCCAGAAATCGGTGAAAAAAATATTACCTGCATTTGATATACGTGTCGGATAGCACCTTTAACTCACCGAAATATCAGAAATGTCAGACATTTGTCAAACGTCAAAAGATGGAAGGAAAAGAAAGTTAATTTCGCACACATGCCATAAGCATTGCGGTTTCGAATCGGAACTAATTAGATAGCATCTTCACTGCTTTCACTTGCAATCATTTGTTCAATTAAGGTGAAATGCAAGGTATCCATGCATAGAGTTTTAAGGCAACCGTAAGCTATTTGATCTTCATTCTTGATGGAACTTTAGATATGTTCTATAACAGGCTTGCTATGATATAATGCTGTCTTCAAATTAAGTATGGTTATTTTGGTACTTGTATTACTAAAATCAAATGCAGAGTTAATGAATCCGTGTCTCCACAGAATAAGTAGGATCCCAGAATGGTATTCTCGGTGTCGACATAATGTGGTTTTAATTGTCAAACAATCTTTCTAGTGTTGTTATTTCTTGACGGTTGTTTGTCAGTAATGGTGCCAATGCGATTTCATCGTAAGTCGGCGCTTCGATAATCAGGGCTGAGAAAAACATAAAACAACAACGAAATAAAATTGCCATTAGCAAATGTTAAGTTGGAGAGGCATGCTTTATCACTCTCTACAGACCTCACAACAAGGGTTATTCGCATTGCAAGGTGTCATATAAAGTTGAGATACATTCAAAGTTGATGGAATTCTTTTAGCAGTAAGATGAATATCTGTTAACAAAAGAATGTGTAAAACAACCGTACAATGACATTACAAACAAGTCTACACTTGACATCTATGACTGTACCGGTATAGTATACGCAAAAAAATGCCTAATGTAAGCGTTAAAAGGAAAATATAACCGAATTGCTATCAGCTCTCGATTCTAAATCTTAAATAATTTCTTGTTTACACCTTTGGAATGTACAAAAATGTATATAAAGGGGTAGGGACAACAACGACAATAACAACTTGATAATTCTTATCACACATATAGTCAATTTTCTACGGCTAGACGCAATAATAGAATTATGATCAATTGATTCAAAAACAGGTTAACAATTATTTTAAATAGGGACACATTTGGCAAAGTGATATAACTATGAGGTTAAATTTAATTATTTTATTAGTCATTTTTCAGTATGTTTTTCAGAAAAAAAAGTCTCTTACATATTTTGTAACACACTTATTAGCCGAATGCCAATTTATTTCTCAAAAGCATTTGTTTAAAACGCATAATTGATATATTGAGGACTTTTGACTATATTTTTGTCTAACATCACAAATAAAAACATGAAAACATCTTTGAAAAAGTATGATACACATTTTATATATTAAGAACAAATTACATCACTGAAGATGCATAAAATTCAACAACCAAGATTACAATAGAGGACACGTCTGTCGCTGCACCTTGAGCAGCGCTTCCTATAATAGGTTTAGCGCAAATTTTGTTGTATCAGTTATTGCTTTGGTCAATATGTCCTACGCTAGTGACACGTTTCACATTGTGGTATACTTTACTTTGGAGTATCCAACGCTGATGGCACGTTTCATATAATGAGGTATATGTTAAAATTACATTGGTGTGTCCTTGCACTAATGACACATTTTACATTATATCTTATATGTAATTATTTTATGTTGGTGTGTCCAATGTTGACGACACGTTTAACATTATGAGATATGTAGGCATTAATTACGTTGGTGTGTCCTTAGCTAACGAGACGTTTGACATTATGAGATATGCGTTATAAATTACGTTTGTAAGTCCAGAGCTAATAAAACGTTTGGCATTATGTGATATGTGTTTTTAATTACGTTTGTATGTCCAGGGCTATCGAAACGTTCTAAATTATGTGATATGTGTAATTTATTAGGTTGGTGTATTCAGAGCTAATGAAACGTTTGACATTATGTGATATGTGACATTAATTACGTTTGTGTGTCCAGGGCTATCGAGACGTTTGACATTATGTGATACGTGGCATTAATTACGTTTGTGTGTCCAGTGCTAACGAGACGTTTGACATTATGTGATATGTGACATTAATTACGTTTGTGTGTCCAGGGCTATCGAGACGTTTGACATTATGTGATATGTGACATTAATTACGTTTGAGTGTCCAGAGCTAACGAGACGTTTGACATTATGTGATATGTGACATTAATTACGTTTGTGTGTCCAGTGCTAACGAGACGTTTGACATTATGTGATATGTGACATTAATTATGTTTGTGTGTCCAGAGCTAACGAGACGTTTGACATTATGTGATATGTGGCATTAATTACGTTTGTGTGTCCAGAGCTAACGAGACGTTTGACATTATGTGATATGTGGCATTAATTACGTTTGTGTGTCCAGTGCTAACGAAATGTTTTGTATTATGATGCTTTTGGTATAAATATCGATGGTTTGTACGGCGATAAGGGCACCTTTAACATTATATCATAAATGGCATTAGTTAAACCGATGACACGCTTTACACTATGCGGTACATGTTATTACTTATGTAGGTAGGTCCAACGCTAAAGTATGTTTTAAACTATGTGGTATGTGTTATTAATTGCGTTTCATCGTCTTGGCCCTTGGGAATGTTGCATTCTGTACATCAAAAAGCAAGAATTGTTTAAATCCCATCTCAAACTTGGCACTGTTAATTGGACTTCACCGTGTCCAAGGAAAATAAACACATCCGTGTTGTTTTCTTGCTTCTCAATGTCGTTTAATGCCTAAACGTTTTACACGTAGTTGGGCGAGAAAAAAGAAAGGAAATAGATTCTTAGTCTGCCAGGAATTCCTAATGAATGTATCTAGCATTAGAAAAAACACAAGTACTCTCTATATTTTATTCAAAGAACGGCATTAGGTTAATTTGTAATGGTGACAAGTTGCTTTATTTTTTATCAGAACAGATGGATTATCTTTGTTCAACGTTTCATTGTATAAATAATACTGATACTGACACATTCCTTCAAGAGTCTGTCTGTTCTTTTCGAGTGTTTTTATAACTTGCATTTGAAAAATAACACTATTCTCCAGAAACTTCAAAATGGCACAACATAGTCATTAAAGCCTCACTCGAAAAGGCAAAAACCTGCATTAGAAATAATGAATTTCAAACAACAAGTTAATACTGGCTTACTCAAGCCCGATTAAAAATGTAACATGCCATAGCTAGTACCTATCTGAAATGGAATTTTTAAAAGCAGACGTTAAAAAGAACAGTTATCCTATATAGACACTAATTATTCTTGTAACAAATGAAGGCAAAGCTTTTAAGAACAACGTACAATAGTAACTACATTCATAACATTGTGCACACTTATTCAAACCAGTATTAAAACTATTAAAATTCCGGTAGTCAAGATTTCAACTGCAAAATACCTGCAGTAAGTAAGACCACATGACGGTCGATTTTATGGGGAATTACAAATCTAGTCTTTGCTTACCAACGATAATATCTCTGTGCATATGTGCTTGTAGTTGTTTTAAGATACGTCTTTCACTTTCCCAACAGCTTGTGGCGATATATTTCATTGTGTTAACTCTGCAAGTTTCATTGCTTTTCTTCATGACATCAATGACGCATCTTTGGCATTCTCCTGCAGTTGTGATCGAGTGGTGGGGAGTTGATACGCAATACAACTGGGCACGTACAGACGGTATTCACAACATCAAAACTTTAGTGCCATACTGATGCCTTATTATGGAAGGGAAGTGATTTTATATAAAGATCAACTTGGTATTAAAATCATCCTGCAGAAAACAATACACTTGTTTCAGGGTCATAAACCACCTAATCTTAATGTTACTGGTAAACACGATATGTTTTGTACATAATATATAAGATACTATGTTGTTGCCAAAATGCCTAAATATTTGTTGTTCAGTTGAAACAAACGTTTTTGTCTGTATAAATGGCATGTAAAAAAGATCGCATTCATGACAGCTTTGGTAAGAATCGGTACTCATGGTATTTGGTCGTTAATCTGAGCAAATGGTACATATTGTTCACGAACAACCAACGCTTTATTGGCAGTAATTGACCGATCCGCCATCACGCCGGAGGAAAATTATTTTCCGGGCGTGTCATTTTGTACACAGCCACTTGTTAACCGTTGACATCTCCAGCAGAGGGCAGGTGATCTAAAGTGACTTCTAGATCAACGTTTTATAAGTGATTTACGGTACATAGTGTTTAGGAATATATGCCCAAATACAACTGTGTATATATTTTTATTTATATTGATATTCCAGATCTTTGCAAAAAACGTTGTTTTTGAGATTTAAAATAGAAAACATGACATAGTCCTATGACTACTGCAGCATGCATTAAAATTTGAAGAGGCACAGGAGAAAGGTATCCACATGCTAGTCAGATGTAAAAAATACAACAAAACTGTAACGAGATATAATACAATATAGAGCAAAACCTACATTTACCGCCTTGGAACATGGGCCGACTGTATTGCTTAAACCAGTTATTTAGAGATCTAACCTTGCATTTCCTGAGGAGTTTTTCAAATTCAAGGCAGTAAGAAAAAGACTTATTCCTCCGAAACAAAACTATACATGCGACGACGACTCCCTGATCCAGGTCATAACGTCATTAAGAAGAAAGTAGCGACGCCATTAATTTAAAATGTCTACATTGTATTTGGGTGAGAGGTCTTAAGAGAAACAAGTTCAGAGGAGAAATAAACTGTTTGAAGCTACAATGTTCAAATGACATTGTAATCCCAAACGCCATAAATCTGTGCGAAGTGAGGAAACATTGGGACAGGTGAAATTTGTAATTAGAAAAAACGCTGCAAGGGTCCTTAAGCGGACTCAAGAGAGATGCTACGAACACGTGTCCAGGTGTTTACAGAATGTGAAACTATGTTGTTAATTTACTCTGTACACAATATTCGCATACGAAATATGAATACATCCAAAACATGATTACATGTTTTAAAATATTAACAATCATTAGACAAAACCACAAACATTTTTAAATTTACAAACAATTAACAATTACTTAACAAAAATGAGGTAATAAGTGTACACTGAAGAAAACTCAGACCAGAGTAACGGGACTTTCAAATACTATATTTGTCTATACGATTTTTGTAGTAGTTTTATTGACCCAATGTTGTACAGTCCAGAATTGTCATAAACATTTTACAATATTTCACAAGAAATTGCGAACTGCATGTCTAAAAGAGTAAATAGTTCTGAGAAATAGATGAGTTGCTAGACCCGACACAAAAAAGGTATCGATACTCTGCAACATCTGTTAATGATTGTCAATGGTGCTACTTGTACGACTCAGTGGTAGATAAATTAGTCCTTTGGTTTTTGTAGTTGCTGTAAACGCATTCAACGAAACAAATGTTATTAGCAGCTTCATTCGCAGGTACAAGACAAAATTATCATAAATATTCTGACAGACTGTTTTTGGTGCTTAAATAAAATTATTTTTAGGTAAGCTATAAGGACGGTATAATTTTACTTTAATTGTAGGATTTTGTTAAATATATTATTATCTTGAAAGACATTGGGTAAGTCGATGAAATAAATGTATATGTGCATGTTTCTAATGTATTTTATTTTAGTGAAACAGAGTCATTGTTGTAACTGTTTATCAAAACGAGGTTTTAAAGCACGGTTAGTGTAATTTTAATTTTAGAACTAACTTTTTATAAAGATACATAAAATAAAGATGCATGCCAGAGATATAAAAAAAGAGTGGTCAGATTTGAAGTAGAACCTTTTTGGCTTCTTTTAAATTTAACAATATGTGTTTTGTTTTATCATAAAATAACGTTTTTAAAATAAATAATTATCCAATTTGTGTTTAGAAAACAACTTTCAGTCTAAATAGTGGGCAAAGACTTATACGTTTCTTTTTTGTTTGTATTATAGTTAAAACAATTCTTAATATAGACACATTTATTATGAAAAGCCCGGAACATACTGTCAGGAATTGTGTTTATCAGTTTATCCTTGTCCGAAAATTACAGGTTTTCTCGTTCTGTATAACGCCCTTCGGTGAAAATAAATGGAAATAAAGAGGCACAAGGATTACTGAGTTACATAAAAGATTAAAGGAAGATATGGCTGTCTTGGCTTTCTATATTGTTACAATAATTTCATGTCAAAACATCCAAGTTTTGATGGAGTCTGTTCTCTCAAAAGTCGAAGTGTGCTTGACCTTGTTCTATCGTTTCGACAATAGGGTAAGGTATAGCGTAGATTCAGACGAATGCTACACTTCTATGTTTTGCAAGCGAGACATGGAAGTGTACGTCTACATTTTAGCATGCTACATATTTTCTTCTAGCTAAGTTATAGCGAGAAGGTAAAACAATGCAATGCTTAATGTTTAGGAGGATATGGAATACCCATTAATGTCTATCCTATGCGACAAACATTTGACTGTTGTCAGAAACCCGTGGTTCATTGAATAGCTGCTAGATATAGAGCAGCTTACAGCGGCCACCGTGTGAGAAAATGGAACACTATTTTCAGTCAACAACAACAATTAACTTGAAAAACAAGAAGAAATAGTCATTAAACCAGCAGAAATGGGGACAGGAGAAGTAGAATTCAATCAATAATAGCAGAATTTGTTTTATAAACAGCAATGACAATGAATGCTCTAAATGCTAGAACTCAAACAATCTTTATTTTGACAGAAAACAGAATGTTACAAAATAAACACAAACATTGCATTAGATAAAAGCCAAAGGTGAACCGACATTTATATGACGACTTACTCTAAACAGCATGTATTGATAAATATTAAGTAATTCGTCTCTTATCAAATATCTTTCTCTGAAGTGTTTTACTTATATATTTTTTTCTAATTTTAAAATAATGCTCATAGTTTGCATTATAACCAAAGCTCAACTCTCATATGTGTCGTTTTGACTTTGACTGCAGGATGGAACGACTTTTAGGATTTTTCGATGGCGTAATTCTAAGCGACCTAGGGTCCAACATTGATTGCAGAATTGGACCACCTTAGTGACAGTTGGATGATGTTGTCAAAGCGACATAAATGTCTGATTTTCTGCAAAATAGCACCATCTTCACGATTGTCTGATCGTGTTTATCTAAGCAACTTGATGGTCTGACTTTGACTGCAGGATGTGTTAACCTTCAAGATTGTTTGATCGTGTTATCTGACCTGATCTTGTACCAACAACTATTACTGGCACGAGGAGGTGCTGCCCTGGTGGCTGCACAATCTAAATTTCATTGAGGTTTAAATGTTCACCTGCAAAATTAATCACTTTTAACCCGTAACAAGATGTTAGAAGGAATTCCAAAAAAGTGACATTGGAAAACAAGCGCACAAAAGCGTGAAATTACAGGGCTGCTAGCGTGTTCATTTCCCTGCCTAATGAACATCTTGGAACAAATTTGATTTATGTTGTATAGTGATCCCGAATTCCACAACTGTTTGTGATTATTGATAAATGCTGATACATATGGCCAGTGATGTTAGCTAAGATACTGAGATAAATTGCATCTGATAGGCTCTACGTTTAATCGTTGTTTCACATTTCTAGTCTTGATTAGGATCCAAAACAAAAATATCTAACAAAAGACATGGGGCGTATTTTGTTTCTAAAAACAAGATACCACGAAAGATTATACTATAAAATACGGTTCATCTTTTCAATAGCTTATGAAGATAATTGAGATTTTTGAAACAGGCACTTGAGATCATTACAGATGTAACGGAATCCAATATTTGCCAGTGGATTTTCGGAGCCAAACTGATTATTTAAAAGCCGACAAGTTGCAGTCTCGATTATTATGCTAATTTAACTTAATTGTTGTTCTAATGGAAAGTTTTGCAACAGATAATATAATGCCGGTTTCATCGTTTACTGAAATAAACTAGTAGTTTAGGTTTTTGGCAAACAATTTCCATCCTTAACAATCTTAGCACAAATGCACCATAACGATTATATCTTTAATGACGAATGTAAATGAATACTAAATTGCAGATGGACTTTAAGTAATTCTAATGTTAGAATATGACGAAGGCAAAGCACTGTAAAGGAATCAGAGAATGGCGACGAAGTCTACCTGATATCATTACACTTTGGAAACAGTTATGGATACAATATTTATCATCTCACCCAAATATAATGTGAACAGTATTGCCACCCCAGTCGGCTCTTTTGTTAACTCTCCAGTCGGCCTTTTTGGTTGACTGTCCAGTCGTCCCTTTTGTTGACTCTCCAGTCGACCCTTTTGTTGACTCTCCAGTCGACCCTTTAGCTGACTCTCCAGTCGGCCCGTTTGTTGACTCTCCAGTCGGCCCTTTTGTTGACTCTCCAGTCGGCCCTTTTGCTGACTCTCCAGTCGGCCCGTTTGTTCACTCTCCAGTCGGCCCTTTTGTTGACTCTCCAGTCGACCCTTTTGTTGACTCTCCAGTCGGCCCTTTTGCTGACTCTCCAGTCGACCCTTTTGTTGACTCTCCAGTCGACCCTTTTGTTGACTCTCCAGTCGGCCCTTTTGTTGAATCTCCATTCGGCCCTTTTGTTGACTCTCCAGTCGGCCCTTTTGCTGACTCTCCATTCGGCCCTTTTGTTGACTCTCCAGTCGGCCCTTGTGTTGACTCTCTAGTTGGCCCTTTTCTTGATTCTCCAGTCAGCCTTTTTGTTGACTCTCCAGTCGGCCCTTTTGTTGCCTCTCCAGTCGGCCCTTTTGTTGACTCTCCAGTCGGCCCTTTTGTTGACTCTCCAGTCGGCCCTTTTGTTGACTCTCCAGTCGGCCCTTTTGTTGACTCTCCAGTCGGTTCTTTTGTTGGTTCTCCAATCGGCCCTTGCCATTTTGTTGACTCTCCAGAAGGCCCTTGCCCTTTTGTTGACTCTCCAGTAGGCCCTTGCCCTTTTGTTGACTCTCCAGTCGGCCCATCCCTTTTGTTGACTCTCCAGTCGGCCCTTGCCATTTTGTTGACTCTCCAGTCGGCCCTTTTGTTGACTCTCCAGTCGGTCCTTTTGTTGACTCTCCAGTCGGCCCTTGCCCTTTTGCTGACTCTCCAGTCGGCCCTTGCCCTTTTGTTGACTCTCCAGTCGGCCCTTTTGTTGACTCTCCAGTCGGCCCTTTTCTTGACTCTTCAGTCGGCCCTTGCTCTTTTGTTGACTCTCCAGTCGGCCCTTTCGCTGACTCTCCAGTCGGCCCCTTTGTTGACTCTCCAGTCGGCCCCTTTGTTGACTCTCCAGTCGGCCCTTTTGCTGACTCTCCAGTCGGTCCTTGACCATTTGTTGACTCTCCAGTCAACCATATTGTTGACTCTCCAGTCGGCCCTTTTGTTGACTCTCCAGTCGGCCCTTGACCTTTTGTTGACTCTCCAGCCGACCCTTTTGTTGACTCTCCAGTCGGCCCTTTTGTTGACTCTCCAGTCGGCCCTTGACCTTTTGTTGACTCTCCAGTCGGCCCCTTTGTTGACTCTCCAGTCGGCCCCTTTGTTGACTCTCCAGTCGGCCCTTTTGTTGACTCTCCAGTCGGCCCTTGACCTTTTGTTGACTCTCCAGTCGACCCTTTTGTTGACTCTCCAGTCGGCCCTTTTGTTGACTCTCCAGTCGGCCCTTTTGTTGACTCTCCAGTCGGCCCTTTTGTTGACTCTCCAGTCGGCCCTTGACCTTTTGTTGACTCTCCAGTCGGCCCTTGACCTTTTGTTGACTCTCCAGTCGGCCCTTTTGTTGACTCTCCAGTCGGCCCTTTTACTGACTCTCCAGTCGGCCCTTTTGTTGACTCTCAAGTCGGCCCTTTTGCTGACTCTCCAGTCGGCCCTTTTGCTGACTCTCCAGTCGGCCCTTTTGCTGACTCTCCAGTCGGCCCTTTTGTTGACTCTCCAGTCGGCCCTTTTGCTGACTCTCCAGTCGGCCCGTTTGTTCACTCTCCAGTCGGCCCTATTGTTGACTCTCCAGTCGGCCCTTTTGCTGACTCTCCAGTCGGCCCTATTGTTGACTCTCCAGTCGACCCTATTGTTGACTCTCCAGTCGACCCTATTGTTGACTCTCGAGTCGGCCCTATTGTGGACTCTCCAGTCGGCCCTATATTTGACTCTCCAGTCGGCCCTTTTGTTGACTCTCCAGTCGGCCCTATTGTTGACTCTCCAGTCGGCCCTTTTGCTGACTCTCCAGTCTGTCCTTGACCATTTGTTGACTCTCCAGTCAACCATATTGTTGACTCTCCAGTCGGCCCTTTTGTTGACTCTCCAGTCGGCCCTTGACCTTTTGTTGACTCTCCAGTCGACCCTTTTGTTGACTCTCCAGTCGGCCCTTTTGTTGACTCTCCAGTCGGCCCTTGACCTTTTGTTGACTCTCCAGTCGGCCCCTTTGTTGACTCTCCAGTCGGCCCCTTTGTTGACTCTCCAGTCGGCCCTTTTGTTGACTCTCCAGTCGGCCCTTGACCTTTTGTTTACTCTCCAGTCGACCCTTTTGTTGACTCTCCAGTCGGCCCTTTTGTTGACTCTCCAGTCGGCCCTTTTGTTGACTCTCCAGTCGGCCCTTTTGTTGACTCTCCAGTCGGCCCTTGACCTTTTGTTGACTCTCCAGTCGGCCCTTGACCTTTTGTTGACTCTCCAGTCGGCCCCTTTGTTGACTCTCCAGTCGGCCCCTTTGTTGACTCTCCAGTCGGCCCTTTTGTTGACTCTCCAGTCGGCCCTTGACCTTTTGTTGACTCTCCAGTCGACCCTTTTGTTGACTCTCCAGTCGGCCCTTTTGTTGACTCTCCAGTCGGCCCTTTTGTTGACTCTCAAGTCGGCCCTTTTGCTGACTCTCCAGTCGGCCCTTTTGCTGACTCTCCAGTCGGCCCTTTTGCTGACTCTCCAGTCGGCCCTTTTGTTGACTCTCCAGTCGGCCCTTTTGCTGACTCTCCAGTCAGCCCGTTTGTTCACTCTCCAGTCGGCCCTTTTGTTGACTCTCCAGTCGGCCCTTTTGCTGACTCTCCAGTCGGCCCTATTGTTGACTCTCCAGTCGGCCCTATTGTTGACTCTCCAGTCGACCCTATTGTTGACTCTCGAGTCGGCCCTATTGTGGACTCTCCAGTCGGCCCTATTTTTGACTCTCCAGTCGGCCCTTTTGTTGACTCTCCAGTCGGCCCTATTGTTGACTCTCCAGTCGGCCCTTTTGTTGACTCTCCAGTCGGCCCTATTGTTGACTCTCCAGTCGGCCCTTTTGCTGACTCTCCAGTCGGCCCTTTTGCTGACTCTCCAGTCGACCCTTTTGTTGACTCTCCAGTCGGCCCTATTGTTGACTCTCCAGTCGGCCCTATTGTTGACTCTCCAGTCGGCCCTATTGTTGACTCTCCAGTCGGCCCTATTGTTGACTCTCCAGTCGGCCCTATTGTTGACTCTCCAGTCGACCCTTTTGTTGACTCTCCAGTCGGCCCTATTATTGACTCTCCAGTCGGCCCTTTTGTTGACTCTCCAGTCGACCCTATTGTTGACTCTCCAGTCGACCCTTTTGCTGACTCTCCAGTCGGCCCTATTGTTGACTCTCCAGTCGACCCTATTGTTGACTCTCCAGTCGGCCCTTTTGTTGACTCTCGAGTCGGCCCTATTGTTGACTCTCCAGTCGACCCTATTGTTGACTCTCCAGTCGGCCCTTTTGTTGACTCTCCAGTCGGCCCTTGACCTTTTGTTGACTCTCCAGTCGGCCCCTTTGTTGACTCTCCAGTCGGCCCCTTTGTTGACTCTCCAGTCGGCCCTTTTGTTGACTCTCCAGTCGGCCCTTGACCTTTTGTTTACTCTCCAGTCGACCCTTTTGTTGACTCTCCAGTCGGCCCTTTTGTTGACTCTCCAGTCGGCCCTTTTGTTGACTCTCCAGTCGGCCCTTTTGTTGACTCTCCAGTCGGCCCTTGACCTTTTGTTGACTCTCCAGTCGGCCCTTGACCTTTTGTTGACTCTCCAGTCGGCCCCTTTGTTGACTCTCCAGTCGGCCCCTTTGTTGACTCTCCAGTCGGCCCTTTTGTTGACTCTCCAGTCGGCCCTTGACCTTTTGTTGACTCTCCAGTCGACCCTTTTGTTGACTCTCCAGTCGGCCCTTTTGTTGACTCTCCAGTCGGCCCTTTTGTTGACTCTCCAGTCGGCCCTTTTACTGACTCTCCAGTCGGCCCTTTTGTTGACTCTCAAGTCGGCCCTTTTGCTGACTCTCCAGTCGGCCCTTTTGCTGACTCTCCAGTCGGCCCTTTTGCTGACTCTCCAGTCGGCCCTTTTGTTGACTCTCCAGTCGGCCCTTTTGCTGACTCTCCAGTCAGCCCGTTTGTTCACTCTCCAGTCGGCCCTTTTGTTGACTCTCCAGTCGGCCCTTTTGCTGACTCTCCAGTCGGCCCTATTGTTGACTCTCCAGTCGGCCCTATTGTTGACTCTCCAGTCGACCCTATTGTTGACTCTCGAGTCGGCCCTATTGTGGACTCTCCAGTCGGCCCTATTTTTGACTCTCCAGTCGGCCCTTTTGTTGACTCTCCAGTCGGCCCTATTGTTGACTCTCCAGTCGGCCCTTTTGTTGACTCTCCAGTCGGCCCTATTGTTGACTCTCCAGTCGGCCCTTTTGCTGACTCTCCAGTCGGCCCTTTTGCTGACTCTCCAGTCGACCGTTTTGTTGACTCTCCAGTCGGCCCTATTGTTGACTCTCCAGTCGGCCCTATTGTTGACTCTCCAGTCGGCCCTATTGTTGACTCTCCAGTCGGCCCTATTGTTGACTCTCCAGTCGGCCCTATTGTTGACTCTCCAGTCGACCCTTTTGTTGACTCTCCAGTCGGCCCTATTATTGACTCTCCAGTCGGCCCTTTTGTTGACTCTCCAGTCGACCCTATTGTTGACTCTCCAGTCGACCCTTTTGCTGACTCTCCAGTCGGCCCTATTGTTGACTCTCCAGTCGACCCTATTGTTGACTCTCCAGTCGGCCCTTTTGTTGACTCTCGAGTCGGCCCTATTGTTGACTCTCCAGTCGACCCTATTGTTGACTCTCCAGTCGGCCCTATTGTTGACTCTCCAGTCGGCCCTTTTGTTGACTCTCCAGTCGGCCCTATTGTTGACTCTCCAGTCGACCCTATTGTTGACTCTCCAGTCGACCCTTTTGCTTGCTGACCCTTCCATGGCGGTAGCTGTTTGGGTTTTCTCTATCTTATATGTTTCCTTATATTTGTGTTATATTTTACATTTGACTAACATTGATTGATAAATTCAAAATTTAATATATGTTGCATTCTTCATAGGCCATGACAGTATATTCTTTGCTTTAAGATAGAAACATACGATGCACGTGCCACTTAACGGCATAAATTACGTAGTCATGTTCCTGAATCTCTTTGGTGCAGACGACTTCAATGCGTGATTTCCTGCATTAAGAAACAGATTGTCTCAACAATAATTAAATCACTCGAGTCACCGAAGAATTGTGTGGAGTTGCATTATGCGCAGATGGAATGTATCATAGTTTATTTCCCCTGTCTATTCTCGATGACTTTAATAAATAGTTAATACAAAATGCAACTCAAAATGGCGTGTTGCATATAGACGACGTACTCGCTCAAGAACATGTTGTATGACTGGAATATAACTTCTAAAATGAATATCTACAAAATATCTATGGAAACATGTCATTAATTATTCAATGCAATGCCGCAATTTGACAGACGTGTGAAAGCATGTCAAAGGTATTGAAGTATAAATGCTTCTTTATCTCATGACTGTTAAAAGAAACACGTGCATTTCTATTTTAACTGTATGATCTGTTCTAAATGTAGTCATCGCAAAACTTACCAAATTAACTTAGCTGCTATTTCTTCTTTGGTAGAATTTGATTGATAGAGAGTGTTGCCTGACTGGAAAAAGATGCGATTATCTATTTGTAAGTGTTTTCTATGCATTACTTCACTCTAAATCCTAAATTTGTATGTCAACGCATTCAAAATTCGATTCGGCATAAAATGATTATAAACGTAATGTTTTTCATTTTTAACCGTCCTAATGTTGCCAGTATATATCTCACATTAAACCATTCATCAAGATTCTCAATAATCTATGGCATAATCCATGTTTTGAAGACAGTTGATATTCAGAATAATTACTAGTAACAAGGATACATGTTAAATTGGACATCAAAGACGACAGATTCGTTTGTCAATTGTATCCATTTTTAAATTTATCCAGCCCCAGACACACCGACTATGCTGATAGTAGACAAGCTGAATGATGACACATTAATGGAGTATGTTGTGATGACACTGTTCCAACAAGTTAAACGTTTCAAACATGTTACTTTAGTAAAACTGAAATAAAACAACTTACACTAACTTTACTCTATACTCCGTCAAAAAGAACCAAACATTCATCCATATTCTTGTCCTTATTATAACTGTTCAACCCTTAAAAAGTGAGTTTTGTTTCTCAATGTTTACATCTTTCTCAATTTGCTAATTAATTACCTAATTAATATTATAATTTAAATTAGATCTTTTCAATTTGTATGACGTATTTTAGTTGGGACTTGCAATACAATCATAATTCGTATTCATGCGCCGAACATAACAGATACAAAGATAGACATCGAAACAACATGGCTTATCAGAAATGGGAAATTATGACGTTATCATACAGTTGTCTGCTAGCCGAGATGTGCACTGAGCTTTCCGGTAATTTCAACTTGCATAGCTCGCTAGGGGTCGCTTCAGAGCCAGTCAGGCGGTCCGATTTCGGGCTCAGGTAAACATTAAAGTTCTATATTAAGCTAATTTCCTTGTCTATCTTTTGATAAGTTCTAGAAAGAAGTGAGATAAGATTTGTTCTAAAAACATGCCTCTGCGCTGGAAATAAGTGCCAGCACATGCCTCATTTGTTACAGGCCACTGGAGGAGTACAGTGTATGTCATACCAGAAAACAGTCGCGGTGACGGCCACTAATGGCCGCCCTAGATCTGCAGTAAATGTTTCTATCTTGTCAATGTCGCAAAATGGGTTATTGCACCAAGTCGCACATATAATATTCCACTTGCATATTTTATACAGCATTATGTTTTAAAATTTACACGATGCTGAGCGAATAACGAAGCATTATAACTAGCGTTTATATATTCACAAAGATGCAAGGGGTGGTTGACTGAAATGTTGTTATTATTGTTTTCTTTGAAATAAATGACCAAGACAATTGGGTGGGAGTGGAGGCGTTCACAGCATATAGGCAATCTTCGGTAAATCACGGGCCTGTTTGAAATACGGAATGTACTCAGTGTTATTTAAACGAATGATTGACCGTTTGTAGAAAATGTCAAACAATCTACGCGAATCCATTTAGTAAATCCGTTAAAAGGTGAGGTAGAGAGATAGTCACTATCTGTGTTCGTAATGGTTCTCATAAAAACACAAATCAAGAAGCTTGATACAATCAGCGGCTACCTTGTCAGCATGCTGACAAGGTAAACACCTAGAGAAAAGTACATTATTGGACGTACGAAAAAACGGACAGGGGAATAAGGTCGTTGCTATATTAATAAGTTACTTGGCTTTTTTGTTTACCCACCGGAAGAGCTTTATAATAACTAGATGTACAACTATATAATTTAGCCCTGGAGTTGTATACATTCTTAATTATGATATGATCAGTTATTCGCTTTAACCGCGTGTTATTGGAACATTACATTAAACCTTCAGAGATAACCAGCATTGCGATAAAAAGGGTGGGTGAGGTATCTGATGAAACCAGGATTACGTATCGTGGCATTTATCGTAACAAACACAAGACAACTACGACAGAAAGGCGAAAACAATATGAGAATTAACTTACTTCTATCGCATCGAACTGCTATTTTAAGCGTCAGTCAGTCACGAAGATAAGTTTGTATCATAAATAGCTGTATAATCAGTGGAGTTTATCAACAGACGCTGTAATAGTCCCCCGCATCAAAAACTCGAACAAAAAGATAAAACATTCAGCAGAATTTTTAATTAGTCTGTTTCACATTTTGTACAGTAGGTAATGAGAGACATATATACTGTTACTGAAGATTATCAGCCATGTACATATCGTATAAAGGATGCCTTTTGGTAACTGAGTGTGTCATCACATGTTCATATCGTATTAAGGATGCCTTTTGGTAACTGAGTGTGCCATCACATGTTCATATCAGTATTAAGGATGCACTTCTGGTAACTGAGTGTGCCATCACATGTTCATATCGTATTAAGGATGCCTTTTGGTAACTGAGTGTGTCATCACATGTTCATATCGTATTAAGGATGCCTTTTGGTAACTGAGTGTGTCATCACATGTTCATATCGTATTAAGGATGCCTTCTGGTAACTGAGTGTGCCATCACATGTTCATATCGTATTAAGGATGCCTTTTGGTAACTGAGTGTGTCATCACATGTTCATATCGTATTAGGGAGGGCTTCTGGTAACTGAGTGTGCCATCACATGTTCATATCGTATTAAGGATGCCTTCTGGTAACTGAGTGTGTCATCACATGTTCATATCGTATTAAGGATGCCTTCTGGTAACTGAGTGTGCCATCACATGTTCATATCGTATTAAGGATGCCTTTTGGTAACTGAGTGTGTCATCACATGTTCATATCGTATTAGGGAGGACTTCTGGTAACTGAGTGTGCCATCACATGTTCATGTCTTATTAAGGATGCCTTCTGGTAACCGAGTGTGCCATCACATGTTTATATCGTATTAAGGATGCCTTCTGGTAACTGAGTGTGCCATCACATGTTCATATCGTATTAAGGATGCCTTCTGGTAACTGAGTGTGCCATCATATGTTCATATCGTATTAAGGATGCCTTTTGGAAACTGAGTGTGCCATCACATGTTCATATCGTATTAGGGAGAACTTCTGGTAACTGAGTGTGCCATCACATGTTCATATCGTATTAGGGAGAACTTCTGGTAACTGAGTGTGCCATCACATGTTCATATCGTATTAGGGAGAACTTCTGGTAACTGAGTGTGCCATCACATGTTCATATCGTATTAGGGAGAACTTCTGGTAACTGAGTGTGCCATCACATGTTCATATCGTATTAGGGAGAACTTCTGGTAACTGAGTGTGCCATCACATGTTCATATCGTATTAAGGATGCCTTTTGGTAACTGAGTGTGTCATCACATGTTCATATCGTATTAGGGAGAACTTCTGGTAACTGAGTGTGCCAACATATGTTCATATCGTATTAAGGATGCCTTTTGGTAACTGAGTGTGTCATCACATGTTCATATCGTATTAAGGATGCCTTTTGGTACTGAGTGTGCCATCACATGTTCACATCGTATTAAGGATGCCTTTTGGTAACTGAGTGTGCCATCACATGTTCATATCGTATTAAGGATGCCTTTTGGTAACTGAGTGTGTCATCACATGTTCATATCGTATTAAGGATGCCTTCTGGTAACTGAGTGTGCCATCACATGTTCATATCGTATTAAGGATGCCTTTTGGTAACTGAGTGTGCCATCACATGTTCATGTCGTATTAAGGATGCCTTTTGGTAACTGAGTGTGCCATCACATGTTCATATCGTATTAAGGATGCCTTCTGGTAACTGAGTGTGCCATCACATGTTCATGTCGTATTAAGGATGCCTTCTGGTAACTGAGTGTGCCATCACATGTTCATATCGTATTAAGGATGCCTTTTGGTAACTGAGTGTGTCATCACATGTTCATATCGTATTAAGGATGCCTTCTGGTAACTGAGTGTGCCATCACATGTTCATATCGTATTAAGGATGCCTTTTGGTAACTGAGTGTGTCATCACATGTTCATATCGTATTAAGGATGCCTTTTGGTAACTGAGTGTGTCATCACATGTTCATATCGTATTAAGGATGCCTTTTGGTAACTGAGTGTGTCATCACATGTTCATATCGTATTAGGGAGAACTTCTGGTAACTGAGTGTGCCATCACATGTTCATATCGTATAAAGGATGCCTTTTGGTAACTGAGTGTGTCATCACATGTTCATATCGTATTAAGGATGCCTTCTGGTAACTGAGTGTGCCATCACATGTTCA
Source organism: Sinonovacula constricta (assembly GCA_007844125.1). Lineage (NCBI taxonomy): Eukaryota > Metazoa > Mollusca > Bivalvia > Cardiida > Solecurtidae > Sinonovacula > Sinonovacula constricta. Next base: position 9,179,140 of record CM017565.1, read on the forward strand.
TATCGTATTAAGGATGCCTTTTGGTAACTGAGTGTGCCATCACATGTTCATGTCGTATTAAGGATGCCTTTTGGTAACTGAGTGTGCCATCACATGTTCATATCGTATTAAGGATGCCTTTTGGTAACTGAGTGTGCCATCACATGTTTATATCGTATTAGGGAGAACTTCTGGTAACTGAGTGTGAAATCACATGTTCATATCGTATTAAGGATGCCTTTTGGTAACTGAGTGTGCCATCACATGTTTATATCGTATTAAGGATGCCTTTTGGTAACTGAGTGTGCCATCACATGTTCATATCGTATTAAGGATGCCTTTTGGTAACTGAGTGTGCCATCACATGTTCATATCGTATTAGGGAGAACTTCTGGAAACTGAGTGTGCCATCACATGTTCATATCGTATTAAGGATGCCTTTTGGTAACTGAGTGTGCCATCACATGTTCATGTCTTATTAAGGATGCCTTTTAGCACCTGAATGTGTCATCAGCCTATATGTTTGCGCAGATTTATTTTGGTTGACGTAAACTAATACAAACTTTATTTAAAACACATATTTGTTATGTAACTCCATGCGTTGATATATTGCGTCACACAAGCTAAAGTTTCACGTTGAAAAGTGCTGTAAACTTGTTAGCTTTGACGCTATAATCGCACTCTATAGCTCACATATTTATTATATACCATATTTGACGTACATAAGCGAATACACATCATATTGTCGATTGTAATATGTTAGTTTCGATAAGCAATAATCTGCATGATGACGACAATCTAATTTGAGCTAATGTCTATCAAGTACTTAGCCAGAGCTTGTTAGAGAAAAACGAACAATACATAAGCTGTTTAAGTTAAGTTATAAGCTGAGGAGTATTGCCTACGTATATGTTCACAGAGATTACAATAATGTTTCAATATGTTTTAAAACGCCTTGACCCATGCGAGGAACTGCCTCTGACACACAGGGGACTCTTTGACACTCGCTGCCAGGGAACTGCCTCTGACACACATGGGACTCTGTGACACTCGCTGCCAGGGAACTGCCTCTGACACACAGGGGTCTCTGTGACACTCGCTGCCAGGAAACTGCCTCTGACACACATGGGACTCTGTGACACTCGCTGCCAGGGAACTGCCTCTGACACACATGGGACTCTGTGACACTCGCTGCCAGGAAACTGCCTCTGACACACATGGGACTCTGTGACACTCGCTGCCAGGGAACTGCCTCTGACACACATGGGACTCTGTGACACTCGCTGCCAGGGAACTGCCACTGACACACAGGGGTCGCTGTGACACTCGCTGCCAGGGAACTGCCTCTGATACACAGGGGTCTCTGTGACACCCGCTGCCAGGGAACTGCCTCTGACACACAGGGGTCTCTGTGACACTCGCAGCCAGGGAACTGCCTCTGACACACATGGGACTCTGTGACACTCGCTGCCAGGGAACTGCCTCTGATACACAGGGGTCTCTGTGACACCCGCTGCCAGGGAACTGCCTCTGACACACAGGGGTCTCTGTGACACTCGCTGCCAGGGAACTGCCTCTGACACACAGGGGTCTCTGTGACACTCGCCTATTTGTTGAACTTTAACATTACCTACCCGTCTTGCCCGAGCAATTGTGCACCAGAGGTTTTATATCATATTATTCTGCAGTGTTATTATAAATACAAATTTGATGTTTATCAATCTGTGTTAGTTTAAAAGTAAATTAACTAGTTTTAATTTTTCTCGTAAATATACTATTTGGAAAATAGGTAAATAGCTAAAGAATAAACTTTCCTAAAACTTCATTTAAAGATACTGTAAATTGTAATGATGATGATGATAATAATAATAATGATAATAATTATAACAACAACAACAACAACAACAATAATAATAATAATAATAATTATAATAATAGCAATAATACAATCTCGCCGCTAGCCCTGGATATTGCCATACTAGAGAGACAGATGGCAGACACAATAATGCATTCTACATAACAGTTCTACATGGTATGTGGCTTACTTAAAGAAAAGAACATATTTTAGAAGCATTAAACGTGCTAGCCATTAACAAATGAAGGAAATAAAAAATAATATGCTCAAAGTGTAATACAGAAAATAACCAGAGCTACAGTGTGGACTGTCATTTATTATTTCATTAAGATACGTGCTGTTTAAGATACATTAAAGCGACATCCAAACTAGTGTTGCTGAGGGAAGATCAAATGTCTGGAAAGCAGGGCAGCTGGAAGATATGCACACAAGAAAGGTCTCGCCCCGACCGGGACTCGAATCCACGTGTTAAGTAGCCATGGAGTTTGAGGAGTTTAAAGTCTGTGATTCTACTTACTAGACCACAAGCGCCCCATAAATCTTCAAGAGCACACTTATCTCAAAAATACATTTGCAACAGACGTAAGTGCGTCTTTATTTATATTTAGGAAATACTTAAGATATGATTTTTTAGTAAATAATGGTTATGGTTCAAACTTTAAATTAACATGAACAAGTCGTTTTTAGGTTTCATTAAAGTATTTAATTATGTTAAATATTTTCAAAAGTATAGACTTATAACCAATTTAAAGGCAAAGACATAAAGTCTTCACATAATGTAAGCACTGGCTCTTGATAATGTTGTTAATTAAGTTCATACCCCCTTAAGATGCACCTGAACAGTTAAAGGTATTTAAGGGCAAATTTATTGCATTGCAAAACCTGCCACTCTCTTTGATATTCCTGAAAACTATCTTATTGTGCCAGTAATGTGCAGTTACTACTGAGTTTAACCGATTTAAGCAAGTAGATGCACATGGATAGTTCTTTTCGAGCGCAATATGTCTTAAAAATTGATTGACTAAAACTGAAAAATGAGACAGGTGTTAAATGTTTTACGATTATGTTCAAGTATAGAAAGCCATATTGGCAAAGTTTTGTGTTCAACCAAAGTCTTCTCTGCTTATTTTTTTCTAGAATTGCATAAGGGCCACTTGAATCATTAACATTTTATTGCATGTTCAAAAAAATGCGTCTTTACAAGATCGTTAAATATACAGCAGACTTGAACCTAGTTCTTCAATTGGCAAGCAATCTAGGACTTTTCGGTAAAGTCAGAAAAGGTCAGTATGTTATGTTCAACTATGGGTGGCACTGTATTTTTAATTAAAACTAACACATGTTTTTGAAGCAAAAACAGTTACTGAAACACTTAAAACTTTATTAAGAATCAATAAAATAGCATTATTATTATATTCTCTTCATAAATGCAAGATCGTTTTGTAGCAGAGATTTTGTTTTTTTACATTCCACAGACGGAAACTGTTTGAGGATGACATTTAGTTCAAAACATTCATGTAAATTACCAAAATCGTTCGGTTTCGACATTCGTATTTTCAAAAGGAAATGTTTTATATGATTAGTTATGCATATGCATGCATGCCCTGTACACTAATTTTCACAATCCTAGGTTAATCATATTTTCTGATAAATAGTTATCTGTTAACAGTTATGTGTCAACATTTACAAGAAAAGCCCGACGTTTGTACACTCTACATTGAAGGTTACGGACGTGTTTCTCTTTCCTGGCGACCAAAGGGAACGTTGCAAACATGCCGAGTAACAAACAGGTGGTAGATTGATTTCGGTGCAGCCATTAATTGAAGCACTTGATGCTTTGGCGACGTGCACCTACCTATCGATGGAAAAAGCACGCCACCTGTTATAATATCCCGTTGGGCTTGTCGTAATGGATAAGCTAACAGCTGTAACTTTCTTAGGACCTTGTAAATCACGAGTAACGTGGAATATTTTAGAGAAATTCATGAATTTGCAGCACATATCAATGTTTTTTTTGTTAGAGAATCATAGCGTATGGCGCGAAATGCTAAGCGAATCAACAGTAAAACATCTTTAGGCTAGGTAAGGTTTCTTGTATATTCATACTTTAATGTAGATGATTAGGGCCTACATTACAACAGAGTGGGGTCTAGCGACCGGGTGGCAATACTTCAATGGATTATGATAATTTCTATATAATCTGCCGGGAAAGATAGGACTTTAAGGAAAACTGTAGAACAGCCTAAATGAATTCAGACAAACATTGATGAATAAAAAGGTGTGGTATAGTTGTTCCTGGCGATTTTATGGGTAAATCCGGATCTACAGTCCCCAAACGGCCATTTGGAATCTAGTAACTAGCATATGTGATCAACATTAGGTGCAAATCACAAGTATTTATCACAAAGTGTCAGAAAGTTTGTACCGAATAACTGGTTAGTTAATGCATCAATCTAGACTGCATTTACGATGAGCTCTCTCGTCTTGTTCATTACATGCAATCGAAATAGTCATTAATACCTCTCCAGTGTGGATGGATCGGTATACAGTACATGAACACCATATGTTCATAAAAGACTTCAACAGACCATAACTCTTATCGCAAACCCTCGAAATCTTGTAATGATGTTATTACCGTCCGCTGCCAACCAATATCTAGAACAACTTATATATCGGTATCTAACAATAGCATTATATTAACAGTATTATACATGTAAAACGACTGTCAACTTATCAAACATTTGTTAAATCTATATTTCAGAAAAATTATTTTCATTTTCTTATTTTCTTTCTTCATTTGCGTCGGATAAAATATCATACTTCATATTGGTGGTGAAGTTTAGTGTCCTTTAAAGGTCTAACGTATTTTAGAATTATATTTCAACCGTTCGACAGTTATGATAATGCTAAGAATAACATCCCCTGAGCTGCACTATTTGGGATACAACACTTCATGAGGACCGTACTCAAAAGAAAATGTGCTCTTTACCATTGGATATGGACATTTATTAAGTATTGTTCATTAAATGTTTTGTTTTGCTATTTTTCACAGTCAGCGAAAAAAAATGGTATTAATTGCGACCTTGCGATGTTTTTAGAAGACTCTTATCAAATGTCTGCGTTGAACCACCGGAGCACAGCAGGTCAGCTGAAAAAAAAAACCCCACACATCAAAGTTCTCGCAGAGAACCGGACTTGAACCAACGCGTTGGGAAAGGGAGGGGCTGTGGTAATTTGTATAATTACTTATCTTTTTCTCAGCATACGCACGTGGTATACTTTGTAAAAGTGAAAGTATTTTAACTGCATATCACAATTCTTTCAACACAGAGTACGTTTCCCGTTTATATAGACAATCTAAAGTAAGGACAAAACTAGGTCTTACATTGCAAACCACAAAATGTCTTATACACTGTACATGTTGTCTGTAATGTGCACACTACCACAGTTATGCGTTTATCTGTATGAATCACTCCGCTTTACTGTTCGGAAATATGGTTTTCCGCACAGTGTGTTATCATGTCACATTAGGAGGCTTCTTTTTTATTGTGTTTTAACGAGACACATTCATTTATCAACCTGCTGGCTTTGCAAGAGCAGAAACACGAGACTTGCCTGTAAGGAGAGGAAACAACAAAACGCTCGTATATGTGTCCCCATTGTATAACAAACGTAAATCATATTCACACTGCGGTCATATTAAAAAGCCAAAACGAGAATCGGTAATGGTCATTTCCGGTTTTGGTGTCTATCGACAATATCTGTAAATTGTCCAGCGAAAAGGTTAATTCTGATGACCACATGGACTTAAATTCTATTTGGTCCCGATAGCACAACTTAAACGGCTCTTAAACAATGAAGAATGTCAAAAGATTTAATGGATAAAACAAACTCCTCAGATGTAGATAGCTCAAGCCGCATTTGTTTGAAATCCATGGAAATAGACTTATTGGATTGTGTATATTCAGTATTGCAGTTCTATAAAGTTCTTAATACTACCAAACAATGTAATGCATATTTCGGTAAAACATTACCACTTAACGCAATAAGAAAATTTATTTTGAAATTGTTAAAGTTTTGTCATGACAAATGGGTGGTTATCTGTATGGTACCTCAATCCCGAATATGTGTATTGAAGTTAACCCTTATGCTTCAACTTTCCTGGTAGTATATGTCAAGTGATGTGCCCTAATAGACTTCTAAGGAAATATTTAATATGTATGATAAACATACTATATGTTGTATACATCACTGTAATAAATGATAAAATTGAAATAAAATGTGTATGCCCAAAATTCGCCGATAGCACATCTTACGTGCTGTGATGCGGCGGTGATCTTGCACAACACTGAATGCCGGTGTTCCCCACGTTATCTTACCACGGATACGAAACTTATCATTTTCATTGGCATATCATTGTCTAGAAAGAATGCAACCTTATCAGCAGTGCTGAGCAGATAGGACGGGAATTTACTGTAAAATACTTGGTTTCCGTTGTTATATGCTATTTTTTCAAATATCAACATGAGTTTCAAATGCATTTTATATATAACATGCCATTATTTAATAATTATATTGTTTAGGTTTTGGTGTTTAATAATTTTGAGACGAATTATAAGAGATTTGCTATTTAGTTAAATATATATCCAGTTGTTTAAATATCGTTTCTAACGATTTGGTTATCTCCGTGTCTTATGTGTTGCGCCCGTATAGCTAGGCACTGTGCCTTAGCCACGCGGGTTTACATGAGCTTGTTGTGTTTGTTGCAATATTCTCTGGCATCCATCTTTTTAAAAGCAATTGTTCTAAGCATACACTACCCTGCAGAAGAACGGCAGCAGCGACTCGCTATAGTGATGAATGGGTTCGCATAGATAATTCTCCACATCGATGTATAAGATATAAGCCAATTATCACAATGCTGATGTAAAGTTTACAATTAGATCACTCACTGCGTGTTAACCTATGTTGGTATTCAGTTATCATATCAGAATTGTTATACATGTATTTTCTTTATTTGACGTGCACTGGACTTTGGTGCATCAATTTCATCATACAATGAACAGGACCTCGCCCCAGTAGATGTACCAATGGGATTATACCATTTCATATGACGTCACTAACCTTTTCTTATATGACGTCATTATATAGTTCTCAGCATACATCTAGCCTTTCCTACCTTGGTCTAGTGCTTGTTAAATGTTAATATATGTTGTGAGCCTTCATAGACCATTCTTATATTTTCGTATTAATATAACTGAAACAGCATTGAAAGACTAAACCCTCGCATTCCATAAAACGTGAAATTTTGGCTACAATAGTGATAAAAGTAATTAAGAAACTTGGAGGAATTTTCTGGGTAAATATCAACTGAAACTTAGGATGATAGAAGTAATTATACATGTGTTTTTTTTCTAATTTAACACTTAGTGCATAATATCATTTTAACTCGTTTAGTCTGAAACTATTGACATTTAGTAATAAAAAAACTATCTTCATCATCGCAATAATTGAAGGCACTCATGGTTGATTGACATTGATTCGAAATTATAAAATATGTTATTAATGTGATTCCGTGTCTCATTCATCAGTGTCTCAAAACAATTATAAAACATCAACACACAATTTATTTATCTCATACTTGCGTACAAGTGGTATAGTAGGTAAATGGGTCTCGTGAAGAAGAGTTGCTTGATTGACAATTACTTAAAATATGCAATAGAGCTGTATAAAAATTTAATTATAATAATCTTCTTTTCAGATTTATTTTACAATGTCGATCAAATTATAATAACAGAACGTATACAATCCCAATAATATTTCTTTACATTTGAGATAAAAGAAGGTATCCGCAGTTTGTCTATATCTAATAATTTAACAACATCTTACCGCTGTTCTTGGGAATGTGTGCATAACTGCTGCATAAACGTATACTTATGTGTAAATAAATGATGTTAATAACATTACCTCACTGGTCACGATGGGAATTTCAGCTTAAATAAATATCGACGCCAGAACTGTTGACTCGGATGATTTTGTAACATGTCTTCAAAAGTAAAAATGTCAAGTGTGTGCGTATGTGTGTGTGTTAAAAAGTATTTTTATGACTAGAAAAGTCGTTGATGCAAAGCATCAAAGGCGACGCAAAAAAGTTGGAGATGTAAGGAGATTAAAGCAATATGGGAGCAAGTAAGAAAGACACTGGAAACGTTACGGATTTTATTTGAAAGTTTTCAGTATACTGTAATTTTTCGAGAAAAAGCCTGCATAACTTACTGAGACCATAGAATGGTTTAAAAGATAAAAAGCAACGCCCGACACCATTTAAAAGGTTCTCTAAGATTATACAAATGTAGAAAAAAATGCAAAATTATTATAATTTACTATGAAACTAAAGGGTACTTGCAGTAAATGCACATGTCAGCAGCCTTACATTACACAAATAAGTATTGTTCAGATAGTTTTTTTCTCGAACGTAGTATGTTTTATTTTAGTATCTTATTGCTTATTTTCAAAGTTGTTTGAAAGTCACAGACACACAAAAATAAATATACAAACATAAAAAGAACACCTTTTACCGAATAGGACCCGAATTGATCAATTTAGAAGTTCGCAAAACAAACTTTCACCCATGTGCAAATTTCAGTGAGCATTCGATTAATATAGGCGTCGCGCTCCAGCGGCGCGTCGCCAATGACAAGTGCGTTGTTATGCTTCACTTGTCATATGAATGTAGGACACCAATAACAGCATTTCGAGGTAACAATTTTCAGGTAACAATTCATTTGGTTGCACGAGAGAAGCAAAATGGTTCAAAACTGTCGAATACACCTTTAATATGCAACCATAAAGCAATGTTTCGTGTATGGAAGGCATGAAGCTGGGTTTGTTACTGACATGGTAAATGCGATGTGACTAATATTAATAAACGTAAACGTACGGCTCGTGGCATTATGATAAAGACTCCAGCCTAACGTCTGAAATAAATCAGATAAGGACCCTCTTATCCATAGCCAAAGAAATAAATTAAATCCATTCAGAATACACGTACGACTCGATGTGTTTCTCAGGTCAATGGTCTTAATTTCTTTGATGAAAACAGCACATTATGAGGAATACTTTCAAGAGTTAATAACTGTCTTAAACTCATCAAACAGCTTTACAAAATGTGTGAGACAGTCTGGTTTGTAGTATAGAGTACATATGTTCTACAGAACACGAAAACCTTACTTTGTCAACACAGACTCTGGCAGACGTCCAGTATGTAGCGAATGAGGTTGCTGCTTTTGGTGGTGGTGGTGCTGCTGCTGTTGCTGCTGCCATTCACATTCTTTTCTAATGGGCCTCAGCTGCAGCTCGCACCTGACTGCCACAATGTTGGATGCACAGTAATTAAATATTATCTCCACGTGAGGATCGGGGAGTTAGCTCTGTAAGCGACTACAATCCATAACTTGACTTGTACACAGGAAAAATAACAGATCTATGACGAACTGTGGAGTTTATTGATGTGGTTGGTCAACAAAAACGTGTAAACTAAGAGGTATTTACCCCCAAAATGGTATACACGCACATCTTAAATCTCTTACAGTCATTAAGAAGAGGTTTACCAAAACGCACTTATGTGTTACTTTACGACATAGAAACAATATTACATTTTCAGATATTGTTCAGAAACTGGTCGGTTTTTAATCTCAAACTGAAGCTCTTTATTTTCTTGTACTTGCCTGTGTTAATTATGGACGATGTATTACGATTAAAGTAAATGATCAACTTTTTCGGTCCTAGTTGCAAAGTGATTCGACTTTAAACATTTGACAATTAATTTTTAACTCCTGGTTATTTATCCTTATAAGTTAGCGTACTATAAAGCAGCGACATAATCGTTTATTTTGACATGATGTAAGGAGAAATATGCTTTTCAAAGCATTGATAATTCCACAAAAGTGGCAGTTTTAATATTGCTCATAATTTTGTTGATTATTTACCCTGCCAAATTTTCAAGGAATGTCAGTTTGATTTAAAATATTTCCCTAGATCTACGCTTTTGCAGCTCTCCACTTAGCACTGCTTTCAACTTATCTACCAAATATTCGAAATATGATAAGCCGTGAGTATGGGTCATTTTTAATAACTTCAGATTTCAGAATACGGCCTCTTCTATTTTGCCACACTAGACACAGAGATGTCGCAAAACGAAAAGTAGCATTAGCGACAAAGCAACTAATAAACAATGAAAATCGAACGCTATCAAATCGGTAACTACACCAATTAAAAGGAACCAGTGGCATGGACAATAGTGTTAAAAAGTGACCAATTGACATTAACGAACCTATGAAAGAATTAAAAAATGGATGTTGCAACATGTACCATAAGTCTGTGATATTTCTGAACATGCAATTTGACTGTCATTATGTAATTGGCAATACGCTTGTGGAGTAGAAAATAGAAATACTCCGCATTCGCTTTAATGGGTGGTGCCACCCGTCATAATGATAACATGCGTGCAATCACGTTCTTCATTGCCCTAAATTACCAAATAACTATTTTCGTAACGTCAGGTATTAACGAAAATATAATCACCTAAAAACTTGACTAACATGTTGAAATAAAAAAAAGAGGAGGGGGGTGGGGGGTAAAAGAAAATTAATAGATTTTTTTTTACAAGTGTCAATTTGGATCTTATTTCCGACCTCCATTAACAACATATATTTCAACTTGTATTCCTTGTTATAAAATCGATAAGCGATATTATTGTTTTGATGGCAAAGTTATCATTTCTTTTGTGGAAATTTAATTTAGAAACTGATTGGTTGTCAACTTTAAGTAAGCCTTCTTTATCACGACTGGCTTGCCCTTCACTTCTGTCTTATCTTGTAACTTCGTTTTGATGTACAATGGAAAGAAAATAGCTAACATTAAAGAGTCTTTTATCTATCTGATAGACTGACGTATTCAAGGAATGTTAGTCGGTTTTATGGTTTTCCACAGATTTTCGCTTTTGCAATTCTTCATCTAGTTGAACAGTAATATTTTCACATGGTCGACATTAGATACGTCCTGAGCATAGAATACATTTTACTATCTTCACTTCAGGTGTAGAGGTTTTGAAAATTTCCGTTCTTTGGCACCATCAAACACCATCATATCGCAAAGCAAAACATACCAAACATTCAGCGCATCTCTAGTTTGAACAGCTTCAAACATCTCAAGAACTTAAAACCTTCATTCGAGCCAGATGATAAGATAACACTATTAGGTGCATGTAAACAATTAAAATAGAACTTAAGCAGATCGTTACCTAGGACTATGACATGGGCCAAACTAACAATACATCGAGAAGATCATCAATTGGTAAAATCCTAAAAAATGAGTGTTGGTGTTTAAGCTTGTTAATCTTCAAACGACTTTTAGCATGTCATTTAAAACTAGAAAGACCATGTAATTAGCATTAATCACAGGGATTGGTAAATACAATTACATCGCATGCGTCTCAAAGGATGACGCAACCTTTTCCTAATTATAAAATACCTGCAACCACGTTCTTCTTTGAGCTGAATTAACAACTAACTATTTCCGTAACGTCAGGTACTAACGAAGAAAAACAGACAGGCACGTGACTGACATGTTTTGTAAAGAAACGGAAGCAAAAAAGATGAATGAAAGCCATAGGTTCCATTCATTCTTTTAAAAGTGCACCAGTCTACCATGCTGTAACGTCGAAGTTTGAAAAACTATTCGAAATACTATACTGGTTAGTTAAACAGTAACGTGAGCAAATGACATACAAGTCATGATAGATACAATTATTTGCTATATCTGAAACTGACCAACCGTGTTGTATAGCTAAGGCGTTACTACATTCTTATACTGACATTACGACGTGTAAAATGTGCTGTATGATTAGACTATATGCGCGGATTTAAAGTAGTTTGACTGCAGTTTATATTTGTGACACCATTTTGAAACGTTTCATACATTAGAACTAACGACAATTAGTTGTAAGATACATATATTTGACAGTTTGAAATTTTCAAATTAAAGTTAATTGTAATTAAAATGTCTCTTACCAATGCTGAACAAGGATATTTGCAGCTTACCCTTTTCTTACTAGAATAAATAAATGGTCTGTTTATATTTGAACAATTCTTCGAATCTATAAAAAGATAAGATGTTGAAGATAAACATATGTATTTCCGTCAATACGGTGAAATTTATTAACTCCAAAATGGTTATCAGTTGGATCTGGCATGGTAAAGAAAACAGTGTTAATTGGATAAAAGGAGCGGAAGCTTGGAACATAAACATAGGCGTCAGGAACAGTCCTCTACGACTGGCACCGTAGATAGTCGCGATTCGTTAACACCAGACGCCGGTAAATGTCTTCCAGGTGCGCTTGAATTCTTTTAAACAAATCATAACATGTGTTGTTTGATGTCTGGGGTCAGCATACTATCGTCTTGGGTAACGATGTCTGCATGATCATGGTATTTGTTCTCAATGAAAAGCCAAATGTATCAAACCGTGTGTTCATAGTAGTGCTTTAAGTTCTTAATTAAATAATGATTTTCTTATATGTTCTCAATATAATATCCCGAAAAGGATAGGTAGAAGACAAGTAAAGTTGTATTCCATTTATTTGAAATTTAACAAATGTTGTATTTAAGATTAAACTTCGTTCAACATAATTGTATGAATAAAGTTAAAAAAAAGTCAGTCAATACATTAACTTTATATATTTTTGATTATGGCATTTGGGCAGTGGAAATTAAAGAAAACTAAAAGCAGTGAAAGATGGCGCAGCGAGATATGTGAGGAAAATTGTTGGTCAAGGTTACTGTACTGGCCGCAGAACAGTAACGTTGTTGTTCATTTTATCACTTGCCCGCCCTGTATTAAACACATTTTCCGGTCACAACAATAAATAGTGTTGTAAGAGTAGGAGGCTAGTGATTGTAATAAATTCTCTTACGCAATAAACCATGGGCGATCCGACTTTCTTTGTATTCTGTCGACTGGTTAGCCTCATTTAAGTGGATATCATGGTTTATGATGTGTGGGAATGTTATACTGTTACTGTTTCACTCGATTTATGATACAGTTATCTACTCGGTGGTTGTCTATCTACAGCATTGTTTCGCTTGATGGACACCACCAACAGCCGGTCACTTCAGATCTGCAGCAGTTTTCAGCAGCAATATCTACCTGAACTAAATACTACACATGTACCCGTCCCTTCTACCACCAACATTAGTCAACAATGTGTGGTAGTTCGCTCACAACATCAAACGAAATGTAATGGGTCGCATGTCCATTTTAAACAATACTGTTTGTTCTTAATGACATATTTATATGTAAATTTCACTAGTATACTCGCAACCATGCTCTGTGACGAGTATTTGAATTAAACGATAGATTTCTAATTCCCGAAACGGCTGGCGATCCGGTGGCATAAGTAATAGGGTAATGAACAAGGTTAAGCGTTTCTAGAATGAAATTCCTACGTTTTTCTTCAGTTATGCGAGAAATCTAAATGGGTTTGTACTGCTGGTAGCTGGTCAAATGTCGGGTCAAGGTTGATCCAGCCAGGTCTTTTACTGCTCTGATGAGGTCGGTAACTGAGTAGATAACTCAATGCTAAATATTTGCTCCCAACTTGAAAGCAAAGAACGATCTACACATGTATTATTTTATTATCTCTAAATCTTGCTGGAAATAACCTCTGTTAAATTTACACCGTCGCTCGCTTACATCCTTATAATTTATTGTTTATCTATTGTTGAGACCAATGCTTCACTGTTAATAGGTACTGAAGAAACTGTAATTGGACAAGCCCTGACCGCGAGCTATATCCAGGTAAAACATTAACGTATGCTGGCCCTATGTAGCACTACTCTTCACTTATATTCATTTTTAGAATTTACACGTTTATTATTGTGTACTTTATAATTTGGCAGTGAAAGGTTTTATCCGCCATTTTGGCCATCATTTGTAACTCTTTACGGTAATTTAGTGAAATACGTATAATCAAACCAAATGTTATTCCAAGGAATCATAATTTTGAAGATAACAAATTTTTAATGAAAATGGAAGCATTTGTGCATTGAACAAAACTATATGAAGACCCGGTTTGGGGAGGTAAAAACATACTTTGTAACCTGAACAATTTGCACCAGTTACATATGCATATATTTTAGGCAGTTGCTTATATAGGTGACTATGGATAAAATGTTTTACGATTGTATAAGTGTCTTAATGTTGGTTAAAACGGGTTTTTTTCTTCGTAAGGAAATGGAATGCACACATATTTTGTGGATTTTCTGGTGATTTCAAAGAATCCGAAGTATCAGTAATAAGATGGAAGCAAAGGTCAGGTCACGAGAATATTGTTTTAAGATGTCTGTACGTTTAATTGAAGCACGGTATACGTTACAGACATGTGCTAATCTATCTCAGAGAAAGGTAAATTTCATGTGAGAAAATACAAACATACGGTGTGGAAAGAAGGTATAAAGTTTAGTTAACATGGGAGATTTGACAAACAGGCAACAACATGTGAACACGCCTGGTATCGCTATCTCCAACCATCCCATCGTATATGGAACGTGAAATGATGCACACACACTCGATTAAATAACGCTTTTCTTCAAATGTATAATTGACTTTTTAGAGGATAAGGAAAAAATCACCTGTGAAACAGACGCTTTTTTAACGTGTCTCCCTTTTTGTTAAGTTGAACTCGATCATTTATCGTCGATGTATGAGAGACTGTTTTTAGCATATCACAAAAACATGCACAAGACTCACTAAATGTCTTCTTTTTTAAAAATAAATATACAGACAAAAATCCTCTCGCATCAAAAGCACTTATGTGAAACCCATTAGCCCACTTAAGAACTATTTATAAAATCCGAAAACAGTATATTTCTTAAATCACACGGATCAATGCGCGGAGGCACCATCATGCCAAATCCTCCATCAGAACACTTACCAAACAATCTTAGAAGAAATAGCAAAACACACACACAAAACAACAACAAGAAAAAATCGAATAAATCAAGGAAAGAGATCGCTTGGTATTCTTCAATGTAAGATCAAGATAGGTTAGAGTGGGCTTATAGTGTAAGACCCATTAATTCACCATCAGTCCTCGTTTTAATTCATTTCAAGGTAGAGAGAATTGTACATAAATAAGCCGTACAAGAGTGGCAGTCCCACTGTGATACTTAATTAGTACTTTAGTTGCTACCAAGCTCTAGACACCGGCGTCACTGAAAGAGGAAGGGCGTCTCGGCGACACAGAGGCCATAAAAGTGAACATACCTTGCACCAACAGCCGTACCTACGATGGAAAGGTATGATGGTGCCTAAGCCCTTATCATGCTATGTACGTTCGTCGCAAAAACTAATTTTATTTATTTACTTACACATGCATGTATACTGGTAACAAAAAATATCGATTCTGATGAGACAACCCAGTGGGAGCTGGCTGATTTAGATATTTACTTCTACCTACGCAGTGGGTGCTTAACAAATAGAGAGAATCTTGTACCACTGTGTTTTTAACAGATCAATCTAACAAGCCGTATGTGCTCTTCGTCCTGCAGACTTTCTTCAATGGTCGGTGAATTGTTTACTTGAAACAAACAACAACACAATAACTTATGTTATTAGACTATTTGACTGTGATGCATTTGTTGTTCTTATGAACTAGATAACCTATATCATAACATCCTATTTATTAGAGCAACAAAAAACCTGGCAGTTACAATAGAAATAGTAATGCAATACAAGACACTATCTTTATTCCAAGCATTAAATGATAATATGCATCAATATTTACGGATATAATACATGAAACAAAAATCAGAATGGTAAATTATATATACACACATATAACATTAAAATGGAATTTGATTGGTTATTTTTTGTATAATTTGTACAAGAGTCTAGATTTAAAATGCCGGACAATATTTAAAGGGTTTGCAGTCGAGCACATTATAAACCATTGCTCAGGCAAAATTTAGGTGGTGAATAATATTAAATACTCTAACAATAAATAGAGAGCAATAACAAATGGAGTAGTCGTAGAAACCCTATTAGTAGTCGTTGTAGTAGAAGTCGTCGTCGTAGTAGTAGTTGCTGTAGTAGTCGTACTCGTAGTATTAGTAGTAGTAGTAGTAGCATTAGTCGTAGTGCCAGTAAAAGTATTGGTAGTAGTAGTAGAAGCAGTAGTCGTAGTGGTAGTAGTAGTAGTAGAAGTAGCAGTAGTAGCAGTAGTCGTATTGGTAGTAGTAGTAGTAGTAGTAGCAGTAGTCCTAGTAGTAGTAGTAGTAGTAGTAGTAGTAGCAGTAGTCGTAGTGGTAGTAGTAGTAACGTAGTAGTAGTATTGGTAGTGTTATAAGTAGTAGTAATAGTAGTAGTAGTAGCAGTAGTCGTAGTGGTAGTAGTAGTAGTAGTTGTAGCAGTAGTCGTAGTAGTAGTAGTAGTAGTAGTAGTAGTAGTAGTAGTAGTAGTAGTAGTTGTAGCAGTAGTCGTAGTAGTAGTAGTAGTAGTAGTAGTAGTAGTAGTAGTAGTAGTAGTAGCAGTAGTCGTAGAGGTAGTAGTAGTAACGTAGTAGTAGTAGTCGTAGTGGTAGTAGTAGTAGTAATAGTAGTAGTAGTAGCAGTAGTCGTAGTGGTAGTAGAAGTAGTAGTTGTAGCAGTAGTCGTAGTAGTAGTAGTAGTAGTAGTAGTAGTAGTAGTAGTAGTAGTAGCAGTAGTCGTAGTGGTAGTAGTAGTAACGTAGTAGTAGTAGTCGTAGTAGTAGTAGTAGTAGTAATAGTAGTAGTAGTAGCAGTAGTCGTAGTGGTAGTAGTAGTAACGTAGTAATAGTAGAGCTGTGGTGATGTTGCCTATAAGTGGACCGGTGGTAGTCAAACTTGTAACTTGTGTGTATTTACTATTTTAACACGATAAACGAAGCCATCAAAGAATAATGATCTTGGAATGTAATTGCTTTGGGGACAAAACCGAGCACCTGGAGATAATCGTGGGTGAAATGTTATTGTAATATTCTGTTTTATTAGTAGGTGTTTAGTCAGAATTGCTGATGCTATCACAAACACGCTGCCTTTTCTCATTACTGAGAAATGGGCGTCTCCCGGTTTCTAAGACATTAAACACCGTACCACGATCACGACGTAAGTGGATAATAAGAAATGCGTTACATATGACAGAAAGTGAACTAGATTCAACAATAAGCTGTCTACAAATCTCTTGGGTAGAAGGCATCATGACATAGTTTCTGGTGGAATCCATGACAGTGGTTACATAAGACAGCCTTATAATGGTATATACTGGTATAATACTCATTTATAAAAACGTTTACATTAGACACATTTACTTATTATTATTACATTAAACTCAGTGAAGTATATTCTAACATAAGACTCTTGTAGTGTATTAATAAATTAGACTAAATGTACTATATTATTGCATTAGACTCAATATAGTATAATCTATATTGTTGTGGGGATGAAAAGGACAAATATGAAATTGGTTTTACAAAATAAAAGTTTGAAAGCGGAGTAAAAATATATCGTCTTTTACTATTTATATTCATCTATGATTTTATAACCGTGTCTTCTCTACATTCGTATTTATTGTATGCATGAATATAAATCAACAACATTTGATCTGGAGGAATCAGTTGGTTTACATTAAAGTTTTAGTACATGCATGTCAGGGAGTTTGTGTTACATTTTGTCTTAACTTGAAGATTTAAATATGTACACTGGTAGCTTTGAAACAATCTCAACGCTTTCGGAGTGTAGTAGATCAATGAACTTTAGCATAAGTTTGTCCAGAAATATGGGTTGATATACTGCTTCCTTACTGTATTGTACATAGGACATTCAAGCAAGAAATGGTACTTATCTTCAACTACATCACAAACTTCACGTTTTGTTTCATTTTATGGAATATATATTGGTTTATACCACCTGCCTGTTTCTATTTAAAGTATGTGAGAGGTCATCCTAAGTCTGGAAAGTGCTATTATAAATTAATTAAATTAAATATTATACAAGTAAGCTTGAAAACTTAAAGTGCAAGACTGCCTATATGTATTTGTCCTTGACGAAGTTTCATTTTCAAACCATTCTTGCTGATCTTTCAATCTGTTAAAAATGATACAAACAATACTTCTTGGTGGTACCATACATGGCTGAATCCTAGATTATCTAATATCCGATTTGATTTCTGCTGCACAGTACATTTTGTTGGGGTATTGTTTCAAAAGCTCTTAGTAGCAAGTGGTAAGTATTTTTATTATGTCTTGTTGCTCTGTATAATTTTAAACCAATATTTAATCATGCATGTAAGTCAATAGTGTGCTAATGGCATTCTTCTCAGTTCTCCATATACACATTTATTCTGCGTTTGCATTTTAACACTTGTTATGTTCTTACAATATTTTAAATGTACGTGTTTAATATAGTAACTCATGTATTTCCTAGATCTTCTGCCTCGACATTAAGTATGGGTACGACGAGTTTGTTGAATAGTTCAAGTCGATGACTTATTTTATATATCAGTAAATTTAGCTGGATGCTTATTCATTTAAAAAAGTGTCTTTTTTGCTTGACCGGCCAATGTTTAGCACGCATGCGAAAATTTTCAACTTGGTGATGTATGTTTACACCAAGACAATTATATATTGGTACGATGTCGATTGTATCTTTATTATACGTGAATCTTATGTTTGATAGTAAACCTCCTCCTCTATTATCACTTTACTTTTGTTGACTTTGATTTTTAATGTTGATATTTGACAATATTCATTTAGTACATTATTGTATAGACCCTCGTTACCTTAAGAAAATAAGACGATGTCATCTGCATATAGCATCACATAATTTTATCATATAAAGCTGAATTCCCTCATCTCCTTTTGATTCGTGTGTTTCCTCGAGGTCATTAACATAAATAGAAAATAAAAAATGATGACATACATTCACCCTGAGCGACCCCAGAAGCATTTTTGTAACTGTCAGTTACATGTAGCTCAATATTTGTCACTTTATACAGACCATGTAAACTTAAATTGGACTAATAAAGTGTACACTGATATATCCAAGTAAATTACGCGAGCAGGATAATGCCTCAAATTCTCTGCATCATTTACAGTCGCTCAGCATTTGTTATGTGTGCAGTACATTGTGCAGAAAGAGACAAGATGCGTTTCTTTTGTAAAACAAAGCATCGATTTTTAATAAATCATAACTGATTAGCAAACGTTTAAAACATCTATGTTTTGAACCTGCAGCTGCGTTTGCATACATCTTAACAAGGTGTCCTAATAGGCTAGTGAACCCTATCTTTAAGCACGAGTTAGCCAACTTTAGGCAACACGTGTAGCTCCTGGGTGCTGTCTGGTCAGGATCTGCACCTTTTACTGCTGTCCCTAGCAATAAGCCTTTTTACCTTTGACCGATGTATTTAGCAATTAACTTCGGTCTTGTATTTCTGATTTATAAATGCACCATGTTTTGGGTTTATGTTTGCCAACTAATCTATTATAGAGGAATGTTTGTTGAACATAGTTAAGGATAATGTATGTAAACGTTGAACATTATTTCTAAACACACTCAGTCAAAACTAATTACAATAAAAGTGGTGCAGATTCGAAGCTCCCGTGTACATTTAATTGACCAAAACATTAATTGTCTTATTAGATCGAGCACACATCTCTGGTGTCATTAGAAAACGGTCAATTAGGGAAGCTACTGGAGAAAGACAGACGCATTGCTTGTGCCAAATGTACCATTTTTAATAAAGTTTTGGAATATTCAAAGATGAAATAGCATTCTAGTTCAGAGAATCTGACAATATTTTTTCTCAGGCAATGAAAACCAGGAACATGAATTTTGCGTAGGACATACTTGCTGACGTATTTAACGTTTGATGCAGATGCGTCTGAATGTTTATTTGTGACTACTTAATGTATTTATGGTTACAGCATATTGAAGAAAATTTTATTTGGAAATTAACGACAATGAAAGAAACAACATAACAAAAAAAATTAGTTTATGATACATTCACTTGAAATTTGCTGGTTTATGCTCTTTGGAGTTAAAAAGAAGTACGCTAATTAATGCAGTGCCTGTCTAACTTTGTTGTAGAATTTTCATCATCGGTCCTTTACCTAGGATCTTAGAACAAGCCAGATCTTAGAGTTCTATCCAAGGACAAACGTGCCAAGTTTGGGGAATACATCCCTAGACCCCTTGCTGAGAAGTAAAGGCTTCTTTTTCGAAATGATAGCTTGTTGCTTAAAAATGTTTTTGTTTTGTTTTGGAAATACATTGCAGCGTCCAGTTATGATCATTACAGCGACGTGCAGCTACTTTGGATGAGGTAAACCCCAGACAAATGTCCGGGTAGAACCACCGGCGTACCGCAGGTATGCTGGAATACATTTTCCACATAAGGTCATCCTCCCCGAACGGGGCTAGAAACCACTCGTCGAGAGACTGACCAGCCAGAAGAGTTACAAGTCGATGACTATACCACTATGCCATGGACACCCCACCACCTTAAAATTGTATGACAGATGACAATACGTGTTTTGCGTTGAAGATGAATTACTTTTTGTTTATAGTGTAAATAGTTTGATGTGTGTTGCAAAAGTGGTTGTCACTTCCGCTCACTAGATGCCATATATTTCTACTGCATGACTGTAACAAATGAACATGTCATCGGAATCATATTAAACCAAGACAAAAACATGCATCAGTCAGTTATGTTTTACGGGGTATCTGGCATTTTGCTATCAATCTTCGAGTTCTGACATACTGTTTGGCTTCAGGTTCGTTCAAGAATCTCGAACAAGTTGCTCCAAGATATTATGACTGCATGCAATCATTACACATAAGTAAATGTATCTCAGTTTTGATATAAGGTAAACATCAAATAACAAAAAATGCTTGTACCATCGTATACTAGAAAATAGAAGATAAAAAGCATGTAATAATAACCGATTTGTTAACCATACAGTGGATTTCATTCTCTCAATGACCGAAGTCTATTAGTTAAATATGTTTATCGGCAAATCTTAACTGTAGCTTTCATGTCTTTAAAAATCGACAGCCGTCCAAAGTTTCCAGCCTTATACAGTACCATATAGGAACTTGACAGTTACCTTTATTACCTTACTATCATAGAACAAGGCACTATGTTCAGACTAAGGACAGGTGATAGCACGCTCAAACATGCACACATTCTCTAAACTACACATTGTACAGTCCGTGTAGAAATGAGGATGAAACAATATGTCGCCTTCAACAACCCTAACCAATGCATGATCGTTTGGGAAGAAAAATATATTCTTACACCAGTAGCTTAGGAACGATATGGTAGCTACGATCACCCTGAAGTGTACTGCAACTTTCATAACAGACTGCACTAAGGGATGGATCCAGTGGGTTGGGGGATGGATGGGGATTAATCCCCCCACCAACCAGATAAAAGACTTAAAATACTAAGCTTTTAAGGTAAATTTTGTGTGTTGACTGCTAAGGTCGAAGTTAGGGTCGCAATAATGATCATAATTGGTCGCTGCATCTTGCGAGTAGATTAGCTCTTGATTCATATATATATATATTATATATAATATATATATATATATATATATATATATATATATATATATATTCGTCGCAATATCACATACAGGTAAACGATACTAAACATTAATAAAAAAAACACTATGTGGCGTCTGTATTTGAATCATACGTCAATATATCAAATCAATCTCAGTAAAAAATACAAAAAGTCAGTAACGCTATGTTTTACGCGTCCTCAACTTTATACCGATAAACGAGATACCGATGCTAGATAACGTCAGTACAGATATGTGACGTTTGTACCAGTCTGTCTTATCTCTTAGCGTTATGGCTCTAAACTCTGCAGAGAATAACCGCATTCTGTATTTGTTACATTGTGATTGTGCGAATGGTTGAAGGTTAAATGTATCAGTCCTAAAGATTGATGTGTCCATTTTTCTTTCGGTCGAGACAATCAGGTAAGAACACTCGGGTAGATCTGGACCCAACTGAGTTATTCGTCGTTCAGTTATGTCAGAAATGTTACATTGAAAAGGAAAAGCAATACTAATTATGTTGTACCCGATATTTTTATGTTGAATTATGAGGTCTCGTCCTGGCAATATTGGGTTTCTGGTTTAGAGGGAACGCTCGTGTAGATCAAAATAAGGCAAAAGCTATCTAGAGATAAGATCCGAATGGTTAAAATTCTTCAATCCAAGAAGATAGGCGGGCACTATATCAACAGGAACTTCTATCTATCTAGGTCAGTCAAAGAAAAGATAATATACAAATAAATATTGCAATTATCTTGAAGACGGTGTTAAAAAGAAATACGAGGAGCAGTTTCCGATAACAGACACATCTAAATTATCATTTTAAGATACCCTATGAACGTAACATTCTTTTGTTCCAATGTCTTCTATGAAGTCATTTATTTAATTGTGTTAAGAAAATACGTTATCATAAGACAAATATAGCACGTACCGGCATCACGTTATACTCGTATATACATAATATGTCATAACGTTCGTATAAATAAAATTGTTTAACGCTCGCGCAGTAAACGCTAATGATGTGCCAACATATTTTTTTACACTAAATAAATAAAGATTGGAAATATTTAAAGCCATGCAATCAATGACAGAAACAGCATACGACATAAGTTACCTGACCGCATGCAAATGCATACCTGATCGCTGAGAGGTCAGTCTTGTCAAAACAATTCATGACTTACTTCCAAAACCAAGAACCGTGGGCGATCAGAGAGATGAAAGTACGAAATATGAACAGCAAGTAATATATATGTGTTATGCATTATCATACAAAAAGATCAGTGTATTTATATATGAACAGATTGTGAAATAGGAATGCTTTCGAGAGAAGATATGGAGTCGTGTTTTGGAGTGGAACAATGATTGGTGCTATTGTTACAGACAATGCCAATCGAGGGAACTATATGACATAGGAAACATCCGAACTGAGACGCGTACTCGTACCAAACCCTTGTCATAATAACGGAGGCAATGTAAACCAAAATGGACGTTGTTGTAATTTTGTAGACAGATTGAAAACAATATATGTAAAGCAGTAACAAACGGACGTTTGGAAGTTACGATAGAGCGTTGGTTTTGACGTGGCTATGACATTTGTTTCCTGTCTGAAGCACCCTGGGATGGAAATCTCCGATCGGCCACGACTTTTGGGCAAAATCGTTTACAGCACGTTGCTCGAGGTTTTTACATCTTGGTTACTTTCTTTAACTCATAAGTGTCGATATATGTCGATAATATAGTTTATTATAAGTTGCTAAAACGTATAGACGACTTTAAATTAACATGTCAAATCATATAAATCTATTACCATTCGGGTCAATATGTCTGTTTCATTCACTGGGAGTGTTTAGTAATTTACTGCTTAGCCTCTGGTCACGTGGTGTCGAGCCCCATTCGAGGTGACAAATTAAATGTAAGAAGATCTTCTAGCTGACCTGTGGTGCGCCTGTGGTTACACACAGACGCTTGTTTCAGGTCTTCTTCCAGCAAAATAGCTCGGCTTCGAAAAAATATAACAACTGGTCTCAGCGGGTTACTGAAAACAACTAATTAGAATAACCTATTACAATTTTGAATATGATAGCTTTAGCTATAATAATATTTATATTTATTGTATAATAGAAGTACACAAGGCAAGTGACATTGAAACACGTCGCTTCTGTTTCATGTGTTTAAAGAAGAATATCACATTCGAGTCAAGAACTAGCAAGTGAAAGTAATTTTCTTTACATTTATACATTATTTACTTCATCAAAAACATAACAATAACGTGCAACGTCCAAACAAGATATGATTGAAATCTGCTCGCAGTTTAGGTAGATTCGCATGACATTATAACATAACACTTACACTTGGATGTGTGCCATATCAGGTTTTACCAATATCAAAATAAGATTGGGAAAAAACTTTGGCGCAAATAAGGTTACAGCACAGAAGTCTTTTCTTCGGGGTTTTTATGTTTATTATCCCACCAAAGGTCGTTCAGTTATCTGGAGACAGTGTAACTTGAAACAGATGCAGGGCTGCCTTTACTTTCAATAGCATAGCGTGAACATATTGCACGATATTATCCTGATACCAGTGCAACCAGTTCCGTACATACAATTATACTTGCTTGAACGTTAGAAAGGGAGCTATACCACGTCCATTTTGACTCCTTGTGGTATATTAAGTCCTGGGTTTGAACCCGTGGCCGCCAGTACATAGAGTCGACGCTCTACCGATGGTGCTACCAGGAACCTCTGACATTAAGCAGTTTCATTGGTTTTATTTGTATATCACCAGCAAGCAGCGCATTAAAAACGATATCTGAAATAATATATGGAGCCTTAAACTAATAAATAATAGGAATAATAAAGTGGAAATGACAAACTGAAATATGAAGCTCCATTATATTTTTTGCTGACATTTCAACGTGGATGTTAAACAACGCATTCTGACTTTTGCTTTCTCAAAAGTGTCAAGAAAAACTGGTTGTATGGAGAAGAATACGTTTTCTATTGCAACCCATTAATGTGTCATTATTGAACAAAAACCCAGCCATTCCGCTAGATTTTTGTACACATCCATGACGATAACATCCGTTCTTGCCACGACCAATCACAGCTGTTCTTTCTTCCCGATGATCACCCGCCATTGTAATATAGAGACTTCTGGCAGTCGACAAAGCAATCTCCGACTAAAAAGCACGGCAAGATTTATTTCCATGTTGATTCTTCGGCAATATCTGAGGCAGACCAGAAACTGCTAGTTTTCATACAACGCGACCAGTATCACAGGCCCGTCAAATAAAACAGGAGGTTTTATGGAATTTATCTTTAGCACCTTTCTTAATGGGTTACCTTGACAGGGTGATGTGACCCCAACCTCAGGCGAGGTTTGTTTATGACGGCACGCAGCACGTCTGATGCCTGACTTAAGACGGCTTCTGTCAACAAGCCGTACAGATAGGCACTATTGTTAAATGTATCCATCTTTCTAACAAACAGCTACAGGCCGATTGCCAAAGTTAACGAGAATATTCACAAAATAATTTAACCCGATGAATTATTTGTTTAAGTTCTAAGTATAAATATATAATTAAGTTTTCTCTTATGATATTTGTTAGAGTTTCGATTCGGGAAGCGTTTTGAACAAAGAAATAAATAAATATGTGTTGAAATTATTAAACAAAACATTTATTATTTTGTTGACATTTTCAAGTTAACGTACTACTAATTTTAAATGAAAAATAAATCCACTTGTAAGAAAGAAATACATAGTGAGAAATGTACAAAGACTGACTTTGTCATTTTAAAAAGAGTGCTTATTTTTAAGAAAATGTACTTTCACGTTGTACAAGTGGAAACTAGAGTTGTTATATACAAGCTAATTTATTACTTGGACAACGGCACTGCACTATAGTATATCAGAGCTTCACAATCATTTGAGTCATACCAATTTACAAATTCCGATTTATAGCAGCTACAATGTATCTTCTGGTCCTTTTGCTGCAGCAATATCCCTTATCCTAGATCCTATTCCTAGGAAATACATTCCTTGATCCAAACTCTAGGTAACACATTGCACAGGTCTTCATTCCTAGATTTTATACATATCTGACAAATGTTTGATGCTTAACATTTATGTATTGTTTCTGAGCCCCTGTTGTAGTTATATTTGTGTATTTTGTATATGACGAAAATAGAAAAAGAAGCAAAGCGTGCGTGTGTTTGCATGTGAATGCACTTGGGCATTTGCTGTGCGTGCGCGTCTGTCAAATTAACTTCACACTGTTTTCACATCAACTGTGCGTTTTATGTGACCTTTGTCGATACCAATGTACTTTTTTCAAAAATGGTGGAAAATGATTTGAGTTCATGGGAAATCACGTGCTTTAATATATTGGCAACGAATCCGTTTTAAATCTCTCAGTGACAAATCTTTCGACATGTATGTAAATTACACCAAACCTTCCCTACTGAATAACCAAGGCAGATAAATCTTCAGTCCTTATTTAAACCAATCTTGAATATATAGTAATTAATATTAAGATATTAAAATAATATTTTCTTTTGGATACCTCAATCATAATATATCGTTAATTGGCATTGTAAATAATATCTAATGATTGACATGTAATTACGTAGATAGTATCAGTAAATGTTCGTTAGCTACTTGCGCACCTGTGTCTTCTAGACTGCTTGTATAGAGAGGAGAACGCGTTAACTGCGCGAGCATTAAGTCAAAATAAACAGAACAGCATGGCGGGTCTGACCATCAGGTTGTTAGTACTGAGTTAACAGCAGAAGATTCTCGATTCGCCTAATTACCAGACTCCCATCACGACAGCTGACTAGCCGATTGCATATTGACCGCTGTTCGCCAGTTGTAACTGCTCGTTAGCTGCGGAGTAATACTAGCCTAAACACTAACATATTCATGCGCATCACGTTTCCTTGGCCAATATAGTTTTGCTCCGGCTTGACAGATGACCACCTGCTGGCCGCATTTTCTGGCATTCCCCCCCTCCCATGACTGGAATATCACCTGAGCCTGCTATGACTTCGGTTATTAGAGAAGATGGGTTAATTGTATATGTTGCCATAAATGAGATTTGGCCTTGCATTCAGCGTTGGTTATTTATAAATTAATCTCAAATCGGTTTTAGTCCGGTTTAAGGGAAAAAAATGGAATTTAATAGTTATCAGCCCTTTTCCATTTGGATTCGATTCGCATTATGTAGGGAACGCTTTTTTGAACCCTTTCAGCTGATCTTCGTTACGCGGGACCTTCTATATTTTCTTTTAGATATATTCTCTGGGTTTTCTCCCATCAGCAAAAGCTTAACGTCGATATAATGGCCGCGCAAGCAAGTGCCAATGCGATTTAAAAGAACATATAAAACAACAGCAAGTCAGTAAAGTAGCGCCGGTGGCGAGATGTAAGCACCCCTAGGTTAATTCGGTCTACAGGTGAGAAAATCGTGGGATTAATGATTGTTGAAACTGTTAGCTTGGTAATATTAATAGTTTTTTTATATATTAAAGAAAATCTTCGCGATCTAAGTCCCGCGGAAATGATGTTTCTTTTCGGGAATTCAGTGTAATGAGGTAACTTTCTGCCCTAGTCATTTTGTTGAATAGCGTATTCGGCAAGTGAAGAACATGAATTTTGTAAAAATATGTAAATATATATCATTTAAAGATTTCAGCAATTATTGGCACCTCGTCATTGATTACTTTTCAAACGTTTTCTGGATAATGTCCGGCGAGTTTCCGTAGTGCGGCTGTCATGCAGGAAGTGATAGCACTAAACTTGTATCTGGTGGTGCCTATCTATTCCCTTCCAATGATAATGAAGAAACCACCCTTCCAAAAACTCTTGTGATAAATCTGTTGCCAACTTAATTTGCCAATGTATAAACTATGAGGGGTTGGTATGTCAGTTTGTTCGACTATTTCCATCAGGGACGCCTTATAGCTGCAGGGCTAATTTCCTAGCTACAATAAAAAATGTTTTAATATTGTTTTATAACATAATAAATGTTGTATAACGGTCAAAATTTGATAACACAACCGGACCACACAAGGGAATCTTGTATTTAGTCTCATGAACAATCTTACTTTGATTTCTATATCGTTGCATTTAAAACCGTTACCTTATCGATAGAGACTATCAGGACTTGTCTATGATATTGTCTGCCAAAGTTTTCTCCCATACATTCTGCTACACTATGTGATAACATAGGTGGGCAATGAGGTAAAAGGTTTCGTCCTATCAGCAATTAGAAAGTTCAAAGAGATGACAATCTCTAAATGTTCCTGTGACTTGTAAGCCTCAGCAGACATACAGGAAATATAGTAATGAAACGGGCATAGATAAACTAAGACTGGTAACTGTTAATTATTTTATAATCAACCATCACAATCTACTTAAATCAGGTCTTCCTAATTCACCTGCTACAATCTGTTACAGACAGTCGTCGTCTTTTAGTTACACATTAGTTGCTATTACAACAACTACTGCTACTGCTGCTGCCGCTAATTCAACAAATCAAACTACAACTACTAGCACTGCTACTACTACTACTTCTACTACAACTATTACTTATACTAATATTATTACAAAGCAGTCGGCATGGCGTCGCGTCGGCTCCAGGTACGGGAGACCGCGGGTTCGATCCCGGGCTGCGACATACCAAAGTCCTTAAAATGGTAGTGGTATAGCTCCCTTGCTAATACTCAAGCAAATATAAGCGTGCATGCATCAGTACCATAACTTACAAAACCACCACCCTGGTCGCCACCACAAGTTTTACCACCAACAACAACTATACTACTACCAGCACAACTGCCATCATTACCACTACTACCACCACCACTACCACCCCACAATAGCCACTCCCACTCAGCACTACCATTCTTAACACCATCACCACCTCCGCCGCCACCATCACCAATACTACTACTAGCACAACCGCTACTAACACCACTATTACCACCATCCCCACTATCACCTTTTTGTTTCTGCAGATTTCCTTTGCTGCTTCCTTTGCTTCCTTATTCAAAATCTCTTTTATCTGTACAAGTGTATAAAATACATTTTCAAAGCTATGTTCAGAAGAGTGGTAGCCATTCCATGATCAGGAAACTCGCAAAACTACTTCCTCAATCTCATTGTCTACCAAACAGTTCATGGGCTCTTTAAATGCTTACGAGAGTCTTTAAAGTGGGAATGAAGAGAAAAGAAGTAACAGATGTCCGAAATTCCCTTCATCGTTCACCTTTATGTCAACAGCTTCGGGTCTAAAACATAAATATTTGCTTTCGAGATTCACCTCGACTTGCCTTCTCTCGCAGTATGTGGCACGTATATTACACAGGATTGCTCTGTTCGACGTACCGTCGCTCTTGTACAGAGCTTGCCACTACTTCGACCTCCATGCCTTTATTACTAGGAAAGTCTAACGTTTATTGAGTATAGGTTCATCAACAAAGCTATGAAATATGACACCGCATATAATTATACTAATTACCTTCTGTAAACTGTGTGTTCAATTTATGATCACTTAAGTATATCTTATAATCTAAGTTATTATATCCAAACATAACTGTAGTCATTTTGATCTAGACATACTCATTGCAAAAGACATATTTTCAAATTTTTGCAGAGCCAACGTACCAGAAAGTCGGGCAGCGGCTATGTCATTATCATCATAATTATCATTAATTATAATAATACTTATGCGTGTATTTGAGTATTTACCAATATTTCCAGATGCATCTGAAGCATGAACATGTTCGCCATCTGCCATAAAAGCTGCAAAGGTAACCACAATAAAAGCGGATAAATCACAGCCCCCTAGGATTTAGATGTCAATAAAATCAGCAGCAACAGAACAGTTGCACCCACAGGCTTGGTCGTAAAGTGCATTGTTAGTGCAAACTATTGAGCCAGTACGTAAGTACATAGCAGAAGTATATGTTTGACTTAGGCATGAGGTCCCTCGATATTACAGTATGAAATAATAGCATGGGGAAGAATATAGGAAGTAATGAAAAAAAAAAGACTTGAATTAAATAGCATACAATGCAATTTAAAATGAACAAAGTCACTTGAAAATGCAAAGTCTAGCGAAGGTTGAAAATAAAGAAACGAAAATGCGTATATGGATCTACTTTATCGCATGAATACGTAAAAGGAAACTTGACTAAGTAGTGATCAAGGTTCGGCGAACAAGTGCAATGCTAACATCTAACCGGCGATTGCTGGTGCTTTCGCTTACATGTTTCTCTGATCATACAACAGGTAATAAGGACAGCAATTATCCCGTGACTTAATGGCCATAAGGTCTCGATGAGCTGTCATCTTTAGTAATTCTTTACTCTGAACACATTTCTTTCATTGCTTGAGAGCTTCGCATACCGGCATTCCATGTCTTCAGGTATATGTCCGGACAAATATTCACGATTAGAGATTAGGAAGTTTTTTTGTCGTAGTAAACTTTTGTATTGCAGAGACAAAGATAAAACTTTTTACCAAACGCCTGAATAGCTTCTTCTTCATTAATCAATCTGGTGCCAAAATGGGTTTGTGTTTTGCACGCGAACTGTTTTGTTTTTTTGTCAAAGCTTTCGTAGTTTTTTTTCTAGAAGCAGTACACCAACAGAACAAAACATAAACAAACTGCCAGTTTGTTTTGTTCAATTTGTCAGTTTAGTCTCGTCAATTATTGGGTCTTTAAGAAAGCCGTGGATATACTGGGTAAACAAATGCAGCAATGTCTATTTTCTTTTTTCTTTTTTTTTTTTGGGGGGGTGGGGGGTGGGTGGGGGTGTTATGCTGACAAAAACACTATGTTATTAAATCACTATTTTGAAAAAAACAACAAAAACATATTTAAATTATATGCGCACAGGTGAAGAAATCGATTTCGTATAGTTTATTACCTCAAAGGCATGCTGTAATAACACTGATCTGATCAAAGGTATACTCCAATAAAATTGATCTGAAAGAAATAAGGCCTGTAAGTTTCAATGCTAGACTTATACAGCAAGTTTTAAAGTTAAGTTTTGAAGGTGGTATCGGGCAGTCTGTGCCATTGTGTCTCTCATGAAACCAAATCAATTATTGATACCCGAAAAGATCCCGCGAAAGGCGCTATTTATTGGTGTCACATCCATTTTAAAAGTAAAGCATACCAACATTGTCAATGCAAAAACTGATGTCTTATCCTGAGTCATGCCAATGCTTAATTAAGAAATCCACGTGGCCACTTACTTTTTCGATTGAGATACATGATTATCTGGGTAATCAGCTCTGACCTCGATATGTATTTTAGCTGAAATCCCTATCGTATCTCGTTAATTTACTTATTTATTAATTTGAAAATAATGTACAATTAAAGTGATACATTTCACAATTTGTACTGTCTAACGATTGTGGTTATAGTATAAAAAGCCTTTACCTAAATTTAAGAATAGGTTTATGCAACATTTATGGACAGAGTACCTAAAATAAGGGTAAGATGTTGTTACAGGTATTAGATATCGGCAAAATACTGTATGTTACAACCCACGAGGGCGAAATAATCACAGGAAATAGACACCAAGGTGAAAATATGGCTTTTTACGCATAAATAAATATCATGTCCTATATTTTTGAACGCGAACATAACAGCACTTCCATCTCCAACAGAAACAAATAAAACAATAATAGTGAAAAGTATTTTCTATATACGAAAAACAACCTAAACGCATATAACTAATTTCATGCAGCATTTAACTTAATTTATCACAAAGAACAGAGAAGGGAAAAATGATATTCGCAAAAAATAACATAACAGGAATGCGAAGGTAAAAGAGATGTAAATAAAAACAATTCTCTCATGTTTATGCTCCGATGAAGCCCGGAGTTAACATGGCACACTTTCTTACAAGCTTGCATAATGTATAAACCAAAGGGCCTGTTCATTAGGTAGCGAGGTAAGAACAAAAGGAGAATCGTTGCAAGCAGACACGATGTTTATATTTTTCTACGATTCTCGAGAAGCTTCCGAAGTGCTTATGGTCTCGATGAATGAAAGGCCAGGCAGAGGAAGCGTAACATTATTCTCAAGGCTGCTTTCATCCAACGGGGTAAGGAACAAAAATACGTGTAAACTTCAACAACGTAACTCGAGTTACAAGAGTATGTGTATATCGTCTGGCGTCTTATATTATAAAAACGAGATTGGTCGAGGTCAGTATATGGTCATAAAAGACGCTTATTACAATTGTTTTCCTTTCATAGAATTTCTTTCAAAATTATAGATTTTGTATGCGCTTAGCGGAGTAAGTTAATAGAAAAGTGTTAAACTCCAACTTTCACCTTGTTAGTCTCATTAATGAGGTTTATTATATCCTATAATCTATAAATCAACAATCGCATTGTACGTGAGATCGAAAGAAGTAACAGGATGGTTAGAATCACCTGATCGATCATTTACTCATATAAGTGATTGTTATCTAACAAACCGACGAGCGACACAATAAAACACATCTGTTAGGAATGATTGTATGTCTTAATTGTAGGACATTAAATAAGAAGAGTCATAACGTTTGATTAAGCTGTTAATATAAACGAGGAATATGTTGAATATGTTTATGATATTTCGTAAATTGAAAGCGATAAAATGTTAAAGAAAAGTAATATATTACAGGCCAATTCAACTTACGTATTTTGTGTTATGTACGCTACATGTATCGGCCAGACATCGTCGAGTACCTTTCACGCAAAAACAATTAAATTGTATTAGTTATGTATTACTTACATAATTATCGGAACAATTGTGTCATTTTGTGCTTTAATGAAATGATTAAATTATTTCAATGGTAAAATACTTCTTAATCGTTAATATTTGTATTACTTTACAACGCTATTAAGTCTATATAAATGACTGTAGGTGGGAATTAACAGATATTTGAAGATGACACGTATTATTTATTCAAACGTCTGCCCGTTGTTTAGTTAGTAATTGTACATGCTACGACTTCGATGGTCAAGCCACTTCTGTCTTTCTGCCGCGCACCTGCTGAACGCACGTGACTGCTTAACTAATTGCATACGACCAATCAGAATTAACTTATAACGACGTAAACTATGCCATTAGTCCATTCGGATATCAAGTTACTCTGATATATTGCGTTAATGTTGTATTATATCTTGTATTTGCGACATTATTGACCAAATGCTGCATTTCGTGCTAATTTTAACAATTTGTACCGATAGGCTATATAAAATATGATCTTAAAACATTTCTTCTTCTCTTGTAGAAAATATATGGTAACATATAAGACTGTGATGGGTGGAGAGATGAATAAAAAAATAAAGAATTCGGAACATCGTTTAAGCAGAAATAAATATGTAAATATTGAATAGACATCTTTATCCAACATTTATCCAATCATTTATCCAAACATTTATCCTAACATTTATGCAAACGTTAAGGCAGAGACTTTATAAACACTTTGTATTGTACTTTTTATTAGAATAAACGCTGTGGTTACAATTTACTGATTTCTAGCGATATTAACAGCAGGAAAAAATCTAAAATATTCAGTCAATATAAAAATCACTTTCTGTAATATTATCGGGATCGGATCGTTGGTAGAAAGATCTTGGCATAGACACCATCTTACACTTTACAGCTGCCGATACTTGGAATTTTGATCCAAATCTAAATCTACCTTATATCACATTTTAGCGAAAATTCATAGGAACTCAGCTTAAAAACTACACTTATTTTACCATCGTTCCACATTTTGGCAAATGTTATTTATCTTGGCATAGACGGCCTTGACCTTCCGGGGCCATGTGGTGGAATTACACACGTTGGAAGTTGGCAGGCACCGAGAGAGTGATAACATGTCGCGGTTGACGTATGGCTCGACACGCCACTGCAGCCTTGCGTCGACGTGTCAAATTTACGTCACCGGAGACCAACCGTCGATGCATTTAACTGAATGGGACACGTAGCTGACTGGTGCCAGGTAGGTCGTAATGTGTCAGTGCCAGTAGAAATGTAGTCGTTTTTGCCTGGAGTAAATAGCAACTCGTGGAATATAAAAATGCGTATTTTTGTTGCGTCGAATGCATTCATTGAAAGATGTTTTTTACAGACACTGGTACGTCTGGAAGATTTGGGAATTGGTTGAGTGTCTTGAATCAAGACTGGCGAATCACAGTAATAAGTTGTCAGATGAAATATAATGAGTTTTATCCTATTAATGTGACTATCACCATGTACCATGTACTTTATTTAATTGAAAGTTCTGTGCGTTACGTAGTATAGCACAGAACGTATGTCTTAACATTACGGCATGCACAATAGGGGTGATTGTGTATTTAAATGATGGGATATGTATCAGGTGACCAGTGGTCAATCAGGCGGGTAAGAGCGGGAAAAGGCACGAGGGTTCTGTTTGGTGGTCAGTTCTACGCTAGACTTCGGTCGGTTCACATCGTTTCTATTTCAAATTCGAATCGTTGGAAATGCAGTTATTTTGCATTTGCTATGAGTTTGTGAAAACGTTGGTCTTATATGATGTTAGAAATAACAAGAATTTGGTTTTGATTAATAGCAGGTCATGTAACGAGTGATTTCATGAAGCTTACATTAGGGTTAGTTCGGGGGTACAGTTTCCCAGAGTTTTTTACATTGGGCAAAGTTCAGTGAGTTTTTATCTCTGGGTTTTTCCCTGGCCTTCGAATTAGCTCTCAATGTTAAGGGTTAGTTTCATGTATACGATAATTGTAATGAATGTATGGTTTTGTGCATTTATATGCATTGTATATCAGTAAAGTTTGTTAGTAGATATACATATTTATTTTACATGTTATAAAATTGTATATAACAAATACAAGTTGTAAACACTCCGATGTAAATAAACCGATCGCAAGTCTTGCCCGATGCAAAACAGTGTTGTTTTGTGCTTAGTTGTGTTCAGACCAGAAGTCACAGATTGACAGTTGATCGGGTGTCAGAAATAATTGCTTTAGAATGTCAGAACATTTGTATAGTTTCATGACAAAACTGTTTCCGCATTACAAAATTCTATAAGACAGTATTAGAAACAGGCCAGTTTAATTGATAGACATCTATTCTTTTCATTTACCCAGTGAATTAAGGTCGCACCAACGCAGAAGCGGGAATCTTGTCCAAAAGTATGAAAAGGTGATTTGCCAGCAGATAATTAAATATGTCGTGGTACCACTGGGTGACCCAGAATCAGTTCGGGCGGCAAGGTATCAGTGTTGTGGAATGTAATAACGCAGATGTAGAGAAGCAGACTAAAAGGTCGTTAGCATTGCTTACATACTTGATTCCAGTAGCCCTTACTCGAGCGGACATTAATGGATGTAAGGCAGATTGTCAACAAGCAATATATGATACGAAGAACAACATACGTCATGCCATCACAACAGAAACATCGTAGTAGCAAACGTAGTATTATACTAACACTGCTAGAATTCGGTCAGAACTGAATCTTGAACTCTACTCTCTAAAATAAAACAGTTCAGTTATTGGCAGCACTTGCAAGAGTTGTGGTTTTGGATGAACAAAGTTAATGAACATACAACGGGAAGGTCTAAGAGAAAAGTCCGCTTTGTACATAATGACATATACGTCAAAGGTTTGATAAGAAGGAATTTTTAAATCGGACTCTAATGAACTCGACGTCGTCTTAAAAAATCCAAATGCAACATTTAATCTTCGGGAAAACCACATTTTCTTCCATTCTAGCACGCTTGTAGTAGACACATATATGTTAGAACTGCGTCCCTGCCCAAGTACCTATTAAGTGAAGTAATGAAGCGCTTGAAGTAAAAGAAAAACACCGCCATAATTTATATCGCAGTGGGTGCTATTTGCACAATATAACCTGCCGGTGAAGTTGGGGAGATGCAGAGAGCGATCTCTAGATAGACCTGTATCGCCAATAAATCAACAAGCGCAAGTAATATTGAGAAAATGATTCCTGCTATCTGCTATAGAGATGAGGAGTTTGCTAGATGTACTTAATAAAAACATAGAAGCTTCAGAACCATTGCAAACCTAGTACTAAGTTTTGAATAGATTTCAGCGAAAAGTCATTACTTTTATGTTTCTATTTTTGTGTATTGAAGTATTACCTATCACAGACACTTGATAACGTCTAGAAGATTGATATGCAAAATGATTTCAGTACAAGCAATGTTAGCATTGAAACAGCATGCTTTAAATCAGCTTTCGATTTTTTATGTAAGAGTTTACCGTGTTTTTTATCGATACGAATTCGTTAATAAAAGACTTCTGTTGTTGTTTTTGGCCTTATACTATACATGTATTATATTGATGGAGGTTAACTTACAACCTGTACCAATAATGAAACTTTCATCCAAAATTATTTTCACAGATTTACACACCCAGGTGATAAAACTACAAACACAAAACCATGACAATAAAACTTTAAGTGAGTCTAGTATGGGTTTGCATTTTGAGCAAGTGTCCAAATACATTCCGTACTCGCCACTTCAGTGGCAAATGATTTTTTTATGATAACCATGCGCAATAAATCCAATAAATAACTAAGCGTTTGCCACTCAAATGATCAGCTGTAACTCACTGCTCTGTTATATTATCTGCCCAGTAACAACAATACTGTGTAGTTTATTTATTAAGATATTCAATTAACAATAATAAAAATTAGCAAATAAGGACACCTAGTTTGATGGTGTTATACATACGGTGACAGTAAATCGAATAAAACATCAAGCAATAAAATAATTAAAATACATATTTATTTTAGAAATACTACACTCAAGCAAAAGTGTAAGAATGGATCAGATTTTTAAAAATAAAATACCGCATTATACAACTCACATTGTTCGTGTCCCGGTTGTTACGATTACTTAGACAATCACGAAATATATTTATATTTAAACGAAGTAATGTCCAGTACAGTCATGTACTGGATAATTACGTTGTACGTATTGAATGTATTGAGCGATATATAGAGAGTGTGTCGAGTTTATTGTTCTAATGTAAGAATTCCAATTATATATATGTATGATAATGAAAATAAGTTGAACATGTGGTGGAGTGTATTTACACTTATCGAAGGCAAGCAAAAAGACAAAAAACACCAAGTTTCTTGCGTTTAAGGCGAATGGCATTCACACCCGTCATTACGCAAGCATGGATTTGACTGAAGCCTCACGGACCTAAATGAAGTAAACAAACCTTCCTTGTGGTATAGCAATACCAGAAAACATGTCGTAATTTTCACGCAGACAAGTTTTCAAGAGATCGTTCTTGCTGTTAAAAATTCCTGGCATGTAGTAGGGAATCTAACAGCTAGTGCGAATGCTACTTGAGAGATGGCTTGGTGATTTGGGATATGTTGTGAAATTTAGTTTAAAATGTAGTATTTATTTATTTAGAGTTTATTTATACACGGTTGGGAAGTTCTTTAAACTTATAGTAATCCCTCATGACCGCCCAGTACCTGGGTAGAACTAGTATTCTGGTACTAAACACCTGGGGCAATGTGTAGTACAAAGTATTTCTTAAGGACAACCTTCATGTGGTCGATTTTAGGATTCGATCCGGAGTCTGACGTCTTTTCTACAATACCACGGACGCCCACAAATATGTGTGTTGATATGTTGATGTTTCTGTATGTTTGATTATCCTTCAATGTTTTTGTAAAAAGCGGTTCCTTTGACAGTTCTCACCATATCTGGTCCATACACACATGCAAATGATAACTAATAATTATGAAATATAAATCCCTTTAATTTAGAGCCTATGTTAATAGAAGATTTGCTTTTGATCAAATGCATTATTCTTAGTCGGTTGACCACACAACTTGACCGCAACAATTTGGATTTGCCAAATACATTTGCCTTGGCAAGTAATATTATACATCGCTTATTTTCTTTATGTCAGAACGTTTGAAGCAAGAAACAGCAACAAAAACAAGACACAAAGTAATATTTGAAAAGAAAGAAGGATTATACCTTGACGTTAAAGTTTTGAGCACTTTAGAAATATTGGCGTTGGCTACCATCTGAACAGAATACGGTAAACTATAATCTACGGTTACGGGCCTTATGTCTGCATTCTATAAATATTGAGTTAAAAAGCAACCCACTTTCTCTATTAACAATTGTTTTCATTGTAAAAGCTTCTGTTAAAAAAGTTATGTATTGATTTGTAGATACATTCAAATTAAAGTCATTTTGATCCAGACCAGTTACACTATTGTTGAAGGAAGACACCAGAATTATCTAGATAGCTCTAGGAAACTGAAGAGACTGTAAAAACGCTGCACATCAGTTTTTGCACAGACCCGGGACTCGAACCAAAACGGGTTGAGACTAAAGTGTTGACAGCTGTTGACTAAAGCTGCTTGGTCACAGGCGCCCCTTAATTCCATAGTTAATCTGACTTGCTGAAGGAATTATGGAGTGAACAATGATACAAGCAAGTAACCGCTACCTTGATATGAACGGGAGAAGATACGTTTATAATAAAAGCAGTCATTATACTCGCCAATATGGTGGTCGCAGATACCAACTGGTAGCATATGTTGCAGTATTAACGTCAGCAACTGGCAACATACAAAACTAAATCAGAGGTGATGACATATTAAGTGTGCTACAGTAAACTATTCGCGAATTTTTTTCTGTCATTATCAGCTATGTTTTTATGTAGCCGTGAGAAGTACACGTTTTCTTAATTCTAGCATTGCTTCTGTTACACCCTACACATGACGTGTTATTATTATGTTCATATTCCTCATATCCGTGTCTTGGACTTGCTGTAACCTCAAAGTCAAGGTTAAGGTCTCGATTCTTATTTTTGTATGTTAAATACTACAACATCGTCTGTGGCTGTCGTTGCTGCCCACACTGTTATAGCTTCTTCTAATGTTATTCAATAAAAATAGTTGAGCATCGGCTTGCGGATCGGAAGCTCGTGGGTCGAACCCCGGCCGGGTCAACCAAAGACTTTAAAGTTCGTAGTAGTGGCTTCCCTCCTAACGCTCGGGGCTAAGGAGACAGCATTACGCCTGACTCGTCGGTGTCAGTATAATGGACCGGCCGGGTTCAGTCCCTGGTCACCTCATAAGTGCCCCTGTGCTATAATGATAGAAATGTCGCTGCGCAGTATCGGCTAAAATACCGGCTAATCCCTCAATAAAAAAAACGACGACTGAGGTTGCAGCACATTTTTCAGTCAAAACGTGTACTTCGCCTTCTTCAGTATTGCTTTGCTTCTACTAAAGCCACTGATACTAATTTGTGTTTTACAATCAATTCAAGTCTTGCTCTTTATTCTTTATGATAACGATGCTGTAACTACTTACAATGAATGTATCAGCTATACTGTTCTTAATCCTATTAACCTGTGCGGGGGGTTTCTATCATTATTAGCCAAGATATCATTAAGATGTTCCCAACAGATATAAGGCTGCCTTAATTGCGCTTACACCGACAGGATTTGATACTGACCGTGAAGCTAAAGGTTGCCTGTGCCATTAACACGTCCGTAAAAATCGAGTAAAAATAGAATGAAACGGTGATCAGCATCATGTGTGTCAGAGCATGTTCCCTTCTACACGTAGAGGAATGTCGATTAGAAGCATAGTAAATCCCATGCATGCGTCCTATGATATTCAGGAAATTTTCACACACAATTATGAAGAATGTTGAGTTAAACCGTTATGTTCCAGCCTGATATACAAGAGCTAACAATGACGCATTTATGCAGCGTCGACATGTTGTAGATGTAAATATTGTGTAAATGCAGGTACTAGTTTGAAGGCACATTGATTGTGATATTGTCTTAACTAGAATGGTATTCCCTTACTCTGCCATGTTAGCCTGGTCATGTTTGTCCATATCAGTAACAAATGTGCCGAATCAAACGAGCAAGTAAATAGTAACCCCGTTGTGAGTTAGGAGATCTGGAGTGACATTATCCATTTTAACATTGTAAAATATCAACCTTGTTTTTAACAGCAAATACCGAAAATGTAAAATAACCATCGGAACATTGCTAATTAGAGATGAACTGTATTTAAAATAAATAACAATTATATACCCTATTGTATCAATACTATGACAATTCACCATGACCATCATGATGGCAACACAACTTAAACTAGTCACAGCCAATTAACAAACCATACTTTACACTGTACACAAGAAGTCATTAATTTAATGGCCACTTAGGAATGCACAATTAACTAACTATTACAAGACAACAAAGAATATACACTAAAGGTATACTCCCTGTAATATTCAGCGATTATGTGCTGATGCACGTAATGTTACCAAAGGCTCTACTCGTGGATAGCACTGTTGTTTTGTCAAATCATACACAAATACAAACATTCTAAATATCATTCATAATAATAAACTACTAATGTTCTCTGCTAGAAAAGACCCACCTTATATCCGGTACTATTGTACAATTGCATACTTTCATTTAAGTTTCAACAAATTGCCAATATCAAATCAATCCAAATACTGGCTAAAGTAGATGTGTTCATATTTTCTAAAAGGAAATTTGTTGTTATTGAATGCAATACTTATCAAAGTCATAAGATCTACATTTTGTTCATCAAGGTCTACAATGTATTCGTATATTGAACCATTTAACAACATAATTTGGCAAACAAACTAAATATTGTATTAACTAACTTTAAAATAGGCACTTTACTTACAAACAGGACAATTACATTTACTTTCTAGACAATCTGATTAAATAATTCCGAGTAATTCAATATCGCATTGACAACACTCAGTTACTGACGGTGTCCCGATATAATTCTCACTCTTAAGTTTACCCAGTATACCACAGCTTGACATATTGTTACGTGTGTACCTGTTGTTTTTGTTTTTGTGACAGCCAATCTAGCAAGATTCTGGGCTTGTGAGATCGCAGGATAGCAAGTATAGGGCTTCTGAGCTATTTTCATGAGAATAAACCATCTTCAGCAAGAAAGTACTACGTTCATCATACATGTCATATCCATGCTAATGCTTCCACATGTTTCTCCGCCTTCATAAATATTTTTCTAACAAACACAGTGACGTAATGTGTACAGCTTCGATATATCGTTGTCATGCGTATTCCTGACAAGCACTACAGTTAGCTTACATTTCTTAGGCATGTTAATGCAGCAAGATAGTTCCTCTGTCAACTTTCATTAGAAAAAAAAACTGTTTCATTTTTACCATTATAGACGTTGATTTGTGTTTAATCTGTCCATAATAACTTCTTAAAATTTGAATGAGACAATAGTAGTATCGAGTTTATGTATATATGCCGTAATAATTTTATCTCTGTTCGAGGGAATGCTTGTTTTCATATTACTGTTTTCACAAACCCAGATTTGTGCTGGTGTTTTCGTTGAATCTTCTATAAAAACGGATGTGGTGATTGTAGTACAATGGTTATTACATATGTCATAGTCAGGCTAGCTTTTTGTCATGGAACGAAAGCATACATATGGTAACATTTTGTCTACAAAGTCAGGTATGTTATGTGTATCGCTTCCACGTGTCCTGCTACAAGTGTGGTGTAGTGATAGTATAAGTATCTGACATTGACAACATGGCACATACATGTCGGCCATAACCCGGCAGCAGCGATGTGTTCTTAACACCAAGGACCTTATCAGATCAGCGTAAATTTGGCAACATTAAAAGAAAATAGGCGTGTGAATTAGCGACAACAGTAGATGTTTAATTTTATATAAAATAAAAGTAAGCCACAAAAAGTTTATGTTTTCGAATTTAATCTTTGTCGTATACATTTAAAAGATAAAAAAGAAAAATCATTATTTAGTAAAAAAGTAAAGCGCTAATTTAAATTAAAAGCTATACTTAAGATGTAAACCACGCATTTTGTTGCACAAATGTAGAAATTGAACAATATAAGAAAATGGTTCCATTTAATAATTCATGTCATATTTATATGAAACAAACATTGTGATTCATTTACACACACGCCCTTGTGTAGACAAGACAGTAAATATACATATGCAATGTAAATCGTAGTTGAGTTTATTTGAATTGTAGCAAACATTGGCGAAGTATCATGTAGAGACATTATTACAAGGTGAAAAACTGTGATATAGATATATAAAGTACGTGTAGTTTGCAATCTGTTAATTTCATGATAGTTTTGGGGTTATAGGGTTAGACTTGTAAACCGATGAGGACTTACCGAGGTCGAAAACGATCACTTTGGGTTTCGGCTGCTCCATAAGCACGTGTTCTATCTCATCGAGGTCATCCGGGGTCACCGATCTCTCCTCAGACATGGACCGACATTCCGACAGGCTGTGAGTGTCGCCGGCATCCGACGTGTCGTACATGTCTGGAAATACATCCCGCTCCTCAGAGTGCTCCCTAGACCCGTAACTCCTATTGTCGGTTACTCCGTTTACCGACCCCTTGTCGTCGTCGGCATGGTCTTGGTTGTCGTCAGATTGCTCGACCGAGCACTCCCTCTCATTCTCATTCTCCTCCTGTATGGCATGACGCTCCTTGTTGACGGTCGATGTCATAACTGTTGTTAAAATTTGAATATTAAACAAATAACTCTTAAACAAATGAAACAACTTACAATCAAAACAAAACCATTTAATTTATAGAACCTTAACCAAGAACAATTTACGAAATCCTTGTTTTGAGTTCCTATTTATTGTAATATTACGCGCCACTCTTCATTGCGCACGAAAAGTCAAACCGCCTCACTATCGCGCGTGGCATAAGTCCGACTGTTCGACATGAAGTGAATGAATGAACGGGGCCTCAATGAAAATCAGACCCGCTTACAAAGTCACAGGATCCTCGCTCAGACGTCTAGAGCCAATGGCATCCGAGCGTTTTCAAACGTTTTCGCAACAGCGATTGAAGGCTAGGTGAATTTCAGATTTCCCGCATTTTTGCAATACCTATTTCTGAAAATGTTCACCTCACTAGCGCATGCACGGTTTGGGCATCAGTTTTCTATACAATCCTAAATCTCGAGTCTAGGGCCCAGGAGTCGATTTGTGCTTGCAAAAATGTGTACACCTGAGTTTTCTTCAGGGAGGTGTTAGCAAGCCCCTAGTCTCAACGATGTGGAATGGCTGTATGTAACAACGGAATGCAAAATAATAAGAACGTCGCGTTACTCCTAATGTTGATTGACTAAGCTGCACAAGTATAAAGATATAATGAAGATGTTAACATCGTGAAGTTTTATGTAGGTTAATGATTACAATGGTAATGGTGATGCTTTTTTAGCGAATCAAGCTAACAGTAAAAATACAATGAGTGATCATGCCTTTTATATTACACATTAGATAAGTGATGAAAAATAATTGAAAGTTGATTAAAATAATGATTATGATAATGAGGATGATTATGATGATGATGATGATGACTAAGATGATAATTGATAATGATAATAAAGCAAAACTGATTAATGTAGAAACAGACATATATTATTCCGAATCAATCTTGCCTTGTAGCTACTGATTTTTTTCTTCGTCAAGTTTTGATTATAATGTTGACATGATCTTGATGATGATGATGATGATGATGATTAGGATTGTGAAGGTTCTGTTATCACGTCGTCTTTGTATAAAAATTACGAGAAAAATATGACGATAATGATTTATCATGCATTTGAGATTATCATAGTAAATCGTAGTGAATAATGCTTGTAAAAATAAACAAATAAACTAAGAATAATGAAAGAATGATAAGAAATAAAAACTATAGAAAGAATTGGATGACATGAGAAAATGACAGTTACAGAGAGACAGCACGAGAATCAGTCCAAGTTTCAAGCGTCATCAGAATGTTGTATCAGTAGCCTTGCGTGTAGGACATTAGCTGGAATCCATATGTACTTTTAGTAGAGAACTTATATTTACTGAATATGATAAACACGAGTGAAAATAACTTTCAGTTATGTAAGTCCGTCCCCTTATCTTTGAATTTGTTCATGGGGGACTTCCTTTGAACAAACTAGAGGCTACATATTGTTATGCACCTGAGTAGTACAGATGAAAGTAAAGCGTTGATAATGAGGGAAAT
The DNA here is from genome assembly GCA_007844125.1 of Sinonovacula constricta. Classification (NCBI taxonomy): domain Eukaryota; kingdom Metazoa; phylum Mollusca; class Bivalvia; order Cardiida; family Solecurtidae; genus Sinonovacula; species Sinonovacula constricta. Next base: position 9,222,725 of record CM017565.1, read on the forward strand.
TCCAATCTCTCTGAGGAAGTATCCCTCACAACAAACCCTCACATCTGTCTGCTTTGACAGCCTATGAACATCTATAAGCCCTACACGAAATAGCAGACATTAAGGTAAAATATAGGATAATTTATTTGTACTAGAGGCGTATGCTAAAAGTTAACATCTCTGTTTCTATCGTAAATAACATATGACTGTAGACAATGTATATATATATATATATTGTTTAATGTTTAATGTTTTAATAATAAAACAACAAGATGTTTTTCTGTTTAAAGGGCGTTTGCTTAGCGATATTGGTTGTAGCATTAAAATGATAATATTATACTAACTGATTGATTTTACAAGCAACACTTGTCTTTAGTTAAAAAAAGGATTACTAACTTTTGAAGCACGGTGCAAATATATCACTGTATACCCAGGTTTTCTTATTGTTGTCTATGTTTATTTTGTTACTGGCGAATGTTAATGAGTGTTATTACTTAAGCAGTTAGTATCATATAAAATATTGATATTAGACCACGTCTGCGATGTATTGTATTTCAGTATTTGTTGATAGAACTTGGGCATCTGCTGGCTTTCTTCTTCTTCTTCTTCTTGTTTAAATATTATTACTTTGGCAAACACCTTTACACAAGTTATTGAATAGGTTTGAATGTCTTGTGTTGTGATCATTAGTCCAGTCTAATATATTCCTACGCAGCCAGTAATAAAAGTCATCAAGAGAATGCTTGATGTTTTATTTGTTTTTGTTTAGTATTTGAAATACATTGTAGCAACAAAGGCATTATCCATTTTAACATTGTAAATTATCAAAAGTGTTCTGAACACCAAAATCTATGTAAACATCCGAACATTGCTAAACAGTAGATAAACTGTATTTAAAATAACTAACAGTTATATACTCCAATGTATCAATACCATGACCATTTCACCATGACCATTATGACACAACTTATACACGTCACAGCCAGTCAGCAAACCATACTATACACTATACACAGGAAGTCATCGATTAAATGGGTACAAAGGCTACAAAGGAATGCACAATTACAAATTATTCCAAGACAGCAAAGAAGACACAATAAAGGCATACTCCGTCTACTATTCAGCGATTATGTGCTGATGCACGTATTGTGGCCAAAGACTATGCTCTGTTGTTTTCACAAAATCAATAAATACACTCTTATACATTCTAATATCAATCATAATAATAAACTACAAGAAAAGTGCTCTGCTTAGAAGGACCGTGCCTTATATTCAGGTACTTTTGTGCGATTGAATACTTTCATTTAAATGTCAATAAATTTCCAAGAATTATTGTGGTTTATTTTTTCTAAAGGAAATTTAATAATTATCAACGTCATACGATCGACAGTTTGTTCATCAATATCTACTAAGTTAAAAAATAGGCACTTGTACTTACAAAAGGACAATTACATTTATTTACTTTCTAGACAACCTGATTAAATAATTCATATCGTTTACTGACGTTGTTCCGATATTCTTTTGACTCTCAAGTTTACACAATGTACCCCAGCTTGACATCTTGTTACCTGTATACTTGTTTCAAGAAAATGACATAAAACCATAACATTAAAATAGCTTTATAGAGGGTAGCATAGCGCGGGTTTCGAGCTGGTAAAATGATTTAAAATGTACAAGATCATTTCCATCAAGCAATACATATCATATGAACGATTTCCATTTTAAGCGTAGTAATTAGATTTTATGACAACATTTGGTAGGTATAAAATGAGGTTTACTGGTACTGTCCTACTAAATGATGCTTTCAAAACAAAGTAACAATTTACTTTGAAACACATAGCATGACTTTGAACGTAAGCGGTTACAAAGGACAAATTATTTGTATAAATACAAATAATTTTTCATCAATATAATCATAGATATGTGAACACTAGGTCAACAAACATACATAAATAACGCAAAACACCGGAGACAAATGGTTCGACGCTATCATATACTTCTGTTGTACGAAACCTTGATGATGTTATCAGTCTTGACATGGGAAGTTGGCCATATCATTGCTCTGCAATAAGAATTAAAGGTCCATAATTCCCGCCATAAATCTCAGGAACAATCGAAGCAATTACTTGATTATTATCGAAGAAGTTTATCACTGGAAATAGTACTCCATTAGCTCATCAGCACAATCACATAAAGGATACAGCGACCGGAATTTCGAGAACATTACAGACATAATACTTGACCTGATAATACAGACACGTGTACTTTGGAACCCAATTTTCAAAATATGTTTTTATCACAAATCAGTATTATCAGAAGGAAATACAAAGTAAAACCGGCGACATATTCTTTCTAAAAGAGTTATTTGGCGTTTGATAATCTAAAATTGTCATCATACACCAATAAAAATGTTTTAAACACGTGTACAAATAATAAAATGCAAGACAGTAATACGATTTTAAGGAATCCGGTCCACAACACAATCAAATTGCCTTAAATATATTACTAATGTCTTTGAAAAAAATAAAGTTGCTAGTTTGTAACTAAGCTTTCATGAATATTATGTCAGTGTATATAATGAAGTATACACATTATGATAGAAGCAGCTTGTAACCCATGTGACAAAACATATTGCTGTAAGGCTAATGCAGACCTTTAAACTGTTTATTCAAGTAGTCTATTTCTGATATTAAAAGCTGATTATAGAAAGGCATATAATGCAATAATATATAATGTATCTAAAGTAATTATTTTCGAAGACAAAATTGTTATGATCACAGCACCATACCAAAATGCATTTTAATTATAAACTTCGTAGCTCGTCATTGTATTACATTCCATAAGAATATGGTACTTACTGTCTATACCACTTATATGTTTCTGCATAGTCTCTTTTTCTCTATTAATGCCTTAATGTCTAACTAATTCAGTCATGTGTATGTGATTTGAACATCTTAATTTAACATCTTGTTTATTTAAATGTAAATTTATTGCCATTGGCAAACCTATTCAGGAATTTCTTGCGGTTTTAAATCCCGATATGATTATGACTTTGAAGATTCGCAATCATATTTGAAGTAATATGCCATAATTTGTTTGGAACCAATGTCTCTATGTCTTTGCATAAATATGCACATTATTTTGACTGGATTTGAAATCGTTGCGCATCTGAAGACTAGTTGAAACCGAAATCGGTTTACTCGGATCGCCTAAGTGTTTCGTCCGTTTTCATCGTTCCATTACAACATCATGTGGCAATGTCGATAATAGCCAAAGGGTGGCATTTGTATTTACTTTAAACCGTTCACTTAAACATGCACACATTGGTCGTCTTCAGCCTTCTATTCAAGCCATCATATTTGCAACAATACATATGCAATTATTGGTCTGCTAGATAATGAATGGTACTAGATTATAAATAATAAATTAATCTTTTATTGCATGCAATAAATTTACCATTATTTTCAAGTTCAATTTTGAATTGAAGATATGCAGACTTAAAATCTTTGCGAGTACTTTCAGAGATCATTCAAGGATATGATATCGTTGAATAGCATCATACAAGACAAATTACAGCAAAAACAGAACAAGACATTTTTGATAGCAATAGTTATATACTGGCTTGAGTAGCAAATGATACAAAAACGTTGTTAATAATTTAAATTAATAGTGAGTTGCGTGTTTTCTTCAAAAATAACTTACTCGAAGTTCACTTCATTGACACTCTAAGCTAGTAAGCAATCGCTGATCAAATAAAACATAACCCTTGGACAAACACACTCACTTCCTGGCGTAAAAAAGTCAAGGGCAGATACAATCAGAATTACCAGATTTAATAGGTGGTAAAAATCCTCAACTACATCATATTTTGCAAGAAAAGAAAATACTGTTTGGTACACATGTATTGAATACCTTTAACGTTAAAAAGCGAGCAGGCAATGCAAATAAGTGAATTAAAGCTTTAAATATATCAACAAAAAGTATAACAACTGATTTAGAAAATATACACGTCAAACCTTTCTTGTAATTAAAAATGTAGACCATATAGACCATAATACGTTGTTCTTGCACAGAGCTTCACTAGCCTATTCAACCTTTTATATTTCCCCATTCATATTTCCATGAGTTTTGATGTTTTATTTAGAAACCCTTTCAAAGCTACATCTAAGGTGTATTGCTTTGAAACTAACCAGAAACGTGTTATCTCAACCCTGTCATCTAATCAGCAGAGTCTTGGCAAGTTTATCCTGTCATTCATTGTGCTGTTTCCTTTTATTAAAAAGATCAACTTTTTCAATAACAGAATACAAGTAGCTAAATTACAGATGTTTTTCTTAGACTATGCATATACGACAAAGGGCAGTTTCATGTTCTGTCTCTAAAACTATGTTTTACCTGTAAGTGAGTTCATTGTTGCATTTTCAAGGTGATGGTATCATCGGAGTCATATTTCGAAATTCAATATTGTAAAAGCTGAATCACTAAGTCAAAAACGGTAGGCTAATACAGCATAGTAAGTGGCATTTGATATGTCAGATAATTATAAAGTTAAAGTTATTTGTAAGTGTTATAGCTAAAAACATTTAACCAATATTCTTTCCGAGAAATTCACAGCAATTATAATGTATGTGCAACTATGTTTCATTCAAAGTGCTTGACATGATAGATTAGAGGCTCTTCGGAATCGAATAATAAATGGGTAGCAAAACAACTTCTGCTGTGTAGAAACTTGTTAACATTATAAATCACCATACCAAAACATCATCTGAAAGATAAAGGGCAGGGCACACAGTTGTCAATGCACCCATTCTTAGTCATGCTCTTTGTCAATATTTTGGTCAAATTAAAATCCATTATGTTTGAAAGTTTAGAAATGAAATGGACCTAAAATATAAATTTTCTTACCTTAGACAATTTTCTTTAACATTTAAATCGTTTTCAGAAGCTTAGGCCAGTGTAATGTAGACATGATAAGCTTGACCAAGCATTCCTAGCAACCTCTTGCATGTAGGTTCATTTATGTCTACAGGTCTAGTTGTCGAATCGACAAGGATGACTCTAGGACCGTGCTCTAACATCTTCCTTGCTTCAATCTTCTATTCATGACTTCTCATCTTTCAGGAGATTTATAGAAAACAGATTTCTGTCTTCGCCTTAGGTTATCAACCTTTCTTGTGGCCGACAGACGAGCCTGTTATGAGCTCATGGTTTATTACGCTCTGTTGCAGTGTTGTCGTATAAAGTTAAGTTTGCACTCTTGTATCTGTCTCTGACGTAGACTAAGTCCACTGTTGCCAAGGCTGGGTTTTTCTGTTCCCTTTTGTAACAAACATTTTCGCTGAAACATTGTCAACAATTGTAGTAAGTTCAAATCTGTGCCTACATAGCCTCACATAGAGACCCCCAATATGGGTTGAAGACCACCCTTCTGGTGTTTTGATTATTGGTCAGACTCTCCGCTTTCACTTGCTGGCGCTTGGCAAGTTAATATTTTCTGGTTTTTAATTCCTTTGAAGGTAAGATAGCAACTAAAGGTATTCTTCAGAACCGTTGCTATTGATTTCTTCATCTGGTTCGTCTAGCATGTTTAGGTGTGCTGGCTCTGGGCCATTGACGTTGATTTGCTGGTTACAAATCACCAAAACACGCCGGCTCTATTTACTACCACCAACAACTTAACAAAGTTGATCTTTATGTTAGATGGATCGACATTGCTAATGTGTATGGTTTTATTCAACATAACCGAATTATGGCAGCACTAAATTGTTGCTTTGTGTTTATTACCATGCATTACAATTGTCGGACTCGCTGTTATAAATGTTTGGAATGCCTTTGGAATACTTGTAGATCTTCTAGAATTAAAATGCCAATCATACAGAAAAGCAACCTAATTTTAACTTTTGACAAATATTGTTTTTTGGGCTGCACTGTTGTCAAAAGCAAAGCATGAACATGCATGAAACTATATATTATTTAGTTATTAGGAAAATGATAAAGATGCTTTACTTAAAAATAGTTCATTTCTAATGGTAGGGAGATAAGTTGGGGTAAGGGATAAGGGATTTTGAAAACACTTTACAATGTATTTAGATACTAGCAACTCGTATGATAGGTGGTTGATATTGACAACATGACCTAAAATGGTTGATCAACCACATTGGTTAATTTTTTACGAAAATATATATACATATATTTTTTTACATCGTTTAAATAATGCAAAATAATAATGAAAGTTTGTACACATTTTACAGGAATTTGTAAGACTGACATTGTTTGATAGCTTCCGTATCATCAGCAGATTGAGTGTGACACTAAGGATGCCACTCAATCTTGATCTAACACAAGCAACACAAATTCTCCTTCTCCCAAGAGTACAAAAATAATCACATTTAATTGTGCCTTAAAATTCAGTTATTTATTCAGGTAAATTGCATGGTCAATGATTGAATGTATCCTACAGGTTTTTATGCAGCTTTCAGTCCACACTGATCACGCAAATCCTGTAAGTTTTAAGTCGTAAGATTTATTGAGCAGAGTGCGATACAATACACAAGACCTAGTTTTGACACTTTTTTTATTTTTAAAACAGTTAATTTTTATAGCGATGAAATAATAGCGAATATAAACAATAAGCGGTCTACAAAGTTTGCTCTAGAATTCAAACCGGTCATGTTAATGGCGTTTTATTGTTATCCATATAGAAACATGATTTGACTACTCTTAAGTATCATTGAACATTTGAAAATGACAAAATATTGCATATTTTTATGGTGTTGTCAGAGCAATGTGAGGACGACCAGCTTCTTACTAACTGAACTACAAATATTATGAGTTGACTTTTTGCATAGTAGTTCGCAAAATGTGCCGAGGTAAGTATACACTGAAAGGCAAAACAAAAGTGGAAACGTAGAATTTTAGTTGATGAAAACAATATAATATTCAGAAAGTTATATAATTGAATCTTATTAAAAATGTTTACAATATAAAGTTAACATTTATCAAGTTGCATGTTCAAACGATGCAAACAAAACGAGAAGACTCTTCAAAGCTGTTTTTCTGACTGTCCAACGTCTAGACTATTGCCCAGCGGTAGACCATACTTCCGTATCTATCTTGTTAGCGATAAGGTCTATCAATAATTTATAACTTGTTTTGACTATAGGTCTCAATAGCTTATACAGACCAGAATAAGTATGATAGATTTGACAGACGGTTTTTAATCCTTCTGGTATAAAGTAAAGCGCACCGAAACATGTTGAAAAAGAACAACAAATTGTCATCTCAACTGACAACTAAAGTCGGTTGTAATGTCAGGCTCGACAGAAACCATATGCTTGTTATCTGATTCTTATGCACAAGTCAATAAAGCTCCCTTGCATGTTCGCAATATTATACACTTTTTAAAAATAATTCAAGAATATGAGCCAATAGATATTACTTAAATCAATTTATCATAATATATCAATTATTTAAAGCTGATAGAAAAAGCAATGTTCTGTTCAACAGAAACCACAATTAAAGTAGTTTAATTATCTAGAAAGTCGTATGATATTGGCAAACATGTATATTCATTAGAACAATACTGTTTATATTTTGTCTAGCAGTTAAAGTTTGTTTAAATATTTGTTTGTTTGCTAATAAAAATGTGTACAACAGTAGTATGTCTTCAACACTAATATTATCAACTTGTTTCCTACTTTCGAACGAAATTATTACTATGTAGTTTAATATGGGTGTTCTCGTGTTTTTGTCACTCTTGTATTAAATTATGTGAGTGTACATTTATACATAGGTCTTTCATATTTTAATATAGGTGTTTAATAGTACCTTTTTATACTTTTCCTATAAAACAAATATAAAGGGCCATATTTATTGTAAACATATCTCATCCATGAAAAACTAAAATAATTTATGTTATACAGGTTTAATCTGCCTTTCTGGTTTGAGTTTGAGTTTTAAGTGATATGTGGGCAAACACTGACTAAGACGGTAGTGTCGTCTACTTGAACTTCTTAGACCCCATGTCAACTCGCCGTGTGGGCACGGGTCACGGTCGTCCTTTTGAACTTCTCAGGTTTCATGTCACCTCGCCTTGTGGGCACGGGTCACGGTCGTCCACTTGAATTTCTCAGACTCCATATCCACTCGGCGTGTGGGTACGAGTCACGGTCGTTCACGTGAACTTTCAAGACTCCATATCCCCTCGCCGTGTGGGCACGGGTCACGGTCGTCCACTTGAACTTCTCAGGCTCCATGTCACCTCGCCGTGTGGGCACGGGTCACGGTCGTCCACTTGAACTTCCCAGGCTCCATGTCATCCCGCCGTGTGGGCACGGGTCACGGTCGTCCACTTGAATTTCTCAGACTCCATATCCACTCGGCGTGTGGGTACGAGTCACGGTCGTCCACGTGAACTTTCAAGACTCCATATCCCCTCGCCGTGTGGGCACGGGTCACGGTCTTCGATTTGAACTTCCCAGACTCCATATCCCCTTGCCGTGTGGGCACGGGTCACGGTATTCGACTTGAACTTCCCAGGCTCCATGTCATCTCGGCCTTTTGGCACGAGTCACGGTCGTCCACTTGAACTTCTCAGGATCCATGTCACTTCGCAGTGTGGGCACGAGTCACGATCGTCCACTTGAACTTCCCAGGCTTCATGTCCCCTCGCCGTGTGGGCACGAGTCACGGTCGTCCACTTGAACTTCTTAGGCTCCATGTCACTTCGCCGTGTGGGCACGTGTCACGGCCGTCCACTTGATCTTCCCAGGTTCCATGTCATCTCGGCGTGTGTGCACGGGTCACGGTCGTCCACTTGAGCTTCTCAAGCTCCATGTCACCTCGCCGTGTTAGCACGGGTCACGTACGTCTACTTGAACCTCTCAGATTCCATGTCACTTCGCCTTGTGGGCACGGGTCACGGGTCACGGTCGTCCACTTGAACTTCCCAGACTCCATGTCATCTCGGCGTGTGGGCACGGGTCACGGTCGTCCACTTGAACTTCCCAGACTCCATGTCATCTCGGCGTGTGGGCACGGGTCACGGTCGTCCACTTGAATTTTTCAGACTCCATATCCACTTGGCGTGTGGGTACGAGTCACGGTCGTCCACATGAACTTTGCAGACTCAATATCTCCTCGCCGTGTGGGCACGGGTCACGGTCTTCGACTTAAACTTCCCAGGCTCCATGTCATCTCGGCCTTTTGGCACGAGTCACGGTCGTCCACTTGAACTTCTTAGGCTCCATGTCACTTCGCCGTGTGGGCACGTGTCACAGCCGTCCACTTGATCTTCCCAGGTTCCATGTCATCTCGGCGTGTGTGCACGGGTCACGGTCGTCCACTTGAGCTTCTCAAGCTCCATGTCACCTCGCCGTGTTAGCACGGGTCACGTACGTCTACTTGAACCTCTCAGATTCCATGTCACTTCGCCTTGTGGGCACGGGTCACGGTCGTCCACTTGAACTTCCCAGACTCCATGTCATCTCGGCGTGTGGGCACGGGTCACGGTCGTCCACTTGAATATTCTCAGACTCCATATCCCCTCGCCGGGTGGGCACGGGTCACGGTCGTCCACTTGAACTTCCCAGGCTCCATGTCATCCCGGCGTGTGGGCACGGGTCACGGTCGTCCACTTGAACTTCCCAGGCTCCATGTCATCCCGGCGTGTGGGCACAGGTCACGGTCGTCCACTTGAACTTCCCAGGCTCCATGTCATCCCGGCGTGTAGACACGGGTCACGGTCGTCCACTTGAATTTTTCAGACTCCATATCGACTCGGCGTGTGGGTACGAGTCACGGTCGTCCACTTGAACTTCCCAGGATCCATGTCCCCTAGCCGTGTGGGCACGGGTCACGGTCGTCCACTTGAAACTCTCAGACGACATGTCCCCTCGCCGAATGGGCACGTGTCACGGTCATCCACTTGAACTTTCCAGACTCCATATCCCCTCGCCGTGTGGGCACAGGTCACGGTCTTCGACTTGAACGTCCCAGGCTCAAAATCCACTCGGCTTGTGGGCACGGATTACGGTCGTCCATTTGAACGTCCCAGGCTCCATGTCACTTCGCCGTGTGGGCACGGGTCACGATCGTCCACTTGAACTTCCCAGACTCCAAATCCACTCGGCTTGTAGGCACGGGTCACGGTCGTCCACTTGAACTTCCCAGGCTCCATGTCACTTCGCGGTGTGGGCACGGGTCACGGTCGAACACTTGAACTTCACAGACTCCATATACCCACACCGTGTGCGCACGTGTCACGGCCGTCCACTTGAGCTTTCCAGGCTCCAAGTCATCTCGGCGTGTGGGCACGAGCCACAGTCGTCTACTCGAACTTCTCAGACTCCATATCCCCTCGCCGTGTGCTCACGGGTCACGGTCGTCCACTTGAACTTCTCAGACTCCATATACCCTCGCCGTGTGGGCACGGGTCATAATCGTCAACTTGAACTTCTAAGGCGCCATGTCACTTCGCGGTGTGGGCACGGGTCACTGTCGTCTACTTGAACATCTTAGACTCCATATACCCTCGCCATGTGGGCACGGGTCACGGTCGTCCACTTGAACTTCCCAGGCTCCATGTCATCTCGGCGTGTGGGCACGGGTCACCGTCGTCCACTTGAACTTCCAAGGCTTCATGTCATCTCGGCGTGTGGGCACGGGTCACTGTCATCCACTTGAACTTCCCAGACTCCATATCCCCACGCCATGTGGGCACAGGTCACGGTCGTCCACTCGAACTACCTAGGCTCCATGTCATCTCGGATTGTGGGCACGGGTCACGGTCGTCCACTTGAACTTCCCAGGCTCCACGTCATCTCGGCGTGTGGGCATGGGTCACGGTCGTCCACTCGAACTTCCCAGGCTCCATGTCATCTCGGAATGTGGGCACGGGTCACGGTCGTCCACTCGAACTACATAGGCTCCATGTCATCTCGGATTGTGGGCACGGGTCACGGTCGTCCACTTGAACTTCCCAGGCTCCATGTCATCTCGGCGTGTGGGCATGGGTCACGGTCGTCCACTCGAACTTACCAGGCTCCATGTCATCTCGGATTGTGGGCACGGGTCACGGTCGTCCACTTGAACTTCTCAGACGCCATGTCCCACTCAGTGTTTTCACGAGTCACGGTCGTCCACTTGAACCTCTCAGACTCTATGTTACATCACCGTGTGGGCACGAGTCACTCTTGGGGCAAAACTTAAATGTGTGGTCATTTTTCAACTGATCTGTAGTACGCGTCATCGGTGCAAGTGAGATGTTATTCTACAGGATCCTTCCGCACATAGCAGTTAGACATCGCTGTTATGATCATTATTTTGTCACTGTATTGTACATAAAACATATACAAAACAAAAATAATGAATATGCACGTGTTTGCTGTTTACACGTTATCAGGTAAGCCCATAGTCAAAACATGCTGCACATGTTTCCACTGCATAACAATTTGCAGATACAGTCATCAAAACGAGTTTAGAATGTAAATAACATACAGTTATCGTCTATAATGTATGAATATGTCATTTCCAAGTGTTAAATGTTCAGAAAGCACAGTAAGCATAACATTTTGATCAATGACCAGATTTGAGACCAAGGTTTGATCATCTGCTTCTCCCCATATTACATTGACACATTATTACGTTAACACGTCGTAAAGATTTTTACATTTCTTTTGTAACGAACTGACATGTAAGCAAACATAGTCGCACGGTAACAGGTAAAATATGAAAGCGATATTCTTAAATTTGAATGTTCATTTAGACCGAAATTAAATAAAATTGTAAATGCAATATGGAATACTTACATTAAATAGTTCTTTGAACACTTTCCCATGTTTCATTGATAAAAATTGTAAATGATACATCTATAACTAAGATAACAATTCGTAACGCATATATAACATGAAAGCGGTTAAGCAGCCACAACTATTACAGCTGTAGGAAACGCGTAATTCTCATTATGTTATCACTTATGTAAAAAGTAGGTCAGACACATTTTTGTCCAACAAGAATCAAAGGATTGCCGCTTTTTTTCCTTAAGACCATTGATCTAGCGAACAATCATTGAGACCTCGAACAATTACCCGCTCATTATCAGCCTTCTTTATAATTATAAGAGTAGAACATTGGTTCATTAGCATAATTACATGAAAGGAAAATCGGTCGGAATTTCGAGAACGTAACTGAAATAATACTTGACCGGATAATACAAGCCCATGTACTGTAGAGACACCTTGCTTAAAATTGTTTGTACACCTTCATCAAACCAAGCTAGTAGTCACTCTGAATATACTATTTGTAAAAAGTACAAAAATACTAACCTGACGTCTTAAAAAATTATTATTATAATTATAATAATCATATTTTTGATAAATACAATAATAATAATTATGATAACAAATACTAAAATAAATATAATAAAATATTATTTTAAATGTGGCAGACATCACTTCTAGTGCAGATAAATATATTGTTATTTTTTATTGTTATCAGTAAAACGTGTAAAACAGTTATATAGATATACCAAATATTAAATAGGTAAATAAGAAAAGGTCCTATCAAAAATTCCACACATATTCAGAGTCGAGACATAACACACAAAAAGAAAACAAACATCAGTTACCGCCTTAGAACGGTCAGTCGGCAAAAGAACCGACTGGGGCGCTTAAACCTGATTTGTGGAGCGCTCCAACCTCGCACGTCCTGAAGGTTTTTCTATCAAACAAACAAATAAAAGTGTAAATAAAAATATCCCGTCAAATTGAAACAACTAACAGGAAGCACCTGCACCGAGAGTTAAAACAGATACAATGAACCTACATACATACAAAATATCTAGTAGTTAAATAAACTATTAACTTATGTACAATATGTACAGTAGATAAAAGCCTCGGCAACCTAATAAAACTCCAAATGTGAGAGTAGTTTGAAATAAATCAGCCCAAACGCTGACGTATTACAAGAAAAATCAACTGCAAAACATTAGTCGTTACTTGCAAAGTTGTTCAATGCGCAAACTGGATCCATGTGGCCGATAGAGCAGTTTTTCTTTTATATTCCCATATCTTCGGTAAGACAAAACAGTATAATTGTTACAAACTTTGAGAATCGGCTGTAAGTGGAACATCTGCTTCAGAAACAAAAACATGACGGTATACATTTGAACGGCCAAATACGCTATATTGACTCATTCGTCCATTTTTAGTGATGTCGAAGTTAGCTTTATAATTTCATTATGACATCATTACAATTTTGTGGTTCATATTTTACTTGACTCAATATATTAAGTTGTGTTAATTCGGACGTCTCAAAAAACAAAACGAAATATGTATTTAGAAATGTAGTGGTCATTTTTCGTTATTTCAGTAGCTGGATTGAAATGTTAAAAATCATATTTTTAATTAAATTTAAAATTATTTTAAATGTGGCAGACTTCACTTCTAGTGCAGATGTAAATACAACTAGAATTTTGGATAGACAGCCAGTGTTCAGATGTGTGAACGCACACTTAGGTTGCAAGATATAATAATTAGACGCATAATTAATTAAACGATTTTAAATTTCGTCTATTTTAAATCTAAGAAGATAATTGAGCCTAAAAAGTTCCTTCGTATCGAAAAGTATTTTATGGATGGGTTATTTTTATGACAGTTTTTATGTTATATTGATATTTAAGCAAAATTAATTCATTTGAATGTAAATTCTAAATCTGCTCAAGAGGAAAACATGTATGTTTGTATATGAGGCTGTACTTTATATAGCCATGTATAATTCTACACGATTTTTTCTGTAAATTAAAAACGTCTTACAAGGGGATCAGTTAATAATAATCATTCCAAACGATAAGGAAGGAATATGTCAGACTTTAGAAAGAAATAAAGAAATTGAAAACAAAAACACCATGAGACCTGACGAAACAAACTGTAGTATTGTGAAGCCATTATTGTTAACGAGATCCAAAAATAATATACAATATACTGAGAATTTATCTGGAAATACCATCTCATAAAATAAAGCCAGACGATTCCTGCTTAAACAATAATTAGATAAATACATTTAATAAGCAACCGTATTTATGTATTTTATAGTTCCCGACAGTTCAACTATCAACATGCTCTTTTATTTTAAGATTAAATTTAATTTTTGCTTTTTCAAGCTCGTTCAGATACAAGTTTTAGAAATGACCCAGTCTTATCTATAAATGCAATATATTTTTATTAAAAAGAAATATCGCATTACGCTTTTAAAACTGTCTTTGTTTACTTTATCGCCCTTTCAAGCGCACCCAGTAATGCTCTTACTTTACATACGTCACTGAAGCTATGTAATTATCCTTCCTCTAAATACCTCTTCCCAGATATCTAAAATTGAAATATTTTAAGATAGATAAAGAAGTTCTGACAATGATTTGTACTCCTAGAACAACAATAATAAGCAGAAAAATTCTTGAGCAGAATAATAAGTTTGACGAGCATTTAGTCTTAATATAAATAAACACGTGTGTCAATGTACTTAATGTCTTATTTCAAGAAACAACCAGGACAATCAAATGTTAATTATATCCTTGACCTTTGTGAAGTAAGAGCTTGAAAACTCTTTAATCTGGCAGACGGATGATCAGACGAACAATCTGGTTGGCAAAAGTGACTCCTTTTAATTCCGCTTTTAATACCATGTTGTTGTAGGGATGTAAATTAATGAGAAAACAAGAGAGAATTGATTCAAAGCATCAAAGGTCGCCGTCATAGTCGTGCTGAACAATTAACCATTTTCTGTCTAGCAACAACCCGACAGAGAAACAGCAAAAACTTGTTATTTAACATACTTAAAATGGCGGTTAATGTAATCTTAAAATTAAATGCAGTTAAGAGTTATCCTTAAATGCATGAGTAAATGTCTGAATACACACACAGAAGCATAGAGAATAGTATTTGTCTTGTACATAGTTCATCGTCTTATTAAAATTTAAGAAATCATACCTAAACATATGGAACATTAACACTTTTAAGTGACAGTTAATTGTGTGGCAACATTTTTACCTACCACCTAATTTAATTCTGATATAAGCCAAAATTAAATTACCAAATTTCAATACATGAAAGCGCTGCACTGCACCTGTTTAAAGAACAACCTGGCGCCATACATAAGACTTTATGGAATGATAGACACTAAATACACTTGAGTACTTGGAATAAGATTTTGCCTGTCGGTATTTGCCAGTCGGTATACAATTTGTTCAATAATACAGACCATTTAACAAAAGGTTCATTTACAAAAATATTCTTTATTTTATTTCAGTGCAAAACAGCGTCTACCCAATAGCAGCAGCTGTGTTTCAATATCATGTTGACAAAACTTCCACTCGCTAAACATTTTGACTGATATATCCAAGAGAGAGAACATTTAGGGAATGTGTTCCAAGTCATGCACCCATCAAGGTCAATGATTATTTGTTTGATGTTGTAGGCTTTTGCCTTAGCCAATAATAGTTTTTAAAAAGTTGCTAAATAGCCAATGGTTTTGTCACTTTGATATATTTCAACAAAAAATCAAACCATTTTGTGGCATAACCCACAGCAGCATCCTTCATTGTTGGCATCTGTCAAAAAGAACCGGCTAATTTATAAGTTGCTAAGTCCGTAACCGTTACGTATACCAATACGCAAAATTCAAAGATAAATAAACCACTCTCTCACTAACAGAACCTTACAAAAACTAACATTTTTTAAAAAACTAATGCAATAGCATTCCAAACCAAAAGTATTTTTAAAAACCATCACTGGCATATCATGGAAACGACAAAATTAAATATCATACGGTATTGACCACAAGAACTCGTATTAAAATTTGAACTACGAAAAGACAAAGGCACATAGGAAGAATAAGGCAAAAGTGACAATACCAGCGAGACCAAACATGACACATATTAAGAAAACAATCAGTTACTGCCACTAGGCCACACACGTACCACTCAAAACATATTTGTCTGTCCATTATGACAAAAGTATCAAAAGAGAGCATATGTTATTTGCACATAATGATCACTGAAAAACCTTAACTCGACAAGTCACATATATTATCAAGGCATTTCAGCATAGCATACATAAATATTTTCAACCATAAAGTATATTATTTACCTGTGTAGATGATAAAACATAAAGCTCGCTTGAATATTTATGGTTTGTACCGTAAAATACTCTAAAACTAAGCAAGAAAATTCTAGTGTTTGCTACAACAAGCTAAGATGTAAAGCGCCTGTTAAACATATGGAGTCAATCCCATATTTAGTGTCATCAGTAACAAGATTTATTGAAATCTTTCTATTATAACATTTAAGCAGAAATGTTGAATTGTAATATCTAATTAATCCTATAAGGATGTATATTTTCCTTTGATGGTCATTGGACCCTTTTTCCTCAATTCCATCTGCGCATGAACAGAATGCTACAACCAATGACACTTCCGTAAAAGAATTAATTCAATTTACAATCTACAATTTTGTGTAGTTCTTCTAATGAAAATGATATTTCCCCTATTCTAGATTCCATGTGGACACTATTTTTACAATTCGGAGACTGCTCACATTGTCTCACCTATATAGGGGACAACAAATATAGGACACAACTAGAGAGATAGTCAACAACATAGCCAAGCCTTTCCTAATTAAAGGCTATTTTCTCTGTATTCACTTGACAATATTCGGCTCTATGTAATCTTTAGGTTGTGTTAAGCGGTTTCAACTTTGAACAAAAATGTCAATTTAAACATCAAGTGTACATATGATATGTACCTTAAATACAATAATAAACCTCTTTTTCTTGACCATTCATGGTTTTGAAGCATTGGTAAATGTGAGAGTAGCGAATGATACATCTGTGTAGTGGATGTTAAGTGATATGCGAACATTTTTTTATTATTCTCTAATATAAAAAGAAGATCCAATTAGTATTGGCGGGCTTACAAAAGAGAACTTGAAACTGTTGGTATTTCTTTGTGTGCGTGTAATGTCTAAATCAAAACAATGCGATTTTGGTTTATTGGATAAAGAAAATTTTTATTTTGTTCAAAATGATCAAGTAAAAGATTGACTTGTATACTTTCATATGTATGAAGCACACAGTCAGAAAAAACGTTATAATTATGATCAAAATCGTTTTCTCAAACATCATTTTGTAAAAGGAATTGACTTATGCAGCATTTTAACATTTTAATAAAATACTTCTATACGATTAGTTTTCTTGAGAACTTTAGCATAACATAAAACAATTTGCGCACACGTTTAAATAATAAACGTTTTGTTCTTTTGAAACCGATTCAAAATGGTGTCATTACTTATCCCATTATAATAACGCTTCTAACATTTGTTCAAAGATATGCCATTAACGCTAACATAAATTATTTTATTAAAATTCAGTAGCTCTACGATAAATACAACAAAAAAGAGCCCTATCCCATTAGAATTTGTTGAACCAAGCCTAACCTTCACGGTGTAGTGCGTCTCCAGACTTCAGGCATAAACTCAAAAACAGCTTTAAGAAGACGCCAAAAAAGCTTTTTTTGTATTTAGTTTAAGAAATGACATATACTCTGTTTGGTACTATGTCTCAAAATTACCAATGAGTAAAATTCAATTCAATATTTACGTTATCTTTTTAAGGTAATATGACAAAGTCCTGTAAGCAGTGCAAGCAAAAGTAAGAACAAATTAGTGATCAGTCATTTACAGAAGATCATAGATAGCGGTTGTAAGCTATTGAAAAGGTTTAACAAAGTTTCATAGATGTACATGATGTACATTGATCAACAGTTATTCCTTATGCGTTATAAATATAATAAAAAAGTTGTAAAAAAAATGTATTAAATATTAAATATAATGAGAAAAAAAATCTGTATACATTTTATTTAATATTTGCCTTATCCCTTTCACATGAAAGAAAATGCTAATTTCTAGAACAATAACACAACGTTGTGAGATTTTGTTCAAGAAGTTCTAGTTGGACTACATATAGTTTAGCAAATAAAGATTTCAATTAAAAAAATCTTTTGATAAAGGTATAAAATACCAACAGGAACACTTTAACGGTCATAATTTGACTTTAACGGGGGTTTAATATAGAAAAACATGTTTGAAATATATTATTTACATGTATATGTATATTATCATCAAACAATCAAACACTACGGATCTGATATACATATACAAAGAACGACAATATAAATGAAACAACTGCAGAATGGATTTAAACAGATATGTAAAAAACAAACAAACAAAAACACACTCACAAAAAACACACAAAAAAAAAACACAAAAAAACAAACAAAAACGAAACAAAACGTAAATTAAAAGATAACCTTTGCTGGAACCATCATCAGTAAACAGTAGTCGATTATTATATTAATAGTAAAATACTGCCCATATATCTAAAAGTGTGAACAATTTCGAAGAAAAAACTGTCTACCATTTCGATGCACCAACGGTGTGCAGATCAAAGTAAACATTTCCTTTGCATGTTGTATAAGTACTTAAGAAGGGTTATTAAGCAACAACATTCCAGCTTCTTTCAAACCTTGTTCTGAAAGATGCGCCCTTAACTGATAACGCAGGTAAGACAGAAATAAATAACCTTCAAAATTAATGTCATAACGACTGCTTCGTTCCAAGAATTACCACACCTGTTACAAAAACGAAGGGTTTATGCAAAGCAAATACACCAAACCAATGTTATAATGTTGCGATTATTATAAACTTTAGTCGGTTCAATGGCTAAATTGCAGTATATAAGTTGCCATGTTTTTCAACAGTTAATTATAACATATGGGTCATTCGTAAACGACATGACCCAAAGAATGTCGGCCATATTCGACGTACAAAATTGTAACTAAACTAAAATCAAATATTACAAATCTCTTTGCATCTAGTGATTTGTATGTTATTATTCTGAATTATATGAACTTTTGCAAAGATAATCTACCTAATTTCATATAAATAAATATGTATATATGTATATGCATAAATATATATACATACATAAAGTTGTTTTCTAATTTAAATCTCTTATCGTCTGTCATTTTCGCCTAACAAAATGTTTCATTTTCATCACGATAAAGTGCACGATTTACGTCGAATTTGCAACAAACTGACTCTAATATCATTAAATTTTGATAAAATTCATAATCAGATCTAGCACACCTACCACTTAAAGTTCATCTTCATACATAACTCATCTTCATTTATCGGCATTACGGTGTACTAGGTAACAAACTTTGTGATACAAAGAGAAGTATTTGTTTTACCGGTTTGAGTTTTAAAAAGCGAAACAATAAATATATATTATAGATTAGCGCCAAAATGTGCGTTTTAAAGATAAATAAGATAATTCAACTGAACTTTTGTTTATAGGTTTAATAAAGTTTATATATTAAATTTTAATTGGCATTTTCGTGACGTTATCAATCAGAGCGATTTTCTTCAGATCTAGTCTTTTGACTTTGAGCCCAAGTCTCAGGGCACGTCACAAATAATGCCGTGATGCGTAAATCTGCTTTTGCCACGTTTTCTAATTGAAAGAATTACCGAAGTATTTTACGTAAAGCTAATTTTATAGATTGAATACCTGACAGTTAACAGATGCTTAAAGTTTAGATGTTTTATTCGTTATCTTGTTTTAAAATATCCATAAATATTTAATTGCATTCACGGTATATACTTGTATATAGATTACCACACGTAAACTGCATGTATATAAGGTAATAAACAAGATAAAATACATGTATGTATTTACTCTTTAATTTACACTGTGAAATGTACAATCGTATTGCACTCGAATATGAATCATCGTTTGCATATAGATATTAGAATTGTCTTGTTTTAACAAATGTGCATAACAGGAATATAGGGTAAATTTTGATTGGGAAAGTGGGACCGCGTATCGAATAGTTCTTTAAATAGAGAAATTATTCATCGATAAAATGAATTTGAAGATGTTCTGCAAGATCTTTGTGAAAAAATTCGTAGAAAACAAATGTATATGCCGAAGGTTAATGTCCTTACAATTACAAAAATATAATCAAAGAAGGGGTATAAGAAAACAATATTAAAGGAAATTATTTTTAGAAAATCATAAATAATAATGGAAATACACAACTCATGACATTGTTGTTAACTATACATATTTTATCTTTTAAAATTGAAATTAAAAGGTCAAAGAACTTAAACAATCAAAACTACGCGGCCATTTTAATGTGTATATGCATCGGATACAAGCCCTGATGTAATCCCATACTTGTATTGAAGTTTTCCGTTAGTTTGACGTGCATTGCATTACATTTAGCATAAACATTACCTCTTAAAACTTGTTTATAGAAAAGCCGCTAATGCCATTTATCGTTTTTTTTTACAAATTTGATAAAAGTTATCTACGAACGAGACTGAGCAATAACGACGTCGTTATTATTTGTATCATGCTATCTTTTTGATAATACAATACTCAAAATACAATAACTGCAAGCTTAAAAAATGCCATGGCTCGAATTGAGAGAAGCATGGCGCCATTTTAATGAATGTACATGTAAAACGAATATATAATAAAATGACGGCAACAAGGTCACTATATTTTCTATGACATGTAAACATAATTTATTTTCCTGATGTTTTAAGTAGTGCTTAAAAATTTGTCAGAACCAAAAAACAGAAAACGATTTATTTTGTTGGTACTGCTGCATGCTGCACTAAAAACTAAGTACAAAGGAATCATCAGTTAAAACTTATTATTTAAATTATCTTACGAATTCCGCGTATTGTTTCAAATATTCGTTACATATCAACAGCAAATTTAGGGTTATTTTGAAATGAGATCTTTAACTTCCGATCTCTGATTCATGCATTTACTGGGGTTTTTTATTGGCTAATCTTGAAAGTCATTCAACGTCTGTTTTCATCGTTGGCTACTTCTGAATCCATTTTTGAAAGGTTTTGAAATGTTTGGCATAACTCGCCAGGAATTGTCGAATAGCTGTTTGTTTACATTTCAGCACATTATTTATCGTCCTAATAGAATTTCTTCTCGTCTATTTTCTTTTACAGAAAAAGAAAATATGAAGGTTGATTTTAACGAGGAATTTGTATGCAAGCTTCTGTAACATTCAATGAAATTAAACAATATATATGTATTATTAACTGTAAAACACACATTCTGTTAATATAGTGTTAATATTAAGTTAATTTTCAATAATGAATTTTGTATAGACAACCCTCTAAACAAAATGGTTATCCAAAATCCTTTTATTTTAACCTACCATTAGACAGATATGTGTAGCGTCCTCATAAAAGATTGTTATTGTATAATTATCTTGTCGTTTTATATTTGAATATAGTACAATGTATAGCGTTTTTTTTCTATCAACAAGGAGATTAGTTCAGTTTTAATGGCAGAACCGTTAACCTAGAAGACTGTGAATGAAAGTGAGAAACTTAAGTTTTGTACAAAGTTAGTTTTGGGCTACGGCATATGTCAAATAATTAGGAGTAACACTATTTTAGAACACATCTTAACGTCAGTACTGCAAATAATGAAATACACTAATGAAATGTTAATAGGGGCCGTTGTCATACAATGTTTTTCGTTGTGACGGCAACATCTTATACATTGTATTATACATTGTATAATCTTATTAAAACTAATTCATACCTTGTGTTTGCCATAAGAATATGCAGGATGCCACTTTTTGTTTAAAGCGCGTCGATGCAAAAAGTGTAAGAAACAATTGCTGTGCTTTTTAGTGATGACTTTACATGTTCATTAACGAATGTTATTGAATTGTAGTATATGAAATAACGTGTTTGATTAAGATCACATAGTTTTTTGATTTGGAGATGTCTAGTATTTTCTGTAAAATTGTCTATTTAGGTTTAACCTGTTACATTCTAGAACATTCTCTGCCAGTTTCAAGTGAGTTTATTTCACGTTTTTCATTAGGCCGTAGAGCCCAGAGCTTCACAGTAAACAGAGAATCACCAGTGTTTTAAAATACAGCAGTGGGTTTTATAACTGCATATCTTGGGCTGGATGTACGACTGATTAATATCACCATCCTAGAATCATATAAATAAGACTGGAATTTAGATCTTTACACTTATGTGGAATTTCTAATATCTTAGATGATCATCTTAAATTTATCAAAGATAAATTTATATAGATCTGTCTGTTCAATATATATATATATTGTTGCATCATAATAAGTGTATGCTTAATAATATATATTTTGCAAACAGGGCGCTGGCCCTTTCTTTTGCTACGACATTGATTTGTTGCGATGTTGTTGTTTTTCCTGGTTCATTAAATTATTGTTACTAGAGTATTTGAAGCTGTCAGTAATAAAAACAACAAATAATTACGTTAATTCTTGTTCTCGATGCATAAGTTTGGCCCCTGAAACGTCTGAAAATTGTTTTATTTAAGGATTTTTAAACACAGATTCACTGATTTCTCAGAACATTCCATTCGTCGATTCTAATGGCATTTCACATAAACATGTCAGCAATATCAATAAAGACTGCTAGCGCCATTTTCAAGTTGATTTGAAAATCTTGTAATTAGAATTGAGCCATTACTGATCTTCGGACTATTTTCATCAGAATTAAATACATTTCATTTTACAGTTTGTTTCAGTGTGTGACGGCTTCCGTCTTGGATTGTTTCATTAGTCTCATGTAATTACACACAATCGACAGGAGATCCATCTGTAGACATTGCTTCTTAGGCAGACCACAAACAATCAACATGCAACTTTTACAAATCTGATAATAATAACGTGAGCAATAATAATGACACACTTTTCGAATAATATGCCAAACGCTTTTTTTGCCTCTAAGATTTACTGATTCTCTGTTAGATAACGTTGAACTTAATATTTTTTTATCCTTACCGGCATATTTATATCATTTGCACTCACTGTGATCGAGACAGAAAAGAAAGTATATCTGCCAAGAATATGTTGTCTTGTTTAACATTTCTAGATAACAAGGATCTGTTTAATTTTAAACCAATAAACCTTGACATCCACTGGGATCTTATGTCAGTGGGACTACTAACTTAAATGCTGATTTGAAACGTTTAAAAATAAAATGTCTTAATTTATTCAAGATGCAGGTGCTTACTGTAAGTTGTCTTAATTTAATGATATTTTTATGTTTGCACTGTTCGCCTTTGAGAAAAGATTTCGGGAAATGGAAGGTTGGAGCTTTAGAAGCCCCGGTTTAAGCACTTCAGTCGGTTCTTTTGTCGACTGATCGATTGCAATGTGGTAACTGTGTTGTGCAGTAGACGATATTTTACGTACCCTAACGTTTCATATTTGCTTAGCATTTATTGATTTATTTTATTACACTTGTAAATGATAGTCTACAATGTTTTCGTATATTAATAACGGAGCAAACGAATGTCAATGTATTGGTTTAGTTTACTCGATTTGTAGAAACATGCACTAGTGTTCGAGCTGTATTAAAATATTTTATTCTGACCTTCGTGTATTTTTGTGTATTTATCGTTGCATAATGAATTTCGTTTATGGTATGCTTTTGAAGCCCCATATGTAACAGGAGCTGTAAATGGACACATGGGCTGTGTAATAATTGAAATAAGAGTTAACTGGAAACCCCATCGTGGTGCTCTATCGATTTAATATCAGTAAAAAATAATAAAAATGTTTTATCCGCAGACGTGTGTGCTCGCCAATGTGTACTGTTCTGTTACTATGTTGTTAATTATTTTATCCTATCAAGGAGTGATACGTGTATTTTCCTTTGATATACATTGGACTAATATTTCGTTTCCATCTAGACACCAACAGGACGCTACAACCATTGACGCATCTTCTCAGGGGCGTAGTCTTTAATTCAAATACGCTCGTATTTATTGTCTTTTACTATCATGAATCTTGTTTATTTCTAACAGAAACAATATTTTTCTCTTCCCCAGATACAATGCAGGCATTTTTATTGAAAAAAAACATCACTACTTTCTTATAATGGCGTCATAATTTAGGTCTAAAAATACCTCATCACTTGGACAGTTTTGTTTTAAAAAGATTTTTCCAACCTTGCATTTGAGAAAGCCTTCAGGAAGTGCGAGGTTAGAGCTTTGTAAACTGGTTTAGGCATCCCAGTCGGTCCTATTTCGTCCATTTGCCGACTGATCATTAGAGCAGATTACCCGGATAGAAATCAAGTATGTGGTTAAGTGGTTCTTAGTTTAGAAATAGCTAATTGTACAATCGTGGCTTTGATAGAACATAATATTTGTGGTGACGAGCGCAAGAAACAACACCCAAGTACAACATTTATTTGTTATATTTCCAGTCCGGAACTGTTTAGGTAATACAACGTCAGCAGTCTTTATTGTCCTTACGTGAAATTGCACAGTATGTATAATTTTCAGGAACTCATTTACCTATATATGAATAACAATTACACTCCCAATTTAGTGCGATAGTATTTCATGGTCCTGTCATACCGGTAGAGACATTATATAGAATAATGTCACAATAGTTGTGGTGGTGTTTATGAAGCACGTGCACAGACAACAACAACAAGAATAAAGATACAAAGTACTTTAAAGGCTTAGCGCCTAATTGAACGTCTCGATTTGAACAAAAAATATGTGTCAAATATATGGCCTTTGATATATTAGATATATTGAAACGGTGGTTTTAAACAGTTTAACACATCACTTGACGTGTATCTATTATGTAAAATCACTGGTTATTTTAGATAATTGGTTATGGAGTCACAAATGTTTGTTGATGTGACGTCGTATTTCGCCCGTACTGATACCCCCTTTTTGTGAGAAATAGAATCCAACATTTGTGTTAATTGAATAAGAAATAGATTTAACTAAGCTCAGCCTCTTTTCTAATGGTGTCTTCCGACGCGTTTAATACTTTCAGAATTCAAAGAATAATGGTGTCAGATCATATACTTATCAAATAACTTCACCAGCTTCATGTGCATATAGGAAGCACTTAGTTTTCGATCGACAATGTTTAATGTCGTCACGTCATTTCCCGATTTGATGTTGGTTTCTATATCCATTTTTTCCCGTACTGTAAACTTCAATGCAACTTCCATGCAAAACCACATGTGACAAAACATGCGGATATTTTACGGTATAGATAGAATCCAACATTCGTGTTTATTGAATACTGAGAGTATTTAACTAGTTTGATGAAACGACGCGAAGTTCCACAGAGCCACGTTTTCAATTGTTCATTCGTTTAATATTTTATTTTATTCATTCTTTCTAATTTTTCTAGTTAGCTGTTTTGGAAGTTATAAAAAACGCAACATTTAAAAGGATGAAGCCTAAATAAGTAACATATGTATCTTTTTAATTCCCATAGGCCGTCTCTTTAGAGAGTTTACGTCTTTATAAGATTTTCCGTTATGATTTTACAAGTAATTCCAACAATGAAAGGTTTACTTTATTTTGAGAAAAGTAGTCACAAAGTTGCGCATCAACAACAGCAAGTGATGGATGAAATTGTTTAAAACCGGACCTGGTAGCGCAATCGGTAGAGCGTCGGCTCCAGGTACGGGAGGCCCCGGGTTCGATCCCGGTCTGCGACATACCAAAGTCGTAAAAAATGTTAGTGGTATAGCTCCCTTGCTAACGCTCAAGCAAAAATAAGGGTAGTTCCACGACTGGTTGGCCCGGTGTCAGGATAAAGTGACTGGGATGTGGTATCATGCCAGGTGTTCACGGCATGCTATACACATTGAAGGCAGCACTATATCTGCTAAAAGTGGACACCGTCTCCAGAAAACTGAAATACTGTGGGTGGGAAGATTAAACTCAATAAACAAACAAACAAGCATTTTGTTTAAAGTTAAGTAAATCTTAAAATTTTGAGGTTGTTGCTCTCAAATGTGGCTGGAATTACCCTCAAAAAATAAATTGTTGGGCATATTTTACTTTGACGTGCACTGGACTTTGCTACATCAATAGCATTTAAACATGAACAAGCTACTTCAAATCATTGCATTTTACATAGGATGTTTTATATTTAATTCAGTTAATTTAACTTATTTTGACATTAAAATATTTCGTATAATATTTAAGTAATACTACTTTTATATTATTAACTTTAACACAATCTGGATATTTTTGTTTCCAATGATGTTTGTCTTTCATGACCTCCTTACTTTACTGTTAGTTTACTGTATTGTCTGAACTATTTTGTGTCATCTCTATCAACTTTATTTTCACTGTTTTTCAAGTTTTATCTCATTTTTTTCTATAATATATGATGTCAGTGTTGTTGTTACTTTTAATATAAACTACCAAATGTATATCCTGGGCATTTGATCTTTCATAATTCTTAACTGTTTGTTGTAAAATAATAACGTTGTAGGTCATTTTCATTGTTTTTGTATTAAATCTTTTTGCATAAAATCACATTTAAGTATACACGTACATTATCGACAACTAAATAGCTTAACTTTTATAATGTTGATGTTTGCACGCACTGTGCCAAACGGTAATTATCATGTACCACTTCTGCTGAATGACCTTAATCTATTACATCATATCCAAAACTAATGCTCTCAGTGGAAATGAATGGAATAAACTTTGGAAAAAATATCATAAATAAACGAACAAACAGGCACAAACAGTACTATTTAATGAAAAAGGAACGAATATATAAATAACAAATAATCGTTATATAAATAACAAGGTCAAGGTTTGAGCAAGGCAATGTAATGAAACTACATCTCATCAAATGACACTACATGTAATGAAAAACGTAAATGTCAGTGTAGTCAGTTATTTTATATTAAAATACATAATAGCGAACAAGTTTAATTTATAATTCAAATATGAAATGTTAAGCTTTATTCTTTATTCCACAAGGTTAGAAGAGTATATCTTTAACGAAAATTGTTATTACAGTTTGAATGTGTTACTTACTTTTTAGACACCGTGTGTTTAAATGCTATATTGACATTCTCAGACACAGTGTTTGATCATTTCGCAATAATTTTAAATGGTTTGTTGTTTGGAAATATTGCTGGAAACTAATAAAATGATTTTATTTGTAACTATGAAAACTTGAGGAAAAAAAAGAAAGGTACAACAGTTTAAAAGAAGCAAATTACAGTATTGCATGGGGAAAAACCCGGGACCTCTTAAATGTCCGATGATTTACCGACTGCACCACTGATTCTTTGCACATGCATGTTTTGTCTAGTTTAATTATATACCGCGTCTTACACTAAGTTATCAAACCAACTTTTAGCGCATCTTATATTATGACGTCAGCACAACATATAGTATGTATAATATGATCTTGACAGGTTCTAACCGTAACACCGTTGAAGTCGTGGGAGAGTTCACTCGCAATTACTTTGGTCAGTCTCCGTACCAACTAAGTAAGTATGGATACATTTTATAGAAGAAGTGGGTTCGTTGTAATTCCTGTACACTTCCGGTGTGATGAAACTGTTCTAATCTTCAACTTCAAGTTATATCTCTTTATGTCATTAATGCATTTCATTTGTATACTTTGCTTACCTTTGCATCATCTTTTTCATTCATAGAGTATCATATATATTTTTCTGAATAAAATAATAAGTAGCTTGGGCACAATGCCAAGGTATTTACCGGCTTTTATCTTTTAACAAACTACCTTAAATATATTGTAAACTCACAGCAGCCTTACATTAACAATCTGACCTGGCATACGGTAACAATACCCTAGCACCACAGGGTGTGTATTGAGTTGGATTCGATGTGATTATTTTAGACTAGTTGATTTCTTATTGTTTAACTACTATTTTTACGAGTTTGCTCTATCGAAAGAAGGACGGTCTCACCGAATAAATGTATAAATAAATTATATATGTTGTTATTTGACTGAATATAGTTACAATTTTTGCTAAGAAACACACAAGAATGAGCAATCTTACAAGCATCACACAAGAATCTAAGCTTACCTGTATATATGCAGAATAAGTAAAAACATTGTTTTATTTATCTCAGTAAAATTTTTTCATTGTTTTCATTAATAGTTAAAATGTGAAAACTATAAGTATTTATCATAAGAAAGGGTTAATAAGGCTAAAATAATTAAAGAATAACGAATCCAAACATTCATTCGGTCCGTTGTGTCAATCTTAACATCGTACTCTTTTGGAATGTTAATATTCTCCACATCAACTCATTTAAATGTTTGAACAATGTCCATTTATATATACCATTTATCCTATTGCAGCTTTCCTTACTTCGTGATGGCTACTCTATAACAATTAATATAACCAAAATTCATTTTTAGTGTTGCGAAAAGAAAAAAATGTACCCACATACCATTGTAAAGCTTATTCACAAAAATTTATTTAAAAAGGCACATAAAAATTAATATATTGCAAGGAGTGCTTTGTGAAAAAAAAGAAGAAAAAAACCCTCAAATTTATGGAATGATCAGTGACATTTCAATTGGTTTTAGGGGAATGCCCTCCGTAAAAGAATCGGGACGCCTTTGGTTATTTTGACACTGATCAGCTTTATTAGATTTAGATATACATATTGGTAGATTACATTTTTCAGGTAAATGACCTTTGCGCCTAGACTGCTCATACTACTACATATGCGTTATAGACACAGGTCTTAAGATATTTAATGAAAAATATAAAAAAAATATCAGGATAAATTAAAGCAAATACTTCTTCAAATTTATAAGTATTTTAAAGGTTCATCTAAATGAATAAGATTACTTGTAGGTTCCAAGTGATGTAAAGTATTGACTGTGATAACCATCACTTAAGATTTCTTCTAAATGTTAGCTGGCAAGTGGAAACCAAAGATCTATGTTCTAAACTTTTGACGTAAATCTGATGTTACTATAAATGATCTACGTCATTTACGTCATATGTTGTAACAACTGATGAGTGACGAAATTTAACTATACGGTTTGTTTTTTGTTTAAATCAATTTCACTTTCCCGTTATTTTTTTTTTAAATTTTCATGTAAATTATACCTCGGTAAAATGTTAAATATGTTACTTTAATTATAGTCGCATAGTTCAACTCTTACATCTTTCTAAATATAATTTAATGCGCAAGACAAATGCGAGAGTGTAAATCACCTCGCAAAGATCTGAACCTTCAATAAAAACACAACAACAGCAAACAAACAATATTCCAGTTGGGACTGGATAATATTTATAACAAAAACACCCACAATCAGTTGCCAACATCTTCATGTTTCGTGGTTGAAAAGGAAACGCAATATTTGGCAATATGATTTCATTTTTCATTTGGTAAAAGTATCTAAGGTTAACATTAACATCTTTTCTGCTATTCTATTAGCCATATACGCTAATGCTTGATGCGTCGTACAGAAGACAATAATATTGGTCAGTTTGATGACTTTTCGCAGTGTTATTAACATCAAAAACCTCAGTCAAGATTATGCTTTTGTTTTTATTTTGTTTAAAGCAGAATACACGCAGGATATTGCAAGGCAGAATAGAACGTGAAATAAAAAATATTTAATACAAGTAAATACAATTTAATGAAATTAAATGATTCAGAACGCAAGACTATTTGGGTATTAAGTTATCGATTTGAGAAGCAGAGCATGTTCATTAATATAATCACAGTTATAAAGACAATATCGTTTAAAGTATAACCATACTCCGTGTTTTAGCATATACCCGACAAACAATCATAACACGCATCTAGCAAAATGATCTCTTCGATAAATCGACGACTATGTTTTATTAACCAGACTAGTCTAGCACAGCTATAAGACTGGTTGTATCTTGTCATACGTTAGACAAATTAATTAACCTAAAGAAGTTAAAATTAGTTTAAACATATTAATAGTTTAGTCAATTAAGAAACTTTTTTCATCCTATATTTATACATTGATCAGTACGCAGGTACTGAGTACCTAGAGAAAGATGCAGTAACTTCCCTTGCTGAAGGAATAAAATCGCTTGGTCGGTTCCGGAATTCGAACCTAGAACCCACCGAATCGGAGTACAACGCCTTAACTACTAGACCACGGGCTCTGAAGGCTTCAATTTACTCACATTGAGATGAACCAGTTTACCACCCATGGCAAGGTTTTCTTATCGACATGACATCGATAACGCTTGTTTTCTATCAAATCTAATTTTCACATTTTATTTTTACTATGTCCGTTCAAAACTATTTGTTTCAAGGAGGCACTGGGTTGTAAATGTATAACTTTATAATAAGGTGACAGACAACTGTATGTTATAGCCAATCTGCAATCGCATTGTAAATGTATCTCGTAATACCGATCATGCCATAATATAGAGATGATCGTGTTCATCACTGTGCATTATAAGAATAAATACAAATGGAACGATGAGTAAAAGTACCTTTTAATGAATGCACACTGGTCCTGGTAGCGCAATCGGTAGAGCGCCGGCTCCAGGTACGGGAGGTTTCCTGGTTCGATCCTGGTCTGCGACATACCAAAGTCGTTGAAATGGTAGTAGTATAGCTCCCTTGCTAGCTATCAAGCAGATATAATGGTAAGTTCTACGACTAGTTGGCCCGGTGTCCAAAATAATGTGACTGGATGTGGTATCATGCCAGGTGTTCACGGCAAGTTATACACAATGAAGGCAGCACTATATCTGCTTCAAGTTTATACCATCTCTGCACTAATACTGTTTTGGGACGATAAACCCAATAAACAATCATGTCTGCACATCCGAATTACATCATCTATTTGAAGTCTATTAATTTGAGATGCAATTCCAAGTGTTTCGAGTGCAGTACTTTTAAATTGCCAATCGTATTACATATTCTTAGCATTTAAGTATTGGATAATGAGTAGATTTATGTATTTTAAAATGGTCAGAAATATAGCATAATTGCAAGATTTGCCTTTTATAAGCATTTCACTCTACTAATTATACATTTATCTCATGTTTTTGTGTTGTTAAAAAGTACTTAATATCATAAGTCAATGGCAAAATAATCCTTTAAACATCCATTGGGAACTTCTTTGTAGGAACATAAGAAAAAAGATCCTTGGGAAGCACATTGATATATAACATAGTACCCTGCATCAAGCGATGATTAGTAACACACATTCGAAAGTACTTACCATACCTAAGGATAAGTATCTACGATGATAAATGTACAAAAGCAATACCACCTTCACTTACAGTTATGGTCATATACCAACGTTGCATCTATATTTATGACAATTCTATTTAGTTCGAAGGGAACAATCAATCCATAAATAGGAACAGTTTTGCATCAAAGTTTATTTTAATGGCACGCTGACTGTTTAAATCCATTAAGCCGATCCCCAACCAAAATTTTTACGTTTTATATTGGCTTAGTTGATTGGATTGTTTAAGTTGCGACAATGTTGCTGAAACTAAAGAAAGGTGAAAGATAGATTTCCGACAGGATGAAACTGAAAACAACAGTGTAGAGCATTACAATTGTGCTGTATTAATAATACAAGATAATAAAAATATTGTAATCAAATTATAAAATACGGTTGTTTGTACAGTGAATGTACAAGGGCCGTTGTATTTGGTTCAATTCTATTTTGACAAAACGTGAGTTCACAAGAAGCTTGTGTCGAGTGAGATCAGATGGATCAAATTCACGAGAACAAAATACAACATCTCGTATTCGTTTACTGCTCATAGCCCTTTTATTATATGCATAAAAGTGTAAAAAGGATTTTTCAATATCAATAATCAGTTTAAAAAAATTATACATACTACTGTTTTGAAGTTTTTACAAAAGACATAAAATTAAAACAAAACAAATTCTAATGGAGTGCACATTGACAGATTGCATAGTTATTTTCACCGAACGCGAATGGTATACAAAATAACTTGAAATACTTGCCATATTTTTACTTGAATCGCTACGACGACTAAAAACACAAACACAATGACATTTTTATTAACATTGATGATCACACCGTGTTGCATAACGATTCAATTATTCTTGCGGCAATTTAGCTGGAATCGCAAAATTCATTTTTGGGCTCTCAAAGAGACAAATATTTTCGCATTAATGTCCCTTGTAATGGTGCGATAAAAGCCACGTGTCTATGCCATTGTTTTAAAGTGTATTTTTTATCGAACACTATATGCTTCATTGTATTTTATTTTAATAAGTAAGTTGTTGACAAAGGTAATACACAACAGATATGAAAATATAAATATAAAATATTGTAAGCATCGCTTTGGTTTGATTTAAATCAATCGCAAAATATTTTACGACACGCTTAGGATTTATGTTTCGTAAATACGGACATGCTACATTCAAATAAACAAACATGAAGATAGTACATAAGTTTTATCATTGTTTCAAATTGCAATCGTGGCCAGTCACCACCCATTTAAAAAGAAGGGTGCGGTAGTGTAAGTTTTGACAGGAATGTGAAGACAATCTACTTAATTGCATTGCAACAGATACATTGACACGGGTCATGCAGATCGCTGAAGATTAGTTAGGCTTTGGCTAAAACACATAAGCACCTATGCATATCTTTATTGTTTTATCATGCTCTGTGATTTTTGTTCAATTGTATCATATGTTATACTTATTTTTATCATATTATTATGAGTAATGTTACTTGTTTAATGTGGTGGTCGTTAAAAATGTTCCATTCATTTATTACTGTTACCATCAGAATTTTATTTGTTGTATTTTCCTTTAAACATTGCACTTTGGAAATTCAATTCCCATCAAATAGGCACATGCTTCAACAACCGAACTCCCCATTTACTGTTGTATTTTTTATTCAAGTCAACTACTACTTCTACTACTCCTACTACTACTACTACTACTACTACTACTACTACTAGAATTAATAGTCACTAGTATTATTGTTGAGGTCTTAGTTGTCTGTAAAGGTCATCTTTTGGACTTTTTTGTTTCAAATCGATCAAATTATTGTCCATGGTTTCACGTGGAAACACGTCAGGAAACGCTAGGTTAGAGCAGTGTAAACCTGGTTAAGCTCCCAAGTCGGTGCCTAATACCGATTGACAGTTCTTATATGGTGACTGGGTTTTTCGTGGAAATAAAGGATCTTCTTTCGTCAGTTCTTCTTTTAACTGGCATATGTTTGTTACTTTGTATTATATTTTCTAAATTTTAACGTATGTTGTAGTAACAATGTTAATATCATTTTATTCTCCAAACCAGATTTAAAGTTACCTTGGCTGGGCAAATGTTAGCCTAAATGTCATAGTCAATCAAATTGATAAAAATAGCTCAAGCCTAATTCGATTTCGTTTAACGTCAATCAGTGTCATTTTCCGATTTGCCAGATTTCATTTTTTGTCATCTTTTTAGCTTGGTTCACATACAAATGCAGCACACCGACAGTGAAATAAATCAATTTAATAAAATAAATAATCATAGTAAGATCTAGCATACTTACCGTCAACAGTTCATCTTCTTAAGCACCTTTCTTTTGCTGTTTTCCATCTGGCTACACTGCCTCACTTGTTGAATCAAGCAATGCAATTTTAAGGGGAAAATCACATTGTAAGTACCGGTTCAATGTTTAATAGTGGTTTAACAAGCGAAAATCTGGCATGAATGATTAAATTATAGGGGTCGGTAAACCATTACATGGATGATAACTACTTTTGTAAATAACAGTAAAGTTGTTTTCTCTTCTTTGTAACCGATTTGGATATGTGTATATGTGTGCGCGTTTGTGTGTCTTGTGCATATGTGTTCATTAGTTTGTGCGTGCGTGTGTGTACGTCCACTTGTTTGTGAATGCGTGTGTGCGCGTGTGTGAGCGCGCGCGTGCGTGCGTGTTTGTGTGTGTGTGATTATGTGTGTGTGTGTGTGTGTGTGTGTGTGAGGAAGCGAGAGGGAGAGAGAGAGAGAGAGAGAGAGTAAATAGTTTTTTACATACAGTTCAAATGGTGTTCTTTAAAAGTTCATCAACTCCTCACCGTGTCAGCCCGAGGCCCGTTGAGTACGAAAACTTCAATGTGGAACGGACTAACGACGGACCTGTGCTACGCCGCTGCGTCTAGCCACTAAAACTTTGATTGACTGCACCCATATGGCTATAATTTTGTAGATGTGATGAAAACAAAATTAACAAACAGCAAAATTAAAATCACAACAACATACATCATCAGGTGTGCCAGTAAATATATTATTCTGTGAAGATAAAATCACAAATGTATAAGGCGGTAACTTCCATTTGTCCAGACAGATAGCATGATTCAACCGATCAACCGAAAAATCAAATTACATGCCAGTTATCCTTTTGTCTTTTGAAATATCTCATGTATATACTTTACTTTTAGATACGTTACAGGAATGCATCTTCCTCAAATAAAATAATGATGATAATGACAATGTTATACCTTTATAATGATGTATTTTACATTGTGGCAAAACAGAATGGTGTACTCATATTGTTCCTAATTCGTTTAATTGTTAAGAGGATGTGTACAATCAAAACGATTTTTTGAGATTTTATATACGGATGTGATGGTGTCATACTTGTTGCTTTTTAAATATTATCTGGTCACCTTTTGTTGCAATTTTTAAATTTGACTAGCGTGTGAATACCTTTGTCGGGGCTTTTTCATGGTTTGATATATGATGCAATATTAATAGG
Source organism: Sinonovacula constricta (assembly GCA_007844125.1). NCBI lineage: Eukaryota > Metazoa > Mollusca > Bivalvia > Cardiida > Solecurtidae > Sinonovacula > Sinonovacula constricta. The sequence goes on from CM017565.1 coordinate 9,257,369, forward strand.
ACCTTGTCGTATTTTCTTATCCTTATTTGAAGGTATTAGAATTTTTGTATATAATAAGAACGGGTTTTCACACGCCATATCTGACTTGAGGAAAGATTTTAAACTAATGTATCTAACTGTTTTAAGGGTGCGTAAAACGATAGGTCCATCGTCGTTTAGCAAAAAAAACTCTAACTTCCCGATTTGTTCGAATGCTGACACTTATAAAACACTCCATCAATTATAAAACTGTAATAAATGTACGTTTATTTAATTTTATTTTTGTAAAAAATGGCTCATCAAAAACGAATTGCTCATGCAATGTGTATATTAACTGAAGTGTCTTCATAAACGCTAAATACGTCACATTTAATAGAATCTATCTAGGACTAGAGCAATGGCAAGTAGGTTTGCATATACAGGTTACAAACTGATCTTAGAAAACAGTAACTCACTTTAAGTTGTTCAGGCATATATGACGCAGAAACATCCTTCCAACATTGGGACTATAAATACAATCACACTACTGTTTAGAAAGATTAAATATTCACAATTCCTTTTAACGTTTCATTTATATTTGTTAAGCTATTATCGTCTGCATGAGGTTTTTATGGCATACTATGCTATTATTCCACTGAATGCATCTGCCTAAAAAGGTTATAAGGGTATCTGTAACATGTTACATTTTCAAACCGTTATGAATATCTTAAATTTCATTATGAAATAAAACAACAACAACAACAAATGTTAACAATCCGGATCAAGAGGTGAGATAAGTAATAGTAAGAGTTTACCATTTTACGTTGATTCATGTATGATGAGTCAATGTCATTTAAAAGCCGAACATTACATGCGATTTTCAGTGTTATCTTCGACATATTCCATTTTGATCATATATCACATGTCATAAAGCGATAATTTTGTTTGTAACTCTCACAATTGCACCTTTTAACTTTTGTTAACACACACACACACACAAACACAACACACACACACACACACACACACACACACACACACACACCACGCACGCACGCACGCACACAAACACACACACACACACACACACACACACACATACACACACACACATTACACACACCACACACACCACACACACTAACACACACACACACACACACACCATACACACACACAACACACACAAACACAAACAAACACAACACACACACACACACACACACACAAACACACACAACACACAAACACACAAACACACACACACACAAACACACACATACACATACACACACACACACACATACACACACAAACACAAACACACACACACACATACACACAAATATACACACACAAACACACACGAACACACACACACACACACACACACACACACACACACACACACACACACACACACACACACACACACCACACACATACACGCACATATATATGATAACAGTGCATGTCCTAATAATATGATTTAAAGTCTGTATTATACTGCAGAGACAGCGCAATCAGTGTCCCGATTTGAAATAATACAGCTGCTTCGGGATAATTGCCAATTAGTTGTCAATTTATTTAAGGAACGAATATCCAGTATGCATCTGTTTTGACAGTTTTTTCAATGACCCATTTCTATGCTTTAACAATTACTTCTGACAAAAAATGAAGTTGCGTGTTATTATGACAGTTTGACTAGTTTAGATTTTTATCAATGCCCTAATGATTGATGAAAGTGTTGCCTTTATCGTGCAACCAACGTCTCGATCATAATAAATGTACCTCATAAATACCACAGTAAAGATCTTCCATCTTTCAAACATGTCATTGTGATGAAATAATCCATACGTTTTATACAACACATACTTAAATATAGTAGAGTAAATGTATTTTATAAGTCATTTCAAGGCAATGTTATTTTTGATAAAACACCTCTACTTCAGGTAAATTGCAATTTTGCCATATTCATTCTTGTTTGCACAGAATTAAATGGTTGGTTTAAAATTTTTACTTTAAATTAATGTCACAACTTTAGATAAGCGAACAAGCCGTAGAAATAAATTTCATTTTAAATGCTTGATTAAATTGGTGACACTTGGGGACATTGATATTGGTCTTTTGCTTCATTGTTTTATCTCCATACTTATTTCAATTATCAATCATTACACTTTATTTTCAAAGCATGCTCGAATACATGCGAATCAATGAATTTCGTTATCTTTATTAATGATCTACTTTTTCATAAAAGAGCTCTAGATACAAGACACGTGAATGATATGTTGATAAAAAAGAGGCTGGATAGCTTAAATAAATAGTATCTTAAACGCCATTCCCAAAAGGTGGATTCAACACGACACGAATTTTCAACCAAGAAATCAGTAGGAATTCCTGGTACCTCATACTGCACAAAGGTAACTACAACAACGTTGTTAAACAATTTACCTACAAGTTAGTATATAATCTTATTCGAACAAGTTTGAACCTTTACATTTGGAATCTTTTAGATTCTCCATTATGCCCATTTTGTTACGAAGTAGAGAATTATACTCACTTTTTCTTAACATGCAGCTATGTTAATACCTTTCGGTTAAATATAAATAGTACTTTTAAAAAGTGTGGTATATAATTTATCAGCTATATAGTTGTAGGTTATAAGATAGATATACCTAAAAATAACATGATAAATACAATATTAAGTCTTATAGAAAATACTGTTTATAAGACTATTTTTAAGTGATAGAAGAAGAAAAACGATTAACATGTGGAAACATCTTCTTAACGAATGAAACATTATTCTGCATTGCTTAAACATTAAAACAGTTAACACTAATTGTTTTAAGACAGTTTATCAAAACATGCAAGAATAATTACAGTTTTTCTTACGATAGACGTGTACTTCCAGTACTTTCATTATCTATACATTATCACTTTTTATAATTAAAAGAGATATTTGTTTGCGTTTTAAAAATCTTTTTTGGATAAATCTTCGTATAAATCCGTGTAAACATGTTATATCGCTCAATTTTAAGGAGACCAGATACTCATACGAAATATTTCAGAACATGAATTTGCTCACGGGATATAGACAGTTTCTTCCTCCCTACAAATTCTGGATATATAACTTTTAATATTTTAAGATCGTCTACATCCATACTCAATGAAAAGAATCAGTTGCCTCATTTACCAAAGTCTTCGAATTACTGAAAGAGTGACGTGGGATGTTGACCCAACATACTAATGAAACGTACAAACTGAACTGAATACATCAAGGTCATAGTTATCAACATTGATAATACGAATGAAGCTACCTAGGCAATGGGTCATAGAGGCAGTCGAAAAACGTTTGCTGTTATTAATAGTCGGCGATCAGCGTTAGTAGATGTTTTGGAAGCTCATAAAAGTCATAGTGATATATTAAGAAACAATAACAAAGCATTTTAACTATTACAACATATATTACAATCTAATCGGCACAAGACAAATGCATACACATGTCTTTTAAATGTTAAATTGACATAAAGTCTGTGACGAGACATTCATTTATATCAGAAAAAAAAAATCCAACAGTCACCGCCATGGATAGTTCAGTCTGGCAAAAGGGCCAATGGGGCGAATCAGCTTATTTTAGAGATCCCAAACCTCGCATTTCCTAATGGATATCTCATATGCATGCAGTATAAAGAAAACATAAATTTGAAACAAAACTTCTCCAACTAATGACGTATTGTAAAATTGTAAAAATAATGTCCACATACAATACTTGATTGTAAAAGAAATTTAATATTTGAATCATAGAAACAATGACCAGAGAAGACCAGACAAGAATTGTAAATGGGTGTAGTATCTTGTTCATGTGAAGATGGAATTGAAGAACCAATGGTCATTGTTCGTCAAAGGACAATAAACGTAAAAGTCCTGATAGAATGAATTAAATGACAACACAAATGACATGCATAAACTGCCTTAGTGCATGGAGGTTTCATTTCAATTTTTTTTGTGGTTTGGCCAACTGTCAAAACTTAAGAATTATTACGTTTTATGCACTCAAATCTAAACCTATTTCAAAAATGCATATATGATGTGCAGTGAACTATCTTTGATAAAATGAAAATGAAAAAGAACCTTATATATTTACAACGCCTTTTTTTCTCTTTGCAAAATGACAATTGTGCGGCAATATACTAACTTAATTATTTGGGTTTGACGTATGTTTTTATGTATACACATATACGTGTTTGCTGTTTGAAAAACTACAAAGGTCTTAAAGGGTTGTTTAAAAATCTGTTCCAGGTTAGGGAGCCGATGAATTTAAAATATAATTTCATCTTTGTTTAAAGTTTGTGTATCTTACAAACTATTATTGTTTATCTTAAGGGTTACAAAACACTTTGGCGTTCTACAATTTCAAATTTGAATATGTTAAGGGAATAATATCACATGATGTACAAAACAGCGTGCAATAAAACTGTCGCTTGAAGTATGTACACATTATATGCCATTATTATACAGATATTCATTTAAGATCTAATTGCTGACTACAATTATAAGATATAAAATTGTAACTTTGATGTATTTTTCATGTCAAACAAAGTTCTCTCGAGTTTAGACAAAGAACAAGCACACTTTAAACGAAATGCATGAAGGAATGAAATTTTTGCCCATGTCTAGACGCATAATTAACTTTCATTGATGTTAATTAATGTTAAATTGACCATGGTCCAATTTAACGTTATGTATATCTTGAACTTATGAACGTTTCAGTTCCAGAGTATTACGCCTAATGTTTTTCTTTCCTAGCTAAGCTAAGTGCATGGCTGGTATATATGATCTAGATTCCACGTGTTACATATCCTGTTGTCTTCTTATCGATTTGAATATTTCATTTATTGTTACCTGATGACACACAGAAAAGAAATGTACACAAACAATTCACAAATAGCCCCATTAGCATTTTGCTTATGGGCAAAGATGAATTTTAGACAATGAATTTTAGGACTTGAGTTTCGTTTACAGTGCCATACGTGATTAAGTGTTTCCATTTTTAATTGTAGAAATTTGTTAAGTTCGAATAAAGTTTATTTAGGTTTATTAAAACATATTTGAGTTCGTGTCAAGCGAAGTCAATAAAAAGAAAATTCAGAATGTTTGTATTTAACCTCGTTTGATCTTTTAGGATTGTGCAAGATTCGGTAACAGATGTACAGGGTCGATAATTCAGACTATACAAAGGTTTACACAAACAGAATTAAGACTAACGATTGCAGATAACTTGTAAATATATCCAATTGTTACTACGTCTCTTATGTAGCGGATTCGACCGAGAACAAATACTTTTAATACGCTTTTAATATGTTATACGATTAACGTTAAATCTTGAGGAATGGTTGAATGAAAAATATATCTTGCTGGAATAATATTCCATTGACGACAATACCGATATTTTCAAATCAAATCAAAATCGTTTATTTGTACATATAGGCCACCGGCCCAAAATACATATTAATATATAACACATAATAAAATGTCAAGTACAGTACAGTAGTTGTATAAAGCGAATGTTTAAATGTCATTAATTGCATTCATTAGTTTATAGATATAAATGGATACATTTTTAACAATATCAGGGTTTGGGGAAGACAAAAGAGCATAAAAGTCGTGAATTTCTGTTCCTCGTACATACCAGTTAAATAAATATGTTTGCCTTATAATATCATACTTAAAACATTTAAAAATGCATGATATTCACAATCAATTACACTTGCATTAATTGACTGCTGACAAAAGTTACATATACGATTTTCCTTCGGAACATTGTTATATCTACCTAGTTCAATATTTAGTCTGTGATTTGAAAGGCGAAACTTTGACATAGCAATTCTATATTTTAACTGAATATCAATAGTCAAATACTTTTCAACAGTAAGTAGGCTTTTAAAATTATTATAATGATAACATCTACTAGAAGTTTCAATAGCTGTTTGCCAGTCTAGTGTACAATAGTTAACAACTCTATGTTTAAACATTCTGATAAAAGCATTTACATCGCCAACATCCTGACTAATCCATATAAAACTGAATCCATATTTGTACAAAAGTGCTTTAATCTTTGTTGCCCAGCAGTTTCTACCAGCATCATCAAGGGATTTTAACATGTTATAACATTGTTTAGGATATCTATGTGATGGCATGGTTAACAATTTACACCAATATCGAATACAATTTATATAATATGTAGTACACAATGGCAATCTACCACATTCACCAAGAACCATACATGTATCAGTAGTTCTACGTACATAAAGAATGTTTTTGCAAAATCTGTTATGAACCGATTCTATCGTGTCTACATATTGATATAAGCTAGTATTATCTTCGCTATGGTCACCTGTTATTCGAGGCGGTATGGATAAGTGTATTAAAACGAAATAGTGATAAGTGTTAGGGTCTCAATTGAAATCGGTGATATCGCAAACCTGATCTAAACATTTCAGATGTAGTAAAATAACCTTATTTTTAAATCTTTTAAAATTCAGTAGACGTATTCGTTAAAATTAAAGTATAAAGATACACATTATAAACACTTAAACTTTACCGAAAATGACATTTTAAACATGTTCAGCTGTCGTTAAGTAGTATTCCGACATTCGCTTTAAGGTATTAATTTCCTCAGAAATGCGCGTTACCTGAGTGGAAAGTGGATGCTTTACGATTTCTTAAAGACATTCCTAACTAGGCGGGCCGGTTCCTCACAGCATCACGAGATGAGCGCCTGTGCCGAGCGATCAAAGACTCCGAATTCTTCTTAATCCGCCTAGCGTAGGTTCGAGGCCCGGTAGCGAGGAAGAAATGTTTTGTGGAAAGGTCTTCTGCTGATATGCGATGCTCCAGTAGTTCTAGCCCAGACATGTCTTCTTCCACCAATCTTTAGCTAAACGCCGCCAAATTGACTATAATTCGAAAAAGAAATAAAAGTTAGAAAAGCTTCGGCAACGGGTTCTTTATTATGCAACAAGATCATTAGATATAAGTTTTGTCCGCTGTATAGGCTATTATTCATGATTCGCCTTTTCGTTGAACTACATTTTTGCTCATCTTTGCAAAAGAATGCTACAAATAAATTAACAGAATTAAATGCGCGAGGTCTTGGGTTTAAAAAAAGTTATACATTTGTTAATTAGCCTTTTTAATACTTGATCATTTTTATCATTATAAATGTAAATAAAAACAATTGTGTGCCAGGCCGAATACTTTTTAAGGAAACCTTACAAAACAAGAATATAATGTTCTTCATTTAATAGGATTATAAAAGCAAAAATGTGTGCCTATTGAAGAAGTCACGTGGTTCGTAGTAACAATCATCACAATTCAAAAACAAACCATTTCAAATATTATATCCCATAATGAAGATACCAAGTCCTGATACTATATTAATTATTCAAGTTTTCAATCAAGAAGATAAATAAATATATCAGTTGAAAATCGCTGACAGAGTTGCAAAGGCCGAAGTTCAAATTCGACTTTAACCTGACCAGCCACTAATGCATTAGCGCAATCATACATTTCGATCATATAATAAGATAAAATCCTTCGTAGCTTTGTATGAATATTTTTTTAGTTCAATTTTAACGTTTCTTTTAGAAACGCTTTCTTGTCAGATACTTGTCTGGGATGGAACCCTTTTTTAATAAAGCATGCTTAATAGGGCATTTAACAGTTTATTGTGTCACAACTTATTTTATGACAAATGAAAAATGTCATATCAGTGAAGAACCAAAATTGTAAACAACATTACTTAACATGTGTAAGCAGATAAAAATAAATGAAAATTAAGTTATAAAATCTCCTTTCATCGGCAGATGTTGTTTCCGTAAATAATAAATATATTTCAAGAATGGAATTTCCTTCTAATTTGTAAATGTCTATATTTGAAATGATGATAAAATCATAGGTCTGTAAGTCGTTGCAATATTTTTTCATGACATTTAATATATTTGTATATTTTATCAAACATTTTGTCTGACAATCTTAATTGCATTTAACATACACATGTTAGCATTAGAACGGAAGTCTGTGTTGACATTAATAAATATTATTTTAAAAGCTTTTTAATGATATAGTTAAATTATAAAGATTAATAAGTAATTTTATCTGAATTATCTCGATAACATTTGTTAATATACAGAATATACATTAAAGTGTCGCTTGTGTTTTATTCGATCGTTTATTCGTTTTCAAAAATCTCCTTAAGTAGATTACATTAGAGTCGTTAGTCTACAAGCTCTTATCATATATCTCTCTTAGGCAGCTCACATGGTTTAACAAACATTTGCTTCAACGAACATCAATAACTCTTTAAACCATCGAAACAAAAATGAATGCATGTTGAGTTCTACAATCGTAACTCTTCATCGTCATAGGTTCATAAGAACTAAACGCTATTTTGTTATATTAAACAGAATAGTTGTATTTGTGCCTTCACATTATTCATTATACGAGATATATCAACAGAGAAATAGAAAGAGGGAGAAGTGATAGAGATTGGAAGATAAAAAGAAAGGGACAGAAAAAGCTATTGATGTACAAATGACGACGTCAAGTCGAAGGTCTTAGACACTAGTACACCCCTTGTGTAATTTTTATTTTCACAACTGTTTTATATACGATACAACGAACATTACCTACATCAAGTAGTTAAAATATTTTAATGAAACGTTTTAAAGTTATGAAAGAGTAAACTAAATCCACTCTTTGATGCTGCTGTAAATTCGTTATACACAAAACCTTTTGTATGAAGTAAACTAGATCAACCACGTTTAAATCTTACCTACCTGAGGCCATTTAACTAATTTGATATAGCCAAATGACATAATTCTCTTGTTAAATCTTTTTCCAAGGCTGCATAAGTTTCGCACTCTGAATTGCAAGTTTAAAAGCATATTTATATTAATTGATTTTCTTGACAAAATCTGCAACTCTAGCATTGTAAATGTATCAGTGTCGTTGCTATATTTGTTGTTTTTTTCCATCCAATTATATACGAGGTTTCAGGACTAAGCCCCTATAGCAACCGCCCGCAAATAGGGGCGTGAAATCGCTACCTTTACCTATTTTCACACTATGCTGCCAGAGACTTAGTCCAAACTCATTCTTTTTCACTTTTCGGACGCAGACTGCGCCTCGTATTCATCATTTTAAGATTAAATTAAAGTTTTCTCTTTGACGTTTACTCTTTGCTTACTGCGGTCTCATTGTACTGTTGTATCATATACCACTGAAATTATTTCACTTGTCAACATGTCGCATGTTGTGAAATAAAACATCATTACAATATTTCTCAAATTAATTGACCGATATGTATTTTTGCGGATAAAGGTAATTATTACCAAATAAAGATATTACCGAAACGTCAAAGTAAAGGTAGGATGTCAAATCAAATATGTATGTATCTCTTGTGACTTTAAATAACATGTATGTGAATCTGATTGCATATTTACAACTGCGTGACTAATTAAATCCCCTAATTATCATATGCCTATTTTATTATTTTAACCATAATCAAGACAATAAAACATTCAGGTCCGGTAGTCAAGTGACATGTGTTAATAGACCGTTTGTCTTATCATGATAAAATCGTTAAGCCATGCCTTTACCACTTGACGGCTTTTTTTTTAATTTGGAAAAGAATAATTGGGCACATTCTTAAAAAAGAAGTAGAACTACTTACAATGATGCCACATGGATATTGTATTCACATTTCTTTGGAACTGTGTTTTAATTTTCAGGCGCAACCTCGTTTTAAAGACAACACATTGGAAATAGTAAAATGACATGTTACAATGCATTGAGTACAACACCTGCTTATTTCAATTATCGCCTCTACGCAAGGGCTAATGAAAGATGGTTAAAACAACTTATCCAAGTCTATTTGAATGCAAGATGAACGATCAGCCTTGACATTTCTAGCAAAGTACGGCTCAATAATGTTGATTTTTCAGTTTTACATTTGCTGCAGAAAGTAAATAATGGACATGTTATCTTGTATAAACCATGGGCTCTGTAGGATTTAACATTCGCATAATAGCAGCCAAGCGAGGCAACTCTGCATGACCTAGGGCTACGTTTTATTTTTGGCATCGTTATAGTAATGAGGTAATTTTGTTGTAATTAATGTTTTTAGCTGTTCTTAAAGACGAAGTGATATTTTCTTTCTATCACGAACCTTGTATATCACCTAATGGCATTAATATTGAGTTCTTAAATTTTGTAAGTAATGACTATATATAATAATATTTATCATGCATAACGTAAACATCTGAAAGCTTAAACGACTGTTTGATATTACACGCCTTTAAGATTGATGACGCTTGATAGCGATGGTGCCAATGAGATGGGTATTTAATGGGTTTCATAACACACTACTTTTTACAATATTTTATGTAACGGATTTCTTTGTTTTTTTTCTAGTAAATCGTACAAATATGTAGTTGAATTAGTGTGTGAAAATTCTGAAGAACAAAAAGCAAATAAGAAAAAAAAAAATATAAGCATCCCATACAATGACTAAACATTGGCTGTTGTGTAAATTGCTTGTAAAAGCCACCCTGTCAATACGATGATTAATTAGATCATAAAATAAACGAACTTTCAAAGCAAATTAACCTACCCAATGCTTTGCCGGAATTCGTATTATTTTAAGTTGAGTGGGTAATACACTTACTTTCCTCGATTTTTGCAGTTAGTATATCAAAACGATAATACTCAATAATACTGCTGATTCACTTTTCACATAGTTTTGAAAAGCTTTCTCTTTTTAATAGAGCAGTCGTTATTGTTTATACATTAAGTTTTGTTATAATTGCATTTTCTCGCGTTAGACATTAGGAATCAATTATCTTTGTTTATTGGAATTATCTACCAAATGAAAGTATTTCATTTATTTTGGGAGTCGTGGAAATACGCTTATATTTGCTTGGGCGCTATACCACTTTCAATTTAACGACTTTGGTATTTTGCAGCCCGGGATCGAACCCGGCGCCTCCCATACCTGGAGTAGAAGCTCTACCGATTACTCTTCCATATTCTGTGAATAATTGTTTCTGGCTAGTTCATTTCATTTTCAATGGTGGCAAGCTCACGCATATATATGACAATAATTCTTTTATTTTTTCTGTATTTGCTTAAACGAAAAGTGCCGAAATATCACTCGCAAAATTTAAAGAATAACACAACACAGATAAACCAGTAGAAGAAGATATAAATAAACAAAAAAGGCAATGTACACGGAATTACTCCTGATATGAAAATAATGTGAACAAAACCTCCCCAAAGCATAAAATACAAATAACGTAAGTAATATAGATATTATATATCCTCCCACCAAATATTGCATATTATTTCACATTTTCCCTTCGTTTAATATTTTCTCCTTTAGCTTCATAAAATTGATCACTGGAAGATAGTAAGTGGCGATCAATACTTATAAAACACATAAAATAGGCAAACACTGTTCCCTTCTAAGAACTAGATTATTCAACGTCACATTTATCATACAGGCTTCGCTGTAAACTGGTTTTGCATTTTTACTTTTTGGACGGATGTTCAGTGCAATGCGTGTAACGCTTACATTTTCAGTTTGACATTGAAAAGTATGTTGTCAAGCATAACACTATTGATTACATCCACACAGGCAACTGTTTGTTTCATCTTCTTGTTCCTATTCATAAATGAGCAAATTCAATGTTTCGACAGTGCAACATTACAATGGAAAACAAAATCTGCAACTCAAAATCCTGTGTTAAGAGTCATGAAAGTAATAAAGCAATTAGTAAAGTTATAAGAAAACCTAGTTGTAACCGCCTTGGCTAAAACGCTTTACAGAACGTTAAATTTCTATTTCATTAAGGCGTTTTCCAGTATTTCAGTCCATATATATTTTAAAACTGTTATGATCAGTAAGACATGGTTCTGCTTATGTTATTATGGCTTTAACTACGCTTGAGGGGCCAGCTGATATTTGCAAAACTAAACCTTATTTGTGGTTGTCATACTATAATCAATAGTCTTTTTCATTTACCATGTTTGCCTTTGTCTAGAGGTAGTTTAGATATAAATATATGTGGTAATTTTGAAAGGACCTTTTCTTATTTACCTTTTCACAGTAAAGGTAGCACTATACCTGTTTCAAGAGAATGACTACATTTGATGATTAGTTTAGCTGTAGTAAACACGACTAGCACCAGGTACAATTATGACCAACTGCGATGTCTGGAGAAATCATTATGATTATTTTAAACCTCCAGTTCGTCTCTTGGAACTGATTACACTGTCACCAATTTCCGGTTAAGATTTTTTCAATTGCTAATAACAATAAATAAGAAAGTGTTTTGATCCATAAACTGCACATCAACGACTCTAGTGATGGATTGAATTGCTGTTTGGATGTGATATGTTAACGACTGTGGCATGGCGTAAAATCATTTAACTGGTGTTTATAAACCATCCATAACGTATTGAAATGTTTAGCACATTACACTTTAAAACGCGTCTAAAATCTTCTCCTAAACAAATGATTTATGGTTAAGGTCGCATTTTAAGGCTATGAATGAATTTTCGTGTAACCACATTTCAAGACCCATCAACAGACGAGTTATTCAACGCTAAGAAACATAAATACAAACAATCGCATTTTTTCTAATCAAAACTCGAACGATGTTTATAGGTTCTTTTCTTAATCTAGTAAAGTTATAAGAAAACCTATAAGATGCATTTATATATACACATTGACCTTAAGACGATTTAATTTTATTAAATGCATTTGGGCACTAGTCTACCTACACCTCAAAGAATGTTCTCGAGATTTTTGTAACTGTTCGTCTGGACCTTTGATTATATTTAGTTATTAACCTTCTTTCCAATGTTTAGTGGTTATCAACAGTTTTTTTCTGACAATAAATTAGGACGTTTACTCAGTGTTCGAAATACCGCCTTGCTGGTGCAAATTGGTGTTGACCTTAGTTAGAAAAGAAACAGAGGCCGCAATTTATATTTTGGCTGAACGTTGGTGTTAAATGACAAACACGACAGTTGTTAGGAAAGTTGTTTTTATATTATACGATGATTAAACAGGTCGTTGACACTACTCGAGAATGGAGACATGCAGGCTTAATGTTGGTAGTTACTGTTGGAATTTCGCCTCTTCATCTCCAGTCGTTCTCAGTATGTGAGATAAAATTGCCCTTAACGTGAGATTGCACAGTAGGTTTAACTTCGAGATTGTAGTTGGGTCTATTTGTTTTTCATTTTCATATAAATCTTCAGCCGATTTTTTATTCGCGTTGTTGTTCTTTGGTTTTACAATCGCCTATTGCTTTTTCTTTAAGATGAATAACAACCGTAATTGAAATATTTTTTTTATTTAGCCGATTTGTAAACAAGTAATAGAATCTTAAATTAATCCCTCTCGACTGTCACTTCTTTATTAGGACCAGTACTCATGCACTGACATCCTGGAGTAACGTAAGTTAATATTGTTGCTCAAGGACTAACAAAACGCTGTTTTGTGAGATTTTCTTTAGAGAATTCTGTTTTATCTATTTACTATAAACTGTGTAATTATTTTTTTTTAAAAACGCTCACACTCAGAATTGGAATTTTCGAAGAGATTCATGGCAAGACAACAATTTCAATTACTGGATACGTTTTTAAAGATAGATAAAGGTCATGTTTACACAGATATCTTTGTCAAAACATCTGACATACAGTTGTGTTTGAACAACAGGTCGTGTCATACATCGTCTACGAAGAAAGGACAAGCTTGTGGCCTGCGTCTAAGGCTGGGAATGATCTATGAAAATGAGACAGGTTACCAGACACGGAGAAATTAATTGAAATGCAACCTACGGTAGAAATGATACATATACAACGACTATCGTGTCTTTGGCAAATCCACAGATCAACTATCTATTTAAAGAAAGAATTTGTCTAATTAATGAGCCCGACTAACGGTTATCTTAAACATTTTATATGTGAGGTTTAAAATCAAAATCCCATGTACCCCTCTATTAAAAACACAAATTACACCAAGTTTCATTATCAATACGCCTTTTATTCCGATCGGTATTTCTTTCTCAATGAAGTTCACTTGAATGTGCCGCATCGTCATGCTTTGATAATTAAGCCGCCATTGTAATCTTATCTTTCTTACACAATATTATGTGTATGTGAATAATTATTACAATGGTAATCTTGTAAAGATATAAGCATGGAACTTTTGTACTGCTTATCTGTGCCATAAGATAGCGAAGCTAGTTTTAAAGCAATTACAACTTAACAATAAAAATATATGACAAAGTCCTATGAGCATTGCAACATATACCAAAATTTGAAAAGGCACAGGACAAAGGTATTCACATTCAACCCAATTATAAAAGTAAGAACAAATATGTGATGAGTCAGTTATCAGAAAGAACAAACACATTTACCGCCTTGGAACTATCAGTCGGCAATATGGACTGACAAGGTTGCTGAAACCGGTTATAAAGAGCTATAGCCTCGAACTTCTTGATGGGTTTCTTAAATGCAAGCAATGAAAAGAAAACCGAATTATCTGGAAAAAGTGCCCAAGCTCCTACATTTTCTTTGATTAGTTATGACGAAAGTAGTGATGTCATTTAAAAATAATGTCCACATAGTGTCTAAAAAAGAGAGGGGTATTATTTCGATTAGAAGAACTACACAAAAATTGTTAATAGTAAATAAAATTAACATTTTGATTCAAGACAAAAATACAAGAGAAGAGTAAATGTGTAGATGGAATTGAGGAGCTAAAGTCCAGTGTCCGTCAAAGGATATTCAAGTAACAATCCTTATAGCATGAATTAAATGACATCATAGAGTGGGATTTTTACGACCGCCACACTGCACAAGTAAATTTGTTTTGATCACGAATAAGAATATATGATAAAGTCCTATGAGACATTTTTGTTTGAACATTTGTATGGACATTTTTATCACATTGTGATTAAAGTTATAAATTTATGTTGGAGGTGCAGGAAATGTATCACAGTATCATAGTATCGTCATTAAAATTAAAAGTCATGTTCTACAGTTGGTTAAAATACCGGCATCTTTTTAAATATAATCCAAAACAGACAAAAGAGGTTATAAGAAATCGCAGAATTATAGCAAATTTACATTTTTATAATATACAATAATCAAATGTGTAGAACAATGAACAAATAATTATAATGTATTTTTAAATAAAAAGGTAAAGTGCATCTCTCGAGAGTACCTGTTCCTTAATTTCCGGTTATGTATTTACAATTATTGGCATCTGCTTTGAACAATGGAACAGGAAGTGTCAGGTTATTCTGAGCGTTAACCACAAACTGCGCGCCAACAACATTTGTGATGGATGGAATTGTTGAGATGTGGTGTTGTAACGACTTGTGCAAATTGTAAAATCATTCAAATTGTGGTTTCTGTGTCGATGAACGAAATGATCATCGACACTCTTTGAAGAATAGTCTTGAACTGTTTACAATGCTATGATTTGAAATGCGATTGGACCACAACGTTATCAGGAAAGGCCACACTTAACATATAAACGGGTAATTTAATTATTATATTTTATTGACACTAACCTACTGTCAAATATATACCACATGTTTCATTTACTTAATGTGTAGACGTGATGGATATATTTGTGTTTTTTTAATAATTACATTCAATAATTAATATAACAAGTTTGAAAAATCTTATAAGCATCACAACATTTATTAAAGTGTGACAGGAATAAGACAAAACTGTGCAAATGTTTGACAAAATTGGAGAAATCAAAACAGTTTCCGCCGTTAAAATGTCAGTATCAAGATCGGATTGGGGACCTTAAACCGGTTTTACAGTGCATTTACTGCGCACTTCCGGCGGGTCAGGTTTCTTGAAGGCAAACATTGACAATAAACATATCGACCTGAAACAAAATAATTCAAACGGGCTTGCTTATTAACACCGTGAAAAGGCGTTGTGACGTCCATTTAAACATTGATGTATCCGGATAATGGGAGTTGTATGCCAGTCATTACAACACTCACTTAACAATCGAAGAAACGGCAAGTTCCTGTGAGTGAATAATGAAGCATTTATTTAACTAAAAAAAATTCTACACAATGTATACACATTTCAGCTACACGCAATAGTGACACTAACACTGAGTGGTGACATTGCACATAATGCAGAAAATCCATCAGTTACCACCGTGACACGGTCAGTCGGCAAAAGGTCCGACCGAGTTGCTTTCACCGGTTTACAGAGCTCTAGCAAGCACTTTCTTTTGGGCGTGCATCTACATTTCTGTAATAAACTCATATATGCAGCATAAATTATACTGTATGGTTTAAACCTTGGATGTGTTTTAATAATTAAAACAAAAATATGAATTTAAAGCTATTCGTAATATAAAAAATAAGATTTAAAGGTTTTGTTTAATCATAAAATAAAGCTAATAAATCTAAGAAAATTGTCGTCCTAAGGGTAAAATGCTCGACATACTGCCGTTTCTGTTTTCATAACACAAAACTGTAAGTTAAATGTCTAGTTAATGCGACCACTGGTATTCTGCAAATATATCAATATTACCGTGATGCAAAGTGTTGAATAAAATTATTCGGACAAATTATTTTAAGTAAACTTAAAGTGACGTGCATACTAATCGAATTTGATATTACAGTAAAATAAAGTCCGCAGGTGTGCATATGAATATGATTCACTTTTGTCTTGTGCTTTTCAAATTATAATATAATTATATTATAATGTTGCAATTCGCCCAGGCCCCATATGTGGTTTCGTTCATTTTGTTTAATCTACAGTTTCGAACTATTACTATCATTATGACAACGTCCTGCTATTTTGGAGGAGAAAAAAACGCAGAAAATATCTGAATAGCACCACACGGACATACCACGGGAAAGTTGGAAGACGGGATTCAAACCCAGGCTAACCTAAAAATGCATAATCATCGATATTTTCGATAGTGGTTAACAAGTTCATAAAGAAAGACTAGTATAAAAAGTGATGCCAATAATGTTGATGTTGTTGATATCATTGCTGTCGTTGGAGATAAGATTGTTGTTGTTGTAATTGTTGTTGATGTTAATTATTATGGCAATTATGCATAACACATGTTCACGTCATTTGACTTCTTATTTGTCTAATGTATTTGAAAATCGCACAACGGCGTCACAAACCTTCAGTTATATTTTCAGGAAAATTAGTTCTTTTGTTGAAAAAGAAAGAAGTGCCTTTTTCATTTAACATTTCCAGTGCATTTTCCACCTGACAAAGACGATGAAATCTAGTTTAGATATATCATTTTATTCCAATAAAAACTACAAACATAAAGCAACGACTTCCGCGCTAACTGTAATTAAAGAAATGTAAGAAGAACAGGATTGCCTGTTAGTGGAGGAAACAGATGTACAAAAACAAGTTTCCTTGCGTTCTTTAGATAATTCTACTCGTTCCTCGAATATTGAAATAATTAATGAGAAACACCTGTAAGTTTCTGATTGAACTTTGGTCTTGGGAAACGCTCCTCAACGCCTCAGGTTGCACAGTTTCCGCAAATCTGATAAAATATATACATATGTATAAGTAATATAACTCTTGTGAAAACGTTAGTGCCCAGCTCTACGTTATGAATAAATGGTTTGAGAAGCTAGTTAATTAGATGGAATGTGGTGCATGCAGGTGCGTATAGCATTTGTCTTAAATATCGTTGTTAGATAAGTATAATGTAATATATTTACCTTATTTTTCACTGTGATTTATGCAAGTATGTCGAGATAACATAATTGATTTGAGTTTAGTCGGAAGATATATTAGATGCAAAAACCTGCTCATTTCTTTAAGGTACGGACTATTAAAGTGTATACCATGTTATTCCGATAAACTGCAGCATTAAGCATTCGCAAAGGTTTATTATTATTATTATTATTATTATTATTATTATTATTATTATTATTATTATTACTTCTACTACTACTACTACTACTACTACTACTACTACTATTATTATATTTCTTAAATTTAAGCTGTCTTGAATATAGAAGAAAATTATTAAAAGTCTATTAAATCTTATTTCTAAGGAAAATGTGCAGATTGACACACAAGTGCATGCTCAACCATTAGAAATTTGAGCATCCAGTTGTTGTTTTGCAATTTCAATGTAAACTATTAAATTACTGTAAAGCGTGTCGATCGCCTCTCGTAATTAAAATTGTTGTCATTAAAATTGACCATTCTCGATGAAAGTCTAATATTTATTTAATGTTGAAATATTTTGTTGGAATTAACGCCTGGTCACTGAAAATCTTTCGTTAACGGCACATGGAAATTGACCGTCCGCATCTTATTTAAAGTATTAAAGTCACTACCGAGCCAATCGAATTACTGTTGATGACATCCGACATGTAAAATTAAATAAGATTTTGAGCATCAAATTGATAGAAATGAATAAACTAAAAGCGGCTTTCATTTAATATAGTGTAATCGTTTGAAACATGATGACACAATTAAATGCCCAATTGTAATTGTGCAATCAAATCCTGTATAGATTGAACTTAACAAGACTGTGAATATGCTAGCAAAACTTTTAAAATACCACATATGACCGAGTAGCTTTAAACTGAATAGGATTTATTCAAAT
Source organism: Sinonovacula constricta (assembly GCA_007844125.1). Classification (NCBI taxonomy): domain Eukaryota; kingdom Metazoa; phylum Mollusca; class Bivalvia; order Cardiida; family Solecurtidae; genus Sinonovacula; species Sinonovacula constricta. The sequence continues at coordinate 9,276,039 of CM017565.1, forward strand.
CTTGGGTGCATATAAGTATATATACAACACAGATATCAATATTATACTGTTTAACGGAAGTCTTCTCAAATCTGTAACACTTATCTTTATATTCCTTTTTTGAGAGGCGCTTAAGGACAAAATAATGGCGTCTGTGGGACTTTAACATTATTATGTCACGTGAGATTTAATCACTTTTTGTTGTTGACGAATGATAAGTAAAGCCTAAGTCAACCAATTGTAAGCATCGCATGTTTTCACTTTGATTCTGTTTGAAGCAGCGTGAAATATAAATATGCGATTAAAACATGAACAATATATGCCAATGATATTCTTTCTTCTTGTTCTTTCTTGTAGTGACATGATACTATTATACACTATTTGATCCCTGTTAAAATAGATTTTGAATATCCGCTTTATAAACATTATAAATCGATTTCATATCGGAGTCTGCCTGCGTTTTTGCATTGAAACATCATTTTTCAAGGATTTGTACAAAAAATGAATACAAAATAAGTTAAACAATATAAGTTGCTTTTTCACCTAAACCATTTTACAGTTCCATTTAAGATATTTATATGTTGAAGTTATTCAGTAGTAATATTTAGATAGATTACAATACAGATAATGAACATACGTCAATCTAAAATACACCAATCTGTTTAAATTGTATGTTAATATCGAGATTAGAAGATTAAAAAATGACTGCATCCTTAATCAGGTAGGGGATTAGGCAATACTGCGCAACGACATTTCTGTCATTATAGCACAGGGGCACTTATGAGGTGCCCAGAGACTGAACCTGGCCGTTCCATTATACTGACACTGACGAGTCAGGCGTAATGCTTTCCCCTCAGCCCCGAGCATTAGGAGGGAAGCCACTACTACCAACTTTAAAGTCTTTAGTTTGACCCGGCCGGGGTTCGAACCCACGACCTCCTGATCCGCAAGCCGACGCTCTACCACCTGAGCTACTGCGGCCGGTATTAATCAGATATGTTATCATATATCATCATATATGTGTTGATATATATTTTATTGAAATCTTTTGAATTCCACAAAATATTTCCTTTTTCATGATGTAAGTGCGAAAAGTGCGAAAGAGAGTCACTTAAAAGGTATATGTTACGTTTGTTTGTTTGTTGTTGTTGTTATTTAGAATGGATCCGGTTATAACACGTTGTCTTTAAATGGTATTTGTTATTCAAATTGAAAATTAAGTGGGTGTTTCCAAACCAACAAACAATAATATTGTACTTCGTTAATATGTTCCTTTTTTATACAGTTTTCAATATGTACTGATAAAAATGCAAATAACAGTTGTTGAACTTTTATGAAAATGTAAAACCAAATTACGAATAGCATGGCTCTTACTTACCTTATCAAAGTCACAAAAATAAACACTTAAAGTTTTAAACAGTATCATGCTATAATAAAACCTGTTGTATTATATATTGTTCCCCTTATTCATATAGGTGCATTTTCTCGAAAAATCCAAGTTTTTGTGGCTAGATGGCATGTCGTCTTTCTAAATTACTATAAAAACACAATCATGAAAATAATCTAATACATTTCATCAGTCAGATTCGTTTTTTTTTTCTTTTTAATTCTGCACTTAAGAATGTTTTTTTTCCAAATTTTACACTAAATCTGGCATATGAATGCACCCACTGTACTATTGGTGAGAAGCAAATCAATCAAATGACATCAACTGCTAAATGGTCAACATCAAGAAATAAAACTAAATCTTATTTTTACTTCTCTGTTCATGCAACATCATAATTAAATAATATGTAATTTTTTACATATATTACATTACTGAAGGCAATCAATAGCATTAAATAATGTAAATATATGAAAAGGAGGAAAAAGCCATAAAAAAGGCTATAACCATATACCATGTTTATGCCAATTTTAACTTAAAATGTTTGGACTAAGATAGACTAATAAGAACCAGTAACTCGGCACCATGCAAGGGGCCTCCGATTCTAGAAACTTGTATTTTATTTGTAGTATAGATGGCATGAGACGTTAGGTATTTTCAACTTGCCTAAAGGTGACCAGTGATCAGAAATCTCCATTTGTTAAAATGTTTCTGGAGAACATTTTGAAATTGCGCAGTTTTCAAGGGAAAATATAGAGTTCTCGTTATGCTTTTATTACTTTGGCATTTGCGATGTAAACTGCTTTTTTCATGTGCCGCTAACTTTTCTTTCTTGTCAAGCTTCTTGAATTTTAATACTATTAGCAACATAAAGGATCCGTTTAAATGCCAGGCAATAAGAAACGCATTATGCTGTTTATTTGTGAGGTTGTTGACTGATTTATGAGCTACAGCCTTGGCTCGTAATCAAACAATGGAACTGTTGTCATACTAAAATTCAAATTGCTGTTTAGAATGCTAAAGAGATGCACGGCCATGTTCTTTCATCTTCATGCACATGCTTTAAAAATAAGAAATTAAAGATGTCATCTACCACAGACCACAATGTACATTCAACTATAGGATCAAATAAAGTATTTTATTAAAAAGACACAACGGATCCCATATTTACCTCATTTTAAAACCCTAGACCCTTAGTGAAGAATACACACACCTGTATGCTACTTTTTATTACGTTCTTCTTTGGACAATTAGCAGTTTAACATAGTGAGTGATTATGTGATAATGATATGTACATAATGCGTTATAGTTTTCAGAAATAACGTTTATGCTTGTCATGTTACATCGCACCGACAGTCATATTGGCGACATCTAGCTAATTATTGACGGAGGAAGAACCTAGAATTAATTAAAGAACCACCGATGCACCGCATGTTAGCAAGAAAACGTCTCCACATGAAACATCTCTATTATGAAACGGAATAGAATACAGGTATCATTTTCATACAAACATCATTTTGTATTACTTGCTTTTCGTTCTACGAGTGCGAGTTTAGCATCAAAATTGGATGCTATGTGTTGTTGCTGTTTCAACTAAATTATTTCACAAAAATGATATTAATAGGAAAAATAGAAAAGATCCTATGAGAATTACTACAGATATTAACATTTGAAATACGTCTAGACAAAGGCATAAAAAGTAATTGTAAAAGTGACCAAATCACAGAGACGAGAAATAACACACAAAAAGGAAAAAACAGGTACCGCCTTGGAGCAGTTTGTCGGCAAAAGGACCGACTTGGCGACTGGGATGCTAAAACTTAGTTTGTAAAAATATGGTTTAAAAATAGCCTTTCAAAGTGAGACAATTAACAACAAACACCTGCATTAGAAGTTAAAATTGATAAAAGACTATTATTTACAAAATATACAATTCTAATTATAATGTACGATCAATATATGTACAATATGTACAGGAGATAAAGGTTCTGACAAGTACCATACGAGAGGGAAGTTTGAAATAAAACTGTCCAAGGGACGGCGCATACTAACTTAATGAAATCATACAATTAAAATGCATTGATGTCATATGTCAAAACTGAAATGTGCAATGTTAAAACACAAAGGAAACCATCGAATCTTAGAATAAAAATTCAGAGTAAAAAACAAATAACCAATGCAGTACACCGAACGATTCCCGGGTTGTAACCATCAGCAATAGATTTCGTGATATGTTTCTGTAAAAAGGACAAAATAATTGATTCTAATTTTATTTATCTTATATAAAACTTTTCGATAAAATGCCGGATGGCTTATGCCAGGCTGCATAACGTTTTCATACTGCTGTTAATACGACAATCTCTTGTTTGAATTAAAGGCAAGCAAATCCTTGTTAACGTAAAGTTTTGTGTCCCATCAACTCGCATTATTTTTTGTTACAGTGGAATAATTATGTACTATGGGTAAGACTTTGTAAAAATAAACACTTTTTCGAATAAACATACATAAACTACATGTATGTCAGGTTTGCAAACATTAGAACAGGAAAGTAAAAGTGCATGTATTCTATATTGCTGTTTAATTATACTTTTAAAAAGACTAAGTATGTCCTCCTTTGACATGCCTTTATCTTTAGCTTTTAATTCCATCTAAGAAATTGAATTTCTCTTCAAGACACGTTCGTCGATTACCTAGCATTATACATACAAATGCAATTGGTATTCAATTACAATTTTTATGATTTTACATGCTGTTTGTGGTCTCTATTCTACCTGTGTCCAAGCGTAAAACTTTGGTACGATAACTTTAATATTTTACATACAGTTTTAACAAGCCAAACAAACCTGCAGACTTTAAGATATCAATGTAAATGTAAATATAATACAAGGTATAAATGTAAATAACATCATATATGAATTGCATAATGTAATATAAGATGGCGGATGGAAAGATACTACAGAAACTAGTAAATAAATAAAAGCCAATAGCTAACGACGTGTTGAACCTAAATGAAAAACGGTGGCCTAAAGCCTTACATACATGGGTATTTATCTCGTGTAACATTTCGGACAGCTTACATAATTTGTACATAAGAGTCCTTGTTCATTTATTTCCGATGCAGGAGGTTACTACCTCGTTCTAGCGGATGTTTTTAAACCGTTCCTTTTTGAGAAAAAAACATACAGAGGGTGCAGGATTGGAACACTCCTAAAACCGATCAAAGCAGTACAGTCGACGGTTTTGGCCTACTGACCGTTGTAAGGTGGTAAGTGTTTGTTGTTTTCCTTTTTCATGTAATATCTTATATTTTGTCTCGTGTTTTATTGTCTTTATGTGTTTCGTTTGTATGTTAGTTGTCTTTGCTATTGCCATCAAATGATATCAAACGTGAATAAACTATAATGAATATAGTTGATTTCTTATTATATTCTGATCCATGTGAGGGAGTTTTCAACTGCAGACATTATTCATTTTCTGAACACGTAAGTATGGCAAAGCTACAAGTTTCTCATACTACAAAGGCATGAAAGTTCAACAGTCTAGATCGGAATTCGGTAGTTAGCTGTAAACTCTTATTTTAACACGTGTATGTTATTGAGATAATATTTTACGGTTAGTATGCACGTCAAACGGTATGTTTTCAAGCCCCCATTTTGTGGGGTGTTTCCTAAAACAAAGATAACCAACTGCAGAAGTTTCTAATTATAATTAGATTTTTTGAGCTTTATTAAAATTAATTTTTGACAGTGATGAAGAAAATAAGTTTGTTGTGACTGTGAAATAACATTATGTATGATAAAAAGGCTAGGGTAGATTAAAAAGAACAAGTTGTCAATTTTACATTCATCCTGTTTTTTGTCGGTATTTCTATTAGTGTCAGGAAAATTGTATTGTAACTGTTATTTTCTGGAACATTATATACTATATAGATTTAATTTTACATTCGACCTTATATACCACCCCGGACATCATAATTAATCATACAATAACCAATGTTTAAAATACGACCGAACATGATTATATCATTGAAGTATTATTCCTTTTTTTGTATTCATATTAAACTCTTTGGACAATGCATATCAAAATGGATTTTAAAGGGACCCTTAGACTTAAATTAAGTAAACATAATTTTGTTAGGACATACATTTTTATTGGAGTTTAGCGTTTAATTTAGGACAGCTTGCCAATGAGACGTTGTTATATTCATAATCATAACTGATTTTTGATCACTTTTCTGCATGCATACAATTGTGGCAGGAACCAAATTATTCAATATACACAATTAAAAAACGCGATATAGCGGTCAACCGGTATATTGCGATACTGAGTGAAGACAATATAGTATCGCGATACACAATGGCCATACCTGTTTTGCAATATATTGAAAAATTTGGTTCCTGCCACAATTGTGTGCATCCAAAATCAAAGATGCTTGTATTGATGAAATGGAATCGATAGTAACCAAATGAAACTGTAGTCTGAAGTCTAATCCGTATCATTGCTAAGGGAGTTCATTCTAAACAGTCCGAGCAAGGCGGCCAAATCGATTTGCATTTCCGGTATTTTCAACTATCTTTAAATTAGGTTTGGACGTTGTAGGCACAATTTTTTTACTTGAATTTAGAAAAATGAATATTCAACGGAATCATAAAGATTAATGGATATACAATTTACTATAATAACAAGTTTGTTAGTAGATAGTTCGTTGCGGGATTCTTAGAACATTATTAAACCTATTATTCGACAATTTAACCCAACGCGACCATTGCAATTTGTAAACAGCATGGCCGAGCCGGTTGATTCTTTTTAAAGAGCCCGAATAAAAGTGATATATGGGACCAATCAGGCTAAAGGAGGACAGACCAACAAGGATTTTAAGGGTTGCATTGCGTGGGCATTTAATGCGCCTGTATGATATGGTTGGGGCTCAACCAACCTAAATACAGTCTTCATCACCGAAATTCATTGGGAGCATCACACTACACTGTTGTGAAGCTTTGAAATAATGTTGATTGACTGTTTGTACTTTCCGACCTTCTAGTTGTATTACTTATTTTCTTGCTTCTGTGTTTACCTGTTGTGAAGCTAATAAAGCTCTGTCATTCTTTACTAAGGTATTTGTTGTTCATACTTTTCATTAGATTTGAGTACAATAGCTCCTTATAATAGTTCATTAATATATGGCAATGTATTGTGGTACGTATTGCAATTAGCTCTTTCTCAATCGCAATATATCGTGGTACGCTTCAAGCATATCGTGCGGGCACTAATCATTAGCAGATGTACAAATTGTCATGCCTCGCTTTGATAACAAAAAAAATATTTCAAGCTGCGTGTAATGATGAAAATGTTATTTCTGAATACTATTGCAACAAATTTTACTCATAATGTCTTTCAATCGCCAGACACCCAGTCTGATTAAAGAAATGTGTTTAATTATTATCTATATGATTGCAAAATCAAAACAAAGCAGGTTTGAAATCGCTTCAGTATTCAGAAAGTAGGCTCGTTAACTGGAAATAGCGCTATCCCTCTAACTTAAAATCCTATACCTGTGAATATGATAAATATTCGGAATTGTTAGTATAAAACACATTTTTAAGCTAACAAATAGCTTATACAAGTGTATTAGTACATTACGAATGGCGCCGCTTGTCGTTAGTGTGAAAAATGTTAAAATTTGAAGTATTTAGTACTGAAGTTAAAATATATGATTTTCTCCATGGATCCTCGGACCATTTTGAAATCGACCGTTTCCTCCACTCCTGGTTTTTCTACGACAAAATAATTTAATGCTGAAGGATGGCACCATTTAGAAGAAACGCACAAACTGAGAGTATTGCAAGTAAAAGATCTTATAAAATCTGATTAGCAGTTTAGAGTTTTTTTTTATGTTTTACATGATGTGTACATAAATGAAGCCAGTCAAAGTAGACAAGTTAACAACTTTACCAAATCTGACACATATCAATTAAGTAAACGCACGGTAGTAGGTCCGATAATTAGCATTGCCTGCACACTGATTTTGAAATACTCATTTTGTATCTGGCATGTGGGTGGTTTTGCCTTAACCACACAAAGTTAAAATGGCCTTTAGTTTAGAAAAATAGTTTTAAAATACGCATAATACATTTGTTTACACTGAAAAGAGTAGACAAGACAAAAATATAATATAACCAAAAAGAATGCATGATTTTGTGTGATTCGAAGGTCTTATATGGCACTTCATTTTTCTATCGACTAAGCTGTGTCCTATGTTTATTATTTATAAAGGAAATAATAGGTAAGTGTTGAATAAAAGAAATGGTATCAAACGAGCCTAGAAATCTTTAAATCGCGAGGCTTGTCGAGAAGCTTATATTCGTCTCAGCCTCGTGTGATAGCATGCTTTATTTCCGTTCCAATCTATTGTTTAATGTTCGAGTCTGTGTTATTTTTACGAACATGGAATTCGCGTTCAGGTGTGGATGTATTACCTTCATAACTGCTTAACAAAAAAGTACAGTTGCTTATCCTTCATGATTTACGATCCATAAGATACGTGAATAAAAATTCACTTACCTGTAATCAAAATCACTAATACTTCGTGGTAGATGCATCTCCGTATTATTAAATCCAAAAGCAAATAATGTATGAGTTTGTTTGGTCAAAGTGACAAGTGAATTCCAACTAAAAATTTGGCGACTTGATTTATTATTTAAACGACTGACCGTTCCGAGGCTGGAACTGTGAAAACAGTCACTTAAAGCCAAAATTAGACAGTCACTAATGGATTTCTTGTCTCTTCATCTCTCCAGTCGTGCCCTAAATAGTTAAGATAACTTGAGCAGTCTCCATGCCCTTTTAACTTTTAGAAATACTACATTTTATTTTCTTGGTCTGTTATTTTTTTTTCAAAATTCGATTATTTCTCTTTTGACACTTTTGGCATATGACGTCATGGCATTGTATGACGTCATTAAATTATTATTATATGTCAGCGAATGGGCTGTTTTATTTCAAACTACTTTCTTATTAGGAATTTTTATGTTTCTTTTATCTACAGTACATATTATACATATGCTGATAGTTTATTTTTATACTTTCTATATTTTCTGTATATAAGTTCTTTGTATCAGTTTTAAATCACAATGCAGGTGCTAAGTATTAGTTGTCTCAACTTGACGGGATATTTTTATTAACAATGTTTGATAGAAACACCTTCAAAAGATGCGAGGTTGGAGCTCTCCACAAACCAGGTTTAAGCACCCCAGTCGGTCCTTTTGCCGACTGACCGTTCCGATGCGGTAACTGCTGTTTTTTTCTTTTTGTGTGTTATGTCTCGTCTCTTTGTTTTTGTCACATTTACCCCTGTTTGCCTTTTGTCTAGAGGTAGTTTAGATTTAAATATCTGTGGAAATTTTGATAGGACCTGTTCTTATTTACCCACTAATTTTGTTTAAAAACTTCAAATATTTTTTTTACTTTTTGGCTTGCATGTGAATACCATTGTCTCGTGCCTTCTTAAATTTTGGTTCGGCAACTCCATCAGCACATGAACAGGCTGCTACAAACATTTACTCTGGTAAGGTTTTCATTGATTCAAAAATTTAATTTACTATCAACAGTTTTGTGTAGTTCTTCTAATGGAAATGATACTTCCCTCTCTTCTAGATACAATATAAGAGGATATAACGACGTCATAACTTATCTAAGAAAACGTTAGCGCTTAGACATATATCATTTAGATAGATCGATTTTCTTTTCATTGCTTGCATTAATATTGAGAAACGTCTCAAGAAAGGCTAGGTTAGAGCTCTGTAATCCCGGTTTAAGCACCCGAGTCGGCCCCTTTTGCCGACTGACCGTTCCAGTGCGATACCTGTTGGGTTTGCTCTTTTTGTTTAATGGCTCATAAGATTTTATCTTACATTTAAATTCATCTTGCATGTAAATGAATACCTTTGTCCTAATTATTATTATTTCTTTTAAATATTGTTACTGAGAAAAAACATACAAATAAAAAATGAGGTTCCTTAGTATTGAACGAAATTTGTCAATTAAGGTAAAAAAAAAACCCATATCAACAAACATTACAAAGATTGTTATGCCTTTTTGATTAACACATACAGGTTAATAGACTATTGTGTAACACATAAATACGTTCTCATCAGCCTACGTTATCAATTTGAGAAGAAATGAGAAATCAGAAAATGGAATCACTCTCTTTGATAGATAAAAGTAAAAGCATCATATGACGTCTGGAGTTCTTTGACGCATTATTCCAATTTACACGTATAACGCCATATTTCTGTCAAAAATTAAGAAGGAAACAGTTCAGAAAAAAATAAAGGTACGCGTTTTTATCTTAAGGAATCCATCGACGATAATCACTTCCACTAATGAACGTAATTTTAAACCTCCTTAAGTTAGTCGTAATGATATCGTGGTTGTAAAACAAGTCAAATAAGTATTTGGTATATACTTGACTTAATATTTTTTGTCAAACAACTTTATTATCAGTTGACTGTATACGCTCTTCGACACTTTAATTCAAAATGTGTCCAAGATGCACCAGCCTATCACTATCACATGTTACTGTTAACAAAACAATAAGTGCTTCGTTATCATTCGCCGTCAATCCGATGGGATGATAATATATGATCAAAGTCTTTTGCCAGAGGAACAAATTCGCTTACGATATATATCGCGATTGTTCTTTTATTTTAGGTTTGTTTTGGGTACATTTGCATTCACTGTTGATACAACTGTTCATCACAAAGGAGACAATGTCGCTGCTGGTGCTATTGACAATTTTAATTTTTAAAGCATTTCCACAGTTTTAGGCCAGACAGTTATTATCGGTAATTAAGCATTATAACTGTTAACGGAGCGAACAAATTAACGTTAAAGTACGTGTTTTTACATTGACACTGTTTGTCTCCTCTCATTTATTTTGTAATGTGGCTGATTTAAGGGTACACATATCTAGATACATTTATGATTGTTCATAATCATTATGCAATAATCGAATCTCTTGATTAAGTACGTGGTATTTATTTTTTTGCTTTTGTTTTTACATATCGCAGCCTGGTATTTAAAGGGGTTCAAAGAGATACCAGACAGTTCACCCAACGTTAACAATATCTGCAATGTTTTAAAATGCTCACTTAAATTGATCTAGTAAAATGGCGGAGGTGTACTTCGGAATGTTTAGTAGGTTTCCTATAGCAATATTTATCAGTACAAGACATTATGTTTGTTTTGCGCATGTAACGTTGTCGTATCCTTATCTTATACTTTGCATTCCAATTATGTTCCATGCAACTTGATTCGCAAAGTTCTTCGAATATAAATGCAATAATTACAACAAACTTTCATTGTCAACGCCCTGTATAATGAGTTTAGAATGCCCTTTAATCTTCTCATTGATAATCACCATGCTGAGAATTGGCTTGCTGTACTATGGCTTATTAGTTTAGGTGTGTGAACAAAGACAAAAGGTACGATATAAGTCGATGTTATCTCACTTCTAAACAACAGATGCGCAGTTGTTATCATGCTTATGCACATTGAACAGCGTGTTTAGTATTTTATCATTTAAAATATACTCTATGGTTTTATTTTATTTAAAATTTCTGGTTCAAACTTTGAAAGTGTTAAAATGATGAAAAAACAGAAATTAAATAAGAATATATGACAAAGTCCTATTACCGTTGCAACATATACTAGACCCTGGAAACGCACAGAACAGAGGTATTCAAATGTAAATCTAAGAAGAAATCTGTGATGAGTCATTTAACAAAAAGGAGAAACCCAACAGATGCCGCCTTGGAACGGTCAGTCGGCAATATGTATCAACTGGGGTTCTTAAACCGGTTTTACAGAGCCCTAACCTCGCACTGCCTGGTGGTATTTTACTTGTATTGTATTTTGGATTTTACGGCAGGTTTTTAAGCTATTCGTAGGTTAAATCATTAAGATTGAAAGTACTGTTTGATCTTAAAAAATATTTGTTATAAGGGGAAGGCCTCGCGGGTACTGCTGTTGTTGCTATTTCTTAAGTATATCTCAAAAACTAGAAGTTTAAATTTGGTTCATTCAACAAAGAGCATTCTGCAAGTAGTTTGCTGATATTAATATTACTATGGTCCACAGTGACGAACGAAACTATTCGGTCTTATTTTTTTCATGTTTCCTATCAACGGAAATGATAAGTTTAAAGAATTTCAAATTGCCAGTTGTGTCTTACACCAAATATTGCCAAGGATATAGCGTCATTTGTAAAGTAAGACCTTGTACAATGTTACAAAAAACAGTGTAGAAAAGGTAGTATAAGGAAAATTGTTTTCACACCAACGCGCGTACAAACACATTTAAAAAATGTAAATATTTTGATGGATAAACAACAGAATGGTTTTTCGAATATAGAATTGTATGGCGAAAAATAAACATATTATATCTTAAAAAGGCAGAAGTAGGTTTCATAGTACGCTACAAAAGAGCTGGGACTGTAGGCTTTTAAAGAATATTTCCATTTCAACCGCAAAAAAATTAAATAACTGTCGACGAAATCATGAGTTGTGTTTAATTATGGCAGAACAAATCACATAAAAATAGTTAAATTGTTATGATTCATCAATCATTTCTAAATATAGATAACTAAGCATGCACACACATTGTATAACTAAGATTAAGTTGTTCGATGCTTTTGTAATTGACTGGAATGTGAATACCTGTACTTTTGTCTTATGTGTTCTTTAAAAATTAATATATGTTGCAATTCGACCAGGACGTTTTCATATACATGTATTTCGTATTCTTAAATGAGAACGTCTATTATCACCAAGAACTTTTCTTTTCCGTAATGAAATTTTGTGCTTTCCTTCCGCTGAGTTACAATATGTATTTTCTCTCGTTTAGTTTTAGTTGTTGAAGTAGATTGTAGCGAACTATGACTATAGCAACGCCCAGCTATTTTGGTTTAGGAAAATCGCAAAAAATGTAACCACCGGTGTACCGCATGTCAGTTGGAAGACGTTCCCACATTAAGTCATGTGACCCGAACGTGATTCGAACTCATCCTAACCTAAATGCATCTTCATCCATCGTCATCGACGTCATTTTCGGTAATAGTTAACGGGTTCATAAAGAAACAATAGTCTTAAAGTAATGTTTATAATGATGATGTTGTTGATAATGTTGCAGTCGTTGAAGTTAATATATTATTACAATTGCTTTTGTCGTTGTTGATGTTGATAACAATGATGGAATTAGGAATTTAAGCTCTCTTGCTGAAAAAGGAGCTCCATTTCATTTAAGATTTAACATTGAATAGTTAAAGAGAAACACCTGTACGTTTGAACTTTGGTTTTGGGAAGCGCTCCTCAACGCCTCGGGTTAGACAGTTTCCGCAAATCTGATAAATATATATGTGTATATTTAATATATTTTTTGTGAAAACGTTAGTGCCAATCAACGCTTTATGGATAAATGGTTTGAGAAGCTAGTTTATAAGATGGAATGTTGTGCACGCAGGTGCGTATATCTATCGGATTTAGATAAGTTCACTTCAATATATTTACCTTATTTCTAACTTTGATTTATGCAAGTATGTCGAGATGACATAATTGATTCGAGATAAATCTGGCGTGACATTAAATGCATAATCCTGCTTATTTTCATGGAGTATTTACATAATTATATTTACCGCTTGGCATATTAAAAAACTAAATTCCAATAATCGAAAACAAACATTGCCGACATGTCCTGATGGATGAATGACTGAATTTGTAAACTGCATAAAATCGCCGACTTTAACAACTTAGTAATGGCAACAGGGTACTTTAAATGCGACTGGTGATACACGTTTTAAATGTAAGTTTTCTAAGGCCAAAATCGCTTAAATGTATGCTAAACATTTTTCATTTGTAAAATACGCAATTTGACACACGTGTATTTTCTCAGTCGTTAGGATTCTCAGAATCCAGTTAATTCCTTTTGGCATTTACAATGTAAACGTTTGAACTGCAGTGAAGCTTATTAACCGTCTCTCCTAATTAACATTCTTAACATTGATATTTACTATTTTGCTGATCGTCTAACATTGTGTGCAAAATGTTTGAATGAGCGTCTGGCCACAGTTTATCTTATGTTCATAAAAAATAGCATTTTACAGTCTTATTTTTATTAAAAGTATTAACAGGTAAATGAGAAATTTCATATAAGAATTACCACAGATATTTAAATATAAACTGTTCTAGACAAAGGCAAACAGGCTAAACGTAAAAGATGACAAAACAGAGAGACGAGACGTATCATACAAAATGAAAAAAATGAAAAACGGCAGTTACCGCCTTGGAACGGTCTGTCGGCAAAAAGGCCGACTGGTCTGCTTAAACCTTGTGAAGGGTTCCAACCTCGCACTTTCTGGAGGGTTTTCTATCAGATATCAGATAAGCAGTGTAAATAAAATATCCCGTCCAAGTGAAACAACTAACAGAAAGCACCTGCATTGGGAGTTAAAACTTATAAAATGAACTAATATACAAACAAAACAACCCAAGCGATGACGAATAATAAGAATCATTATGATACTGTGAATTGCGGACGTATATATAGGAAGTGATGTATAATAATATAACCTTTTTAGTTACCCCAAGTAATCTAAATATTAGCATCACATGTTTCAAATTTCAAACTGTTTAAAGCAACGCGAAATATAATGTTTCCTGTTTTGATTTACAGTTTCATTTAAGATAAGATAATTGCTTCTTATGCTTGTCAATTTAATAAGAAAGGTTACAAGACAGATTATGCACATACGCCAATTCAAAATACATCTACCTGATTTAAAGTTTCTCTTAATGTCGAGATTCGAAGATTAATAAATAGCTGCAACTTAATCAAATATATTATTAAATATGATATCACTGAAGTACTGGTAAACCTTGAATATTTATTTTCATACGATTTAAGTCAAGTAGTCGAAAGTCTGATAGTATTTCGTATAAATACATCAGTACCTCTAATGACTATCACTATACATTTATACAATGAAAAATAAATGTTTCATTTACGCGGGGTATGCTACTTTTGGTGTGTTTTTTAATGGAAGTAAATGTGTCAGTCTTTATCTAAACTGAAAATTTAATGAGTATTCACTCTATTATTCATTGTTAAAGTAAGTAAAATAATACATATTTATATATTACATTTCGTTAAGATGGTTCTTATTAACATCTGCCTATATAAACTAAGAAAAATCTTAAAAGTATTGGTTCAATTTGTACAAAAATCGGAAAATATTATTTGCGAACAACATGGTACTTACTTTATTTGTCGAATTCAAGAAATAAACACCTTAAGGTCTTTACCATGCTATAATAACACATGGTTAAACTTGTTGTCCCTTATTCATAGGGGATCTCCGTTTTTGTGGCTAAATTACGCATCCACTTTCCGAAGTACTTGTAAAACAATTAAATAAATATCATTGGTCAGTATCATCATATATTTCTCAGCGATTACAATGCCATCAACTTCTGGATTTTGTAGTTGTTATTTAATTTAAATCTAGCCTAAGAATGCACCAATTATTATTTCGGTAAAACGGAATCAGTTAATCAATGACGTAAACTGGAACTATACTGGTCAATATCAATGCAATTTAAAGTAAATCGTATTTATTGTTCATGTGACGAAATCAATAGCATGTAATAATGTTCATATATCGGGGGCGGGTATAAGCAAGAAAATGCTTTATCGGATAAGATGTTTGAAGATTGTTTTTGCAAAAATTATCTTAAAAGGTTTGGACTAAGACAGACCTTTAAGAAACAATTCGAATTCCTAAATTAATTCCAAATAGGTTGATGAATATGCACCACACAATGGCTACGTGATACTAAATTACTATTTATTTGTAACATTACAAAAATAATTTATTACCAATATAACAGGTAATAAAATCAACACAATAACTTGACACGGTATTCTGAGATCAAATTGATTGTCAGTGATCGGGATTCCCTATTTATTTCAAAGTTTCTGCATAAACTTGTCAAGTATGTAAGGAAAACATTCTCATAACGCCTTTATTACTTTTGTATTGGCTTTGTTAACTGTTTGATTCATGTGCCGCTGCCTTTTCTGTCTTAATTCTTTAATTTATCTGTTGAAATGCCATTGAATAATTTTTAATTAGTTAATAATTAATAAGTTTTGTGCTGTTTCTTTAATGGGTAATTGACTGTTTCTCCGTACTGGTTTACAAAATGTAGTCTCGGCTTAGAAATAAACAACAATTTTAATAATTTAAAATATTAAAATTCTTATATGCTATTTAAAATACTAAAAAGTGCAAGAAAAGTAATATTGTTTTCGTTATTATTCAAAGCTTTGTGGTATTCTTTAAAATTCGACTGGGTAGTGTTAAAAGAGTAAATTTAAAAAACTAGATTTTATGAATATTTTGTTGACAACAATGGACAAACAGCCATCATTATGGATGTGAACGAATACTCGATCGAGTACTCGGTCGGTGATGATACTTGTCAGTGTCAGTGTTGTTCAGAAACTGTAGTGAGCTGGCAATATTTTACCTGTTATCTCATGGTATCATAAACAAAAACAAAGTGAGACTCACTTTCTTTACCAGTCATACAACAATAGATTCAGATTCTTTGTTATAATAAACACACACACACACACACACACACACGCACACACACACACACACACACACACACACACACACACACACACACACATATATATACTGCCTTCCTTCCACTATCGAAAAGGCGTGTATAAGCTTATAAATCTACAGTTTTATTTTGATTTACCCCTAGAAAAGTCAACAAGACAAGTGAATAACTTTAAATTTTAAAATTCAAATGATTGTATATCGTTTAGTAACAAGGCAGCAATCTGGAAGCTTAAGTCTTTCCTTGTTTAACACCAGAGAAACTAGTACAGAAGTCGGAACAAGCGACAATAAAGCAAGAATTAAAAGAAAGAACATGAAGACGGTATTACTTTACTAATTTAAGTTTAAAAGGATTGTCTTATAATATTTATAGAAATACGATTTCCTTTGTCCAGGTCGGATGCCTTCTTTAAGTCAACAAAATATCGAAACAACTTGTTGTTTTCGTCATTAACAAATTAATCAATGATGTTTTGTACGTAATTGTACGTAGCTTTTTCCAAAGCCGAATTTATAATCATTATGCAGATAATTCTTTTATAAATAGATAATACTCTTCTGGTCATTATGACAAATTTCTCTTGTTTAAACCAAAGCATTGAGAAAATGTTAGTTAGAGTTATTCCTATAAAGTTTTAACAGCAGTTATGGTTCACTTTTATGAACTGAATCACCTTTCTTTTGTATCACTTCCAAGATGAATGCCACTTTCAATATTGTTATTAAACGGTTAACACGTTACAGGCGATATTACATCAGCACACTTAGAACTGGTCATGCAATTCAGCCCATTTTATTTTGCTGACAAACTATGTTGTTTGGTCAACTTCAAACATAATCCCAGTCTTAGTCGGTATCATCTATTCTTTTGTTTATCTGCTGAATATGACGCTCGATAGCACTTGTTACAATTTGGCATCTATATCTTCCAGCCGATGAAAAATGGCCGGAATGGAGGACATCGAACATTGGTTGCATGCCGGGTAAATGGCTGGTGGTTAGTCGAAGCATCTTGACCTATCGAACTTAGGATCCAGCTAAGTGT
This sequence comes from Sinonovacula constricta, assembly GCA_007844125.1. NCBI lineage: Eukaryota > Metazoa > Mollusca > Bivalvia > Cardiida > Solecurtidae > Sinonovacula > Sinonovacula constricta. Next base: position 9,293,136 of record CM017565.1, read on the forward strand.
GTTGTGTTCTACCGTTTAATCAGAGTCATCTGTTTTTGCGTTGACTTAAAACATTGTCGCTGTTGACTGGTGGGTGTTGTCAGCCATGGTTGGGACTTTGTAGGTGGTGGGGTGATCACCTCACTGCCGCGCTTGTTTGATCTATCCATCATCAAGAAATCACTTACGAAAAAGAAAATAATAACCCCACGTCACATGACAATTCATAACATACACAAATGTAAAGCAAGAATCTTTTGCCACAAGTCGCAAATCGATAGGTGATTTATCATTTGCAATCACATGAACATGCGTATTGAATCGCCTTTTGGACGAAAACTTCCGTGATATGTACAATGTTCGGGTCTATATTAACCTATTATGGTGGAACAGTTAGCATTTTTAATCACCGTAAACTTATAAAGACCACTACAGTTAAAGAAAAACAACAGCCCGATCAACAGCCTAATTTGCGGCGTACATTAACTAGCCGAGAACAAATGACAGCAGAGATTACTGGGCTAATATCCAAATAATGTGTATGATCATAACAGCCTTTCTACCACTAAGCATGGCAGATCGAATTCGATGTAGACCTAGATTGTTCCAAGCAGAAACCAGATTTGCAAAATGAAAAATGAAGACGTATGAGGAGGGGAAAGTAGCGCTGTTTAATAAAATTAATAATACATGGAAAGTTCAAATGACTACAGACACGTGAACTTCTAGCACAAACGAGTAGTACCTGACGGTGATCGAACACCATGTAAGATTATTGTGAGACATGTCACTGTGAACATCGCATAAAAAACCTGAATATCTGTTTATAAGAAACTGACGTAGAGGGGAAGATGAATCATGTGTTCATGGCAATGAGACAAACATGGCGGAGGGAGGAGAACTGTGTACGATCGAAGGACATAACATGCATCGCGCACACATGCTGCAGTGCATATAACTAGGTATGTAGATAGCTGACATGGGTCACAGTGTAAGAAGATTCTTTGATCTGTTAAAGCATTCGACAACACAGGCATAAAATGTACATACTTTCCTATTACCGATATACTGTTAAACAACGTAGCAAAGACAAAAGTTCGATTCGATAATGTTGCCAAACGACAGTGAATGGGTTGTCGTCGCTGATCTATCAAGTGGGTTTAAGAATTTTGTAACGGTGACAACCTACCTCAGTCGGGGAAAGCTGCTTCTACAAGCATTGTGTAGGTTATTGTCACAGATAAATTTATGAGTCGATTCTAGCCGTCGTCATTACCAGCTGCGACATTACTTCAAGTCCGTTCAAGGATCTCTCCCAGACCATCTTCATTTTCTTACCCAAAACAACAACGTGCCGGTTATAAATTCTCCAGCAGATGAAGTGCCCTTGAAATTTCTACGAAGCAACAACAACCATCCACCGTCGAAGTAAGTTAGCACTGACAGCGTACTGTATTACCGACCATCGACCACCAGAAAGTTGAATTCATTACGAAGGAACCATACAATGTTATCTTCGCCCGTTTATAACAATGTGCTTTACTCTATGATATAAAAATGTAATACAGAACTACAGAAATGTATCTTTGTTTGAAAAATAAACTAACCCAGTGAATTCAGTGAAATTAAAACATAAATATGTATATATAATTTGTTGTAAAATGTTTTTCATTTTGATCGTATTTGTCAATAATGTCTAACGTTAAAAAACTGAAATACTTAAACGACGCTTTTCTTTAGTCACATTCTTAACAACACAATTATTTTCTTCATCTATCATTACTCCCATAAATATTCCAGCTAAATATAAATGGAAACGGATCGTCAAAAGACTCGTTTCTTTAGCAAACGTCAAAAAGTGGAACAACAGAGTTTCGTCTTGTGCGATCGTTTGCTCTGGTATATGACGTTTGTAAGTACTGCTACACAAAGGCGGTGATACTAATTGTTGCACAGATGTGCGCGAATGTGTCCAGAATTAACCAGAATTAACTGCAAGGCAATAAATGTTTTATAACACATCTGATTAAAACAGTCTTTTTATATGAATTTGCTGCAATTGAACATGTTAGGACTAGTAAGTCGTGGTAAAAAAAACGGCTTAAACATTGGTATTTTCATTAGAGAGTAAAAACAAATCAAGTGTAGCTTGACCAGACAGTCCGTTCTTTTTTCTATTTTATGGATTTCTGTCGTGCATGCCGCCATTTTGTTTGTGTATACTCACGATCCAGTTATTCCTTGGCTAGCACACCAGCTTAATGTTAATGGTTTACACTTTACGACAAAACAAACTATGGCATTAAAAATATATAACTTTAAGTTTAAAGCGGCGAATGTAATTATTCCGTTGAAAAGAAAAGACAATGAAAATAAAACGAAATAAACTAATGAGAAAAACGTGTTTCCTTCCACATGTGTATAGACGAATTAAATAAACTCCATCTATAAGGTACGCAACATATGTTTAGCATAAATAGAACAATGAAATAATAAATTCAAAAGATAAACTTATATGTTTTCATAAAGTATTACAGGCCGCCAGCATTTAAGCAATAAATCCCTGAATCTGAAACGTAACAGAAGCACCGTTCTTTTAAACTCTTTAACCACAATGTGTTGTTTGAATCAAATTACGTAAATTGTGTGTCTCCTTAACTTGATTTATTTTTTGTTACAGTGGGAGGCTGTAAAATTGTTTTTTGGTGCTCATACTGGACCCTAAAATAATAATTCTGCCGTATGTTTGCCGGCCAAAGTAAACACCCTTTACTTATGTAATTCTCCATTGAGGTCAGTTATCTAATATTAGTATCGAATGGAATGTGTTTTTTTTTAATATTTTACATTGCAAATTTTTATTAAAACGGACACTTTAAGAATAGTATTAAAATGATTATACATGCAGAATGGGAGTTAACAAATGTGCTATGAGTAAAACTTTGTTAAAATAAACTAACATTATTGCGAATCAACATGCAAAAACTATCAATTTTGCACAAAATAATGTAAGGACAGAAAAAGGCATCATCATTTTAATCAAGACCCGATAGCCACTGTTTGTTATTTTTAGTTTGTTATTTTTAGTTTAGTTTACAAAAGTGACACCATTATTGTTATACAAGAAGCATCCACCTCTTTGGGAGCAAGACAAGCCCAGAACAATTGTATTCTTAGAACCAACGGCGCTTCGCGGCGATTCGCAAATATGCATGAAGGCGTTCTCGTCGATGTCCGTTTGTCGATTTTCCGTTCAACTGATATTTGATACCACTATCTAGTGGTTCAAACAATTTTTATATTTTATGCCCGTAAGATCTTGTTATAATTTCATATTTTTAGATCACAACCATGTTACATGTGCAGTGTGGCGGTCGTAAAAAGTCCCACCATGTAGGATATGTTGTCATTTAATTTTTTCTTTCCATGGAATTAAATTTCACTTTTGTATGATTTTACAATTGTATTTATGTTTTTCGTTGAAATCATTCTACCTGTTTCAAAGTGTTAAACTCTGTACTTATTCGTAATTCAAAGAATTAGATAAATTGCACATATTATTTTTACAAGGCAACCCCCCAAAACCTTAAAAGCAAACGTATAATTGTGAATAGCCAATCGCATGAATTGCAAATATAATAAAACAGCGGTTGATGAGGACTAAAGAAATAAGCAAATTGATAAGAAATGCTAATCGTTAACAACAGGTCGCTGAAACTTAATGTAAAACAGAGACTTTAAAAGCCTTACTAGTGGAGTGTCTTGGAGTTTTGAGACATTGTTTTTATTATATCACATGCTGTATATACATGTGACACAGATACAGTGTTTACTTTTTAAAATACTTACTGGACTTGAAGTGTAAGTGTTTACGGTTTATCACTTTTACTCAACATTCCTTCGTGTTGCAAAGTCTCTTCGTCTTTGTTTCAAATAATGTAACTCTTCTTTATTTTAGGATGTCATATCAAAGTTTCGACTGGGCTCTCTTCATACCGATATATTTCTTGACTTTGTATGAATTATATAGTGTCCATGGCATTTCACGTGTACATATTTATATTTAGATAGTCTACTCGATCTGCACATATGAGTCCTTGTTCAATTTGATACTTCCGATACCACCTCATTTTAGTGGGATTTTTAATTTCACTTTTCCTTTTTGTTATAAAACAATGAAGAAGTTCGGGGTCGGAACAACTTTTATACCGATTACAGCATCCCAGTAGGTATTTTAGCCGACGGACCGTTGCAAGGTGGTAACTGTTTGTTGTTTTCTCTTTTCGTATAATGCCTTCACACCTTAGCTTGCATGTCTGCTTCGCTTGTTTTTGCCTTCGAAAGACTTATATTTAGTCAATTTCTTTTTAGGGTCTGAATGATGTGAGGAAAGCTCAACAATTAAACATTATTTAAATTCGCAAGGTGTACATAAAATGCGACAAAGCCTCGCATTCTACAAAGCAAGGTATGAATGTTTAAAAGTATAGCTCGGAATGATGTAGATAGCCGCAAACCCTTTTACCTAAGCACGTGTATGTAATGTGCATCATATTTTACGGGTAATATGCACGTCCAATAAAAAAATCTGACAGCATGCATTGATATACGCATTTCTAATTGCTTTAACATAATGTTTAAGTTGTAGCTATGCAAGGAAAGCACGCAAAGATCAATAAAACTGATAGATTAAACATTCATGTAATAAATCTAAAATTATCAGGTATACTAGCATATCTCCTAGCATATCTTCGTTTATAAAATGGAAAGGTAAATATGCTTAAGTAAATAAGTAACTAGTTATGTACAAAAAACACGGCGTGTTATTATTATTCGTTACAGTAGTACCTGCTAGCAGATATATGGTGTTTGTTATTCAGACTTATTTAACTTTAAGCATTGTGCAAGGTATGCTGCATTATAACAAAGAATGTGTCACAGTATAGGCTACTGAATTTACCTTTCGGTTCACGCTTCCTCCGTCCCTTAAAGAATAATAATTATGTGAACTAAGAAAAGTTTTTCACGCTACAATATTGCGCCTGTAAAAAGCTGTTGGCTTAAACAAAACCAAAAAGAATAATAACCAGTGACATTAAGGACTTCGTAAAATTGCCTTTGAGTCTTGTTGCGTGACAGATGTGTATGTAAGAAAAATAAAAACGTCTGCTAGCCACTTTCGAAATTCCTTTTTTACCAAAATATATTTGACTATGATGAAAATACCTTTTCAGTAATTGTGAAATAATTATAGTAAAACCTCTACAAAATGCACCGCTTAGCAGCAACCGCCTCTTAGCAGCCACCCTCTCCTCTCCTCCCAAGTTTTGAGGGCATTTAACCTCTGAGCAGCACTCCTCTAAGTTAAGGTAAACGGCCATTTAAGGTTATTGGTGACCTTGTAATAGGTGAAAATGACAATGACTGCTCTTTATCTGCATCTTACAATTCCAGTTTATGATGACTAAATATTATTGCATTGATCTACTTTCATATTTTAGTTCTCGGTTTCATTTACTTAGTTTACTAATTCTGTTTTATTTAAGACATATCAGAATCTAATTATAGGAATTTTGACTGTGTTTCAAATTACACAGTGTAAGTTTTTATGCTCTTCTAGTTCTTACATTTCAACAAAAAACTAACTACATTGTGAATATGTAATACGATATCTTGATTATCAAAACACCCATTATTTTAGATGTAACTGTTACATAGTGGAACACTCTATACTAGTTTATATAGATTCCATTTCATATTGGTACATTTACACCATCCCGGCATTAATAGTGAAGCATACAATAACCAATGTTTAAAAATATGTCAGTGCATGATAATATCATTGCATTACTATTTGCTGGTTGGATTTATGTTACCATCTTTAGATAGTGCATATCACTGTGGATTTTAAAACAAAATTTAAACTTTAATTAAGTAATATAATTTCGTTAGGAAATTGTTATTCGAGGTTAGCTGCTTATTAAGGATGTGTTCTCAATGATTTATATATAATTTTAAAATATATTATATGATCATGTGCATAATATATATCATAATTGATCTAGGATCACCTTTCTTCTTTGAATAAAAACGGATGTCAGATGCATTTGCAAAAGACATTGAAACGTTGTTTATTTTTGTTATGGTGTTTATGTAAGAACAATGTTTTATTAACAATTACAATTAAAACCAAATGATGCGACTAACGCGCTTGAAGCTGTTTGGTTATTTATCGAAAAATGAAATAACTACAGAGTTAACCTTGGACCTTTATGCTAATCTTTGATTTGGAGCAGACTTCTTCAATTTCGCCCAAGTCAACATTATCCTATCTATTAAAAGTATTTTTAAAGCCGGTTTCCGTGATCTGTCATTGTTATTACGAAAGTATAATAACATATGATTTGGCTATATGGAGCATATATACATTTAAAACAAAAGATCACGTCCGTCGCTGTCATGACAGGAAACAGACATATATATATATATATAGTTAAGACAATATAAAGTTCTATTTCATAGTTATCGGATCTCAAAATAACTCGTCTCCAATTGCAAACGTAAAACACAACATATGTCGCTTGTTTATAATTAAACACTTTTTATCATTTTATATCATATGCTTTAATGTTTTAAGTACGCAAAAAGAAGTACGCACGGATAATTTTACTTATCCAGACAAATAACTAGTCTTTTTCACGGTAATCTTGTTTATGAAAATATCATCCATACACATGTATGTTGAAAAAGAAAAACGGTTCTCGTTCGATCACCGAAGTTAAGCAAAGTCGAGCCCTAATAGTCCACCTATATTTAGAGTTTTTTTACGTTTAGGTGGTTGGATAAATAAAAGTGACAGTTAAATGAAACCACAGATTAAAAGAATGCACGAAGTAATAATAATAGGTATTTCCATTAGACCGACTTCTCTAGTTAGTAAGACTCTAAGATGATTTTAATCAATTTTAAGACTGCATTATAGGTGCGTATTTTCAGATTGCCAGTGATGAAAGGCATTCAAGCTTTCGTACAATTATGGAAGTTCCTCCTCATGCAAATGAGAGGGGAATGTATAATTTGTTAGAGGAAATGTTCGCCCGGTCTTTTGAAAATTGTTTCTCAGCAGGCCTTTATTACTTTTGGCATTCAAGATGTAAACTCTGTAATTACGTTGCAGCTAAGCAAGCTGCTTTTTTAAATTCCTGACTTTCTTACCGTCTGTAACTTGTAGCAATGTAAAAGTAGCGTCTAACTTGGTGCAATTATTTAAAGCCTGTAACCAATTCTTTTCGGTGTTTTAATAAACAGTGAGTTTTCGATAATTTGTTTTTAATCCATATTATAGATATCACACAAAAATTGGACAGAATACCATATCAATATTGCAAAAAAAAAGTTTAAACATCGGTAACAAAGAATCGGCTTTACAACTAAGACACGTTAATTATTAGCTGACGTACAAATTGTAATTTGAAACACATGCCAAGCTTTGATATTAAACAAAATGATTTCAATCTGTGTTTAATTATGGAAGTGTTATTTCTGAATTTTGATCGTATTTGTCAATAATGTCTAACGTTAAAAAACTGAAATACTTAAACGACGCTTTTCTTTAGTCACATTCTTAACAACTTCTTAAACAGCAACACAATTATTTTCTTCATCTATCATTACTCCCATAAATATTCCAGCTAAATATAAATGGAAACGGATCGTCAAAAGACTCGTTTCTTTAGCAAACGTCAAAAAGTGGAACAACAGAGTTTCGTCTTGTGCGATCGTTTGCTCTGGTATATGACGTTTGTAAGTACTGCTACACAAAGGCGGTGATACTAATTGTTGCACAGATGTGCGCGAATGTGTCCAGAATTAACCAGAATTAACTGCAAGGCAATAAATGTTTTATAACACATCTGATTAAAACAGTCTTTTTATATGAATTTGCTGCAATTGAACATGTTAGGACTAGTAAGTCGTGGTAAAAAAAACGGCTTAAACATTGGTATTTTCATTAGAGAGTAAAAACAAATCAAGTGTAGCTTGACCAGACAGTCCGTTCTTTTTTCTATTTTATGGATTTCTGTCGTGCATGCCGCCATTTTGTTTGTGTATACTCACGATCCAGTTATTCCTTGGCTAGCACACCAGCTTAATGTTAATGGTTTACACTTTACGACAAAACAAACTATGGCATTAAAAATATATAACTTTAAGTTTAAAGCGGCGAATGTAATTATTCCGTTGAAAAGAAAAGACAATGAAAATAAAACGAAATAAACTAATGAGAAAAACGTGTTTCCTTCCACATGTGTATAGACGAATTAAATAAACTCCATCTATAAGGTACGCAACATATGTTTAGCATAAATAGAACAATGAAATAATAAATTCAAAAGATAAACTTATATGTTTTCATAAAGTATTACAGGCCGCCAGCATTTAAGCAATAAATCCCTGAATCTGAAACGTAACAGAAGCACCGTTCTTTTAAACTCTTTAACCACAATGTGTTGTTTGAATCAAATTACGTAAATTGTGTGTCTCCTTAACTTGATTTATTTTTTGTTACAGTGGGAGGCTGTAAAATTGTTTTTTGGTGCTCATACTGGACCCTAAAATAATAATTCTGCCGTATGTTTGCCGGCCAAAGTAAACACCCTTTACTTATGTAATTCTCCATTGAGGTCAGTTATCTAATATTAGTATCGAATGGAATGTGTTTTTTTTTAATATTTTACATTGCAAATTTTTATTAAAACGGACACTTTAAGAATAGTATTAAAATGATTATACATGCAGAATGGGAGTTAACAAATGTGCTATGAGTAAAACTTTGTTAAAATAAACTAACATTATTGCGAATCAACATGCAAAAACTATCAATTTTGCACAAAATAATGTAAGGACAGAAAAAGGCATCATCATTTTAATCAAGACCCGATAGCCACTGTTTGTTATTTTTAGTTTGTTATTTTTAGTTTAGTTTACAAAAGTGACACCATTATTGTTATACAAGAAGCATCCACCTCTTTGGGAGCAAGACAAGCCCAGAACAATTGTATTCTTAGAACCAACGGCGCTTCGCGGCGATTCGCAAATATGCATGAAGGCGTTCTCGTCGATGTCCGTTTGTCGATTTTCCGTTCAACTGATATTTGATACCACTATCTAGTGGTTCAAACAATTTTTATATTTTATGCCCGTAAGATCTTGTTATAATTTCATATTTTTAGATCACAACCATGTTACATGTGCAGTGTGGCGGTCGTAAAAAGTCCCACCATGTAGGATATGTTGTCATTTAATTTTTTCTTTCCATGGAATTAAATTTCACTTTTGTATGATTTTACAATTGTATTTATGTTTTTCGTTGAAATCATTCTACCTGTTTCAAAGTGTTAAACTCTGTACTTATTCGTAATTCAAAGAATTAGATAAATTGCACATATTATTTTTACAAGGCAACCCCCCAAAACCTTAAAAGCAAACGTATAATTGTGAATAGCCAATCGCATGAATTGCAAATATAATAAAACAGCGGTTGATGAGGACTAAAGAAATAAGCAAATTGATAAGAAATGCTAATCGTTAACAACAGGTCGCTGAAACTTAATGTAAAACAGAGACTTTAAAAGCCTTACTAGTGGAGTGTCTTGGAGTTTTGAGACATTGTTTTTATTATATCACATGCTGTATATACATGTGACACAGATACAGTGTTTACTTTTTTAAATACTTACTGGACTTGAAGTGAAAGTGTTTACGGTTTATCACTTTTACTCAACATTCCTTCGTGTTGCAAAGTCTCTTCGTCTTTGTTTCAAATAATGTAACTCTTCTTTATTTTAGGATGTCATATCAAAGTTTCGACTGGGCTCTCTTCATACCGATATATTTCTTGACTTTGTATGAATTATATAGTGTCCATGGCATTTCACGTGTACATATTTATATTTAGATAGTCTACTCGATCTGCACATATGAGTCCTTGTTCAATTTGATACTTCCGATACCACCTCATTTTAGTGGGATTTTTAATTTCACTTTTCCTTTTTGTTATAAAACAATGAAGAAGTTCGGGGTCGGAACAACTTTTATACCGATTACAGCATCCCAGTAGGTATTTTAGCCGACGGACCGTTGCAAGGTGGTAACTGTTTGTTGTTTTCTCTTTTCGTATAATGCCTTCACACCTTAGCTTGCATGTCTGCTTCGCTTGCTTTTGACTTCGAAAGACTTATATTTAGTCAATTTCTTTTTAGGGTCTGAATGATGTGAGGAAAGCTCAACAATTAAACATTATTTAAATTCGCAAGGTGTACATAAAATGCGACAAAGCCTCGCATTCTACAAAGCAAGGTATGAATGTTTAAAAGTATAGCTCGGAATGATGTAGTTAGCCGCAAACCCTTTTACCTAAGCACGTGTATGTAATGTGCATCATATTTTACGGGTAATATGCACGTCCAATAAAAAAATCTGACAGCATGCATTGATATACGCATTTCTAATTGCTTTAACATAATGTTTAAGTTGTAGCTATGCAAGGAAAGCACGCAAAGATCAATAAAACTGATAGATTAAACATTCATGTAATAAATCTAAAATTATCAGCTATACTAGCATATCTCCTAGCATATCTTCGTTTATAAAATGGAAAGGTAAATATGCTTAAGTAAATAAGTAACTAGTTATGTACAAAAAACACGGCGTGTTATTATTATTCGTTACAGTAGTACCTGCTAGCAGATATATGGTGTTTGTTATTCAGACTTATTTAACTTTAAGCATTGTGCAAGGTATGCTGCATTATAACAAAGAATGTGCCACAGTATAGGCTACTGAATTTACCTTTCGGTTCACGCTTCCTCCGTCCCTTAAAGAATAATAATTATGTGAACTAAGAAAAGTTTTTCACGCTACAATATTGCGCCTGTAAAAAGATGTTGGCTTAAACAAAACCAAAAAGAATAATAACCAGTGACATTAAGGACTTCGTAAAATTGCCTTTGAGTCTTGTTGTGTGACAGATGTGTATGTAAGAAAAAAAAAACGTCTGCTAGGTGAAAATGACAATGACTGCTCTTTATCTGCATCTTACAATTCCAGTTTATGATGACTAAATATTATTGCATTGATCTACTTTCATATTTTAGTTCTCGGTTTCATTTACTTAGTTTACTAATTCTGTTTTATTTAAGACATATCAGAATCTAATTATAGGAATTTTGACTGTGTTTCAAATTACACAGTGTAAGTTTTTATGCTCTTCTAGTTCTTACATTTCAACAAAAAACTAACTACATTGTGAATATGTAATACGATATCTTGATTATCAAAACACCCATTATTTTAGATGTAACTGTTACATAGTGGAACACTCTATACTAGTTTATATAGATTCCATTTCATATTGGTACATTTACACCATCCCGGCATTAATAGTGAAGCATACAATAACCAATGTTTAAAAATATGTCAGTGCATGATAATATCATTGCATTACTATTTGCTGGTTGGATTTATGTTACCATCTTTAGATAGTGCATATCACTGTGGATTTTAAAACAAAATTTAAACTTTAATTAAGTAATATAATTTCGTTAGGAAATTGTTATTCGAGGTTAGCTGCTTATTAAGGATGTGTTCTCAATGATTTATATATAATTTTAAAATATATTATATGATCATGTGCATAATATATATCATAATTGATCTAGGATCACCTTTCTTCTTTGAATAAAAACGGATGTCAGATGCATTTGCAAAAGACATTGAAACGTTGTTTATTTTTGTTATGGTGTTTATGTAAGAACAATGTTTTATTAACAATTACAATTAAAACCAAATGATGCGACTAACGCGCTTGAAGCTGTTTGGTTATTTATCGAAAAATGAAATAACTACAGAGTTAACCTTGGACCTTTATGCTAATCTTTGATTTGGAGCAGACTTCTTCAATTTCGCCCAAGTCAACATTATCCTATCTATTAAAAGTATTTTTAAAGCCGGTTTCCGTGATCTGTCATTGTTATTACGAAAGTATAATAACATATGATTTGGCTATATGGAGCATATATACATTTAAAACAAAAGATCACGTCCGTCGCTGTCATGACAGGAAACAGACATATATATATATATATAGTTAAGACAATATAAAGTTCTATTTCATAGTTATCGGATCTCAAAATAACTCGTCTCCAATTGCAAACGTAAAACACAACATATGTCGCTTGTTTATAATTAAACACTTTTTATCATTTTATATCATATGCTTTAATGTTTTAAGTACGCAAAAAGAAGTACGCACGGATAATTTTACTTATCCAGACAAATAACTAGTCTTTTTCACGGTAATCTTGTTTATGAAAATATCATCCATACACATGTATGTTGAAAAAGAAAAACGGTTCTCGTTCGATCACCGAAGTTAAGCAAAGTCGAGCCCTAATAGTCCACCTATATTTAGAGTTTTTTTACGTTTAGGTGGTTGGATAAATAAAAGTGACAGTTAAATGAAACCACAGATTAAAAGAATGCACGAAGTAATAATAATAGGTATTTCCATTAGACCGACTTCTCTAGTTAGTAAGACTCTAAGATGATTTTAATCAATTTTAAGACTGCATTATAGGTGCGTATTTTCAGATTGCCAGTGATGAAAGGCATTCAAGCTTTCGTACAATTATGGAAGTTCCTCCTCATGCAAATGAGAGGGGAATGTATAATTTGTTAGAGGAAATGTTCGCCCGGTCTTTTGAAAATTGTTTCTCAGCAGGCCTTTATTACTTTTGGCATTCAAGATGTAAACTCTGTAATTACGTTGCAGCTAAGCAAGCTGCTTTTTTAAATTCCTGACTTTCTTACCGTCTGTAACTTGTAGCAATGTAAAAGTAGCGTCTAACTTGGTGCAATTATTTAAAGCCTGTAACCAATTCTTTTCGGTGTTTTAATAAACAGTGAGTTTTCGATAATTTGTTTTTAATCCATATTATAGATATCACACAAAAATTGGACAGAATACCATATCAATATTGCAAAAAAAAAGTTTAAACATCGGTAACAAAGAATCGGCTTTACAACTAAGACACGTTAATTATTAGCTGACGTACAAATTGTAATTTGAAACACATGCCAAGCTTTGATATTAAACAAAATGATTTCAATCTGTGTTTAATTATGGAAGTGTTATTTCTGAATTTTGATCGTATTTGTCAATAATGTCTAACGTTAAAAAACTGAAATACTTAAACGACGCTTTTCTTTAGTCACATTCTTAACAACTTCTTAAACAGCAACACAATTATTTTCTTCATCTATCATTACTCCCATAAATATTCCAGCTAAATATAAATGGAAACGGATCGTCAAAAGACTCGTTTCTTTAGCAAACGTCAAAAAGTGGAACAACAGAGTTTCGTCTTGTGCGATCGTTTGCTCTGGTATATGACGTTTGTAAGTACTGCTACACAAAGGCGGTGATACTAATTGTTGCACAGATGTGCGCGAATGTGTCCAGAATTAACCAGAATTAACTGCAAGGCAATAAATGTTTTATAACACATCTGATTAAAACAGTCTTTTTATATGAATTTGCTGCAATTGAACATGTTAGGACTAGTAAGTCGTGGTAAAAAAAACGGCTTAAACATTGGTATTTTCATTAGAGAGTAAAAACAAATCAAGTGTAGCTTGACCAGACAGTCCGTTCTTTTTTCTATTTTATGGATTTCTGTCGTGCATGCCGCCATTTTGTTTGTGTATACTCACGATCCAGTTATTCCTTGGCTAGCACACCAGCTTAATGTTAATGGTTTACACTTTACGACAAAACAAACTATGGCATTAAAAATATATAACTTTAAGTTTAAAGCGGCGAATGTAATTATTCCGTTGAAAAGAAAAGACAATGAAAATAAAACGAAATAAACTAATGAGAAAAACGTGTTTCCTTCCACATGTGTATAGACGAATTAAATAAACTCCATCTATAAGGTACGCAACATATGTTTAGCATAAATAGAACAATGAAATAATAAATTCAAAAGATAAACTTATATGTTTTCATAAAGTATTACAGGCCGCCAGCATTTAAGCAATAAATCCCTGAATCTGAAACGTAACAGAAGCACCGTTCTTTTAAACTCTTTAACCACAATGTGTTGTTTGAATCAAATTACGTAAATTGTGTGTCTCCTTAACTTGATTTATTTTTTGTTACAGTGGGAGGCTGTAAAATTGTTTTTTGGTGCTCATACTGGACCCTAAAATAATAATTCTGCCGTATGTTTGCCGGCCAAAGTAAACACCCTTTACTTATGTAATTCTCCATTGAGGTCAGTTATCTAATATTAGTATCGAATGGAATGTGTTTTTTTTTAATATTTTACATTGCAAATTTTTATTAAAACGGACACTTTAAGAATAGTATTAAAATGATTATACATGCAGAATGGGAGTTAACAAATGTGCTATGAGTAAAACTTTGTTAAAATAAACTAACATTATTGCGAATCAACATGCAAAAACTATCAATTTTGCACAAAATAATGTAAGGACAGAAAAAGGCATCATCATTTTAATCAAGACCCGATAGCCACTGTTTGTTATTTTTAGTTTGTTATTTTTAGTTTAGTTTACAAAAGTGACACCATTATTGTTATACAAGAAGCATCCACCTCTTTGGGAGCAAGACAAGCCCAGAACAATTGTATTCTTAGAACCAACGGCGCTTCGCGGCGATTCGCAAATATGCATGAAGGCGTTCTCGTCGATGTCCGTTTGTCGATTTTCCGTTCAACTGATATTTGATACCACTATCTAGTGGTTCAAACAATTTTTATATTTTATGCCCGTAAGATCTTGTTATAATTTCATATTTTTAGATCACAACCATGTTACATGTGCAGTGTGGCGGTCGTAAAAAGTCCCACCATGTAGGATATGTTGTCATTTAATTTTTTCTTTCCATGGAATTAAATTTCACTTTTGTATGATTTTACAATTGTATTTATGTTTTTCGTTGAAGTCATTCTACCTGTTTCAAAGTGTTAAACTCTGTACTTATTCGTAATTCAAAGAATTAGATAAATTGCACATATTATTTTTACAAGGCAACCCAAAAACCTTAAAAGCAAACGTATAATTGTGAATAGCCAATCGCATGAATTGCAAATATAATAAAACAGCGGTTGATGAGGACTAAAGAAATAAGCAAACTGATAAGAAATGCTAATCGTTAACAACAGGTCGCTGAAACTTAATGTAAAACAGAGACTTTAAAAGCCTTACTAGTGGAGTGTCTTGGAGTTTTGAGACATTGTTTTTATTATATCACATGCTGTATATACATGTGACACAGATACAGTGTTTACTTTTTAAAATACTTACTGGACTTGAAGTGTAAGTGTTTACGGTTTATCACTTTTACTCAACATTCCTTCGTGTTGCAAAGTCTCTTCGTCTTTGTTTCAAATAATGTAACTCTTCTTTATTTTAGGATGTCATATCAAAGTTTCGACTGGGCTCTCTTCATACCGATATATTTCTTGACTTTGTATGAATTATATAGTGTCCATGGCATTTCACGTGTACATATTTATATTTAGATAGTCTACTCGATCTGCACATATGAGTCCTTGTTCAATTTGATACTTCCGATACCACCTCATTTTAGTGGGATTTTTAATTTCACTTTTCCTTTTTGTTATAAAACAATGAAGAAGTTCGGGGTCGGAACAACTTTTATACCGATTACAGCATCCCAGTAGGTATTTTAGCCGACGGACCGTTGCAAGGTGGTAACTGTTTGTTGTTTTCTCTTTTCGTATAATGCCTTCACACCTTAGCTTGCATGTCTGCTTCGCTTGTTTTTGCCTTCGAAAGACTTATATTTAGTCAATTTCTTTTTAGGGTCTGAATGATGTGAGGAAAGCTCAACAATTAAACATTATTTAAATTCGCAAGGTGTACATAAAATGCGACAAAGCCTCGCATTCTACAAAGCAAGGTATGAATGTTTAAAAGTATAGCTCGGAATGATGTAGATAGCCGCAAACCCTTTTACCTAAGCACGTGTATGTAATGTGCATCATATTTTACGGGTAATATGCACGTCAAATAAAAAAATCTGACAGCATGCATTGATATACGCATTTCTAATTGCTTTAACATAATGTTTAAGTTGTAGCTATGCAAGGAAAGCACGCAAAGATCAATAAAACTGATAGATTAAACATTCATGTAATAAATCTAAAATTATCAGGTATACTAGCATATCTCCTAGCATATCTTCGTTTATAAAATGGAAAGGTAAATATGCTTAAGTAAATAAGTAACTAGTTATGTACAAAAAACACGGCGTGTTATTATTATTCGTTACAGTAGTACCTGCTAGCAGATATATGGTGTTTGTTATTCAGACTTATTTAACTTTAAGCATTGTGCAAGGTATGCTGCATTATAACAAAGAATGTGTCACAGTATAGGCTACTGAATTTACCTTCGGTTCACGCTTCCTCCGTCCCTTAAAGAATAATAATTATGTGAACTAAGAAAAGTTTTTCACGCTACAATATTGCGCCTGTAAAAAGCTGTTGGCTTAAACAAAACCAAAAAGAATAATAACCAGTGACATTAAGGACTTCGTAAAATTGCCTTTGAGTCTTGTTGCGTGACAGATGTGTATGTAAGAAAAATAAAAACGTCTGCTAGCCACTTTCGAAATTCCTTTTTTACCAAAATATATTTGACTATGATGAAAATACCTTTTCAGTAATTGTGAAATAATTATAGTAAAACCTCTACAAAATGCACCGCTTAGCAGCAACCGCCTCTTAGCAGCCACCCTCTCCTCTCCTCCCAAGTTTTGAGGGCATTTAACCTCTGAGCAGCACTCCTCTAAGTTAAGGTAAACGGCCATTTAAGGTTATTGGTGACCTTGTAATAGGTGAAAATGACAATGACTGCTCTTTATCTGCATCTTACAATTCCAGTTTATGATGACTAAATATTATTGCATTGATCTACTTTCATATTTTAGTTCTCGGTTTCATTTACTTAGTTTACTAATTCTGTTTATTTAAGACATATCAGATTCTAATTATAGGAATTTTGACTGTGTTTCAAATTACACAGTGTAAGTTTTTATGCTCTTCTAGTTCTTACATTTCAACAAAAAACTAACTACATTGTGAATATGTAATACGATATCTTGATTATCAAAACACCCATTATTTTAGATGTAACTGTTACATAGTGGAACATTCTATACTAGTTTATATAGATTCCATTTCATATTGGTACATTTACACCATCCCGGCATTAATAGTGAAGCATACAATAACCAATGTTTAAAAATATGTCAGTGCATGATAATATCATTGCATTACTATTTGCTGGTTGGATTTATGTTACCATCTTTAGATAGTGCATATCACTGTGGATTTTAAAACAAAATTTAAACTTTAATTAAGTAATATAATTTCGTTAGGAAATTGTTATTCGAGGTTAGCTGCTTATTAAGGATATGTTCTCAATGATTTATATATAATTCTAAAATATATTATATGATCATGTGCATACTATATATCATAATTGATCTAGGGTCACCTTTCTTCTTTGAATAAAAACGGATGTCAGATGCATTTGCAAAAGACATTGAAACGTTGTTTATGTTTGTTATGGTGTTTATGTAAGAACAATGTTTTATTAACAATTACAATTAAAACCAAATGATGCGACTAACGCGCATGAAGCTGTTTAGTTATTTATCGAAAAATGAAATAACCACAGAGTTAACCTTGGACTTTATGCTAATCTTTGATTTGGAGCAGACTTCTTCAATTTCGCCCAAGTAAACATTATCCTATCTAATCAAAGTAGTTTTAAAGCCGGTTTCCGTGATCTGTCATTGTAATTACGAAAGTATAATAACATATGATTTGGCTATATGGAGCATATATAACAAAACAAAAGATCACGTCCGTCGCTGACATGACAGGAAACAGACATATATATATATATATATAGTTAAGACAATATAAAGTTCTATTTCATAGTTATCGGATCTCAAAATTACTCGTCTCTAATTGCAAACGTAAAACACAACATATGTCGCTTGTTTATAATTAAACACTTTTTATCATTTTATATCTCATATGCTTTAATGTTTTCAATACGCAAAAAGAAGTACGCACGGATAATTTTACTTATCCAGACAAATAAGTAGTCTTTTTCACGGTAATCTTGTTTATGAAAATATCATCCATACACATGTATGTTGAAAAAGAAAAACGGTTCTCGTTCGATCACCGAAGTTAAGCAAAGTCGAGCCCTGATAGTCCACCTATATTTAGAGTTTTTTTACGTTTAGGTGGTTGGATAAATAAAAGTGACAGTTAAATGAAACCACAGATTAAAAGAATGCACGAAGTAATAATAATAGGTATTTCCATTAGACCGACTTCTCTAGTTAGTAAGACTCTAAGATGATTTTAATCAATTTTAAGACTGCATTATAGGTGCGTATTTTCAGATTGCCAGTGATGAAAGGAATTCAAGCTTTCGTACAATTATGGAAGTTCCTCCTCATGCAAATGAGAGGGGAATGTATAATTTGTTAGAGGAAATGTTCGCCCGGTCTTTTGAAAATTGTTTCTCAGCAGGCCTTTATTACTTTTGGCATTCAAGATGTAAACTCTGTAATTACGTTGCAGCTAAGCAAGCTGCTTTTTTAAATTCCTGACTTTCTTACCGTCTGTAACTGGTAGCAATGTAAAAGTAGCGTCTAACTTGGTGCAATTATTTAAAGCCTGTAACCGATTCTTTTCGGTGTTTTAATAAACAGTGAGTTTTCGATAATTTGTTTTTAATCCATATTATAGATATCACACAAAAATTGAACAGAATACCATATCAATATTGCAAAAAAAAAGTTTAATCATCGGTAACAAAGAATCGGCTTTACAACTAAGACACGTTAATTATTAGCTGACGTACAAATTGTAATTTGAAACACATGCCAAGCTTTGATATTAAACAAAATGATTTCAATCTGTATTTAATTATGGAAGTGTTATTTCTGAATACGAATTCCTGTTTTATAATTCAATAATGTTTACTCTTAATATCTTATTATTACCAAAACACCCAAACCGTTGAGAGAAAACCATTGTATATACGCAACAGCAAAACTATGCGGGTTTGAATGTGTACCAGATTGATAAACACACACTTGAGATTGTTAACCGGTAATAGCGTTACCCTTCTAACTTAAAGTCCAATAACCGTATCTGTATGATAAATATTCTCTGAAATTTTAAGTGTAAAAAGGCTAAAAATTACAAACAAACAAATAGTTTATGCAAGTGTATTGGTATATAATGAAGGGCATTATTTGTCGTACGTTTGTAAAATGTTTACATCGCAAATAGGTACCTGATTTTCATCATAGATCCTCGGACCATTTAGCAATCGGCCCTTTCCTCCGTTTCTATTCGTATGTATTTTTCTATGATAAAGTTATTCAATGCAGATTACGGCACTACTCAAACCACACACAAACTTGGAGTAATGAAAGTAAATGACCAATTGAAGCTGACTAGAATAAAGTTTTAAATATTTACATATTTTGTACATAAGAACATAAGTAAGAAGCACAGAAAACTTCACACCGGACACTGTTATGTATTGACTTGTATAATAGATCTTATAATTAGCCTTACATGCACATTCATTCTGTTAGGCGTTTAATTCAATTTGTCAAGTGGTATATGTTGCAATGCTCATAGGACTTTGTCATATATTCTTATTCTTACCTTTCCCATAACAGGTTTAAATAGTCTTTGGTTTTGAAAATATAATTAAAACACACAATATAACAGTACTTCTTAATATGAAAAGGTAGAAATGAAAAAGAATTAATCTAAACAAATAAAAATGTTGGCAAACTCGGGACCGCTTAATGAAAAGAAAAACAATCTATTTGAAAACAAAATGTCCAAGCGCTGATATTTTCTATAAGTTATGACGAAAGTAGTGACGTCAATTAAAAATAATGTCCACATAGTGTTTAGAAAAGAATATGGTATTATTTCGATTTGAACAAGCTACACAAAAATGGTTGACAGTAAATACAATTAACTATAGCTTGTGCTTCCTTTGATTAACAGAAGCTGCAACAAAAGTCCCTGCTTTATTCACCAACATTAAGTGTTAAACACATTCTAGTGCACTTAGGAATTAGATGCAATGAAATTGTGCTACTTGTTTTTTTTTTACTTTGGTAAGAAAAGAAAGTTGTTAAATTTGTATTGCTTTCAGCTGCTGTGTAACTTAACGTGAGTGAAAACCTTATCCCCTTCACCACGTTGAGATGTTTTCAGAGAAGAAATTTGCTTGTATAGTTTCAGTTATTTAAGCTTTATACAGTTTTAAATATCCGCCAGGTTTATGTCCTGTATATTTTGTGTCATATATCACTAAATGAACGATGGCTACATCAAAGTGTGACTAAATGGTTTTAGCGAACGTGTTGTATAAGACCTAAACACTTGCTACCACATTGCGGCATGGATAAGCAATACTAAACATTCATTCATATGTTTCTTCGTAATTTGTTGTTTATACTTTGGTAATTAACTGTTAAATTGCATGCTAGATGATCCAGTTTACATTGTATGAAAATTGTTTTATCAATTTTAGTTTCGTTTCATATGGATTTTTCATGCGATAGTGCTATTGTAATGCATAGTTTTGTTATAACAAAAATAAATGAAATTACTAAATGCGCTTAACAAAATAATGAAATGAAACAACAGGTATGTGTACTTACCGGTTGAACAGATGCACTCACTTGAGCGTATTATCTTAATTGTGTTGAAAGAACACGTGTGAGCTCTAACAAAAACTACTTTAGGGTGGCATCTCTCTCCATTTTAAAGATAAGTAGCAACCTTGTGACATGTTTACTGCTGTTTGCATTGCTGTTTCCTGCACCAAAGTGGAATGACGAGATGAAGAAAGCTTGAGCCTCTCACCTTGGAGTCGACGCACTGGTATCATATTTTCACACAAACATGTAGGGTGTTATAATTCTCCATGAACGGATAATAGTACTACCAGAATCGTGTAAATCCATGTTGGTGCAGTAAATACGCACCATTATCTATGATATTAAGTTTTCTTAAAGCAAGTATGCATCTCACAACCGGTTCATTCTGATTCAACATTAGACCCTGGGATACTTGCGAACACTCAGTCGTACAATAAATATCGCCAGATGCTCCAGTGAGTTTTCAAGAAAAATATATGACTTGACATATGTTACAAAAGGTATTCATGTTTAGTCAACTGCTTTTACAAATGTTTCTTTGAACTGACAGCAGTGTTTATATCTGTAGGAAAGTGTACGGCATAATTTTCCATTCAAGAGATTAGGAATGTCAAGTGTGTTAATGTTTATTCAATCCTTTTTCCAAATAGTTTGTGTATAACAATAAACTTAAGATGTTGAGAATGAAAAGGAAATAACACATGTTTCGTCTATTTATTCACATAGTTCTCTTAAAGTTGATTTGAATAGCAAGTAATGTAGCAAGTAATGTATCAGTAATGTTTTTTTACGTTCAAAGTTTCAAATGAAATCTATCTAATAAATTGGCGACCTGATTAACTATTTCAAGTTATAACTGGATGGCATTTCATGCTTTCATGTGGGAATAGTATTTAGATTACAAGACATATTTAATACATAGGATGTGTTTAAGCACCCCAGTCAGGCCCTTTTGCCGATTGACCGTTCCAAGGCGGTAACTGAGGGTTTTTCTTTATGTGTGTTATGTCTCTTCTCTGTGTTTTTGTTACCTTTACATTTACCTTGTTTGCCTTTGTCTACTGGTAGATAAAATTTAAAAAATCTGTAGAAATTTTTATAGGACCTTTTCTTATTTACCTATTCATATAATTTCAGTGTTTAAAACGATACTTAGATGAAAAATCTCCGGATCCATGACAAAAGCGTAAAACAGGAGGCCTTATGTTGTACATTAACGAGTAACGCATTGTCAGTAGTTGTGCTAAATTTCTTGATGCATTTTATTATGGTTATCATTTCCGCATTAACGAGAAGTTACATATCCAGATTCGTAACAAAACTTTCAACTGCATTCACGGTCTCTTACTCGGAGGAACGGTCTAATGCAACCTTCAGTGAGGATAGGTAACTACTTATAGCTAGAGTGTTGAGAAATGTTTTCAAATGATTAGGGTCATAGACATATTTGTAAATCATTTTCTCTTAAATTTTGTAAGACGGAAATAATCTTTCCGCGGTACTTTTAAGATGCTGATTAAAGAGGGGTTCCGAGAATAGTTTGGCATGAGCACAAATTGCAAGTATACAATTACAAGCATGAACTGGTGGTAGAAGACGATCGAAATGACATGCGCAAGACAATCATTTAATTTTTAACAGAGCCAGTATCTATACCTTCTGAAATCAGGAGTGTACTCTAGCCAGCATAATAACACATACACTCACGTAGGTGAACTTCTGAAAAGGACGAAAGATATTTATTTATTAATTAGATATGCTATTTGAAGTGGAACTGTTTTGTTGAAAAACTTCCCGCCATACACACGTGACTAATTGCTTCTACAACAAAGGTAAATGACAAAAAGTTTAAAGAAATCATGACTGCTGTTTCTGGCATAGATTTAGCCAGAAACTTTAATTTACAAATCTCTATTAATAGGTAAATAAAATTTTCACAGATATTTAAATTTTATCTACCTGCAGACCAAGGCAGACAAGGTAAATGTAAATGTGACAAAAAACACAGAGACGAGACATAACACACAAAAAGAAAAACCATCAGTTACCGCCTTGGAACGGTCAGTCGGCAAAAGGGCCAACTGGGGTGCTTAAACCTGGTTTGTGGAATGCTAGAAATTACGGTAAGTTCTACATTGGTAGCTTTTTACGCTAATAGTTAATGACAGGTGCTCCCAATATATGGTCACCTTTGCTCATATGTGCATTTGGAATGTTCCAAATAGCAAATGTATGACAATCAAATGTTATCTCTGCTTACTAAATTATATGTGAGCATAACTTCCTTTAAATAATTTGAAGTCTTATCGTTGGAGAATCAAATGCCTTATTACTTAAACTACTCTTATCCGTTTTAAGCACTACATTAAAATATATCCAAAATGTCAATAGTGGTATATTTTAATATTGTTTATGTTTACTTCAAGCTAAATACACTAAGCAAAACTATTGTATCGTCCAACTTTGTATTTGTGTTCTATACCAAATGAGTTAGTAAGTGGCATTTGCTCGTAGACAAAGGCTTATGAACAAAACGAACCGATCAAAAAATTTAGCAGATTAATCTCTTAGTAAATATAGGTTACACTGAGAAACACAATGGTTGTTTTAAAGTATCGCTAACGTCTATATCTCTATATATTTTAAAAGAAATGTTACTTTAGACGTTAAGGTTCTTGTTAGCTAATGGATAAGGAGAACAAGCCACTATCTTCGCAAAGTACTCAGGACATGTTTGAGTCTAAGACACGTTTACCGAGCGAATGATGTTAAAGAATTATCGGTTATATATTTTCCCGCGTATGAATAGGGGCCGTAAAGTCATACAATTTTTACCAGACGTCTAGGTCAGTGCAACTGTTGATGCCTAGCTGAATGGGTCTTTTTTAAGCCCGAAGCAAGAGCACGTTACACGTATTACCCAAAAGAACACAAGGCCGATCTACCATGGAAAAACGGTGGTACTTAGTAGCATAACATGCAATGCTTTCATTCAAACGACAGACAGCACGCGATAACATGAGTTAAATCTTTGGAATCAATATTATAATAATGTTGTTGTTATTTTGACGATATAAGGCTAAAATGTGCCACTATTAAATAGCTGTTCGACGGCATCGACCTATTCTTGTCTTTTATATATACCTTCTTTTATTATATCTACAGAACGCCAGTCATTCCCGTCTATTAATATAGTGGCAAAAGCTTTCTTCAAACCAGAGAACAAACATACAAATTTGAATCAACGATTGGGCAGTAAAAAGAAACAAATTATATCCTTTACATGTTATTATATTTTTGTCCATTATTCATATGTAACATTTCTTTGATCTTCCTGCAATTTACTGTAGCCAAGTCTCAAAGTCTCAAAGTCATGTTGAGTGCATTATATAAGCTGAATCCAATCTATTGGTTACAATATTTATGTAAGATGCATGCAGTGACGTATATTGTTACTAAATTAAAGTATCGCGATGATTTTACAGTCAAAACAATTACCTGATCGATCGATCAGATCGACGGCATCAATTTATTCTTTTTTAGATTTCTGATAAACGGAATACCAGTCATATCCTATTCGACCATTTAGATAGTTATAAACATTAAGTTTATGTTACCGAACAGGCAAAACGGCTTTACCTATAATAAAGCAGTAAAATGAAAGAAAAGAAATATGATAAACAAATTATATTTTTCATATTGTTTTTTATGACTTTTATCTAGCATGTTTATAATCTTCTTGAGGAAAATCTTTGTGACTTGTCGAGTGAATTATACAAGCTGAATGCAATCATACACACAGTGACATATCTTATAATGTTTAATGTCATATTTTCCTTGTTTGTAAAGGTCAACATAGTACCATTATTCAAAATAATTTCATATATAACTGCTAAATCCTACATCGTAACTGAGTGATTTAACGTATTCGTCTTTATACTATTACTGTTTCCTATACGAGATCTTCACCTGATGTTGAGTGCTAAATATACACATTTCCTATTAACTTTGATATTACATGTTTTACATTTTTCTTTATTCGATAAGCAAGAAATGTATCTACAAAATGTATTATTTTCAGTGCTAGTGTTATAAGGTACAATGATGGCTTGTTATTTGAGATATTAACACTTACAATCCACTCGTCATCTAAATAACATAGCCGTAACGTGCAATTTGTTAAGTTTTTATATGTATGCTCGTCTTGATGAGTATAAAAAAAATATACAAAACTAACTTGTTAAAATTTGCTGGAAAATATTTATACATGTATATCTACTATAGACAATGATACATTCAATGAAAAACATGCTGTACAGTTCGTCTACAGCATTCAAACTGCAGTTCTGTTAAAACGAAGTTTAGTGAGTTTTAAATTGTATTTTTTTAAATACCCCACAGTTTTTAATTATTTTTAACTACAAACCTTAAAAATACAAGATAAGATACTTAAGCAATTTTGAAGAAACTAGCTTTACTGGTTTCTTTAAAATGTTGCTGGGATTGAATACATAAAATGGTTAGGCTAAATTGAGTGGTTTTATATCCGAAGCACATATCATGCAGCCCCTTTTCAGTGAGTAGGCATTTAATCTTTCATTTGTTATGTGTAAAAATGTGTTTTCACGAGCTTGTGTTTCAGTACAGTAAATAAAATGAAAATGTCTCGACGCAGATGTTTCGCTGGTACAGTTGTACATTCTCATGAAAGAAAGATGCTTTTAAAAAGGTTCAAATATAGCTTTATTTTACCGTTTTATTTTGCCTACAGTTGTTACGTATTTTAGAACATTTTAATTAACCTATCTTTATAATTCTTCATAATAATTTGTTACAAACACCGGAATATTGCTTGTTTAATTCTGTTCAGATCAGTTGATTGTAGGTCCCCTTACTGTTTAGCGCTAAAGCTGGGTATATAAGGTGAGCACAATAGCAATTTTGATTGATATAGTTGTCTTGCTGCCGTCGTAACCTAGCATCAACAGAGCATTCGCTACAATAAACTATTTATATCGAAGCCTTATCATGCTTTCTTTAAAATCAGTGAACATAAAAACATTCACTGTTTCTATTTATGCGTTTAAAGCCAAATATATATAGACTGTAAAACTTAATCTCAGAGGTACTGAAATCAAAGTGCCGGTTTCAAAGTCACAGAGAATTGTAAGCTTTGTATTTGGGCACCCTGAAGCTCGTACTGCGACGAACTAGCATCAAAGAGCCGGCTACTGAGTAACTAAGAACTTGAATCTGGTCGCTGCGAAGCTTCTATGTCAAGAAATTAAAGCCTTGATCTGAGGTTCCAGTGTACTAGGAACTTTCGACTGACTTTAAGAAGCCATCACAGGGAAATACTGTTAAGCAATTTTAAGAACTTAAGGCTGGAATAAAGAGTTCAATAGAGAGTTGAGAATTGATAACTTAGACACCGAATGTAATGTGTCTAAATAGTTGTAGTAATAGTATAGTATTATAAATAAAGCATTGTGACTGGTCTGATCGCCTTACATCTTTAGTTCCTTCAAGCAATTCTTTCAAGCTGCTTGCTCTGTGCACTCTACACTCTGTACATAAGTTCACATTCATAGTAGATATCATTATCTTCAGCAGAGATAAATATTCGCATTGTATGGAAACAACACAGGTTCATTGTAATCATCATTTAAAATGCACTTCTCAAGCATTGTTTTTAAAGTCTTATTAGAAGCACATCAATCTTTTTCTTTAAACATAGAACAAACCTTGAAGCCCTGCTTACTGCCATGGCACAACGTAATTGGCACAAAACTATTTAACAAAAAAAAAATAAATGGCACTGAAGATTGGTTAAAACATTATCCATTGATCCCCCCACACAAATTTGCATGCACCGGTGTAAATCCTACTAAATTATAGCGTAGGTTATTTTGAAATCTGAGGCATCTTATAATACACCTTATGTATAAACAACCTTCTTCGCATACAGTTGTGCAGTCAGTAGTTTGTAGTTGTTTTCGGTGTATTTTGCCTCTGGCTATTACTTGTACAGTTTCTAAAAGTTTTCAATGAATCCATTTCTGACAAAATCTTTAAATAACAGAACGAATAAATCTGATACAGAGATGGTTAAGTTATGTGCTTGCCAGATTTATTATGCTTTAAGACTCACACAATGAATTATTGAAATAAATAAAGCAAAGGAGCTTTGTCTGTTAGTTGCTTAAACAGATGCATACACATCAGTTTTATCGCGTTCTTCATGTTAATTTTAGTTCCTCCTCTAATGCTGAAGTAATGAATGAGAAACACCCATGGCTTTCTCATTAGATTTCGTTGGGAGGTGCAGTTTTTCTTCTTATCACACTTATAAAAATAACGCTGTATGTAAAACGTACAGTCGTGTAGCATTTTGGCTTCTTTGTGTATTTTATAAACAATTCTTTGTCTAGACAAAGACGTTGTGAACTTGAAGGTAGAGCACGTCGCCTCCTTTTAATGCCTATTGACGCTATGTAATATACATTTCACATGACAAAGTGCAGCATGCATTTAGAGGTTAACACTGTATCTTGCAAAGTAGGAGATATTTTCCAGCATATTCGTCTTCCTAAAGCGCATTGTATCTAGGGTGCCCTGAATATCGCATGTCCTTAATATTTATTGTACTGTACTTCCGGAAAAACGACGGCTTCTATGGTACCGTCAGACTTTTGCACACAGTGTGTGTATAGGTCGTTGGTTTACTAGTGCGTACCTTGCAAAGATGAGTATATTTGGGGTCACTTTGATATTTCTTATAAAATCTATTAAAATATTTATGAAAATTACCACATGTATTAAATTTGGACTAGCATTTATAAAGGCAAAACCAAGGATGGCAAATGTCAAAAACATGGAGACAAGACATTACACAATAGATTAATATCCAGCAGATACCGCCTTAGGCGGTCGATCTACAAAAGGATCGATTATGGTGCTTAAACTGTTAAAACTTTATTTCTTCAATGTTCTTCTCAAAACATACGCTGTAAATAAATGGAGAAACAAAAATCCTATCAAAATGAGACAATCAACAAAATGTATTTTGCATCAGGAGTGCATAACTAATAAACTAATATTGTTAAATACAACATAGTAGCAAATGCAATATCCTACCTAAAATGTGTACAATATGTCCCGGTAATAAACTACACCGTCCGTACAGAGTCAAAAAGTAAAGAGGTTAATCCTTATATAAAAGATATCACGTTTAAGTAGAATGTATAGGAAATGAAAATAGAGAAACATACTTACCAACCAAATAAACTGAGTATTCTGAATGATCACAAAACTCTTGATATCTTCAAAGTTATAATATAACAGACCGGGCACTTATATACGAAAGGATGTATTATAAAAAATGCAGACCACATCCGGAAGTTATACCTAATGTGTCTTATTTTAAAGGCATGTAGACTGCTTTTGTTGACTTACCTAACTAGAGCAGGACTGCTGTGATATAAAGGCATACTTCCAACACTCATTATTAAAAACTCAGGTGTTATGCCATCTTTCCATGAAGTCTCAGCGACCTGTCCATTCGTGAAGGTTAAAAGCAATGCTTGAGAGTCAAAGCGTCAATTTGAGCAACATTTGGTGAGCTTGGACGTATAAATCTCATATATAAAGCACTCGGTGAATCACCATCAGGGTATGGATAATTCACAATAATATTTTTGAAATCATTTTTGTTATGAAATTTAGTGCAAAATCTAAAACAAATTAGGTCGCATTTTTTTACGTTTCCTGAATTAATTGATCGAATTTGTTTCAATCCATATTATAAGAATGCTTGAGTGATATTGTATTGCATTCTGTTGCATGTTTTCTCCAATTTCTAGGATATAATTATCTTGGATATTATTATTCTATTTTACTTGTTTATTATATTCAAACATCGATTATCATAGTATATATCAATCCGATTGTTATGTAAGTAGGTTATCTGTTTGAAACTGTGTAATTATTTATGAACCACTGTGTTATAAAAGCCTATCACTCGTAAAGAGGCGTCAATATGGAACAGAACGATATATAAGGAAGGTCTGTCCTAAAAACAAATAAAAACAGTATTGATTTGCTCCTGTACCCATGTATGTTTAGGGTTTAGGGTGGTTGTGGTCATATAAGTATTTGTAGTACGCTTTCCCGTAATTAAATACTTAACAGTTTAAATAAATACACTCTTAAATTCTCAAATAATGTTAAATTGTATCGTGCTTAGAGCAGATACAACTTACCAGAAGTTTCTTATCTTGAAAGCTTAACTTAATTATTTAAATTGTTTATCACTGGATAATTGTCGACGTTTCTAAGGCAAATATTTTATGATCAATTAATTTTAAGAGGCGGATTTATCGGAAATCTTTTTACCGGTCACGTAAACTATCTATATCGTTACAGGAAAGAATTACCTACAATAATAATAACTACTTCTATGATTGCTTGAAATTTGGTATTAAAGTCAAGATCCGAGCTAGTGGTTCGATAAACTCTTGCGTCTTACGAAAGAGTCAACTTCAACCATTCTCTTTGGTGAGGTTGTTATTTCGTTATACACATAACCTGATGTATTTATAAAACTAGGTAATGTTATATTCAAGAATAGACCATGGTTTCTTAGGTTTTAGCATTCGCATAATGACGGCCAAACGAGGCACCTCTGGATAGATTATGATAACGTTTAATTTTTGGAATCGTTATTTTTTAATTTTAGCAATAACTTTCCTTGCGCTGCTCTATACAAGTTATATTTTCTTTTGTCTCGTACCTTGTAAATCGGGCATTAAAACTGAGTTCTTATCGTTTATAGTTAATGAATATATTTAACATTATTTATCATCCATAATGTTACCATTTGAAAACGAAAACGACTGTTTGATATTACACGCTTGTAAGATTGATGGCACCTGAATGTGATGGTGCCAACGAAATGGGTATTTAATGGGCTTCCTAACATACTATTTTTACGATATTTCCTGGTACGGATTTCTTTGAATTCGTGGTAAATAGTACAAATGTGTCTCGAATTAGTATGTGTCAATGATGAAAAACAAAGCAGAAAAAAACCCATCTCATATAATGACTTAAGCGGTAATTGCTGGTTTTTCTTTTTGTGTAATATCTCGTCTCTGTGTTTTTTTTCCACATTTCATTTATCCTGTTTGCCTTTGTCTAAAGGTAGTTTAGATTTATAAATAACTGTGGTAATTTTATCTGTGAAAATTTACGCTCTCAACACAATGATTAATACTAAAGGAAAATTGCCAGAATTTGTATTTTTCCTAGTTGAGTGGGTCAAACTGTTTATTTAATTGATGTTTGCAGTAAGTATATCGAAGCAATGCCAAAGCGTAATCACTGTTCAGTTTTTAACGGCTTTCTCTTTTCTAAGCAAGCAGCCAATAATGCTTAAAACTTTAGTTTTCTTGCGTTAGACACCAAAGAATAAGTGTTTTATGAACATCTGGCATGATACCACATCCAGTCACATTATCATGACATCGTGTTGACCAGTCGTAAAAACAACCCTAATATTTGCTTGAGCTTTAGCAAGGGAACTTCAACACTACCATTATAACGACTCTGGTATGTCGCGTCCCGGAATCGAACCCGGGTCCTCCCGTACATGTACCTGGGACCGGCGCTGAACCGATTGCGCTGCCAGGTCCATTGAATAACCATCTGTAGCTAGTCCATTACTTATCTATTTTGTCAAGTTAACAAATTTGTTGACAATATTTCTTTTACTTGTTCTGTTTTTGTTTGAAAGCAAATGTGAAGAAATAGTTTTAATATCTAAATTTTGAAATAAAAAGAATAAGACAAAAGAGATAAACCAGTAAAAGGAGATATATAACAAGTGGGCCATGATGGCCCTTAATTGCTCAGCTGAGGACACAGGCTTTACAGGGCTCATATCTAGCGTCAAGTAATTTATTTTGGTGAAGATTGGACAATTAATGTGGCCATTGGGCTGATGACATTTTCTAGAATATTACCTAGTAGCCTACTTAGTCCACATGACCCACTTCAAAACATGTGTAAGATTTCATACTGGCAAACGTTCTTGCATGTTACATGTTTGGTGAAGATTGGGTCACCAATGTGACCTCTAAGTTTTTTTGTTTTCTTTCACAAGGTTTTTCTAAAATGTGACTTAGTTATTGATCCCAGGTGACCTTGCTACAAACTCACACGAGATTTCTTGCAGGCGAACATTCTGGCCATGTCTAGTGTGTTCACACGCTCTTCCTGAGATTTGATCTGGCGACCTACCTTTTGACCCCATATGAGCCAATAATATATTCATATAAAACGTTTTGACCAAGTTTGATGAAGAATGGCCTCTACATGTGGCCTCTAGTGTGTTCACAAGCTGTTTCTAAGTTTTGACCTAGTGACCTACTTTTTGACCGACGTAACCCAATAATAAATTCATCCAAGATTTCATGGAGACAAGCATTCTGACCAAGTTTAGTGAAGATAGGATAATAGGTGGGGCCTCTAGTGTTTTCACAAGCATTTCTAAAATTTGACCTAGTGACATACTTTTTGACTCCATGTGACCCAATAACGGAATCATTCAAGATTTGATGCAGAGAAACATTCTGACAAAGTTAGATGAAAATTGGCCCGTCAATGTGGCCTCTAGGATGTTCGCAAGCGTTTTCTAAGATTTGATCTAGTTACCTATTTTTTGGCCTCATGTGATCCAGTTACGAATTTCTCCAAGATTTAATGCAAACAAACATTCTGAAAAAGTTTGACGAAGATTTGGCCATAATTGGAGCCTCTAGGATGATTTTTTTAAACAGACAAACATTCTGACAAAGTTTGATGAAGATTGGGCCATAACTGTGGTGTCACAAGTATTTTCTATGATTTGACCTAGTGACCTATCTTTTGACCCCATGTGACCCACAAACGGATTTTATGCAAACAAACATTCAGAAAAGTTTTACGACTATTGGGTCATAAATGTGGCCTCTAGGGTGTTCACAAGCATTTTCTATTATTTGACCTAGTGACCTATTTGTTGACCAGATAACAAACTCCTCCAAGATTTCATGAAGACAAACATTCTGACTAAGTTTGATGAAGATTGGCTTTTAAATGTGGCCTCTAAGGTGTTCAGAACTTTTTTCTAAGATTTGACATAGAAACCTACTTTTTCATCCCAAGTGACCCTGTTACGAACTCCCTCAAGATTTCATGCATACAAACATTCTGACCACGGTTGGTGAAGATTGGGTTATAAATGTGGAGTTTAGTGTGTTCACATGCTTTTCTAAGATTTGATCTAGTGACCTACTGTTTGACCACAGGTGACCCAATAATGAACTCATCCAAGATTACATGCAGACAAACATTCTGACCAAGTTTGATGAAGATTGGATAAAAATCTGTGTTCACAGGCTAAAATGTTGACGCCGCACGACGGACGACGGACACCGGACGACGGACGACGGGGCATTTTGTGCGCAGTTAAGCTAAAAACGAGAACACAATGATCACGGTTACTCCTGATATAAGAATGAATTGAACAAAACTTCCGCTTATCATTAAAAACATATAACGTGTGTAATATAAATATAATATATCCTCCCACCTAATATTGAATATGTTTTGCATTTCGCCTGCAGTTAAAATTTTCTCATTTTGCTTCATTAAGAAATATTTTATAATATATTAAGCCACCTGTTGATAAGTGGCAGATTGTAAGTGAAGTTTAGACCTACAAAACGCATAAGACAGGCAAAACAGTTTTCTTCCAAAGGAATCGCTTAGATCAACCAAAGCCGCATCTATCATACATCCTTATTTTTGTTTTTGTTTTTGTTGTTATAAAAAAATTCTTTCATTTTTACATCTTGGACTGATGATCAGCGCAATTCATGTAACGCTTACATTTTCAATTGGACATTAAAAAATATGTTGTCAAGCATTACTGATTATATCTACACAGGCAACTGCTTGTTGTAGCTATGTTTTCAATTCATATATTAGCAGATTTAATGTTTCGTCATTGCAACATTACATTTTCCAACTCAAAATTCTGTGCTAAGAATCATGAATGTATTAACATATTAAAGCTAATGTTGATAATCGTGGCGAAAATAGTGAAAGTGAAGATTTAAGATTAAAATTATAAAATATCTTCTGTTTATGACGTCAGAACAGTGTGTCAAGTGACAGGCGCAAACACATACACTATAGAAAATCAAGTTGTTACCGCCTTGGTAAAGTCGTTAAATGATCAACTTGGTGTTTAAACGCTCAACAGAGCGTTAAACTTCTATTTTCTGGGTAGAAAAACGGAAGACATATCTATTCGAAGTAAAACCGTCACATTGCATAAGTAACAGTGTTCTGATGATTAAACTGACATTATGACGAATCACTATGATAATTGTAGTTTATAAAATTTAAATAGGAGCAAGACAACTGTATCTACGTACATGTCAGTCCAATATAAAAGTGGCCAAAAAGCAGATTATTAAAGAGAACAAACGTAACAGTTACCTGAAATCAACAGGCGGACACTTATCTTTCTCCTCCTGCGGGGTTACACAAATATAAGCAGCAAAAAGAAAACAATTCTGTCAGAAACTAGCAGTCCTGTTTTTAACATGTGCACATATCTAAGTAATGACGTCATAAACTAGGAAGTGTAAATAAAGTAATAATTATCACATTTTGTTTGGTTGAGGAGAGCAAATTTTTTATTAGAACAATAAAACAAAATTTAAGACTGTACAAGAAATTATTATGGTGATGATGATGATGATGTACATGAATGTAATTAAAACAAATAATATACAGATATTAATGATAGTCTCATGTAGAAAAATTCGTGCATTTTTGTAAATCATTATATAGGTTATTTGACTTATCAAATATGTTTTCGTTACGTGGACTCTTTTTTAAATATATATATATCCGCATACTTTACTTTAGTGTCATATAACCTTTACTTTTTTGTGTCGCTTTACCGTTAATACATAGGGGTATACATCAAGTAAAGGGTTATTTAATGCAACTATAATTTAATGCATGTCTAGCACATTTCAATTGTTAACTAAAAAGGTAATAGGTACTTATGCAGAGTTTCCTTCCGTTGCTATCTGCAAGGTTTAGTCAAAATTATACAGGGTTGATAACCGCAAAGTCAATTTCTTTGTTTTGTTGCAATACATGTACCTATGTCATAAATAGGTCTTTCTGTCTGTGTAATATAACTTTCATTACAAATCGAGATAATTCAATTAGTTTTTTTACAAATGAAACATGCATTTTGCTAGCCCTTACATCAGAAAGATGTTAACAATGGTTTTCCAATATATCTACTCTTATTAAATGTTAAGGTATCCTATGCTTTGAGTTTGTAGTTCAGATACTTCAGATACATAAGCTTAATGTTGCAAACCTATATCATAGTTATGCATGTAACACTACAAATCAATAGGCTATTTACGGTAAAGGTAGCACTAAACCTGTTTCAAGAGAATGACTAAATGATTGTTAGTAGGATGACAACCCTCTTCCATAAATGAGAGATTTGAAAATTAGTTTATCTGCCGTACACACGACTAGCACAAGGTTCAATAGTTGACCAACTACGATGTCTGGAGAAATCATTATGGTTATTTTAAACCGTCAGTGCGTCTATTGAAACTGATTATACTGTCACCAATTTCCTGTTAAGATTTTGCAATTGCTTCTAACAGTTAAAGAGAAAGTGTTGGATTATTTTGTAAATGTAATCCAACACAACAATCTTCACATCAACGTCTCTAATGATAAACTGAATTGCTGGCAGGATGTGATGCTTTAACGACTGTGGCATGGCGTAAAATCGTTCAACTGGTGTTTATAATTGTAAATCTTGAAACGTTTAGCATAGTACACCTAAAATGCGGCTAAAATGCTCTTCTAAGCAAATGATTTATGCTTAAGGTCACACTTTGAGCCTATTCATACATTATCGAGTATCTACATTTCAAGACCAATCAACAGACGAATTATTCAACTCTAGGGTATACAATATTCTATTTTCTGTTAAACATTAAAATAATTATTTCTTTCCTAAATCCAATGTACACATTGTG
This sequence comes from Sinonovacula constricta, assembly GCA_007844125.1. Lineage (NCBI taxonomy): Eukaryota > Metazoa > Mollusca > Bivalvia > Cardiida > Solecurtidae > Sinonovacula > Sinonovacula constricta. The sequence goes on from CM017565.1 coordinate 9,328,083, forward strand.
TCAAAAGTGGATATGCATTGTACCATAGAGTGTGGTTCATAAACGCATATTGACCTTTCAATTTGGAACTAGCCTGTCCCAACATCAACGAATTTTCGCGACATTATTGTAACTGTTCAAGTTGACCTCGGTCTTTATTTCCTTCTTGCCACATTTAGCGGGTTATAAACATTATTGATTACAATGAATTATCCACCTTACTCATGGAGATCGAAATATTGCCCTTCTGACGAAAATTGATGTTGATCTTAATTAGGGAATTAACGAAAAAAAATATTTTTGTTGAACGTTAGTGTTTAAAGATAAGCACAAAAGTTGTCAGAAAAGCTGCCTTTATATTGTACGATAAGTGAACAGGTCGTTGACTCTACAACAGTGCCCTTAACTTGAGATTTCACATTCGGTATAGCTTCGAGATTTTATTTGGCTTTATTTGTATTCTATTTGTGAGTAAATCCTCGACCCCTTATTTTATTCTCGTTATTGTTTATTTTGGTTTTGGAAATTGTCTGTTGCCATGTTCCTAAAGCTTAGAATAATCTTAATTAAAACCTCTTTTATTTAGTCGATTAGGATAAAAAGTTCAATCAACCTCTCGTCTGCCCTCTTCCTTGGTAGAACCAGTACTCTGGTTGTGACATCCCGGAGCAACGTTATTATTTTCAAGGACTAACATAACGTTGGTTGTGTGAACTTCTTGCATCCAGTTTTGTTCAAAATGATACCGCCACTTTTTTGGCATAAATACGGAGAAATATGTAATTTAAATTGAGCTTGTATCTGAAGCCCAGTACGACTTCTCAATGTCAACCTAGTCAGGATACCTGTACTTGTTGGAATGCTAAGCTTTTACTCGTTGTCATGAACAGCCTGTATCTTGAACCTATTAATGAAATACAATGGAAATAAAAATGAAAAAAAAATCAAATTGTAGATAAAATTTGAAATAAATAATATGATAATTACCACACATATTAACATTTAAAATACTCAGTGGACGAACACATAGAAAAGGCAAAAGTGACAAAACACAGAGAGGGGTTATCACATACAATGAAAACACAGCAATTACCGCATTAGAATGATCAGTCGGCAAAAGGAACGAATAGGGTGCTGGGGCCCACCTTGTGGAGTGCTTCGAATTTCCCGACGGTTGAATTCAATTGTCTTTTCGAATAATATATGATCATTGATCGGTTTAGATAGATACACCTCACATAAATATTTAAAATCCAGGTGGTGGTTTTAATATTAATTAAGCATTTATTTGTTTCCATTGTATTTTCATGTTGATTATAAAGGAAATTACATATACAATTTATTTTATACTTTAGGAATTTACGTCCACAATTGTGTTATATACGCATATACTTATTAATATTGTGGTGTCACAATTTTATTATCGAAAAGTCAATTAAATATGTTTTAAGCATTTAAAGGAATCTCGAAAGGAATGTGGTATCCCACTGAGCCAGGCCCCGACCTGCTGTGACCAGACCAGCTAATTGCTGGTCATCACTGCAGGGAATCTTTAGCCAACATAGTACTTATCTGTCACAGTAAAACCTCTGATGGGTTAATGCAAAACTAAATTACCTGATAGTATGGAACTGAGACAGTAGGCTAGTTTTACACAAAGCCATAAACATTAATGTTAGTGATAATGTGGGTTGTTTACTGTATAATCCCTTACATATTCTTTATTGCATTAATTGCTAGGTGTCAATTTTGTAACTGCATGATTATGTATTTATTTCATCGCTAAATATTTGATTTTGAAAATACATGAGAGATACAAGTTTTAGTATTCAGTATGACTTAAAATGAGACTGAAGGACATTATTCTGACAATGAATGACTTTTTAAATTGCTTTTGTTAGAAACGTTTCATTATATTTTACAAATCAAAATAAAATATAACTTAAAATATATATGAGAACTTAAAGAATAAAAGAAAGAAATCACAAAATCAATCAACAAAGTAAGAAAGAAAACAAATAAAGATTTATATATATATATATATATATATATATATATATATATATATATATATATATATATATATATATATATATATATATATATATATATATATATATAAGAATAAAAAAGAACTGATAGATTATATAAGGGTTTTGAGATGCCTTTAACAGAGCAGAATTTAATCAAAGTTCTTTCTATAAGACAACCCGAGTCTTATGGGGTCAAAAATCAGTATCAACTTCTGCTTCAACTGTTGTAGGACACTTTCTTATTGATCTATTTAAATACAGACAAAAAAGGTTTATAGGAAATTACAAAACTAAAAGAAATGTACATTTTATAATAGAAAATGATCAAATGTACAGAACAATGAACGGAATATTTCTTAAATAAAATCCTTATTTGCAGGCCATCTCATTTCAAACTGCAAGTGCATCTCTCGAGACAGATTAGCTGTTCCCTAATTTCCGGTAATGTATTTACAATTATTTACAATTGCTTTCAGCAATGGAACAGGAAGTGTCAGGTTATTTTGAGCGTTTTAACCACAAAATGCGCGCCAACGACACTTGTGATGGATGGAATTAGTGAAATGTGGTGTTGTAACGACTTTCGGCAAATTGTTAAAATCATTCTGACAAAGCTGAAAATGCTTGCTGTAGTCCGGAATAAATAAAGATATTTTTTAATGGTTTGATGGTTTATATAAGTGATAATCGAACACAGTATAGAAATGTTATATTGAGATGACATATTCTTTCTTCAATAACTAGCTGGCAGCTGTATTACGCGCTTGTTTATTTTCAGTTAGAGATTACATGTTGTATCTTCTTAATACTGAATTAAGTGTGTTTATTTGGCATATAGTTAATTCTGACATTTCATTGTATAAACAATTACCTGTTGGTTGTTATAAACATCAACAAAAACGTTTGTTTCTGGAAATCATCTTTCATTTTATTTTAACTAATTTTAGCAACAACGATCGACTATGCATCTGATTTTGCAGTTTCCCAGATATGTTTTAACAATTACTTAAAAAACAGGGAAGTTTGTGGTTTCACTGAGATGCGTGTCCATTCAACGCGCATCAGTGACATTAATGATGGATATTTCTTATTAATATTGTGCCAAGTACAGAAACAGAAAACATCAACATATTGTTTGTAACATATGTCAGAAATATAGACGCAAGTTAAAACGTGTCACACCTTCGCAAACAGCATCTGAGTTTTTTTTTTCATTTTTATATTTTATAGTAATGTCAAAACATCAAAACAAAGCAATTATTCGCCTGTTGAAATAAATCACATTTGCAAACGGTAACTAAGATTATTTATTCAATAGCTTTACACTAATATGATCATTATAATCTGACATGACTTTAGGCATAAATTAATTGAAATTAAATGCATGTAAATGCTGGAAATTCTTCGCATAAAACAAGAAAATATGACAAAGCCTTATACGCATAATAACATAAAATTAAAGTCTGACAAGCACAAGACACAGCTATATAAATACTTTGTAAAATTGGAGAACACTTAACAATTTCCGCCTTTAAAATGCCAGTTTATAATATTTAGGACTAGGGACCACTTCATGTTTGGATGACGGGAGTAGTATAATGGTCATAACAACAGGGTCAAGGAATACTACAATGTCTAAGACATAACTTTCTGGAATAAGAGATGAGACACAAGAGGAGAAGTGCTGATGATTGTAGTAGTCTGTTTATGTCAAGAACGAATGGAAGGAACAAAGTCAAACGTCCGCACAAGTTATATTGTTGTAATCATAACCGCATAAATGGCAATCTCCCGTGAATATATAAAGATTTATTAAAACCTGCAAAATGTCAAGAAAATGTTTACACTTTTCAGCTACATGCCAAGTGACAATAACATCGAGACGTGACATTACAGAAAACGGAGAAACCCACTAGTTACCGAAGACTGGGTTGCCTAAGCCGGTTTACAAAACTTTAACAAGCACTTACTTTGGGCTTTTCAAACAACATTTACACAAATTGTCGATAAAAATCAGACAAGCAAAGGCGTGTAGCTAAAACTCTGCAATTGACTATTTAAAATAAATAGCAGTAGCTTTTCCAAGACCAAGCGGCTATTGAGACTGCTCCAGTTGCCCCACCTATATAGGACACAACTGATACAATGAAGAGACAAAAATCCTAAAATAGATTAATTCATTGTCTTTATATTTAGCAATTGTTCAATTTAGAACACATTTGGTCGAAACTGAAACTTATCGTAGTGTTTTCAATTGTTTCGTATAAAATATAAATATCGACCTTCAAAGTATTTTTTCTGCCATTGCCGTATTTGCTCTTAAGATCAATTCCTAGGTTTGATTAAAACAATGAGTAATCTTCCCACTTGAATGTGACTTAATTATATCCCTGAAGAAAAAAGTAATTAAGAAACGTGGATGATGATGGTGCGGATTCTGATTATTACGACCTAAAATTACTAACACTGCTTTGTAAAGGTAGATTAAAGATTAGTTAGTATTAATCTTAGCAGTTATTAATACGTTTATTTGTACAAATAATAAGGACGTCCTGCCGATTATTCGTTGTATAGCCACAATTTGGTAGTGGTAGAAGTGGTAGCAGTAACAGCAGCAGCTGTAGTAGTAGCATCGCTAGTAGCATTATTATTATTATTATCATCATCATCATCATCATCATCATCATCATCATCATCATCATCATTAACTTTATTACTATCATCGTTATTTTTATTACTTAGTAAATAATTGCAAATAACGAATAGGGTTTCTTTGCTCTAATCGAAATTCGTCTATAACGAAAAAAACAAAACCTATTAAAAACATTTAATAGATTATTAGGTTTTTTATTGATAAGCTCATTGAGGTAAAAAGATAAGTGTGTAAAACATTAGTACGTTATCATCCGCACCGCTTGTGACAAAAAAAAATGCGATTACAGAAAATTGAATCACTCTCCTCAATAGATAAAGTAAAAGCATCATATGGTGTGTGGAGTTGTTTGGTGCATTATTCCTAAACTATAACGGTATATTTCTGTCAGAAAGTAGAATGAAAAATGTTAACCTACTTCTAAACATATAGTTGAGTCAGAAAAATGAAGATAAACTTGGATTTTGTTTTTAAAATAATGAGCAAGATGTAAATATATATATGATGACATTTTACTGGTTAAGGGTATCAAAACGGTAACTGAACTAAACCTTTAAGCTAAATGTGGCATCATTTATCTGAACATGTTATACACAGGAACATGTGAATCCACAACAATACTGTTTCAAACATGGTGCATACTGACACATTTAAATTATACGTCTCGTCTCGATATTGACTTTACAGAGCACTTTTTAAATTTACTAAGAGGGTATTTCTGGCAGAAAATGCGGACTGGAATGTTAATAACGTACGCGATTGTATCTTTAAGAACTCCATTGATCATAATCACTAGCGCTATAGAACTTAATTTAAAACCGTTAAACGTTTGTCCGTTTTAATAACTTGATTGTAAAACAAGTATTTGGTATATACTTTGTTTAACCAAACAACGTAATTGTCAATTGACTGTATACGCTTGTCTGGTACAAAATTCGAAATGTGTTTAAAACTGAACCATAACTTGATTGCTGTTAACAAAACAATAAGCGTGTTGTAATCATTCGCCATTATATAGGATGATAGCATAGGCGATGATCAATGTCTTTTGCTAGTGGCACAAATTCTCCTATGATATATATCGCGATTGTTATGTTATTTTATGTTCGGTTTTGAAACATCTGATCCATTTACTGCTGATAGACAGTGAATATAACTGTTCATCATTAACAAAATAGGCGCTGCTGTTGCTAATGACAATTATATATTTGAAATCTATTTCACAGTGCAGTCAAAAAGTTATTAGTGGTAATTGCGGTTCGTGAATTTTAATGGAGCGTACAAATTAACGTTAAAGTACTTAATATATATATATATATATATATATATATATATATATATAGAAAGATAGAGAGAGAGAGAGAGAGAGAGACGGTTTGTCTCCTCTTCATGAATTTTGTAATGCGGCTGCTTTTAAGGCATATTGTATTATATGAAGATCCATTAATTTTCGTTTATGATTATGTGAAATAATGGAATATCTTGGTTAAATACGTGGTGTTTATTTTCTTGAAATATATTGCAGCTTGGTATTTAAAGAGGATTATAGAGATACCAGATATTTCACCACACGTTAGCAATTTATTTGATGTTCATTTTAAAATGATTAAATTTTATCAAGTAAACAGTTTGAGGTGTATTTCGATATGTTTAATACGTTTTCCTAGGACAATATTTACATAATACATTATGGTTTGTTTTGCGCATGTAATATCGTATGTTGTCGTATCATTGTCTTATCGTTAGCACTCTAATTATCTTTCTTGCAATAATAACAAAGTAATCTTTCATTGTAAACGCCCTGTATAATATGTTTTGAACAACGTTTTATCTTCGCATCGGTAATCACCAATGTTAGAGCTGGCTTGCTGTACTTTGGAATATCAGTTTAGGTGTGTGAACAAAGACAAAAGGCACGAGATAAGTGGGTGTTATCTCACTTCTAAACAAAAGATGCGCAGTTGTTATTTTGCTTATACACATTGAACAGCGTTCTTGGTATGTAAGCATTTAAAATATACTCTCTGGTTTAAACATTAAAAGTTTTTTTTTAATAATGAAAACAATAATTGAATTTAAAGTCATTCGTATGGAAATCATTAAGATTTAAAATACTGGTTTGGTCATTTAATATAGCTAATAAATCTATGAAAATACGTGTTCTTAGTATTAAGTCCTCGATGTACTGCGGTTGCTATTTTCTCAAGCAATCGTAAGAACTAGCCTTAAAGTTAAAAGTCCATTTTATTAAAACACTAGTACTCTGCAAGTATTTTGCTGATATTTAATATAATTACCGTGTATAGTAACGAATAAAACTTTTTAGACAAACACTTTGTTTTATTTAAAATATAAGTACCGTAGGTAAATAAATCATGGAATAAATCATGCTATTCCGAATGTTATCTACAGTAAACGAGGTTCACAGTGTCGCCAAATTAACTATGCATAAATATTGTGTAACTATTATATACTTGTCTTATTTTTTGAGTATTTGAAAAGACAACTTTAAGGAATGTTAAAATGTCAGTTTTATCCTATAACGAGTACTGTCAGGTATAGAGTCATTCGTGACGTTAAAAATCATATAATGCTCCAAAAATAACATTGTAGTTGAAAAGTTAGTAAAATGCGCATTTTGAGACACGGGTATTTTTTCAACCATAAGAGTTCTCAGCATCCAGTTAATTCCTTTTGGCATTTACAAAGTAAACTATTGAATTGCTGTGAAGCTTATTATCCGCCTTTACTAATTAACATTCTTGTCATTTATATTTACCATTTTTGTTGAACTTGTAATATTGTTTGCAATGTTGAAACTTTGTTGAAATAAGCGTCCCGCCACAGTTTATCTTATTTTCGTGACATATAGAATTTGACGGTCCTCATCTTATATTTTTTGAAGTTTTAAGTCGCTATCGAGCCAATCAGTGTACTGTTAATTACTGACGTATACATAGGACGTACATTTCACACGCGAAGTTCAAATCTGTAAAAGGTTTTGAGCAACACATGGCTAGAAACAGAAATGAATAATCTAAAAACACTTTTATTAATCGTTTGAAACATGTTTGCATATAATAAATGCTCATCTGTAATTGTGAAACCAAATCCTGTATTCAGTGTAATTTAACAAGACGTTATACTTGCTAGCAAAAAATTTAAAAAATACCATATATGACCAACTCGCTTTCAACTGAATAGAATGTTTTCGAATCTTTGGTGCATGTATTTATAATCACAACACGGATTTTAGTTTTATACTGTATGTTTAACAGACGCCGCACCAAATTCTCAACATCTAACACTTAAAATTTTATAACTCCATATTCATACTTATGGAGACGCTTGAGTACACATTGATGACGTCTATGGAAATTTAACATTGTTACGTCACGTGAGGTATAATAATTTATTCTCCCAAGCTGACGAATGACGAATAAACTTTTAGTAATCCAAATATTAGCATCACATGTTTTAACTTTCTAGCGGTTTGAAGCAGTGCAAAATATAATATTCTTTCATTACATGTACAATACATCAAGTCTAATATCTCTTCGATATAGTAAGGTTAAAAATGACGAAATACCTCTTCGATATAGTATGATTAAAAATGACAAAAAATTCTTGACAATTGTTTTTGAATATCAGCTTTACAAACATGACACATCGAGGTTGGATCCTGGCCTGCCTTTCTTTCGTACAAACAAATATTTTCAAGGATTACTGAATACAAAAATAATTAAACAATGTGTTTATACAGCCTAAAAGCTTTTTCATTTTTTGTTTCATTTAAGATAATTATAACCTACATGTGTTGAAGTGATCTATTAGCTCAAAGTTACTGCTTCATCAGCTAGTCAATAAGAATATATATATGACAAAGTCCTATGAGCATTGCAACATATACATTAATTGAAAAGACACAGGTCCAAGGTATTCACATGCACGCCAAATGTAAAAGTGAGAACAAATCTGCGATGAGTCATTTAACAATAAGAGCAAACCCCACAAGTACCGCCTTGGAGCGGTCAGTCGGCAATATGGACCGACTGGGGTGCTAAACCGGTTTTACAGAGCTCTAACATCTTACTTCCTGATGAGATTATCAAATGCAAGCAATGAAAAGATGGACATTGGACATTGGTTCCTCAATTCTGTATTGACGTGAACAGAAAGCTACAACCATTTACTCTTCTCTGGTCATTTTTTCTTGATTCAAAAAGTTAATTCCATTTACTATCAACAATTTTGTGTAGTTCTTCAAATCGAAATAATATCTATCTCTCTTGAAAATACTATATGGACATTATTTTTCAATGTCGTCCCTACTTTCGTCAAACAAAACGTCAACAATTGGCCTTTTATTCCAATAGATCGGTTTTTGTTTCATTGCTTGCATTTGAGAAACTCATCAGGAAGTGCGAGGTTAGAGCTCTGTAAAAACCGCTTAAGGCATCCCAGTCGGTCCATATTGCCAAGTGACCGTTCTAAGGCGGTAACTGTGGGGTTTGCCCTTTTTCTTAAATGAGTAATCACAGATGAAGAAAATGTACTTTTCTTGAAATATCGATCTTTTTTGTTACTTTTACATTTGGCTTGCATGTGAATACCTTTGTCCTGTGCCTTTTAATTTTTTGTATATGTTGCACTGCTCATATAACTTTGTCGTATATATTCTTACAGTATCTTCAAATCCATGCTAAATGACCAAATCTATTGGTAACTTTGACATGCGTCCAAAAAAGAAGTTCATAAGAAGAAGCCCTAGTTCAGCCATGTAGAGTGCAAGTCTATGCAACTATTTGGCTGTTCACACACTTCTTCTGGTCTTTCTTCTTTTCTTCTTCAAGAGTCACGAGCAATCTAAGTATTGTACAATCAAATCATTCGGGACCTGCATTTCCTTGAGGATGATATAGTGTAGTGTGACCCTTCTGTATTCCTGTAAGTCGGCAGAGTTCTGAAATAATCTAGCTCTCGAAATCGGCTCCTTGGTCCGAATGCAGTCTCGTTGGGATACCATAGTGAACTAAATATCCATTGCAAAGGGCTTGAGCTGTTGTTTTAGCTGTCTAATTTTTGTGGAATAGCTTGTGCAAATTTGGTATAATGGTCTTTCATAATAATAAATTTTGTGTATTTCCTCTTGAAGGTTCTAGAGTCAAGTAATCTATGCAAAGACGTCCTAACGGGTACGAAGTGTGGATGCTGATTATTGGATTGTTTTTATGCTGCCTTTTCTCCTAATGCGTCATTCACACTTTTCAATCCATTTTTTCACATCGGTTGCTTTTGCTGGCCAGTAATATCTTTTCCTTATCAATCTCACTGTTCTATCCTATCCCGGTGTCCAAATTGGCCGTTTAAGGCAACTAAAATATCTTTTCTGAACTATTTGGGAATAATTAGTTGTTTTGTTTCTTCGTCTTAATCGTGCATGATTCCAAATTAAATACCCCTCTGAATACGAAAGTTTTTAAACTGTTTTGCTTTCATAGTTAAATCTTGACCAACGAGTTAATTACAGGGTATCTTCTTATCTGTTAGGCCCTCCTCCACCTTTCGATTTAGGGGTCTGCTCTCTGATTTCTCTCAACTATTTTTGCGCAAGAAGTTGTCCCATATCTTTTGTCATCTCAGCAAGAATCACCATAACTGAAAAAGTGTTTACAAATGGTTTGTATGTTCTGTAGCAAATGGCTTTTACAGCTTGTTCTCCTATTCTATTTCACTCTACTACACGTGTGTCGATCACTTTCTTGTAAGGATATCGACTCATTTTATCTGCATCCTGTTTTTTTCCAGCTCACTTTTTATGTCAAAGGTATATGCACCAGGGCCGAAGCCCAGCGTGGATTAGTAGCGTCAAGCTTGGCGCCTGTCAGTATGTACGTTAACGGATTATTATCCGTTATTACACTCAAATTTGTTGTAGCCAATTAGTCACTATATTGTTCTGCAACAATAGCTCCAGCTTAAAAGCACTATAGGTGCCCTCAGACTTGGTCAGATCTCTACTGGCATAGGAGATAGCCAGTTTTTTACCATATTGTGATTAATATAAAACTGCTCCCAAAACATTACCGGAGGCATCAGTGTGAAGTTAAAAAGGTAAGGTGAAGTCTGGGTGTCCTCAAATTGGAGGGGTCGACCGTTAGTTCTGAATATGTTTGAATACTGATCTTTCTGTCCACTTTCATTTAATTTTTACTCTGGCCTTTGACACTTTCTTGGTTGAAGCTGGAGGCAAACGTTCGTTCAAAGGTTTTACTATGTCGCTAAAATTCTTAATTAACCAAGAGGAGTGTAATGCAGCAATCTGAATGAATTTCTCTCCAAAGTGTTGAGAGCATCCATTCATGTATTCCTCGAGTACATTTGAACCTAATATAACAGGTGCTTTGTAAAATATATTGTGTAAGGTGTAACAAGAATGTATTGTAGAGGTTTTGAGTTTGGAAGCCCATGCATGATCTGTAGTGACATATGCTTCAAAATAGCCTTTGTGTCGAAGACCGGCTCAAACTGCACATTCATTTTAATATGTCACTAACTGGTCTTATTTGAACATCTGCTAAGTTATTTGAGATCAAATAAATTGGTGCCCTGGTTCGATCTCACAACATGAACACTAATTAGTTTGGGCAGTCTTTCTGCAGGTGACCTTATTAATCTCCCATTGTGTTATGCTTGTGGCAGTTTATCGCCCCACAATTACTGCCTTACAGCATTTTAAATCGTGCATTGTGTTAATTTAATACTAAAATTCCATTTTGAACTTTAATGTTATAAATTTCCTTCAAAGTATGCGGAAGAAAGGACCATAGTGTGCACAACAGAGGACCCGAATCCGTTACCGCTCACTGTTAAGCTTTGACTATATATCATTCGAAGTTCTTTTTCCGTAATGAAATATTTTGCAGTTACCTGTTGTTGTTTTTCTCTTAAAAACAATATGATCGTACTGTCACTTAAAACACTGTTACACTGATGGTCTTCTTATCACATTTCACTTTGTAAACAAGAAAAGTCGTTGATGCGAAGCATCAAAGGCGACGCAAAAAGTGGAAGAGGTAAATAGGTTAAAGCAATTAGTAAGCAAGTAGCAAAGACATTTGGAACGTTATGGGTTTTATTTGAAGGTTTTCAGAGTACTATAAACCTCAAGAAAAGATATGTATAACTTATATTCCTAAGATCACAGAATGGTTTTAAACAAAATAAAAAGCAATATCTGATACCATTTATAGGTTTTCAGATGTTACATATGTAGATGTTACAAATTTTAAAAAGTTGAAAAATTGTTATAATTAGCTATAAAATTTTAAGTGTACAAGCCGAAATTTATTATTACAGTGGGCGGTTGGGATGTTTATTTGCTCTGACTACACCTTAAAACTGTAACTGCGCAATTGTGTTTGCCGACTTAAGTTCTGACGTAAAATTCCTATCAGCTATGCAGTTCTCCACAAAGGTCAATGCAAGTAATATCAGTATGGAATGATATGTCAATTTTATTTTCACCGTCTTATTAAAACGGACATTGCTTACTTTAGCACAACAACTTTTTGTAAAAGAAAAAGTTGATGCAGAGCATCATAGAGGGCGGAAATACTATATCAGTAAGCTTCGCATATTAAATATAGTAGCATTTAGCACCACTTTCATTTTGCTTCATTTGTGGAATAAAAATGTTTATGTTGTTAACTGAGTAAATTTGTGTCAATGACACTTTTCAATTTTTAGGGCAACAGAACAACAGAACGATATTAGTGAACAACCCCTTATCAATCACCGAACAAAGTATAAGAAAAATCGTGTACGACTTTTAAATAGTACGAAATCTAACCTCTTAGCGAGAGAATTTATATGACCTTTTTTTCTTCACAATATGTCCCCAAACGTAATATTCTTTCCTACAAAAGTAAAACAATGAAGTTTAAATCTCAACAAACCTTAAATATCTAACAAATATTATACATTGTTCTGTCAAACTTTTCCAGCAAATTTGCTTGGTAATTAGTGCAGTCTGTCCGAATTCAAACCGAATACATCAAAACTAATTGATTGCGATTTTTATCGAATATTTAATAAGAAAACAATAAATCTTTTGTACAAAAAATGTTTAACCATGAAAATGGCAGTGAAGACATTGTGGCCGAAATAGTGCATTCCTTCTAAATAAAAATAAAAAAAAAATGAAAATAGATATGCGTAAAAGTTTACTTGTTACTTTTTCATAGTTCCTACGTTTATTTTATTGTATTGTTATTATTTTCAAATATCCTTGCATCTTAAAAAAAGTGACGTCACCCCATAGGCATTTTTAAATCCAATAATAAGTATAGGGTCGCCGTTCTCGTGACCCCTATTAAAACGAAGCATATATACATGCAATTGGAAAGTAAACAAAAGCACTATGAGTATGACATGGCGAGGGTTAACGAACATCATTTCCCAAGAACATACATATTCTATTTTGGTAAAATGAGGTAAGAAAATTAGGAATATTTATACATTCATTTTTATCAAGACACTGTAGCCACTGTTAGTGTTTTTATTTTTGAATAAATTACAGCGACATCATTATTGTCACTATGGCGACATCCATTTGAGCAAAGGAAGACCCCAATACAATTGTCTTGTTAAAACCAGCGGCGCTTCGGAAATAAGCTTGGAGACATTCATGGATCAGTGTTTTTGTCAATTTTTCTTTAGGTTGATATTTTCATACTGTTATCTAGTGATTTGTTCAATTATAATGTGTGTTGTAATACCAATTGGATCTTGTTAACATTTCATAATTATTCAGTGTTGGCATTTTGAGGCATTGTTTGTCCTTATGATATCACACACTTTTTATGAACAGTTTTGTTCCAAGACACTTTTATCGTGTACATAATTTAGATAATTCTGTTTGCACATACGAGTGCTTGTTCAACTATTTCTGATATTTCCAATATTCCGACACCGCTTCATTTTGATGGGGTATGTTTATGTACACTTTTCCTTTTTTAGAAAAAAAGACCAACATGCAGAAAGTGCAGGATTGGAACACTCTCTAAACCTATTAAAGCATCTCAGTCGGTGTTTAAGAGCGACTGTCCGTTATAAGGCGGCAAATGTTTGTTGTTTTCTCTTTTTAATGTAATGTCTCGTCTCTCGTCTCGCGATTTGTCCTTTTTGCATAGAGCTTGCATGTTTTCTTCTTTTCATATTGCCTTCAAAAGTAACCATACATTAATAGTTTGACAAAATACTGATTTCTTATTAGGGTTTGAATCTTGGGAGAGAGGTAACCTGCAATAATCAAACATGATGTATTCGTAAGGTGTACACTTGATGTGATAACGTTACAAGTCTCGCATACTACAAAACAAGGTGTGAAAGTTCAACAGTTTAAATCGGAATTCGGTAGCAAATCCTGTTACATAAACACGTGTATGTTATTTAGATAATATTTTCCGAGTAATGTTCACGTCAAATAAATAAACATCTATCTGGGTGAATAGATGTACGCATTTTAATTGCTTTTGCATACTTTAGGCCAATGTTTAAGCGGTATCAGCAAAAAAAGCACACAAAGATCAATAAAAATGATTGATTAAACATCCGTGTAATATAATCTAAAACTATTAGGTATGCAAGCAAAATATTTCTTCGTTTATCATCGAAGACATTTTGTCATATTCAATTATACTTAATATATTTAGTATATTTTTAGCAAAATATGTTACTGGTTATCAACAAAAAAACATGACGTGTTTAATTAATGATTGTTTTTCACATCAGTACTGTCTAGCAGATATATGGTGCTAGTATTTCAATCTTATTTAAGTGTAAAACATTCAGTTGAGTATGCTGCATTATAACATAAAATGTGTCAATAACAAAGAAGTATAGTATACTGCGTTTTTTTTATTTTAACAGATGATGAACAATATTTTGGAGATTTTGTAATTTTTCTTCCTCACTTCAAACTGTCATGTGACGCGAGTTCCAATAAGGAATATAAAAGCGTCCCTCATTTATAAAAAAAATATCCTTTGCATTTTTTGTTTGTATCTGAAAAAAAAAACATATATTAAACATGAATATTATATTTTATCTATATGATTATTTATATGCCAAATTGACATACTGTACAATCCAGTTCTATTAATCTTTATTTATTATATTTATTTTATGTCCTCGATCGCATTGTTTGTCTTTTTTATAAGTCGGGAAAGATTATATTATTGTCTGGAAAAGTGTACTTCAGATGTAACTGTTACATTGTAAAATATTCTGTACTTGTATATATAGAGAGTTGATTTCAACTTAGACCCTATATCTCAACCCGACCATCATAGATAATCATATAATAACCAATATTTTAATACACGACGGTGTGTGGCTATTCCAATATATATTTTCTTTTCATTGATTGCATTGGAGAAACTCGTTAGAAAGGGGCTAGGTTAGAGCTCTGTAAAACCGGTTTAAGCATCCAGTTGGTCCTTTTTTGCCGACTGAATGTTCCAAGGTATTTGTTGTTGTTTTTTTTTTGTTTTTTTTTATGACTAGTCTGTTCTTACTTTTGCATTTGGCTTGCATGTGAATACCTTTGTCCTCTGCCTTTTCAAAGTTTGGTATATGTCGCAATGGTCACTGGACTTTGTCATATTTCCTTATATCATTGAATTGCTATTGGTTTGTTGGATTTGTATTACTATCCTTGGATGATACACATCTCGGTGGATTTAAAAAGGTCATTTACACTTTAATTTAGTAAGTACACTTTCGTTAGGACTTGCAATTGTTATTGAGATCAGCTGCTCATTTAGGGCATGCTGTCAATGACAAGTTTCAATGTTTTCTTGGCGATTTTAATTGTTTTTCGAATAACAATAGGTAGATAAGAAAATGTCAAAATTTCCACAGATATCTACTATTAAATTGCACCTGTACGTTTTTAGTTTTGAGCAAACAACTTCAACTTAACTTAATTATAGCCCTATGTTTTAAATATTTTAATGGCCCAATTTCGTGATATTTTAATGCTATTTACACAATCAACATAATAAATAATAGCTTTATTCATATGGAACACTTTCTTCACTGTCATGTCATGACACACACTAGTATTCCAGCATGTATAATTCAATTATATAGTTATAGGATAAAAGAACTAGTGCACTTACACATAGGTTGAAAGCCGAGTCACGTTACAAGAGACAATAGTTTTCAAAACTCGTCTCTGATCGTTCACGTAAGGGTTGCTGGTTTATTATTTTAAACTCTTTAGATGGGCTGTTAAGATATAAATTCAGTCATTTTATTTTTTTGTATCAGTAAAGTTTAAAAAGTTCTCAGCATGCATTTACAAGAATGTATGCTTATTTCTCCTTACTAGAACAAATATTAATTTCACAATTATTGGTAGATATGCCATTTATACAGAAAAGCCATATATTTTAAACAAGAAATTATGAACGAGTTCTTTTTAGAGATTGATAAGCAAATGGAAACGTAAATGGGCGGAAATTCGTGCAAGCACGCGTGTATTACTTTTAGAATACAAAACATAGTATACAGATAAATAAAATTGATTTATTTCCCTTTTATCACGAATGACTTAATGAATAAATGTTTCTGTTCGTTTACAATAAGTGATTGCAAGATATACAAAAACCTGATATTTTGCATAACAAATGGACTAATAGAATAAGATAGGTACACTAATCATTTGGGTTTTTAAAACACGCCTACTTTTAATGTACCAACATTTACTGGGATGGGTGATCGCGAGTGAGCATAACAATATGTACAGCATAGAAAGCCTCATTGTACTCATGTGTCTTGTTACGTCTCTTTTCCTAACTTTTTGTAGATATTGTCAGTCAAAACATTGTTTGGTTTTTGTCAGCAGGCCACCAAAAAGCCGAAAACAAATAATAGATGTTAATGGCCAGGCAGTCTTAAAATCGCAAATGAATAATAAAAAGAAAAAACAGTTAATATGTCAAATAATCGTTAGGTCTTAGAAAAGTCTTACCATGGCACACCAACATGAAAAAAGAAAAAGACGCAAGGAAAAGATAGTTGTTAGGCTTAAATAGACACATTTTCAAGAAATTAGTGTCTACGGCCATATTACGTTTAAAACATTGGTTCTTGCCAGATCACCGAATATAAACAACGTCGACCACGGAAAGTACAGGTATACTTTTTTCTTTTAAGTCTAGATGGCAAGATATGTGAATGTGAAAAATATATGCAACCACACATTCAAAGAATGCATGAAGTAATGATAGCAGGTATTTCCATTAGACCCAGTGTTCTACTAAGATTCTTAGACTGATTCTAATAATATATAGGACTGCATTATAAGAGCGTATTTCCAAATTGCCGTAGATGAAAGGCATTCAAGCTTTCGTTCATTTTTTAAGTTTTGCAACGAGGAAAATAGGGGGAAGTGTGTAATTTGTCAGAGGAAATATTTGCCCTGTCTTTTACAAATTGTTTCTCAGCAAGCCTTTATTACTTTTGGCATTCAGGATGTAAACTGTTTAGTTACATTGCAACTAAGCAAGCTCGGTTCTTTTTTTTTTTTTCAATTCATGACCTTCGTAACGTCTGCATTGTAAATATAGCGCATGACTGGGTGGAATTATTTTACGTCTGTGTTTGATTATTTCGGTAGTTGTTGATTGTTTGCAATGCTTATTGCTATAATGAATAGAGTGGTTTCGATAATTCGTATGTAAATCCATATTTTATGTATTACACAAAAATTTAGAAGAAAAAAAAACGTTTAACCTTTGAACAATAGACCCTATCAGTATGACAGGAGAAAATTTCAAATATCGGCTAGAAGGTTTCGGTAAGAAAGGTTTGGTTTAACAACTAAAACACTTTAATTATTAGCAATGTACAAATTGTTTATGAAACACATGCCAATCTTTGATATTCAACAAAATATTTCTAGCTGCGTGTACTTATGGAAGTGTAATTACCGAATATTCATGATGTAAAATAATCCAGCCACTTTTACTTATAATGTCAGATAATCACAAAACGCCCAATCTGAAGGTTGGAAACCGTTTGCTTATTATATATGTGTACAACAACAAGATTATGCAGGTTTTAATTCGTTTCAGTTTAAAAACACTTTCGGTCGTTAACCGGTAATAACTTTATCCTTATAACGTCCTGTGGAAATGATAAATATTTTCTGAAATTGTTAGCTTGAAAGAGATAAATCATTTCAAACATATAAGCAGCGTATGCAAATGTATTAGAATATTTCTTAGGACATTGCTTGTCGTAAGTGCTTAGAATGTTCACTTTGCAATTAACAGTTATGCAGTTAACGTTTCTTATTTTCGGACCATTTAGTAATCGACACTCCCTTCTACTCCTCTTCCTTTCTTGACAAATTCATTTTATGCAGAAGAATAGCACTACTTCGAAGATACACACAAAGGTATGCAAGTAATGATTTTTTGAAAACGGTGACCAGATTAGAACTTAACATGGTTACATGTTTTAAACAGCAAATCACGAAGCCGTCAAAGATGACAAATTAAGAAGCACAAAAACCATAACAAAACCGGACACATATCAAACTGTTATCATTGATTTGAAAAACAGATTTTGTGATGTACAATCATTCTATAATGCATTTTTTTTTTATCTTTGGCATGCGCACTGTCTTATCCATAATTGTTCAGTTAGTCTTTTGTTTAGAAAAATATAATGAAAAAAAAAACAACAATAATAACATTAATTAATAAAATAAAAAGGGTAGAAATGACTAAAAAAAGTATTATAAACAAATACAAATCCTGGAATCAAAGAATTTGAATCCGGGACCGCTTTTATGGCAGTCTAGTGGTCTATTGAGCTTATGTCCTATTTTTATAAAACATTGCGACCGATACATTGTTTACATTCAAATTTCCATTTTATAATAAGTATTTATATTTTTATATCATGATTTTCTACCGGCCTTTTAGATTAGATTCGAACCCAATTATGTATCCATTATTATTGTTTGGTCGGAATTCTATGTTGTTCACTTCCTGTCTTAAACACTTTGTACCAGTTACATTGTTTATGGGGTTATTTTTGTTCGGGGAAATTATGGCTTTAAGACAATACAGTCAACAAGAAATTTTCATTGTACATCCTTCGATAAACAGAAGTGCAACAAAATAATTCTGCTGTATTCACCTACATAAAGTGTTAAAAACATTTTCGGTGTATTCAAGATTCATGTGCAATTCAGTTTTACTACTTTGGTTACTTATTTTGGTTAGGAAAGAAAGTGTAAATTTGTCTTGCTTTAAGCTACTGTAACTCAACATGTGTGAAAACCTTATTCCAATTATCCCGTTGCGATATTTTCAGTGGAACTTCTGTTTGTATACTTTCAGTTAGTATGGCTTAAAACATTATTAAATTTCCACCAGGACACATGGATTTAGGGAATTTGTTAGCTTGGTTGATAACCAAGACCCCAACATTTTTAGCACATTAGCATGGATTAGCAATACTAAACATACAAACATATTTTTCTTCGTAATAATTAAGTTTACATTAAATGAAAATTACACTGTTGAAAAAGGGACAAAAATGCTATTTTAGGACGGAATCTCTCTCCATTATAAACATAAAGGCAAATTTGTGATTTGTTGACTTCCCTCTGTTCTAGGTACTATGTGGACATTATTTGTCAATTACGTCACGAACGACGTCATACCTTATCAACAAAAACGTCAGCGCTTAGACATTTTTAATTCAAATAGATCTTTTTTCTTTTATTTGCTTGCATATGAATAGGTAAATAAGAAAAGGTCCTATCAAAATTTTCACAGATATTTAAATTTTATCTACCTGCAGACCAAGGCCTACAGGAAGTGCGAGTGTTGGAGCTCTGTAAAACCGGTTTAAGCACCCAGCTGGTCCCTCTTGCCGACTGACCGTTCCAAGACGGTTGGGGTTGCTCTGTTTGTTAAATGACTCATCACAGATTTTTTTCTTACTTTACATTTGGCTTACATGTGAACACTTTTGTCCAGTGCCTTTTCAAATTTTGGTACGTGTTGCAATGCTCAGAGGACTAGGTCATTTCTTATTATTAAAATATGTTGTTCATATTTAATCGCCTGCTTTTACAAATGTTTCTCTGAAATGTCAGCAGTGATTTTCTCCGACAAAATGTTTAGGACATATTTTTCATTTAATAGTTTGGGAATGCCAAGTTTGTATATGTATTTGACTATTTTTCCATTAGTTTATGTATAAAACGGAAACAACGGATGTTCTGAATAAAACAAATAGCACATTTTTCCGTCTTTTTATTCAGAGTTTATTTATTTGGTATGTGCAGTTCTCGTTAAGCTAATATAAAATAATATATAAGTAACTTTTATGGTCAAAGTGACTGAATTCCATCTTATAAATAGGAGACTTAATGTTACCATGTTAACTTATAATTGGGCTGCGTGTCAGGTAATCACGTGTGTATAGTAAAAGATTTCGATAAATATTTATATAGCATGTGTGCACTAGCCTCGCATTATTTCAGTGTTTCCATTAATGCTAAGATACAAATCGGACCCAGGATGAAAACGTCAAACATAAACTAATACCGTGTTGACAGCGTTGGTGGTAATTTTTTGATGCATTTTATTATGGTTAACCTTTCTTCATTAACGAGAAGTTAATAATCAATATATGTAACAAAACTTTCAAATGCTCTCGCGTTCCCTGACTCGGACGAACGGTCTAACGCAACTTTCTAGTGAGGACAGGTAACCACTTATAGGTACAGTGTAAAGGAATGTATTAAGACTATTAGTGTCATGTGACATAAATACAAAGTGCCGTCAAGCATATAATTGCACTAATTGCATAGAATGGTGGTAGAAGACGCTCGAAATGACATCTGCAATACAATCATTTAACTTCGAAAAAAGCCAGCATATTTTTCCTTCTGGAATCAGAAATGTTATACAGCAAGCACCATTCCAAATACAGGCATGTAGGTGAACTTCTGACGAATAATATTTGTGTATCAATTAGATATGCTACATGAAGGGGAACTGATTTGTTTACAAATGTCACATCCTACACACGTGAATAGTTGCTGCACCTACAAACGTAATTGACAAGATGCATTATAAATAATGAATAGATAAGACAAAGTCCTATGAGCATTGCAACATATACAAAAATTGAAACGACACAGGAGCAATGTATTCAAATGCACGCCAAATGTAAAAGTGAGAACAAATCTGTGATGAGTCATTTAACAATAAGAGCAAACCCGACAGCTACCGCCTTGGAACGGTCAGTCGGCAATATGGACCGACTGGGGTGCTTAAACCGGTTTTACAGAGCTCTAAACTCGCACTTCCTGATGGATTTCTCGAATGCAAGCAATGAAAAGAAAATCGTTCCATTTGAATAAGTGTCCAAGCGCTGACATTTTGTTTGGCAAGTTATGACGAAAGTAGTGACGTCATTGAAAAAATAATGTCCACATAGTGCTTCGAAGAGAAATAGGTATTTTTTCGATTTATAGGCCTACAAAAAAGTCATATACCAACCGACCATTAAGATAGTGGAAAACCCCTATGTTTAATCCACCGAACTGACAAAAACTGTTTGACCAACAAATTAGCAGTAAAAAGAATAAAAGATATATAATAAACAAATCATATCTCTTTAATATTTTTGTCCATGACTCTAACGTAACTTTTTATTATCCCCATGCGGAAGTCCCAGTTGCTTTTCAAATGCATTATACGAACTGAACCCAATCTTTATTGTATACATTGATTATGTAAGATTCAAACAGTGACATATCTTGTCATTAAAGTATAGTGTCATTCTTATTATTTTTGCAAGGTTTACAAATGCTTTAAGGACAGGTGTACAACATCTCGTTATTCAAAACAAACAATAGTAATACAAGTTTCATGATAATATATCTTGGTGTAACAGGTCTCTGTCTGCTGTGTTCGCCACGATATCATTGTCTTTTAATACATGTTCATTTATTCTAAACAAATGTACAATGAATGAAAAGGAAAATAAGAAAAGATCATAAAGGAATTATCACAGATATATATAATTGAACTAGACAAATGCAAACAGGATAAATATAAGTGACAAATCAAAGACGAGTTATTAACCACAAACAGGAAAGCGAGTATGAAAAGGCACAGGACGACGGTGTTCGCAGGTCAGTCGGTTGTAAAAGATACAAGAAAACTGTGACGAGACACAAAACAAAATAGAGAACAGCAACCACCTTGTACACAGTAGCAGTTGTAATATAGTTGGTTTGCGGACATGTTGGTGATCACGTCAACACATTATTCGCTACGATATTGGATTGATACAGAAGCTTGATATTACGTTAAAAGTGCACATATAAATGAACTTTAATGTTTCTATTACTGCGTTAAAGACCAAGTTAATAGATAGGCCGCAATAATAAATATCAGAAGCAATGAAATCACACTATTGGCTACTAAGTCACTGACAATTTAAAATTCTGTGTTTGGACGGCCTGTGAAGCTCACTAGTTAAATCAGAGAGCCGAGTTCAAAGTAACTGGGAGTATGAATATGGCTATTGCAAAGATACAGCGCAGGGAAATTAAAGCCATGGTTTGAGGAGCAGCGTCCTGTGAATTTTAGGCTGGCTGTAAGAAGAAACTACAAGGAAATTTTAACTAGGCTTTGCACAGCCAAAACAAGAATTCGAAAAATTGAATTTCAGGGCAAGATTTTACATTCCTTCAAGCTGCTCGCACTGGGCACTCTACATTCTATTGGCTCACATCCATAACAGATATAATTATCTCCGGCAGGTCCATTTAACCATCATTTAAAATGCATTTCTCTAGCAGTGTTGTAAAAGTCTCATTAGAAGCACGTCAATCTCTTATTTTAAACATAGAACAAACCTTTAATCCCTGCTTACTCCCATGGCACATCGTAATCGGCACAAAACTATTCAACACAAAAACTATATGGCAGTGACTTAAACATCAGCGATTGATTCCTCCTCGGGCTCGGCTTTTAAGAAAGTAAATTGGTATGCACCGGTGTAAATCCTAATAGATTATACCATATATTAAGTTGGAATTTGAGTGTAAATATTATGCCTTTTGCAGTTGATAATAAACCTCATGTTGAAACAAGCCTCTTCGCAGACTCAATTGGCTGTAAGTACAGCACACGACTGCTTAACAGACAAAATCATAAAAATATTTAGTTTTTTATTCATTTTTTGTTTTTTCGGGCTCACTGACTATAATATGTACAGTTTCTTAATATTGTTGACTCATAACATTCTGGTATTATTTTTAAACCACAGAACAGATATCTGTAATCATTTAGGTAAAACAATGTAAATGCCAGATTTGCTATGCTTTAAGACCGACACCCGCGCTAAAATATCGAGATAAATCCAGCAAAAAATCTTTGTCTGTTGGTCGGTTTAATTTCACTCCATTCTTCGGGTTTAGTTAAGATGTTCCTTTAATTTTGAAATAATAATCAACAAACACCTGTGGTTTTAGCATAACTTTATGATTGAGGCAGTTGGTCCTTTTTGTCACAATTATAAACATAGTGCTGTATTTGAAACGTTAAGTCGTGTAGCACAAAATCCTGGCAAGTCATAATATATAAATGTTGGGCTACACAATGCAGATGGTATATCGTGTTGTCTTCCTGTTGACGTTATGTAATATGACATGACATAGTGCTGTATACTAAGGTTTGCAATACTGGCGCAACATTGACCATGTTAATGCCGATAACTAACGAGGAAATGTACGGATAGCAGATGTTAAGTTATTCTGATGTACATCATATAATTATCTAAAAATAATAAATTAACAAGCGAAGTTATTTAAGGCTTGGTTAGATAATTAAATATTCAATTGTCTGGAATGCTGTGCATGCAGATGTGTGTAACATTTAGATAACACAACATATTGATCATCATCATTATCAGAAGCAGCAGTAGCAGCAGCATCTTCACTATAAGCATCAGAATTATCAACAACAGAAAGTACCATCATTATCATCACTATCAGCAATATCATTATCCATCATTATTATTGCCACTTATCATGAAAATGGACTTAAACAAGAAAGGTCTTTCAGCTGACCGGTTATTTATTTAATTACCTTATATAATCAAGTTAGAAAAACAATACTGATATATTGGTTATGTGAAATTTATCTGCAAAAGTGCTTACTAGATTACCTATTTAAGCACGCGAATCGGTACTTTTGCAGATACATTTATTATAAACAATATATCAGTGTTGTTGTATCTAACTTGATTAATGCATTAAGACTTTTTTGTTTATTGTTTGAAATATTCTACTGTTAGTTGCAACTCATATAACTTTAAATATTAACAACTGGGTCAGTTTGAGGACAGGAAAAAAACAACCTTCATCTGCAACTCCTATACTGTAATTTATTATAGCAACATTTTAATGCATTTCAGAAATGTGAGATATTATTATATTGATTAAATACATTGATTTAAATAGGGCAGAACATTATTATTGAATATATAGACTACGACAGATACAGTAAATGGGTTGGCCGGTTAAAGCTGTTTTATCCAATACCTGGTACTTATTCGTGTTAATCCCATCTAGTATGAACAGCTGAATGTGCATATGTCATGAAACTGCAGATAAAGCAGGTAATATGAAACCACAGATAAAGCAGGTAAGTATGATCCAAGGTATTATTAATTAGCCAGGTGATATAATTAGTGGCATACGGTATGCATTATAGGTGGATCTGTGATTTCAGTATTGCCATGAATAATAGACGATAAATGTGTGCATGCATGTCAGAAGATTTGTCTTAAATGTCAGTGAATGTGCAATTCGTCAGAGAAAATATTTGCCCGGTTCTAAGAGTATATTTTAGCAAAGCTTCTTTATCCTTGGCATTTACTTTGTTAATTCTATAATACAGAGCAAATTAAAAGCGTCATAATAATAACATAACTTTTTTTACTTACTAAATGTCTACGAATGTTAGCAGGGCTGAAAATAGCCATTACATTGAATGGAAATAATTACGCCACTTATAGAGCAAACTGTTTTCCCTGGCTGCTGATAGTTTGCACGAGTTGTATCATAACAAAGTCTATCCCTTTCTCTGTACTGTTTCTCTCTCACACACTCATACAGAAGTTAGGAGTTCCTCGGTCTTTTAATATGAATTTGGTGAGTCGTTGGTGGCAGCTAATGGCGAGGCAGTCATCGCCGAACATACCGAGTGCTGCTTTTGCAGAGCGCTACATCTAAGTTTATAACTCTGAAGATGTGGACATTAATAGAGCAAGAATAAGAATTTGCAGCTTACTGTAGAGATCCTACAGTTAAGGAAATACCCTGAGTACGCAGCGGTTAACAGTGCAGCTTGTCCATTAGAAAAAAGTCACAACTGTGGTATTTAATGACAGGGATTCGCTGCAGTTTGGCAAAACATGGTTCTGAGAAGAGAATCGAGTATTTCCGAGGTAACAGTAGGAGTTTGAATTCCAATATATTCATCTTATTAAAGAGCATGGTCTTTGTGTAATTACTTTTGCACTATGCTTGCAGTAAAACTACGCCTACTGTGCTAGTGACATACCTCTGCACACAGGCTAATATAACTTGTTCTTCAATTCCATTTTCACATGAACAGGATGCTACAACTATTTATTCGTCTCTGCTCATGTTTGTTCATAATTCAGAAAGTTAATTGATTTATAGTCAACCATGTTTGTGTAGTTTTTCAAATCGAAATAATACCATATTCTTTTCTAAACACTATTTGGACATTATTTTTCAATGACGTCACTACTTTCGTCATAACTTATAGAAAACATCAGCGCTTGGACATTTTGTATTCAAATAGATCGTTTTTTTCATTTCATTGCTTGCATTTGAGAAACTCGTCAGGAAGTGCGAGGTTAGAGCTCTGTAAAACCGGTTTAAGCACCCCAGTCGGTCCATATTGCCGACTGACCGTTCCAAGGCGGTAACTGTCGGGTTTGTACTTGTCGTTAAATAACTCATCACAAATTTGTTCTTACATTTCGCTTGGCTTGCATGTGAAGTGCCATTGTTCTGTGCTTTTTCGAAGTTTGGTATATGTTGCAATGCTCATAGGACTTTGTCATATATTCTTATTGTGGGATTTGGTGGTGCGTATTTTGCATATGAGAGTATATTCATTAAATGGATAATTTCTAATAATGGGGCTTGTTTGATCCTGGTTTAAAACACATAGTCGCATTACCTTGGTTTTTTAAATCTATTACAATTACCACATATATAAACACTTAGACTAGCACTATGCGCAGTAAAACACCGAAGTCAAATAGTAAAAAAAATAATAACACGGACACGAGGCATTAAGCAAAAGGTCAAATCAATTAGCTACCGTAAGTTTGCAAAAGAAAGGACTCGGATGCTTAAAAATGTTCACGGTATGCTCAAGCTCAGTGCTCAGGTTCTTCTAACGGATATACGCTGTAAATAAATGCAAATAAAATATTACATCAAAATGTGACAACTAACATTAGGCATTTGCACCGTAAGTACATGACTGACTTACGAATATTATTTAAACAAAGCAAATGCAAAGTATTATCGAAAATATGTACAATATGTAGACGAAACAGTTCATAAATAGTCAAGAGACGGGTCAATTAATAGCAAAGCCATTCAAGCGATTGCGTATAATTAGGTGTATTTAATTACCGTAATTACGTTCAAATGATTAAAACGTAGTGACGTCATTAGATGCAAAGAGCTTATTTTTAGCACGAAGAAATCGAGTTTTAGTACAAAATAAAGGAAATGACAACATAAAAAACATATTAACTAATCAAACAATTTCTTTATTTTATAACTAGGACACGACTAGAGAAATATAGAAAATGAAAATACAAAACTAAACCTAGTCACAACGACCTATTCAGATTAAAATTTAAATTTAAAAGCACTGCATATGGAAGAGTCAAATGCAACTTATGCAGTACACCAAGAACTCTGGGGTACAGTGTCTATGTAACAAATATAATATTATCATATGTTTACAATATTCCGTCAATACATCATAAGGTTTTGTTAAAAAGTGCACATACGTGTGAAGGAATTGCAAGGCGATAAGTGTCGGGTTTGCTCTTTACGTTAAACTCATCACAAATTTGTTCTTACTTTTTACTTGGCTTGCATGTGAAATACCTTTGTCCTGTGCCTTTTCAAATTTTGGTATATGTTGCAATGCTTATAGGACTTTGTCATATATTCTTATTCATGATATCAACAATGTTACTTATGCAATGTGGCGGTCGTAAAAATCTCCCCGTACATGTAATTAATGTTGTCATTTAATTCATCCTATAAGGGTTATTACTTGTATTTCCTTTGATGGACATTGGACTTTGGTTCCTCATTTCTTCACAAGAACAGGATGCTACAACAATTTTTTACTCTGATCATCTTTTTTCTTGATCAGAAAGTTACTGTTACTTATAATCAATTGCTCTTTTCGTTTAATGACTCATCACAAATTTGTTCTTACTTTTCAATTGGCTTGCCAGTGAAATACCTTTGTCCTGTGCCTTTTCACAATTTGTGGCAGGTCGTAAAAATATATATACTTCTTGTTTATTATTTGAGTGTTGGAATATTGATACAAACATACTTATCTGAACTTATTGCTGTACAATTGAAAGGAATACGACTTTTCCTATATGAATGTGAAATATTGATATGAAAAGTAGTTTTGTAGATAGTTAATGTCGAGAAATGTCTGAATACAAATATTTAAATCTAAACTGCCTCCAGACAATGGCAAACAGGGTATATGTAAATGTGACAAAAACACAGAGACGAGACATAACACGCAAAATGAAAAAAAAACAGCAGTTACCGCTTTGTAATACATGTTTCTCTTTACACCAGCTAGTCGCAATCCATAATGTTTTGCTGTCAGTTGATTACAAATTACCTAAAAAGAAGTCCACTATGTTGTGAATAACCCGTGGCATACTTAGTCTATTAATAAACAATCAACATGAAGCTGGCGTTTGTGTAAAAGACTCACTTTTTATTTTACAGTGACTGAATTTGTCAAAATGCAATAAAAATGCCTTGTGTTGTTCTTATTTATTATGTCCCAACTTACAAGGTTTGCACGAGTTTGAATTAAAGTTGATTTCAATGCTAGAAACGAAATTGTTACCTATATTGCTTTTCGATATCACAAATTATTCAAAATTATTTCGCCACAATAGTTTTGCTGCTTCAAAATATAATAGCAGTCTGAAAACACTTATGCAGCTAGGCATTATATATGCTGCATTTTAGGGAAACGTTTTATATAAGATAAAGAAAGTCTAGGGACTCAATAACATTCGTGACCTCATTACAGAACTTATCAGGTAATATATTGCTGATGGTTACTGAACTGCTCGCTATTGTTCCTTTTACAGTCAAAATATTGCATTGCTTTTATATTACACGATGACCGGACATGTCGTTGAGACTGCATGAAAATAGTGACTTAAAGCCATAATTGGACAGTCACTGTTGGATTTCTGTCTATCTTACTATTCGTGCCCTCTTTAGGCGAGACAACTTGAGCAGTCTCTACGCCATTTACAGTATGCATTACTTCGGGATTCTTATCATCTTTATTATCCTAATTACTGATTAATCGTTTACCTATCATAACAAAACATTTAGAAGTCATTACCTATTATCGCTTTACAATACTACATTTTGAATCGTTGGTTTGGATTGTTTCCTAAAATTCAACGGTTGTTTTAGTGTTGTTGTTTTTATTTCAAATTTTAACGGTGACACATGACTTCGCTGCATTTTTATCATATGATGTTATTAAAGTGTTTTTATTATACGTCATCACTTGGTCTTGGACGTTCAACTCACTCTCTCGTTTGAAACTTGTAGGTTGCCGAGGTTTTTATCTTCTGTACAGAGTGTACATTTGTGGACAGTTGATTATAGTAAGAGTTTATTTATTTGTGTAATATAAAATATTTACCAGTTGTAACTCGTGATACGGGTGCCTGATGTTAGTTATCTTACTTTGATGGGATATTTTCATTTACATTGTTTGTTTGTTAGAAATACCTTCAGAAAGTATGAGGTTGGAGTGCTTCACAAGCCAGATTTAAGCACACCATCGGTCCTTTTGCCTACTGATCGATCCAAGACGGTAACTGCTATTTTTTTTCTTTGTGGGGGTTATGTCTTGTCTCTATTTTTAGTCACATTTACATTTACGATGTTTGCCTTTGTCTAGAGAATTTAAATATCTGGGGTAATTCTTATAGGACCTTCCCTTATTTAACTGTTGAAATCGAAAATACCAGTTTTTCTTGTTAAAGCACTTAATTTGTTAAAACAATTCAAGATTGTATTTAGGCGCTTTGAAGCTAATGGTCGTGCTTTTATGTCGTATCATCTATTGGTAAACTGATTACTGAATCATAAAACTTAAATCATTGACAGGTGTACATATTCTAATGAGAACCACACGTTGGAAGCGTCGATCTGTTTAGTTTAAACATAATTATTTCGGGCTGCGTTGTTGTTTACATTCCGCACCACTGACATAAAATAATATTTATTTAGAAATATTTTAATCTACAAACAAGGCACGTGCAAATAACAAATAACATATTCTGTATTTTACTTTTTTCATTTGCACCAAATCATCAAAACGAAAAATGGACCGGCTGCTTACACACCATGAACAGGACGCAGTCAAATTAAACAATATACGTTAGTTAACATCCTATCAAATTACACATGTCAAAAGATTAACATTCTCAATCTTTTTACCTGTTTTCTTTATATATTTTGTAGCATGCATAAATGATTAACTAGACAGATAGGAGTGAAGCGACAGCAAATATGGTGCTTTGTATTTGTTGATCAATGGACATTTGCTGTTTGATAAATGGACATTCAATATTTCGATGTAAATATCGATATTTTCATCCAGACAAATTCACCTGTCTTGATAAATTACCAACGTTTCTTTAATTCGTAAACATATATTGTAAATACCTCTTAATTGAAGGAAAACAATTATATTTTGTACAAGTTGCATTTTGACTATAATTAAAAGCCGCCATGGCATAGTTTGCCAGTGTTCTGTGAGACGTAGTGACCTTTCAAAAAGAATAGTCCACGTAAGAAGAACAGAAAGGTTGTGTTCCAGCATAAGTTTAGAACATGAACATGGGCTTGGATTCAAAGGAAACAGTCTTGTAATGTTTATGTTGGTGAAAAGAAAAGTGTACATTTTACTTTTGGCAACGGGGATATGCTTTCAAATCTCAAAAATGACTGCTGTCGTTTACTATTGGTTGATAGTAATTATTTATTATAATTTGTGATTGGCTCAAATTATTAACATTTTTATTATTTTGTCTATTTGTATCGACACAGTGTACCTATCATAAAAAGAAGATGGCAATGCATTTTCCTTGCTTCTAGATGCTTAAGATATTACTGAAGGGTTTTAAATTGTACAATACACAATTCTTCCTTTTCATTGACAGACATTCCATAGTAAGCTCATTCAAGCATATGAGAAGAAAAATCACAGTGCTTCAACCACGTTATTAACGATGATAATTTACACCTTATTTCCGAAGCATCTCGAATATAATTCATGGACTTTTCTGAGGACAGTGTGTCTGCACAGAGACATGTACGGCTAAATGCATGACAAGTAGATTGTTCACTTCATGCATACATATTTTGCACTTGTTATCATTCATCAAGTTGTAAAAGACAAAATACGGTTTATTAGGTTTATTGATTATTGCAAATAAAATATTATCCAAACTTTAAAAGATAATTTTGCGTTTGTCTAGTTACTTATCTACGTAATGTCAAAACACACCAGGTCGTTTATGTGATCATTTTTGACTACGCTGGTGCGTTGTTTATGTGAGAATTAAGAAATTAAGACTCACCTGTGTCTCTTCCCGCTGTTAGAAGAAGTTACATTTTAGCCTTTTTACATTTTTTTCAAATATAGGGATATGGTGGATTCGACAGATACATTGAGTGCTATATATAAGATGTGTTCAGCAATACTACTTACGATGAAACACACATAAAATATTGTTCTTGGAAATAGATTGAATATGCGCAATTTGTAAGCGAAAATATTGCGAAAATATTGCGAACTCGCAACAAGGTTCTCAGCTAGATTTTATTACTTGTGGCATTTAAGATGTAAACATCTTGCGTTGCGCTGCAGCTAAGAGCTTCCTTTCTTTGTGATTATTTTTTTTAGTTATGATGTAAACAATGATAAAGCGAGCGTTTAATTGCATGGAACTTTCAAAAGTAAGTGGCTGTCTGTTTTGACGCAATTTGATAAGAATGGTCAATATGTTGTTGTTGTTGTTGTTGTTTTATGAGCATCATAAAGATTTCAAAGAAATGTTGCTTTTTAGTTCGAGGTTATTGCATCGATTAATATTTCTTTGAAAGCAAACAATAAAGAAAAAATATGAAATTACCCTATGAAAATCCACACATTTATAACGTTTTGAACTACCAAACGCGCTCGCTTGCTCGCACACACACACGCAGACACAGACACACACACATACGCACACACATATACACACACACAAACAAACAAACAAACAAACAAATGTACTCGTTATTATTGCAAATACTAGAGAACAATAAATAGCGGTAAGATCAGTCGTCTAACGAACCGAATGTTGTGCTTAAATCTGTTTAACGGGGCGCTCCATCCTTACAGATCCGGAAGGATTATGACACTGACAATCAGTGTTAAATAAATACACAATTGAAGTGGGACAACGAAAAGTATCGGAAGTAACGTTAAGCAAAGAATTTAATTCACGACATAAGAATAATAGCAATAAACACTCTAAGATATGATGAATATCTACACGAGATTAATGTGACAACAACTAATCTGTTGCTAAAGAAAAATCAGAAATAAATAAAACAGCCCAATCGATGCCGTAACCAGTGAATAATGCCATATGATTAAAAGCCGGCAATGTCATTTTGGAACAAATATGTACATATTTCTAACACGAAAGAACGTGCTGTGGTTATACATAGTAACTTTAGACTAGGCATGTGTCCTTGTATAAAGTGCATTTGTGTGATTGTTCAATGCGGTGCACTGAAATCCGCTTCGGTAAGTTTCGATGTTTACATATTATTATTATTATAAGTCTACTGTTATTAATTTTACTCAACTGTTGGAAGTTATCATTATATGTTTGGCAGCGTATCTGAAAAATAACTCTGTTTAACATCGGTCGAAATCTCGATCAATAATCGTCCAGATCAGGAGGTCAATAAGTTCAGGGAGAAATGTGTGTCATTATTGACATCCGCTTATTAAAGATCACATCTTTTTTCGCAAGCATCATTCAGAGGAATAAACGTGTACTTAAAGTCGCTAGTTCAATGTGCCCAACACGCGATCATTGTTTTTACGACAGTTTAGCAATTGTATCAGAGGAAATTAACAAAGGCACAAAATTATTTTCTCTTTATGCTCAAACTCAGTTGCATAACTTTAACCAAAATTAAAGCGTTGTATGTAGAGCAATTATGTGCTCCCATATGATGGATCCTCTCATATGATGGATCAGCATAATATTTTGTCTTTAATTTTGGAAGGATGGAAAACGTACCACGGAGAATTGAATATGGTGCTTATAAGCAGCATTCCGGTAAAAGCTTGGCAGAGACGCAACTTGCCGTCAAGCGTGTAATTAAACTAACTTTATGGAATGTGGATAGAGAAAGGCTGAAACGCGTATGCGATAAAATCTAAAATGTTTAAAGAAGCCACATAATAATTAGCCTATTTTTGTCATTCTGGGTTCAAATGTATGTTTTAGATATGTCAAAAGTTTTACAACTATTAAAAAATTGTATTCAAGAATGCGACCTTTTGCCAAAAACGAGGCCTATGTGTTTTTATTACAATACTTCACTTAATAATTGTTCTACGTTTGAAGATTTCGGATCAAAGTAAATTTCCCTTCATTATCTAAAATTAATCACGGGATTTAAAGTATGTTAATATTTGCAAAAATGTAGTTTTACGATGATCAGAAGCTACAGAATGTTACGGTACCTACATTGTTGCATGGAATGCAAAAATCTATAGTACTTTAAATGTTAAAAGAATAATTTATTTTCAACTTTATACTTATGCATTCCGCCCCTTTGCCTATAATTAATTATACTAAACAACTGCATTTGCCATTACCAAACGTTCGTCAATATTTGTCTTTTTAAATAATTTGTGACACAATAAAATTTTATCAAAGTGGAAACCATTTGATAAACGCCCATGACGTTAAATGCCATGTTTAAAAAATGTACTTAGACGAAAATATATATCATACTGCGCATATGTACATGAAAAAAACATTATCTACCTAAACATTAACAGGTGAAGTACACTGTAATGAGGTTTGGTTGTTTGTATAAGAACCTAATAGCTTACTGATAGCATAAACAACTTTAGACAGAAATATGGCTGAAGCTGTTTACAAACAAGAGTATAGCTAGTTGAATTCCCAGATAGCGTACTGAACATAAAATATTATGTAGATAATTTATAGCAAGCATGATTTGAGGGTCTTTTCATTTCTATTTACGAAACTATCTATCTACACTCGGGACCTCTAAAAGCTATATACAACGGTTATAACTTAATGTCTTTGAGGCTGACTTCTCAAGAAATGTTGGCCTTATATATTAACATCCAAGAAGTGATCACTACTCCGGAAAAAGATGGAACTCATATTAAAATTAGAAGGCGCTTAAGACAAAAGGTATGAATATTCAAGTAAGATTTAAAAGAGACAAAAACGAGACGAACCATTGCATACACAAAGAAAAGTTACCTCCCGGAAAATGTCATTTTCCTTAAATTCAAGACTGTACAAAAAGATACCCCTTCAAAGTGAGACAACTAACAGTACTGAAGGCGCCACACTGTTCTGAACTAGGCACCAGAATATCATACCAATTTAGATTTCGCGCTCCATTACCGGTCAACAACAGCGGAAAATACAATGCCCACTAAAAACATCAATGCTACAAAATGGTGTAAAGTTTTATTAATAAGTTTAATCAGAAAGCCACAAGATGGTCACACAATGATCCAGATAGGCCGGGGTGTTAAAACATTCAGTCATTTGTTTTCATATAGTCTCAATGACATGCCCAGTCATCTTCTAATAAAACAGCACTGAAAATTATTGACTGTAAAATGTTTATTGCAGGCATTCAATTATATTAACTTACTCATATTAATATATTGCATTCTCATACTCATACTCTCATTTAGTCTATTACTTTGGGGTTTTTTAAATAAGAAACGAAATGTGATTTAAGATTTCTCTTTACCCTTTTTATAGACTCCTTAACAAGCTGGTTATCTTTACTTTAATATGGCCTAACTTGATTATGACCATAATCTAAACCAGGCTATACCTAATGATATCAGTTGGTACATTTTAACTACAGCTGTAAATGGTTTAACTTATTAATAGTGTAGACTTAAACCGTGCCATATCGATTTATAATTAAATAACTAACTGCTTATTGTAAAATAAAGTACTTTGAATCTTTAATATAAATCAAATCTTCTGCATAATTATGGATGGAACATGCATTTGTTTTAATGTCTTTCGTTTAAAGCATATCAATAAATGTGAGCATGTAAAAAAGTAAAGAGAAAAGCCTGGTTTTAAATGCGATGTGAACATACGTCAGTCCCGATTATATAACTTAGTTGGCAGAACTGCGTTAAGACATGATGCTTACATTTTAAGATAAACACTATTCAAATGAAAATTTGAATAAACCTAGATGAATTATTTAGTATTGTAAACATTTTGTAAAATGAAATTGTCAAATGTTTGCAAATTATTTGTTTTTACCCAAACGAAGACGGTGCAGAAAGAACTAGCGTGAGGTTCAGCCCCTGTGTGAAGGTCAGTCTGAACTGTTTAGTGTTATATCTGCCAAAAATGTGCCGAAAACGCACATACCTTTAGTAATCGAACTGACCGACTGAGGCAACCACTGTGATGCTTATAACTGGGATCAGCGACAAGATGTCAGCAGTGCGGTTATTGAAAATGACGATTTTGTGAAATATGTGCTAAACGTCCTAAGCGTTTTTTATGTCGGTGGCTTCCTTAAAACCATAAATGATGAGGTATTTTGTGATTTAACAGCAAGACACGGTGTAAAATTAAAACATATGTCTATATATAAGCCAGCTCATCTGGACGTTGCTGTAATAAAAGTAGGTGTTGATGAGGATAGGACAGAATCATTACAAGTCATATTTTTGGCCAAAAGGCATAACATGTAGAGAGTGGAGAAACAAGCAGCCATGCGCCATGCGACACAGGCAGCCTGGCAACATATTTTCCCGTAAATAATCTGTGGTTTTGGCAGATTTTTATTTGTATGGTTCTTTCATTATTCTTATAATTAACCATTTGAACATTTGTACATGGAACAATAATGTCAAGAGCGCTCTTTCTGAATAAATTGCTTGACTACCAACATATTAATATTTGTGGTATCGCTATACATTTTTTAAATCTCACAATTATTTCATTTTTAAAAAGTTTACATAATTTATATACTGGAAGTGGTAAAATTTCTTCCAGTGTGAACATGCTGCTATATAACAGAGCTAGAGTAGGGGTAGCTATGCTTTGGAAATCATCCTTAAATGACCATGTGTCTCCTTTGCATATTGATAACGATATAATAATTGGTGATCAATATAGGGCAGGTGGGGAGTAGAGGTCGCATTACTATAATGGGCGATTTTAATGTTCACCTTCAGGAGAAGTCGTTTATTAATACAAACGATAATCGTAGTGATTGTATTAATTTATTTAATGAACGACAATAATTTAGCTGCTGTCAACACTTTGTCTTTATGCACAGGGTCTACTTCTTCATTCGTATCATATGATGGGAGGTACGAATCACTTATTGATCATACATTTTGTATTTAAGTCCAAGCAGAGTCTATGGATCTGGTGATGTCCTGCCAAATTATTGATGATGACTGCATTACTGTTTCTAACCACAGACCGGTCGTATTGTCTATGCTAATACCCATGGTCACGAAACAAGCACGACCGCCACTGTCCCGACCAGTTGAATTGGGGTAAGGCAGACCGTTAAACCTTATCAAGGTTTAGTGAATGTCTTAATGACTTCCTTAATATTTCCACTTTTGATGGAAAGGCATAACCAGTTGTTCTGATATAAACGAACTAACTGTATTCATATCGCATCAGATCGTTGTTTGCTTAGATCCCACTCTAGGCCTTATTTAAAACCTTATTGGGACTGTACTTTACAGAAGCTACATGCAGATATGTGTTTAAAACGGTTAAGTTGGCTTTCAGATAGTAGACCGCATGGTTCCTTAACCTTATCTTATTCGAGTTATAAAGAAGCTAGCAGGCGGTTCCGGGCATATCATCGATCGGTCGCAAATAAGTTTATGTTAAAAATTCATATAGATATAGATGAGGAATCTTTAGTGGATTATGATTTGGTCTGGAGATTATTTAATAAGAAACGGGGAGTCTCTTCCTCTGTTTCTGGACATGAAATGAAACTTAATGACCAAATTGTACTCGATCCAAATGATATTGTTCAATCTTGGGCCCAATATTTTGCTACCTTATATAGTGATACGGATCACGATACTTAAAACTCTACGTTTAGCAATGAAATAAACAATATTGTGGAGGATTGGAAGTCGCGTAAAGTCATCTTAGTTGACCAACCGTGTATTACTCTAGATGAATTGATGTCGAATGTTAAACTTCTCAAGTCAGGTAAAATGTGTGGCCTTGATGGTATGTACAATGAACAACTCATATATGGAGGTGCGAGACTACATGCTTATATTCTGCACCTCTTACACCAGATGCTTTAAATGTGGAACGTTCCTGCTAGCCTTAAAGAAGGGTGTACCATTACGCTGTTTAAGGGAGGCAATAAAAGAAAGGATGACCCTAAGAGTTATAGGGCTATTACTTTGCCCTCTTGTCTTTTAAAGCTATATGCGAAAGTTTTCCTTAAAAGGCTCGAAAAACTAACAACGGCACCCATACAACCTTTACAGGGGGGTGGGGTGGGGGGGGGTCAGGAAGGCATGGGATGTATCATGTCTAGCTTTCTTCTTAGAGAATGTTTTACTTTCTGCAATGAAATTAATAGTAAAATCTCATGTTTTCTAGACGCACGTTAAGCTTTGGTTAGAGTGTGGCACAACGGTTTATTCTTTATGCTAAGGCAAATGGGGATAAAGGGACTTTTGTGGAATGTAATCGAAAATTTGTACAATGACATGTCTAGTTGTGTATTGTATAAAGGGCGTAAGTCCAATTGGTTTCCAATACTGCAGGGTACACGTCAGGGTAGCTTTATTTCGTCATTTTGTATCTTTGTTTTATTAACGATCTAATTCAACAACTACTAAATCTTGGGGTGAGATTTTTAATCTATGGCTATAGTGTGTGTGGCCCCAGTTGCGGAGGCCTCTAATGGACATTGATAGAAGAAACATATCATATATATGTTTCTTCTATCATTGTCCATTAGAGGCCTCCAGTCTATGGTTGATTGTTTTTGTTATTATGCATGCAACTGGCGCTTCCAGTACAATGCAAGTAAATGTGTCATTATGGTCTTCAACGAGTCTATGATCTCATTTTTGAAATCCTCATGGGCTTGGTACCTAGGGATTGACACAGATGAGGTCGAATGTTATTGTCATATTGGCAATATTACAAACGTACAGTACAAACAGTCAGAGTAACACCTTTTAATAATAAATTGCGTAAGACCTTTTAGCACCTTGCACCCGGATTACATCTGTGAACTTAACCCTCTTACGTGCAAAAATATGATCATATCTAGAGCACTGTACATTTGCGAGAGTTTATACTGTTTAAACGAACGAGAGTTTCTTTCCCTTGCAGTTTGAAATTGATAAGAGAAAGCTTACCTTTTAGGGTAAGTTATTTTGACTTAATCGAAGGTGCGCTGTTAAATACATATTTTCATTACGATCTTCTGTTGGCTTGTTAGGAAGTCCACTGTCTGGTTTCTTTTGTGATATATGGCAGGTGCTTAAAGTGTACGGCGTAGATTGTTATTTAACAACATTCTTAGATACGGGATTCTTTCCCTCTAAATAAACATGGAAACGTCTATATAAAGAGTTGTAAATCCGTCGGTTAGCTTGTCGCTAATTTGACTTGGTTTGATGACAGATGGCAAAAGTGTGGATCCGCTCTAGTGGAAGAATCTGTGACCGACCACTTTATCCTCGACTGCCCTGAGCTATTGTATCATCGGCTATATTTGATACAAAATTTACAAATTGCATTTGGTGGAGACTTTGTACGGTCTTTGCTTTCTCTAGAAGAGACATCCTTATTGACACTCTGCTTAGTGTACCTGATCATTTTGATAACATATGTATTTATAACAATGTTAGTTACATGTCATTTTAAAGATAGTTTTCCGACAACTGTATGTGAAATGGTTAATCTTCTGTGGTTAAGTCTGATACGTGTCAATCAGAATAATGATTTATGTTTCAATTAGTACTTTTGAGCCTTCAGCACTTTCGGTGCGTTGATCGACCTGTTATATATAATTACACTGTATGTACGCAGACGGTTTTGCATATAATAAGTATTATATGGTTATTTAATTGTACTTAAGTATAAAGATTAAGTATTTGCTTGATACTTTATCA
Source organism: Sinonovacula constricta (assembly GCA_007844125.1). Taxonomy (NCBI): domain Eukaryota; kingdom Metazoa; phylum Mollusca; class Bivalvia; order Cardiida; family Solecurtidae; genus Sinonovacula; species Sinonovacula constricta. The sequence goes on from CM017565.1 coordinate 9,366,665, forward strand.
TCATCATCATTTTTATCTTCATCACCATCATCAACAAATTAATCATCATTATTATTTTCATCTTCAACGTCTTCATCATGATCATGATCATTCTACATATCTTCATCTCTTTAATTACATTGTTATACTTAATAGTGTATATAATGGGTTCTGTAATCTTCATTTTTAATTGGGTTTTCCCCATTCATCAGCTAGTTATGTGTGTTATTATTAGTAGTAGTGATTGTAGTGGTAGTATTAATGTTGGTGACAGTGGTAATGATGATATTATTATTATTATTATTATTATTATTATTATTATTATTATTATTATTATTATTGCATCATAATTATTGCTGTGTACATACTTCTTACTACACCGTACTGCGTGTACGCTGCTGACATGCTGACTGAATAATGTCTTTCTTGTGTTTCGTTTCGACAAGGATACATACATGCATAAATGACAAGTTTGTCACCATGTGTCAATCATGAATTGCTATATTATTTGATTTGCATTGTATCACATTGTTTGTAATCACTCTGTTAAATTCTTAATTTCGTCATATTTCCTTATTCATGATTACAACAATGCTACCTGTGCTGTGTGGCGGTCTAAAAAAATCCCCGTGCATGAAATCTATGTTGTCATTTAATTCATCTTATTGGATTATTACGTCTATTTTCCTTTGATGGACATTGGACTTTGTTTCCTCAATTTCCTTTACACGTGAACGGAACGTTACAATTTACACTTTAATAAAAACTTTCATTTAATTTACACTCATCAACTTTGTGTTGTTCTTCTAATTTAAATATGTTTGTTTGCTGTTGTTTGTTTTGTTTGTGTGTGCGGGGAGGGGTGGGGTTGGGGAGGGGTTCTCAGGAAGTGCGAGGTAAGAGCTCTGTAAAACTGTAAAACTGGTTTAAGGCGTTAACTATTTGGTTTGCTCTTTTTGTTTCATGACTCATCACAGATCTGTTCTTTCTTTTACATTTGGCTTGCACGTGGATACCATTGTCATGTACCTTTTCAAAGTTTGATATATGTTGCAATGCACACAGCGATTTGTCGTATTTCCTTGTAGCAAAAAATGTTGAAGTGACGAAAACACTTTTTACGAGACGTTACAAATACCGTAAGAGAAAAAACTTCAACAGTTATTGTCTTGAAACTGTCAGTCGGCAAAAGAACAGACTGGGTGCTTGAACCTGGTGTTTTGAGCGCTCCATCTCGCACTTCATGAATGGCTATCTCATAGACAAACAGTATAAATATAATATCCCATCAAAGTGAGAAGACTAACTGTAAGCACCTGCATCAGGAGTTAAAATCTGAACATAGAATAATATTTACAAACAAGATTTACAAAAGAGATAAAAGCATCGGCAACTAAACAGTTCCTAAAGAGAGAACATTTTGGAAATAGAACAATCCAGGCGATGATGTATAATAAAAACAATCTGATGACGACATATGATAAAAATTATGTGACGTCATACGTCAGTATAAAATGAAGATTTTTTTAAACACGAGAGAAATTACCGAATTTTAAAATATAATCCACACTCACAAAACTGAATTTAATATTGTGATGCGACCATAGGTAATGACATCCAAAATAATTATATGGTAGACTAAGGGCTTATCTTCAATTGACATTTGAAATTGCACTGGCAAACATAATATCGAAGTTAAACCTACTGTGAAATCTCACGTAAAGGGCACGGAGGCTGCTCATATTGTCTCCCCTATATAAGGCAGGACTGGTGGGATGAGCAGACAGAATTCCAACAGTAACTGCCCAATTATGGCTTTCATGAAGTCTCGACGACCTGTCCGGTCATCATGTAATTTAACATCAATGCAAGAACTTGACTGTAAAGTGGCAAGTTGCAAGCAATGAAGTCACAGGTTGAAACCAATGGCAATTAATTTGCTGAGACGTTTTGTAAGGACGTACAGAGGGTTAAAATTATATGAAACAATTCGATCATGTAGGATGTTATACGTGTTTCCATATGGATATTTTATTGTAAAGTAATAAAACGGAAAATAATTTTGAAAACACCTACCTAAATTCACTAAAGTCTGTTTGGAGATGTAAGTTTTATTCCTTTCTTCAATATAAATTTAATTGGTCCTCGAATTTTGAAGTGAAATAACTAATGAAAACCGCCTGCGTGTCTGTGATAAAACTTTGTGAATAGTACTCCTCAAAATGGTGCTGTTATAAACACAATGTTTACCCCTTTTTGCGTAATCCAGTGTCATGTGATAATCTGTTTATTGTGCGTTATAAGTATGTTCTAAAAATGGTTTCGCTAGACTGAGAAGAGTGAATCTATGATCCCATGTTGCCCTGATAGTAAGTTATATAACAGAATAAGTCATTATATTGTCCTGACCTGGGTTTATCAGAACTGATATACTTCTATGCAAAAGCGGCGATTTACAAAGTGCAGATGTTTTATTAGCGTCAGGAAGATACACGGTGCCTTTGCTAATATTAACAAATACATGAAAATACCTTTCTTCCAGTTACATAAACATAAAAAATGATTCGGCTGTAAACCGCTATGGTTGCTATTCTGTCTAGCTTATTTATAGTTAAAAGGATTTACAATCTCAACGTAAAATTAATCAGTTTGGTGCAAAGATACTAGTACCACGTTTTGCTTTCAGTATACTGGAGCAATTTAACATGCAGATCTAGATTTATATTTATGTAACTGGTATTGTTCCACTTAACCATACATCCATAAATGTCATATATTAAACGATTTAACGAACAACGATCATCCAGAGAAACCGAGTAACTATGAACAACTATAAATGGCTTAATTCATGTGTATCCTTAGGTAACTAATAAGAATATACAGGACAAAGTCCTGCACGTATACAAAAATTGAAACAAGTGTGATGACACATTTAACAATAAGAGCAAACCCGACAGTTACCGCCTTGGAACGGTCAGTCGGCAATGTGGACCGACTGGGGTGCTTAAACCGGTTTTACAGAGCTCTAACCCCGCACTTCCTGATGGGTTTCTTGAATGCAAGCAACGAAAAGAAACCCGATCCATCCGAACAAGCGTCCAAACGCCGACCATTTTTGCCGAGTGTTGTTTTTATATAAGAATATATGACGAAGTCCTATGAGCATTGCAATATGTATCAAACTCTGAAAAGGCACAGGACAAAAGTACTTTACGTGCAAGCCAAGTGAAAAGCAAGAACAATTTTTTATGATTCTAAAAGAGCAAACCCGACAGTTACCGCCTTGGAACGGTCAGTCGGAAATATGGGCCGACTGGGGTGCTTAAACCGGTTTTACAGAGCTCTGACCTCGCACTTCCTGATGCGTTTCTCAAACGCAAGCAATGAAAACTGATCTATTTGAATACAAAAATGTCCAAGCGCTGATGTTTTCTTTAATAAGTCATGACGAAAGTTGTGACGTCATTGAAAAATAATATCCACAGTGTTTAGAAAAGAAAGGGGTATTATTTCGATTAGAAAAACCAAACAAAAGCGGTTGGTTTTAAGTGAAATCAGCTTTTTGAATCAAGAAAAAACATGACCAGAGAAGAACAAATGGTTGTAGCACCCTGTTCATCTGAAGATGCAATTGAGGAACCAAAGTCCAATGTCCATCAAAGGAAATACACGCAACAATTCTTATAGGATGAATTAAATGACAACATAGATTAAATGCACGGGGAGATTTTTATTGATTTTATATAACCAATAGAGCATCACTTACTTACCATGTTGTACACAGGTTACGAAAATAAACTCTTATTTTATCTCATATGTACTAGATGTCATGACCGAGAGACTTGTAATATATTTATGGTTTGATAAGGTAATTATGACAATTATTGGCTGGAATGTCTGCAGGTGTGTATAGCATTAAGTTTACATAAGATTACATAACATAGTATACGTCTTACTACTACGGGGTATTGTTTTCTTTTTCAGAGATAGATAGACAAATAATTTCTTTAGTTTAATACCTTAATGTTTTACTAAGCATACTTGCAGACAGCTGCAATCTCCAATACAATGCGGACTGTATACTTGTACTGTGTGTTTATTTGATACTTGGTGTTGCGTTTACAGATGCCAAATCGATATAGCTATATTCTATTATTTTCTTTCTATTCAATGACAAGTAAAACTCTTCACGTTTGACGTTAAACTTTACAAACGAAACTATAATCATAGATAGCTTGAATAAGGTTTTTAGTCTATTTTGTTTCAATACTGCGTCTTTGTCTGGCAAAACTACTGATCTTGTTGAAAGGGGATCAACGTTCATAAAGAACCACTTACTTAATGGCCATATTTATTACTAGTTCTAAGACAAACCTAACCCAGCCACCAAAACAAAACAGTGAATCCAGTAAGTATTTCTTTAGGCCATTGTCATAGTTTCATACTACTGTGTAATAATCTACGATTTCACTGCAACTGCTCAGAACATTCTCATTGATATTCAAACATGGTAAAATAAAATGTTCTTCAGGACTTTTTGTGCTGGTCCTTTTTGCCGACTGACCGTTTCTAGACGGTAACTGATCGGGTTTCTTTTTGTGTGTTATTGTCCATCTTAACGGTGGTATCCGACAGTTTGCCTATGTCTAATATATGTAACAATATCTGACCTCTGTTTGGGCTTATTGTACATAATATATGCAGAAACAAATCGTACTTCAGTCTAAATTTTGAGGATTTTCAACTGTATCTCCATTTTAGAGCAGTAAAACTCGTTAATCAACACTGAAATTTTCATTCTTTTCAAATCTGTAGATTAGAATGAATGGCATTCTGCTAAAAATAGACATCGACGTCACATCGGATGACGTGGATGAGCTAAATCATAAGTGGTCATGTGGTTTTGTTCGTTTAAAAATAGCTGACTGTGCAGCGTGGTTAAGATATGAAAAACGTGTTTAAAATGACGATAGTGGCGTTATGGTTCAATTTGCTTACAGGAGTAGTACATCAATAAACAACATTTTGTTTTTGGTGACAATTGTTTATTATGATGTTTAATGAAAATATTTTGGTCCAAACTGTCGGATACCAACTTTTAGGTTAATATCTAGTCCGAAAGTCAGTCTTGTACATAGTGTATGTCCCATATGTTTCTGATGCTACAATAGAATCAAGAAACATGTACTATTGAAACTTTGTGATATCATTCCAGAAAAACTGAAATCGAATCGCTTATCTACAGTCCAAACATATGTATCTGGAACATTGGTAGGAAAATATTTCTTAAGATTAAGGAAGATATCTTAAAAATGTCTTAAGAATTTTTGCTCGAGAGCATTTATCAAGACATTTTTTAACTTTATCTACAATAGCTTATTTATGCCCAATATTCTTATAAATAATGTACATTATACATAAAGTAACCCCTATAGTGTAAACATATCTTCTTGTTGTTCTCCACCGGAAGTGTTTAAACAAAGGATATGTCGTCACGGTAACAAAGCCTCAAATATACAAGACATTCGAGGTTTGTCAACCATATCCTCATTAAAAACGGCTGGTGGCTGCGACTGAACCCTATTTAGAACATATTTGGCATCTGTTACAAGCAGTACATATCCCCGACACAATATGCACGAGAATACTAGTGTGTTGTCCATCAGAATACCCGATAGTTCACTGCGTGAAAATTGTGTGAACATACAAAAGGCTGGTCGAAATAAGTCAATAATAATATAAAGTATTTATACCTTGTTAGAATCGTTTAATGTCATTAGACATAAATATTTTAAATGACTTCGGTCGAGTCTGGAAACGTTCCGATTATATACGAAATCGTTCGAAATATCCCTACCTTCATTTATATGTTAATTTTTCTAAATGATGAATCGATATTACACGTCACAGTCAATTGTTTAATAGGAAGAGTCCAATGAAAAACAGATACATCAACACACTCTTACACTGTCCATTACATTTATCTCTGTAACAGGCGCAAATTTTAGGACAATTGATTCAATATCATCGGTTAGATTAGAAGTTACCATTTACCGACTGACCATACCTAGGTTACTGCTTGTTTTAAAGGCAGTCCTCTAGAAGTCTCGTCCACCTTCAAGATGGCACTGCATGAGAGACAGAGAGCGTAAGGGAGACAACTGCTAACATTGATTTCTATTATTTATTTATGCCTTACCGTTACTTGACTTTTAATCAATGTATTCCATAATAACTTGTATTTTGTTGCTCTGTTCAATTATTTATTAAACGATACCGCCAGCTTTCCTACGTAAACGGTAAAATAAATGAGTTGAAAATGTTTATTCACTTTCCCACAAGCATTACTGTTTATTTATAATTGTGCTAAATATTCATCTTGGGGATGTTTTTGGTTTATATGTTGATTGAGCTTTGTCAGACATTACTAGGTTTTAATTTTATTGGGCTGTAATTTTAATGTAAAACTACCTTTTATAACTATAAGAATATTTTGTTAACAAAACCTTGGTGGGCATTTGGATCACTGGTCAGTTCGAATTTAATATTTTGTTACTGTCCAGGAATGTGTGTATTGTGTGTGCGTACGCGTGTGCGTGAGTGTGTTGAGAATAATGCCAATATTAAAGTAACCTTGACGCGCTTTAGATGACGTCATTGACGTCACTACCGTTATTTATACTTTTAAAATAACGTAAAATAAAGAATCGAACCGGCAACTTGTGATCATATTCCACTCCCACATTTACATTTATAGTGCAATGAACAAAGGATTAATTTACAGAAGCTATTATCACAATTTGAAGCCTGAGACGTCTCGTAAAGCGCTGTAGAGAGAAACTTGAAAAGCAAAGAAAAGTAAGAATTGTCTTGAATTTACAGCTATACTGGACACGCTTGACGATAAATGCACTAAATGAGAAAATATTATACCAGACTGATGCTACATCAGTAGAGGAAGAAGTAATAAATAACAAAGTGTATTCAATAGAGATAAGGGTCGAGTTTAGACAGTATAAAGCTTATAAATCTGAACGGGAATTCAGACCAGAGTGTCAGTCCGACATTCATATTTCCCAGCACAATAGACTATCCCATACTGAGCCTCAACAAACTACGATGATGTAGAATCCAAAGTAGAACCATTAGTGAATACTGCTTATAGATCACAACGTCATCAGCATCATCACAATTTCATAGACTACCGAAGCTTTCGTATTCGACGTTTGATGGTGATATTTGGAAATGGCAGTGATTCTGGGACACATTTTAATCTACCATTCATTTTAAAAGTAGTCTGACTGACATTCAGAAATTTAATTATTTGAGATCTCAGACATGATGCGAGGCGGCTAGAACCATTGAACGATTTGCTCTGAATAACTCGAACTACGCAAGAGCCCTTGAACCTTTAAAAAAGAGGTTCGGCCAAAAGCATAAGATTTTATCAAATAGAATGCAAGCATTACTTAACATACCAACTTCATCCAATATTCTTCACAGATTAGACAGTTTTATGACCGTATGAAACATTAATAGTTCAGACTTGTTAGGTCAATGCCAAGACTCATACGGTTATTTACTAGTATAAATCATTATTGACAAATTACTTAGTGAAATTAGACAACATTTAGCCAGTGACCATGGGGATAAAAACTGGATTCTGCAAGATCTTCGACATGCATTAAACACAGAAATTAACATTATTGACGCGGGGACGAAAACTACTTACCAGGAAACAGATTGCTGCAATTACCAGCCTTCAGCGTCTTTTCATACTGGTACCAGACGTAAAATACAACCATCGAGACCGGATACGCGCATTCAGAGGAATTATTTAACATGAGGTAGAATGTGCATTTTGCAGCGACAGACGCACGTCTAATAATTGTATTAAGTACCCTGATACAAAAACACGAATAAGCATTGTGAAAAGGAAACAACTGTACTTTAATTACCACGGTGCTCATCGAGTCGCTCAATGCAAGTCTAAGAAAAGAAGTCAAAGGTGCAAAAAAGAAACATCACACTAGCAGATCCCGCATATAGTGACCACAAAAAAGAGGGCGGAGTCAAGTGAGTGTTTTGTTTAAAAAACGCGATATCAACATTTTCTTTCAGAAATGTACAATTTAGAAGCTCAAATTTCTTTTGACGAAGGAGCACGTAGGTTTTTTGTGACTCAAAAACTAGCAGAGGAGCTACAATTATTTAGAAGAGAGAAAGAAGCCGAGTACTTATCAGCGTTTAGAAGCAACGGTAGTAGAGTACAAAACCCTGAACATGCAACACTGTACCTAAAGAATTATGCCCGAAAACACATTCCTATACACGAAATTGTATTACCGACCATAACAGCACCCGTCTATTCACCTACATAAAGTTACAGAACTACCATACCTTCGTGGCATTAATATAGCGCACAAAGTCTCCGGAGAAGTTACTTTCTGCAATTCGCTTCTGATTGGCACAGATCACTATTGGGATGTTATTGAAAATCACGTTAACCGAGGCAATGGACTCACTGCAGTGAACTCTCAAATTGGATATCTTTTAACAGGACCGATGAAAAATGCTACTTCGAAAAAGAACTCCAACAAACATATGCTGAACGTTATTACATCAAGCAATTCGGTAAAAAGCGCATAAGAAAGGTTTTGGACGCTAGAACGTATAGGTGTGACTCCAGCAACTATCACTGAAACAAAGTTAGACGAGTTACGTCATCATCAGCAGACGTCAATCGAATACACGGGCGGTAAATACATAGCAAAGTTGCCTTTGAAAGAGGACAATCCTCCACTTCCGGATAAGTACGATGTAACAAAATAAAGGACAGAAAGCACAATAAGTGTCTACGAAAAGACCATACGCTTCAAAAGACATACGGTGATATCATTGCCGATCAAGAAAGACATGGTTTCATAGAACGTGTACCGGATAACCAGTCTAATTCCTGTTCACTTCATTCCCCACCACCCAGTCCAGAAAAAGTCCTCTACAACTCCTGTTAGAATTGTCTTTGACTGTAGTTGTCACCAGTCTTACAATCATCCGAGCCTTAACGACTGCCTTCAATCAACGCCTCCTGTCATTAACGACCTATCTACACTACTTGTGAGTTTTAGGATGAAAAAATACGAAGTAACAGCTGAAATTAAAAAAGCCTTTTTGCACGTGGGACTACAACCGAGTGACCGAGATGTGACACGTATCTCATGGTTAAGTTACCCGTCGAACCCAGATAGCCCGTTTACAACATACCGATTCAAGTCAGTTATATTAGGCGCTAGATGCTCCCCCTTCTTACTCAATGCCACTTAACTGAAACATGTGCAGTAGAACAGAACCATACCAGCAGCACAGATATTGGAGAGAGTTCTGTACGTAGACAATGTAGTGTCAAGCTTTGATCATGAAGAAGAGTTAATGCAATACTACATAGAAGCTCGGGGTTTAATATTCAAGGCAGGTATGAATCTCCGCTTATGGGTGTCGAACTCAGGACAACTTAAAGAAAAAGCAGCACTTGACGGCGTGTTAGATACTAATGAAGTCACCAAAGTCCTCGTCATGCACTGGGAGCCTCAAACAGTCGTTATGTCATTTACATAGAGGGAGCTACCTGAGTTACCGTTCGCGACAAAAAAAACTACGTTCTACGATACCTATCTGAAATTTACGACCCTTTGAGATTATTTTGATGCAAGAACTTTGGAAACTCAAGCATGATTGTGATACGCCTCTTCCACGTATTCTTCGACAGACCTGGAAAAGCATGGCTCAAGACTTAAACACAGTTACCAAATTGAAATTCCCACACCAGGTTGTACAAGATGCACAGACTGGAACGTTGGACTTACAAATATTTGTTGATGCTAGCTGTCCTTTGGAGCCGCAGCATACGTTACCAGTGGAAATGAATCCAGTTTAGTTATGGCAAAGAACAGAGTTGCACCCCTGAAAACATAAACACTTCCGAGACTAGAGTTGATAGCGCACGTTTACTACGCACTTAGAACATTCATTGAAGCCAAGTACCATATACTTCTGGTCAGATAGTCAAATTCTTATCCATTGGCTTGTTACTACAAAACCACTGATAAAAATTTGAGAGAAATCGTGTAATAGAAATTAAAAGTGTGTATCTAAGCTACGCACCAGGAAATATTGCCATACTGATTGCAGTCCAGCAAATTTACTCACCCATGGAAGTTTTGCCCAACAACTTTCGGAAAACAAGTTATGGAACAATGGCACAAAATGGCTGAACTTACCGTCGATGTGGCTGAGATGAGAACTTTCTTCAATGTCTTCAAAATACGACAACATCAACTGTCATCAGATGCCTCAATTAAATTGCGGATGCAGACAACTAAAGAACATCTGAGGAATTTAGTCACAAACGTACAGAACATTGGTACATGCAACATTAGACACGTCATAAACTTGGACAGGTTTAGCACATATTATACAATTATTTACTTATTAGCTGGGAAATATGCTGTGATATTGACCAAAAAATCGTTATTGGCCGAGGCGATAGCGGAAGAATTGTGGATACATTCATGTCAACTCGAAATTTACCCAAGAGATTACAACAGCCTTAAATCGATGACCAATCGTTTGTCACTAGAGACGGGATCTCATTCGTTGTGGCGGAAGAGTACATAATGCCCTTACAGATGACGATACAAAATTTCCTTATTTTTTTCCAAAGAAACATGGTCTCAATACTAACTTCATTTTGTTCCATCTGAGTCTCTTGATTTCTTTCAGTTTCTTGAACGCCATAACCTGCACACAAATTTTCACGTACAGATTTACTGATAATTTCATTAGGTCCATACCTGCATTCGATATCATAACATCACCTTGATAGTCTTGTGTCGGACAAGAGTCACCTTTATTTTCAGCCACTGCATATCTGGATAAATTATGTATTCTTGTTATCGGTGTTTCATACTTATCTGTTCTATAATCAGTTGTCCTTTATTCTGATGATGTTAATATCTCATTGCATTTAAGGAAACTATCTGCGTTTGTCGAAACATTGCGTCTTTTTCTTTTAGGTGGTAACCTTTAATCTGGTTCCAAAACATCGTCTTCAAGATAGTCGTCTGAAGATTCAAATTCAGCATCTTTATTATTGTTCTGGCCAACAGTAATGTCTTGTTGATGTTTTCACTTGTTACATCAAGTTTTACTTCAACAGTATTGTTCAAATTCTCATTCTGCATGGAACATTCAGTCGAGTTAGAAGACATTGGCTCTATGTTAGAGTCTCTGTTTTTCTCAAGAGCCAACTTGAGTAATTGTCTTCCGCGAGACAACGTTGTTTCTCATGACAGGTCGGTGGAGGTATAAGTTTAGTAGAACAATCGATCCACTCCTCTCGTAAACTTTCAATATTTGCTTTAGATTCTTCGGTTGCAAAGGTCACTTGGAAAAATAACATAACTGGCTCCAAAACTTGTCGCATTGTGAGACTTTCATCACCACTCCTGACAGATCTAAAACAGTTAATTCTAATTTAATGCATACTTCAACCACTGTCTCCGGTTTCACATTAGTGTACGACAAGTACAGTTGATCAAGGTTTTCTCATTTTTCTAACACATGAAAGTCACAGTCATCCAAGTTTCTACACTCAGACACATTTAGTATCTTAAGAGATGGCATCAAACTACGAAAACACCGGGTTGATACATTACTACATGAAATGTCCAGCCAATATAGAAATTGAGTTTGGTAGATTTCTTGTCAAAAGAAAGTCTATCTCATAAACTGCACATGAAAGTTCTGCATGGGAAATGAGAAAGGTTTGAAAACCTAACGAATGCTTTAAAATTCTCTTCAGTGTGTCAGAACTTGCCACCAGTGGAAAATCCAAGGTAATGTCTTTCTAAAGTTTCGAATTCTCGTTCATAACGACGTTAAATATTTGCACGTTAGAGCATCGTATTGGAGAATGTAAGTTATGGTAATATTTGAGAAGACATCCACAAGAATATGTTCAGGGAGTGACAGCAAATTAGCCATTTCCAGCTGGCAAAATCACGTACCTACAAAATATAAAATCCCGCCATAAAAAGATGTACTGCAAAATCTCGTAACTCATTTAGTAAACAATGTTCCGGTTACCATTACCAAATTAATCAAAATAAAACCTTAAAACATTAATTTAAGGATATTTGAAATAGTCGGCATTCGTCTTGATAAAGCTTATTCACCCACACAGCCTGTAACGTGGTTAGTAAGCAACTAGAAGCTTTTTTTTATTTTTTAATTTAAATGCAACATAGCAACAAATCTGATTTTTCACGGAAATTTTACTCAAATATGTTATTAAATGATTATAATTATCAATAAATATGCAAAATGTAATTAAAATAACTTACGGTTCTGTAGATTCATTTAATTTGAGGAAGAAAACACTTTTTGGGCCTATTTAAGAAATCATTAAAAATCACCGGCTGTTACGCTTTTTTGACTGACAATTATTTTCTGCCAATCGAACTACGTATTTTTAGTCACATGACTTTTCTAGGGATTCTTATTGGCGAAGAACAGCGAGATTTTGACAGAATAGGCGGGTTTACAACATCGTAAGAAAGAGTTAAGAAAAAATATTGGCAAAATCTCGTAGCAAATAAGTAACGAGATTTTGGAAAATCAATGACGATATACTCGTATGTACCGGAATAAGAGTACAGGCACTAAACATTGCTCCGCACATCAGCTCAAAATACTCTTAGCACAACTTCCGGTTGACTAGAGTTTCCAGATTTATTACTGTTTTGAAACATTTTAAGCGTATCTGACGTTTAATTATATCTGTTTTAATAGAAATTACATTTTTTAAATTCAATACTTTAGAATCTGTTCTTATCATCAGCCGTATGGCGACATATACCGAAGTTTAGAACAGGTCAGATTAGCTACATCCATTGATCGATTGAGGTTAGTAATAGAACCTAGAAGCCAGACTGGGAGACGGCTGAGACATTTAATGAATGAACATGCTGAACATGTAAATACAATTTCTAATTGGACGTAACGTTGGACATTCATCAATTATTGAAAACAGATATACAGTAAATTGTATTTCATGAGTAGCATCCCTTGTGAATGTACACTCATAAATCTAAAGAGTTCTCTGCATCCACATTCAAAGGCCTGTGTCTTTTGGTTATTTTATTCTGTTGTGAATATGCACTCTTCATAGCTGCCTGCCAAGGAGTTTACTTGCATCACCAATAGGTGCTCCCAGATGCATTATCAGGGGGCCAATCCAGAAGTTGGCAATCACAACACAATAATTGATCATTAAGCAAGGCTACATCAGTGAGTTTACTAATTTTTTATTTTTGCAGCTGTGATCATGACCGACTTTCTAGAATCTCCCCCCCCCCCCACACACACACACACACACCCCACACACACACCTCCTCCCACCACTTACAAGCCAGATATTCACATTGTTTTTTTGTGGGTAAGAATATAGTTAGTGTGAAAATGACACATGAGTAATGAGCACAAGCTAAATTGACAGATGTAGTCAAGTTAATGAAATAATTATCATAAAAATTGGTGGATGCTAAGCGACTTCAGCTTTATACTAGAGTAAAAATTTTATCGAATCTGCCCTATATATGACTAGTGTATGTATAATTGTATACTTGAAAAAAATTATGCAATGAAATGCATAATTGCATGGATATTTACATAAAACAGTTATTATCAATTTTTCAATAAAATTAAGATTACTTCTATTAGTCAAGTATATTGCATGAGTAAAAGTTCAGTTGTGAAATTTGTATTTATAAAAAAATGATGTGGAAATTTTGTATGTTTATTTATTGCTTTCTTCCTTATTAATATTTTCATTTGCCAAAATTTATGTCTACAAGACAAGTCTAACAAAATAACAATTAACTGAAGTTGTTTTGTTCTTATTTACAGGATTCCTAGATGAAAGGTTTCTGTGATAATGAATTGACTTGTGGATAAACTGGAACGCTTCATTCATTAGGACTTCATGCTGGCTGTGATAGTGACTTGATTTATAAAGTGGAATACTTCATTCATAATGCCTTCACTCTGGTGCTGTTTTTGATGTGATTATACCACTTTGTGATATGTATACATTTTGACAATGTAATAGATAACAATGCAGATAGTGTTGCTGTTAGTGATTTTTCTGCATCAAGTGGGACCTGGGCGTCAATCAACAGCAACACTGTCAGCTCAGCAACTATTGGAGGACAATGCTGGAAGGACGCCTGGATCAATGGACAGTGTTGACAAGGAGTTGCTGCAAGTTACAGCCGACCTAGGCTGTAATTGCACCCAAGCTGAGTCTCGCCTTCAAGTTGATTTTTCTTCCTCTAAAATTGATCATGGTGAGTGCAGTAATGTTATTAATCTAGCCTTAGTCTGTTTTCAATACACCATACTTGTTAGATATTGACTTTTTAACTGCACTCATTGGTTACAAATAAAGACATAATGGTAAGCAGCTGTGTACAGAATAGATTCTGATTATACTGCCCATTGTTGGAAGGTGCGTAACTGGATCAAACTAGTTGCTGGAGTTTTCAATTGACTGCTCAATATAGCCAGTTTAATTATCCCTGGACTGATCAGAATTTCAATGAGCAATGTCTTAACAGTGTTTTAACCTAAATGTCTGAAATGTTGCATGAGATTACAAACACATTTAAACTGATGGCAAAGACTGGTAAAAAATTATTACTTGTTTATAGATTTGGTTTGTTGATGAGTTTCACATCCCCTCAAATAGGTCAATAAAAAACAAGGAAATGCTATCATTACATTTATTTGATACAGCTAAAAATTGGATACCATCATTAAGTCAAACTGAACCTGCCGTATTCATTTGTAACAAACTCTTTAAAATGGGTTAAACATGTTGTTTTTTTTGTACTTTCAGAATATATTGTATCCTTTACTGGTTACTACAAGCTGGAGACTAGAAGAAAGTTCCTGCAGGCAGCTTTCCATGGATCTGGAGTTGAGAATTGGGAACTGATTCAACGAGACAACCCTGCCTTTAATTACCCCAGTGACTTTGATCTCATAAGAGTATGTAGGCTCTTAATTAGTTTCCCATTTAATCACATCAATTCAAATCCTTTTGAGTAAACAACCTCATTTTCTTACATACTGTAAAGTCACAATATAATGAATCTCAACTAAAACAGCCCAAAACCTTAGTAAATTATTCATATAAATAATAAAATCATAGATGTGACCTACACTTCCCAATACATGTACCAATACGGTCATTTTTTGTGTCATAATTCAAAGATTCCTTCATTGTTGTAATGTTGTTACTATGCTTTATGTTTTTTATTTAGAAAATAATTTCATAAAAAAACTACACATGTTTTAGTGGTTTAGTATTTTTAAATATTTTTTGTATTACAGTTCAGCTGTGAGTAAATATTTATAGGAAGCACGTTCGGATTGGTCATTGTATTTGTATTAATCCATACAGTTTTAAAATTATAATCTAAAGTATCACAATTTGGTTGTATATAAAAGTGCATTGTTTTTCTGCTTTGTTGCTTATGTATATTTGACAAAATGTAAGTCTTGCAGTTTGGATTTGTCAGTTTATACCCACATGATAAATTAGTATTTTAATATGACAGTATACAATTGGTAGTAGTTTATTAACCAAATGTCTTATGTTGTTGTTATTTTTTCTAATAATGTTTGCTTTTCTACATGTTTATGTTAAAATGTACATATATTATTATATGGGTCTCTTGATATACAGAATATTGTAACACTATATTTCCAGGGACTGAAGCAAATAAATAATACAATATCTTTTACTCTAGATAAAAGACACAGATGAAGATAATTTTTCTTCTGTGAAGAAGCACCCGTTAATCAAAGATGTTACCCCTCATAAGAAAGTTATACGCACACTCAAATATGTTACTGGTGAGTCCTTGTTTCAATATGTAATTATTGAAGTAATCTGTATTTGAATGATATTGTATGCTACACTAACATCTCATATCAAGTGCCATATATTTAAATTATATATATATGTTAGTCAACATAGATTATACTAACTAACATGTTAACTCTAAGGCACACACTCATAATATAATATTTAATAATAAACGTTTTAATAATGTCAACTTTGTACCATAAAATAAAAAAAGCATGATTTAGTTACAGTCAAATAACCAGTTACAAAAAATATGTGTTCCAGTGCAATCTTTTTTAATTGAATCAAACATTTATTGCCCTGTGTCTATGTTTTCATGCATCTGGTGATATTGGCTCAGTGTCTATAGAGCTGTGTCACATTTGTCTGTCATGTTTCTAGTTATAAATCGGTTATAAACTGTCACAAACCAACAACAACTGTTGGAAGGATGTATGTTATTGAGCTTTGCAGTGCTTCACCTTTCAGACCCTGAGGATACAGGAGGGCAGCCATGCGATCCATACAACACAGTGGAAGGTCTGAGCAAGAATCGAAACAGAAAGAGCTTATCCTTGGTATGTTCACTCCTTCTTTACTTACCATATAATCGTGACTATTCTTTATTAACTGGCAACTACTTCATGGCAGAATATAAGATGTATCATAGATAAACAAAAGATTTCTAAGAGTTTCTATTTTCAAACATTTGCGTCTGTGCTTTACACTTGTTGAAGTTTAAATACCATTATGTGAAACTGGTGATGGACATTCAGTGGAAGACACTTGTTTGTGTGTCTACAATCATGTAACCACAACTTTTTCTGCAAAAATTGTTTTTCAATTCACAATCCCAAAATCCATAACCTTAGACGTTGTTGTATGTTGAGGTTAATATTTCCTACTTCTGTTTTAAGATACAACTCAAAGATCCCTTTTAGCAGCTAATAACTATGATGGGAGAATATGTGTCCTTTAGACATAGTTAGTGTCCTTTAGACACAGGTAATGTCCTTTAGGCACAGTTAGTGTCCTTTAGACACAATTAAATGTCAATTATTCTTTATCTGTTTTTATCAAGATTTAGCACTCAATGTTTTAAGCACCATTTGATCAGGCAAATGCAAATAGTGCAGATCCAGATAAGCCACTGACCCCAGGGGGATGCCTTATGGCTGATCAGGATGTGCACTTTTTGTGATTGATTCTCTAGCAATACACATAGCTAATATTTTGTAATTGTTATTAGGAAATGAAATTTATTTACTGGTTAAAACTTGAAGACAGGGATTTAAATCGAAGTTACAGCATATGTCATGAAATGTCTGTAAGTAATTGATTTTTCTTTGTTAGGCTGCAGCCTACTGGCATTCCCCTGCAAGGAGAGGTAGAAATCTGCTGCGTGCTGTTCCCAAACAGGTCAGTTCTCAAAAGCTTCATTTACTTTATCATCAATATTTATGTTTTCACTTTCATGGGTCATGCTTTTTACAATGAGATACCAATAAAATCTGAGGTTCTCTCCATTTGTGATTGAAACATAAGCCAATTACCAAGTCAAATGAGTATATAATTTAATTACAATTCAATATTTATTGGCTATATCGACAAATATTGTCTTTGGCCATTTACAAAGATATAACGCATGGCAAAGACGAAATACAAATTACAAAAAAAAAAGTTAACAAATACAAATATACAATATGACTGCTGTTCAAAAATTATGTTCTACATTAAAGACATTATACTATCATTCGAATATAATCTTAAAAGAAACAGTTATTGGTTAAGGGTATTATCACGAATCTTAAAAGCATCTCTTAAAAACAAAGCAATTTTATGAATATATTTTGTTTTAGATGTTGACATTATATTTATAAATTTGTTTAAAGAGGGCCAGGATATCCCATTGAAGTATTGTCTTCTTAAATGGGAATATTCTGGACAACACATAAAGAAATGATATTCAGTTTCAACTAAATTACTATCACAAAGTCTACAGAGTCTATTATCTCTAGGAATTTGGTGATACCTACCAGTTTCTATGTCAAGGTTATGGGACCCGACACGGAATCTAGTAAGTATCTGCCTTAAATTATCATTTGGAATGTTTATTAAATAAGATTCAAACTCGAAACACTTCTTAAACTTACAATAATATTCAAGTTTTGGTGATAAGTTATTTTCATTATGCCAGTTTTGAAGGAACTGGTCTCTAAGTCGAGTTTTTATCATAGGAAAATTATTACATTGGTTGTTAAAATTAAGTCGAATATCACTTAAACCAAGATGGTCTATAATCGAGTTAATTTTACTAGACCAAGAAGAATTAATATTACAAAGATCCATGTACATGTTATAAAGATTTGATAGATTTTGAGACATTAATTTACACCAAAATTTGACAGACCTCTCCTTGCATAATAGAGAAATTGGATAACGCCCCAATTCGCCATAAACGGCACAATTGGGTGTTTGCCTTTTTACTCTAAGTATATATCTACAGAATCGTAGGTGTAACTTATCAATGAATTTTATATTGTATACTCCCCAGACTTCTGAACCGTAAAGTAAAATTGGTAAAACTAATGAATCAAATAATGACAATTTTGTTTTAACATCATAATTAACTTTATCGAAAAGTGACATTAAACTATAATAAGCTCGTAAAGCTTGGTCAGATAATGACTTAGCTGCATCTAATAATGATCCTGTGTATTTAAATTTTACACCAAGATATGTAAAGTAATCAACGTTTTCTATATTGATACCATTTATAGAAAAAACAGGATGTTTGTTTTGTCTACGTTTCTTGAATATGCATATTTTAGTTTTTGCTACATTTATTTTATTACAATTTTTCAATAAGTTAAAGGTGAGGTGCCTGTGGGGAGGTTGGAAACTTAACAGTTTTTCAGTTTTATTAAATCATGAGTAAGTACAAACTATTTAAAATTTTGTTTTATTTTCACTATGTTACAAAAATGTTTAAAGCACTTACTGATATTTTGTAAAAGTGTTCAGTTAGAATCATTTTCTCAAAATATCTTCTTTTTTTCTTAATCTTGCCTCTACAGATTGCTAGCGCGCTACAAGCAGAAATTCTTTGGAACATGGGATATATTGGTATGTTCTTAGATATTTGTTCTGACTTATAATGGCATCTGTTGTCTTTCCTTTTATTGTTTTCATTTAAATTTTGCATATATTGTCATGCAAAAACAATTTAAAATTTTTGTCTTCTTAAATTTTGATATTTTGGGGTCATATCAGAGTCATGTCAGTCAGTTGGTCTGTTAGTCCAATGGTTGGCTACCATTGAACAAATGTAATGTAACTTCACAGGACAGGGAAGTACCAAGTCCTGTTTCACATATAACTATCATTACTGGTTTGATTTTTATCAAGAGTAATGGTCCTTTGTTAAATTTATGGTAACTGCAACAGTGGCAAAAATATCTGACGAAAAATATTTGACAGTATTTGTAATCTTCAATTATGTTACTGTTTTGGCAGAACCAGTCCTAATGCAGTAATCAATTGATTCTTCTAGGTAATATATATATATTACCTAGAAGAATCAGTTGGTTACTGCATTAGGACTGGTTCTGCCAAAACAGTATATATATATATATATATATATATATATATATATATATATATATATATATATATATATATATATCATGAGATAGAAGAATTAAGAATTAAGTAGTATTCATTCGTCAAGTGTTTTAAAGATCTTACATGAACAGCTTGGGCTATGTAATGTGTGCGTTCTGAGTACTCCACTTGCTCACTGACAGGCAGAAACAATGTCGGGTTAGACTTGCATCACAAATGAAAGAAAAATATAATAGGTGTAACCCACGTCATTTGGATAGTGATAGTTACCGGTCATGAAACATAGATCTGTCATTTTGGACCTGAATCTAAGGCTAAAAATAAGGTTTGGATTTCATCTGAGGGCGACAGACCTGTCATTGCTGCGGCATCAATTACTCCATGATAACGCACCGGCCCATAAATCCGCTACCGTGCAGAAGTATCTGAAAGAATCTGGGCTTAATGTCTTAGATCATCCTCCATACAGCCCTAACCTGTCCCTGTTTGACTTTTGGTTGTTCCCAAGACTAAAGGAAATGCTGGCAGAGTGCCATTTTGAATCCCCTTGTGGTATAGGCAGTGCGGTCTACCAGTGTCTGCAACATATACCTAAAGAGGAGTACAGGGCGGCGTTTCGGAAGTGGATAGATGGATGTAAAATGTGTGTGGAGGCGGAAGTAGTGGTAAAATCGCTGATTTGTAACTCCTCTGACTGCTTAGCCTCTCACCCTGTGGGTTGGAGTCCAGTCTGGGGCGAAGGACTTAATGTGAGAAGGTCTTCCAGCTGACTTGCTTTGCGCTATTGGTTATACCCAGACATGTGTCAGGGGTCTTCCTCCACCAAAAACTGGATGTTGCTAAATTGGATCATAAATGGTCGCTGAAAGGTATTTCCAAAAACAAAACAAACCTTACGAACTTAGCTTTTCTTGAACATATATTGTGAAAAACAAATGAATAAATTGCCAATACTGTTTGATCAGACCGATAATTTGTACTTATGCTCAGGTGATGCGTTACAATTGAACATACTTACTTACGCTTAAATGTGGTTGGAAGCAGGCAGTCAAGGCATTTTACAAAGCAATGTTCCGACAGTAAAATATTTTTAATATGGGGATTCAAATTAGAAAAAGTAAGAAAAAGGAGCATGTAGGTAGTTTGTGATGCTGGCCTTAGCAGCCATTCAGTTTTGGGATGTTATTTTCAGGTCTTCCATGATTTCCATTAACTTATGTTTCAGGGACAGGTGTAAGAGTAGCCATATTTGACACTGGTTTAGCTGAGAATCATCCCCATTTTAAGGCAGGGAGGGTAAAGGACCGGACCAACTGGACCAACGAAAAAACACTAGATGATGGTAAATACACCTTTATTGGTTCCCATAATTTATAAAACCCTTCATGGAAAATAGAACTTGGCATAAAATAGTAACTATGATCTATAAAACAGTTGGTGGAAAATACGTTCTTGATTGGTTTCTGTGATCGGTTTCATTAATCTATAAACCAGTTGATGAAAAATATACCTTGATTGGTTTCAATAATTGATAAATCAGTTGATAAAAATACACCTTGATTGGTTTCATTAATCCATAAATCAGTTTATGAGAAATACACCTTGATTGGTTTCAATAATCTATAAATTGGTTTATGAAAAATACATCTTGATTAGTTTCAATAATCTATAAATCAGTTGATAAAAATACTCCTTGATTGGTTTCATTACCGGTAATCCATAAATCAGTTGATGAATACACCTTGATTTTTTTCAATAATCTATACATCAGTTGATGAAAAATACACCTTGATTGGTTTCAATAATCTATACATCAGTTGATGAAAAATACACCGTGATTGGTTTCTATGATCTTTAAATCAATTGATGATGAAAGATACATTTTGTTTTGTTTCTTTGGTCAATAACAGAATATTCCCCTATGGTAAAACATGGGGTAATATAAACATACATTTTGTAGGTACTAAACATTTTTTGTTGAAACAAAGGAAAAACAGTAGAAACAAAAACGATAGTATGGAGCATTGTAGAGGAAATAGAAATTGGGGGAACCCACTTTAAATACAAATTGCCAAAATACACTATGTAGTACGGAATAACAATAAGAAGGTAAGGTAAGCATAATTGGAATAGAGCGAGAGGGAGAGAGATGGAATGGGAAAAGAGTGATTATTTGAGAGTTACAGAGTCACTTAACAAATTTATGTAGTTCAGATTGGATATTCAAGAAGGGTAAACATCTAAATTTACAGTCACTGAGTACATAGATAACAAAGACAGACACAATTACTGATTTCTGCTTGGTTCAGGATTGATAAGTTCAGGATTGATAAGATATTACAAATTACTAAAATTAAACTAACACAACACAATATAATCATGTGTGTTGCATATATATGGCATTGAACGCCACTGTTTAAGTTTATATTTGATTGAAAATGTATCTTGATTGGTATCTATGATCTATAACAGTTGATGGAAAATTAATATTGATTGGTTTCTATGGCCTAACAACCCTTGATGATGGAAAACACCTTGATAGGTTTCTTTGATCAAACAGATGATCATCAATTTGATGATGGAAAAGACATCTTGATTGGTTTTAAAGATCTGGGTTTTGAAGATCTTTAAAACAGTTTTCTGATTTAAAATACACCTTGATTGGTTTTAAAGATCTTTAAAACAGTTGCTGATGGAAGATACACCTTGATTGGTGTTAGTAATCTATAAAAACCATTGATGAAAAACATAATATATATATATATATATATATATATATATATATATATATATATATATATATATATATATATATATATATATATATATATATATATATATATATATATATGTGTGTGTGTATATATATATATATGTGTGTATATATATATATAAAGTATACAATCATCTATATACAATACCTTATACACAGTACAAGGATTTTTTACTTAAAATTATCAACTTAAAATTATCAACAACAATCACCAGCACCCGAAACTATTTTTTTCTTTTTAATGTGGCTACATATAAAAAATCTATAGTTTTACTACTCCAGATTGTTTACTTTTTTAAAGTTGTTTCAATTTAAAAACTGATGGCCAAAAGCAAAAATATTGCAGTAATAATTAAAGTCATAGTTCCATGTAGTATGGACAAACTAAAGCAAAAGTTGAATTCATTTTCAGTTATGTTTATTTTACAATACATGCATTTCCTATTTTCTCTGTCAACATTTCTTTAACAACTTTCTTCTATTGCAAGTTTATATGCAGAACATCTAAATCTTGTAAGAGTGAATCTGTGTGAGAGATTTTCAATATTCATAATGTAGGTTTCAAAATCAAAAGTATGCTTATACTGGAAGTAAGTATCATGTTTCTTATTAATTGTAAAAAAAAAACACTGTATGTATTAGTAATAAATTCTTTAGGATTCTACATTTATATATTCATTACTGCGATGATGGAAAATACACCTTGTTTGGTTTCTAGGATCTATGAATCCTGTATGATATATAACTTATACCACATTCCTACACCCAAAGCTTTAAAACTAGTCATGTTCTCAGTTGCATGTCTTCACGTCGTAAGGGCATGAAAGAGCTTGCAAACAATCGTAACATAATGTCAGAAGCCACAAAAATCAAACCTTTTGCAGAATAGAGGCTGGTTGTTTATATTAGAAGAAACATTGTTTTGTTATATCAGAAATAAAGCGTTTGATGTTATATCAGAAAAACAGAATTTCTGTGATAGAAATCAGATTTTTTTTTACCAGAAAAGCAATGTTTTTTACAAAGAAAAAACTGTAGGAACAAAAAAATGATCAATAAACAGAGTTAAGAAATAGACAATAAAAGCTTTACGTATAGAATGCAACATTAATATGCTTGCATAAAACCTTAATTTTTCTCTAAAATAATATAATACACAAGAGTACATTGGTTAGGAAATAGGTATCAGTTTTGATGTATACAGATTGAAGCATTCAGGTGCACAGTTATAAAATCATGAATTAAATTCAAAGGCCAGAGGGATTATAAACAAAACATCTGAACAAAGCACCATCCATTATACTGCGATTTATCACATAAAACAATAATCTTTTTCAATTATAGCACATTTACTCTGGTAAAATTATAAATGGGTTATACATAATTGTGTCAATTGGTGCAATGTAACAAAAACAATAAAAGGCATAATAGTGTTTACAATAAGCTTGTTATGCTTCATTTGGATACAATTTCTCTAAATTCATGACATTGTCAAACAACATATGACATCATTATGGCACTGTTTTATTAACCAAAGTTTTATCAGTGAAAATCCTGGTTATTAGATTGGGGTATGGCAGGTGGGCGGTGGCGTCAAACAGAGGGTTTCCGATCAATAACTTCAGTTTGGATTAACCAATCATGCTGAAACTTTGGATATAGCAAGCTTTCATGAAGACCTAGCTTGGGATTGGCTTTGGGGCCAGTTGGGTAAAGGCCACTATTTCTAAAAAAAGAAAAATGTTTCTGCGTAAATAATTTGTGTTAAATCGTTGAAAACCTGGTTTCGTGGTATTGCCTCGTTTCTTGTTTAATATAATTTTTTTGTTTAATTTGTTTTTATTTTCTTTTGCGACAGGGCTTGGTCATGGGACGTTTGTTGCTGGAGTAATAGCGAGTCATAAAGAATGTTTAGGATTTGCACCTGACGCAGACATCTATGTATTTAGGGTGTTTACCAATAATCAGGCAAGTTTCCCTATTCAACTATTTATAATGACATTACAGGGTTTAATGAATTAAGTACATAGTAAACACCATCTGTTCGTATCAATATCCAGTCACGTAGTTGGTATGATATAGTACAAATAAGAACATGTTGAAGGATGAAAAAAAAAACAGACTTTAACTTTTCCAATGACTGATCGACTAGCATATAACCTATTTTAGTAACAGTCACTTTGATCCTATTAACCTGAAAAGCAATCATACGCATCTGTCTTCCCATAAGGAATCTACCTACTATGTCTGATCACCATACCTCTTTCTTTATAGATGGTATTTTACTGGGAAAAAAATGTTTTTAGTAACTGTAACCTTTGACCCTTACTTGTTTACAATGCTCATCAATATGCACTAGGTTGCATTGTGATACTAGTTATATGAAGTTTGGTCGAATAATACTTATAAATGCTTGAGTTCAGCCTAGAAGAATAAGTTTGACTAATGCCTACCACCAACTGATGTTGTTCAATGTAATAGTCAGATTTTCTTTTGGAAACTGGATAAGAAAACTAAAATCGAAGTGAAAGGTTATAGTTGATAGTTATATACCTATTTATACATTGTACAAACTAGTTTTGAAGCACATTCAATATGAATTTGCTTCTTAACTTTATGTTTATCATATATTTTGGAAACAAAGCAAAAAAGCTTTGATTTTGTACTTGTATGCATATACATTATAATGCCTTTGATGTAGTACATGTATTGTCATCCTGAACTTAAGTCATTCTTGACATCAGTTAAAACCTGACCTGTCACAAACGTAACCTTTCCATACTCCTGAAATCATTTTTACATGGACCAATATCAATTATTTAAACAAGGCAGCCATATGCTTTGAAGACATTTTCTGTTAACTACCGTAATTATTACCTTAAAAAGAAAACACAAACAATTGATAGTGTTTAAACCTAGCCACTCATCAGTGGTACTATTTATGTTTGAAAGACATGAAGCAAAATTAAAATATAATGGCTTGAAGGTTAGTTTAAAGTACATTACTGATTTTTTAGTTTTCCAAAAATATAGTTTTTTAGATATTTTTTTTTAAAGATTTTTATTTTGATAAAACAAATATTGTATCTTATCAACAAAATCATTTTTAATAAGACAAACAACAAAACGCAGCATTTCAAACCGGGTCCTTAAGTATACAGTAACCATGCAACCATCCAGACAGATGCAACTTGGCAAAGTAGCTTGACAATTTTTGTTAAAAAATGCCGTAGAGGGTTCTTTTTAACAGTACAGAAAATTTATTTGGAAAAATATACAAAATCTACATAAAGCCCAGGTTACAGGACCAACCATCCATCAGACCCACAAAAACAACCCACCTGCTGAATGATTTCAGCTTACACTCTCAAATACTTTGGATGTGTGAGCATAATGACTCAAGTCATTTACAACTTTCTCTTTGCCTAATGATTCTTATTAAAACTAAGAATAAGCAGTTAAAAAAAACTTACTCAACTTAAAAGTAGTCTTTTGCAACTTTTGGATCCAGGAACTAACGTTATACTATGATATCATCATAGGTTCAGACTTGTATATTTTTCACAGGGTTTTCCTTTCCTACATTACAAGAGATTATTTGTCAATTATCCGAGGTGTTACTCCAGGTAGATCTGGCTTCCTCTTATATCTAGAGTATTGGTCAAGCCCTAAGAGTTCATCCTCTGTTGGTTAGTACTGCCAACTCTGCATCTGTAAGTGAAAAAAAACTCTCATTGGGTATATCGTAGATTAGATGTCTCATATTTGATGTAAAAACACTTTTGAAAATATGATTTCAATTATTAATGAGCAGAAACTAGTACAGTTTTTGTCAAGAAATAAGCAAACAAGCTTTGTGTTATTAAAATGAATAAATGCATTAGGTCCAACTCAAACCAGGCCTTATTGGTCTTCATCATTCAATCCAGGCCAAAGTCAGTGCCTATCGGTATTTGTCTGAGCTGAGTTCCTAGCTTTAACATCTTTTGAGTTCACTATCACCCAGCTTAAATAAGCCAATAAGCAATGCTTAATAACCTAACTAATTAATTATCATTGAAATAAATCTGAAATAATATATGTAAATATGATATTATAATCTTTTTAAATATAACACTTAAATTTTTCCTAAGAAATTAATTATACTCCACAAAGTTTGAGAGGGGTATATAGGAGTGAGCTTGTCAGTTGGTCTGTCGGTTTTCATGGTTTTCGGACGATAACTCATGAAAGACTTAACAGAATTAAATAATTTTCCACTACACATGTGTAACATCACAAGATACAGGTCAAGTTCGACCTTGGGGCTGGTGGGGTCAAGGTCAGTGTTACTAAAAAAAAATAGAAAAACTTTTTTGTTTGCCCAGTAACTTTAGTTAGAAATGAGATATTATGATGAAAATTATTTTAGTTACTTAGTAGTTACCGACTTTACTTTTACTAGTTACCTCACGTTTACTGCAGCTCTATTACTTGTATCTGCTTGTTGTTCCATTGGATGAGTTCCTCTTTTGTTGTTGAATCTCGGTACAAAATGGAAGCTGAAGGCTCTGTCTCACACTCCTCATTCTTGTAGATGCTGAAAACCTGCTGTAGTGGCCCAACTCCTGATATCTGCAGAATAGCAGCTGGCTCATTACTCATTACATACAAATTATCAGCAGCATCGCATGCCATGCCCATTGGGAAACTTAGTTCTTCTGCACTAAATGTGCCAGCTAATGCTAGCCTATCTTCGGCCTGTTTCAGAACTGTTATACTGTGACCCCAGTAATTGGCTACATAAATCTTCTTCTTGCATGGGCTAACAGCTAAAGAAAATGGTCCATCAAAAAGATTATCATTGTCTCTTGAAACTTTCATCATCAGCTGTCCATCTAACTTCAAAATCTCAATTCTGTCTGGGTCTAAAAAAGTGACAAGCAGGTTCTGATTTAAGTATTCTACTGCAGTGCACTGGCCATCAACCTCAATAGCTTGATCTTTTAAATTAATGACCATTGTATCCCGTTCTATTTGAAGAAACTGCAGTTTTCTACCCTCTGGTAAGGTTACAAGTAATGTGTCATTTGGTATGCAAGTGACATCCCATGGAGATTGTGTGAGAATGATTTCAGAGACAACCTTGTTTTTCTTGATATTAATCAGTTTCACAGACTTCCCTTTATAATCACAGACAGTAAGATGATCACCATCAACAGCAGTACTCCCAGTGACATGTGTTGTTCCCTGTATTGGGATGCTAGATACAAGGCTAGCCACCTTTGCAACATGTATTTGTCCTAGTGACTTTTTCTCCAGTATTGTGTTGTTTGCATTGAAGTTAATCGAGTGAATGAAGTTCTGGGAGACCATTGATGCAACTTCTGAAGTTATATTCGCAAGTGTCCCCTGACCTTGCTTCATAGCTACAAACAGCTTGTATCTCCTTCGTCTCTCTATAAGCTCATTTATGTTGCCTGTTATTCTTTGAAGATCTGTTTGGAGGGTTGAACATTTCTGTAACATAGAATGCATCTTGTTGATGTCATCCTGACAAAGTGAATCTATTTCGGTGTATAATGCAGCTTCAAGCATTGTTACCTCATTTACAATTTTTTCTTTTTTAGCTGTAATGTCAGCCTTTGCTTTCTGCTTTAGATTATCAATTGTTGTCTTGTTGTCTTGAGCTTTTTCATGAGTACTTTCCAATGCATCCTTCAGTTGTTCCAAATGATCAGTGAGATCTTGTACATCAGCTCCTGTCCCAATTCCTGCCACAATATCAGGGATGTATTGTACGTCAGAGCACCTGTTGTGATTAAGACTCCAGCAGATGTGACAACAAAGCGTGTTGTCTCCTTTGCAATATAATTCAATCATCTTACTTGTGTGGATGGGACAAGTCTCAGTGCAGATGTCATCATCATGTCTTATGGTCATGGTTTGAGGCATTTCTGTACGACTGAGCAGCGTGTGGTCTCTGCAGACGGCTATTCTTTTATGGCCGCCATAACAATTCTGACAGAGATGATTCTGGCACTCATTACAATAACCTACAGCTTCTCGGTGCTCATGCACAAAATCGCAAGGCTGACAATAAAGGTCAAATGCCTCCTCGTTCCCGGTTTCTGAGTCATCCATTTTCTCTATAACTGCAGACGGCACTATTCTTATATCATACAAAATCGATAGTTGTAGATTCTGTGTGTCATTGAAAGTCAGAAATATATTTTCGTGATCACTTTCGTTTTCGCAGCCACACCTTGCCGCAATCGAAACTCCTCGGGTAATTCCGTCCTCTGGACTGTCCAATCGGAACTGGGGACAGTCATCGTTGCCGATATATTAGAACTGTTGCGATTTGTCTGTAATAAAAGGCAATCTCCAACGCAGTGATCTCCCCCTTTCAGTAAGGAGAATAAGAATGTATTTATCACTACAATCGTAACAATTCGGCCATTTCCGTCCTTTCGCCGAGGGCGAAATTTCAGTGTTACACCGGTTCAATGTAAACAATCAATGGATACTGTTGAAGAAATTCACAAAGTAATAACGAAGTTTGACTCCTCCATAAAAGCGAAACCCAAACATATTGCTTCTGTCACATGATCTGACTATCGTCACGTGATTTTGTATGATGGCAGTGGTTTTAAGCGAGCGTAGCGATGTCTTAAACCCTGTGCGGAGTTTGAATAAAAGGGATACGATGCTTCAAGAAATTATTGATTTGCGATCAGTTGATACATAATTTGCATCAAGTTTTGTTCTGCATTGAATGTCACTGAAAACAAATTACCGCTGTATCTGTTTTTTGTTTAGAAAATTACTATCAAACTCCCCGTAGTGATTACTTCCCTTGACAGTACATTATATCACTGCCACCAGCAAGTTTTTCGCCCAAATACAGGCGGATAGTATTTTTATTTTTTTTTCTGGACTTATCTCCTCAAAATATAGTATCTTTCCTTTAAAAATATGAATTTATCATATTAAAAATAAAAAGTAACTTAAAATATGAAAAAATATGACATTATGAAAGTCAAATTTTAAAGTTTATGGAGGCCGCCATGTTTACTTCACGTGATACTCTATCGTCACGTGATCCTTGCTGGGGGCAGAGATTTAAGTAGCAACGCGTGACATAATCGCTGTGAGGAGATTGAATTACTATAGCAATGCGTGTGCTTCACGATAAACAAAAAAGCTATCCGCATGATCGCGATACGCCCCATACTTTCGTACTTAAAAGGTTTTTGTTATTTTAATATATTTTTTGTCTGTTTGTCGTTAATGGTTTTTATGTAGAAAAAAGTTTTGTGTTCCATTATGCCATGTTTTGTTTTAATAGGAATAATAATATAATAATATAAATGTTTTTACCTCCTATAATTTTTTTAATACTATAATAGTCCAAACATGTCGTATACCCTGTATGTTCAAGATCCAGCTTGAGTGACCAATTCATTTTCACACTATTGGATGTGTGTCTTAACTGATGAATACCTGTTTTAGGGGCCCAATCAAACTCAAGGGACTAAGTAAAAAAAAAAAAAAGATGGCGGACACGGACAAAGAAATCAACGAAGCTTGTGTAAACAACTAAGAATTAGACCATTTCAAGCTAACAGATTTA
Source organism: Sinonovacula constricta (assembly GCA_007844125.1). Lineage (NCBI taxonomy): Eukaryota > Metazoa > Mollusca > Bivalvia > Cardiida > Solecurtidae > Sinonovacula > Sinonovacula constricta. The sequence goes on from CM017565.1 coordinate 9,396,626, forward strand.
AAGAAGGACCTGGCGAATCGTCGTTTGACTGGATCCTGAAGGGAATATCAGCTAATCAAGCGAATCATCGGCGTTTACAAGCTAGATATTACTGGCAATTATGAATTGAAAAGGAGAGACCAACTCGAGAAGAATTAGTAACACTTCACCGTCCCTTAACCGGTAACAGGTCGCCCTTGATCAGTAACATGTCGCCGTCGTATATAAGTGTATACGTCAAGCAAAAATGTATACTTGTTAACTTATTTATAATTATTTCGACACAATTCACATCAATTTGTATTTGTTTCCATCGGCTTCATATGCATTATGAGTACTTCGGATATAAGTGTACCATTTCCACGCGTTAGATGAAGGGGGAAAATGATGTCAAGTAAAGTTTATACTTGATTTAATTTGTTATATAGTGTATCATATATAATATTTTATAAGATATGCATACAAATACAATTAGTTGGTTGCCGTCTTAGTCGACTTCTTCATACTGTATTGTGATAAAGCTAGCGTACGTTGCGAGATTGAATCACTGACTAGTCTATTAATTGCAAGCACTTATATACGTCTATGACGGCAAGCATCAGTTAAGATCATGGTGACTAATTATCAATCAAAATAAGTGCTGACGCTATCATCACAATAATGACTAGGCAAAAATCAATTAACAATCACACACTGACCAATTTATTAATTTTAATTTTTATATACGCCTATGTCGGTAAACATTAATCAAGATCACACTGACTAATTATCAATCAAGATTAGTGCGAATGGTAACATCGCAATAATGTCTGTAGGCAAACACCAATTAACGTTCACGCTTTTATGTGAAATTATATTTTTATTATTTATTTATTGGCATAAACATGCAGTTCATTGCCAGAACATCATAACATAGCGTCAATAAGTAAACAGATATTTGTTCAAAGAGAGAAAAGTGTGAAATGAGCATTTACAAATACAAATGCAAAAAAAGTCAAGATGGATTTTACAGTAACAATATAAATATAAATAAACAAGTATCGATTATTTATTATTCAGTTGGAGTGTAGTTTCCCTTTTAGAAAAAGACAGATATATAAATTTAGAAAGGTTCTTAATTAAAGATGGTTTCCTGCTCTGGAATAATAATTTAAATTTATGAATTGTAAGAAAAGAGCAAAAATAAGAGAAATAAACTTCTTAAATCTCTAAAAAACGGACATACTAAGACGAAATGGTATTCGTTTTCCACTACCTTCATATTACACAATTTACAAATTCTATTGTATCTTTCTATGTTTTTATAACGACCTTCTTCAATAGCAAGTTTATGGCATGATAATCTAATACGACTATAAGCAATACGGTGTTGATTATTATCGATAATATCAATGTAGGGCTCAAATCCAAATGTATTCTTAACAAGACAAAATGTTTCTAGTTTTCTAGAATTTTCAATCGAATTAAACCAACACTGAACATATTGGTCTAGTATTCTCTGTACAGCAAGATTAACACAGTTATTACTACACAATCTGTTGTTGAAAATATATGACAAGCCTAGGTTTTCAAACAACATTTTTATATTTTTTGTCCACTTTAATATGAAATTACCTTCATTGTCAGTTAAAAAAGCGAGTCTGTACTGTAGGGAATTGGGATATTTGTTAAGTTTAAACCAATACTTAATTAAACGGACTTTTCGTATAGTCAACAACGGGAATCTACCCAGTTCACCATAGACATAGTTGTTGCATGTTTTTTTGGCTGACTGACAAAATTTGCTTAAGGAATTTAATGTGGACGCGTTCGATGTCACCTGACTTATGAAAACCCCAAATTTCACTCCCATAACATAAAATGGGAAGAATCATACTATCGAACAATTTTAACTTATCTACTGTATTTAGAGACATAAAATCGAACAAGGAGTTTAAAGAGAATGTCGCTTTTAATGCTTTATCAGCCAGGTATTTTTGTGATTGGTAAAAACAACAATTCGATTTCAGAGTAACACCTAAATACGTAAATTCACTCACATTTTGAAATAGTTCGTTATTGTACACAATAGAAACAGTACCAGCAATCCTAGTCCGACATCCTTTCTCAAAAACCATAACTGCAGATTTAGGTACGTTGACTTCGATTCCCCACATTTTGCAAAATGAATTTAATACATTTACCAAAGTTTGGAGTCCCTCTGCCGTTTTTGAAAAGAGAACAGTATCATCGGCAAATAATAACAAAAACAAATCAATCCCATCGATATTTACATTGTCATATGCGGCTACATGAGCAGATGACATCATAAACTCATACATATCATTGATAAAGAACAAAAACAATAGAGGGGATAATACTTCGCCCTGCTTTACCCCGGAAAACCTATCAAAGAAATCGGAGAAGTTACCATTAACTCTTACACAACTTTTAACATTTTTATACATTGTTTGTAGTATGTGTAACGTTTTAGACGAACAACCACTTCGTATCAATTTAAGAAACATCCCATTCCTATATACAAAATCAAAGGCTTTTTTAAAATCAATAAAACAGAAAAATAACTTTTGCTTATCATAATTTACAACTTTATCGATTATACCGTTAAGTACAAATACACAGTCGACAGTACTTCTATTTTTTTCTAAACCCGTATTGAAAATCGTTTAAAATTTCATGAGTATCAGCCCAATCAGTCAGTCTTTTATTAATGATCTGTGAAAATATTTTAGAAAAAATACTTGTTAATGCTATTCCTCTATAATTATTAACATCATTCAGGTCTCCTTTTTTGGGAACTGGAACAATTATTGCCTTATTCCACCCTGTTGGATAGGTACCTTTTGTAAAAATATAATTGAACAATTTACAAAGAACAGGAGACAAACCATCAATGCAGTCAATAAATAATTCAGGAACCAACTTATCGAATCCCCCACTTTTGCCTCTTTTTAAAGAGCCAATAGCGGACTTAACTTCGTCTATGTTTATCTCACAGTCAAGAGAATCAATATTAATATCAGCGAGAGAGCACTCAGTTAATTCGTCCTCTATATCTCCATTTACAAAAGTGTTATCATTAGAAAACAATTGTCTAAAATGAATGAGAAAATCATCATCATCATCTTATCATATAAGATAACTGCATACTCATATGTATGCAACTAAGTAACATTAAAATCCTTGCAACAGCGGAATTTTATTTAAATATACAATATGAAATAAATAAACCACGTACACAGTATAATTATTATTTTTTAGGTCGCAACATTGCATTTAAATCATGGAACAGTGACAGTTCGTATATTGTACTGGGAGGATCAGATTTTTTTCTTTGGTTAAAACCATTTTAAAATATGAAAAATAAAAATAAAATAATTTACGATGCTAATAATACGATGTTTATAATAATAAAGAATAAGGAGACAAAAGAAGCATAAATTTAATGTGAATGGTGTCAAAATAATAAAAAATTAATAAGTTTACATTCTTTTTACTTAATTTCTTAAAGATTTTTAAGGGCGAAGGGTGGCGTATACACTTATATCAGAAGAGCTCATAATGTATATTAAGACGAAGAAAACAAATACAATGTGAATGGTTATAAATAAATTAACCAATTTACTTTTTTTCTCGATGTATACACTTATATCCGAAGGCAACATGTAGCAAGGGCGAACTGTTACCTATCTCGGGCGAACTATTACCAGTTAAGGGAGGGCGAAGTGTTATAATACCATCGAAATGCGTCGCAGCCGCTTGTTTTGAGGAAATCGATGCAATGAAACAGTTCTGTTTTCGACCACCTTCCCGCTATAAACACCTTTACATATTCAGCAATATTTCGGCGATTTCCATTTTGGTTTTGTTTCTTTCTTTAATTAACTTTCCATATCACTTGATGTGTGTGTTATACACGCTGATAAAATTTCTACTTATACCCCGGAAGTTTTAATGCGCATGCGCATTCGGAGAGTACTCAAGGGAAGACAACTTAGTTATCGGACTGCCCAATATGTTTGAAATTTTTGTTTAATTCATGTATTAAGCACGTTTAAATTGGAATCATGCATCCATTATACTGCAGTGTGTACACTATATTACTTTAACATGTATTTTCTTTTCTTTTTTTGAATTCATGCATAGGTCCATTTGTAGCAAATGCCAGCACATTTAAGGAAGAGCAAATGTAATGCTGCACCTCCAGTTGAAGAGCATCAGAGTTATGGTTAAAATGCTTCAACTGTGGGTTGAGGGTTCTAATACCGGTATGGGCACGAATGGTCAACTTTTTTTCTTTCTACTGTTTCACTTTTACAATAATTTCTGCATCACTCTACCAGATTAAGAAGGAAACCTGTATAATTTTTAATTTTATTTTTGAAAAAGAATTTTAATAGTACCGTACTTACTCGCTTATAAGACGGGGATTTTTCCTCAAAATTTCCGGTTCAAAGTGTGGGGCTCGTCTTATAGGCGGGGTCTAGTGACCTGGCCAAAAGTTTTCCCTTTGTTCTTGGGCGAAAACATACCACAGAAACTTGTTAGCGGTTATGCAATGACCTGACGTGCCGTCATTATCGATCGCCGATAATGTTCCTTAATTGGCCTTTGATGTCTGTCGGTCTTCCCAGTAGTGTAGATACCCACTAATAAGTTTACAACTTTTGTTTGTTTGTTACAGGTACTTTTTCAATTTATCCTTGCAGGCAAATTAATGATTAAATACTGATTACCGATTGGCTAATTCTCTCATGCTAACAATCATTAAGGGTGTGACTAACACTTCAATAGCATCATGATTGGTTACTTTTATATCGCACCTGTTTTCGAGTTACTTATAAATTAAAGAATTTTTGGTGTTTGTTATTCCTGTCTGATACTGCTGAATATCATAGGATAGTAAACCATGTCACAGAAAAGAAAGAGGAACTCCTACGATGTAGCATTTAAGCTCAAGGTTATCGAGTTTGCTAAAGAAAACACTAACTGTGCTGCGGAACGGAAGTTCGGCGTAACAGAGAAGATGGTCCTGGATTGGAGAAGTAAAGAGGAGAAATTTGGAAGAAATTGAGGACAACGATTGCCCCATACGAAGAAATGGAGAAAAAACTGAAAGAATGGCTCCTTGATCTTCGGGCTAGCGGTTACATAGTTACCCGCCCTACCATCCGCATTCGAGCATTGCAAATTGGCAAAGAACTGGGACATATTGACTTCAAGGCGTCAAATGGATGGTGCACCCGCTTCATGAACAGGAACGACCTCTGTTTGCAACAGCGCACGCACATAGCCCAGAAGCTGCCCGGCGATGTGGAGGAAAAAGTAATCAACTTCCACAAGTTCCTGATAGATTTGCGAAAATGTCACGATTTTTCCTTAGGGGCAATCGGCAATATGGACGAGACGCCGATGTTCTTCTACATGCCAGGCAACAGGACAGTAGACGTGAAAGGGGTGAAAACTGTTTCCGTCAAGACTTCTGGAGCTGAGAAGCAACATTTCACCGTTATTTTGTCATGTCTTGCTGACGGAACTAAGTTGAGGCCGGCAGTAGTATTTAAAAGAAAGACCATGCCCAAAGAGAAATTTCCAAAGGATATTGTAGTGTTCGTGCAGGAGAAGGGCTGGGTTGATGAGAAAGTGCTATTTGGATGGCTGAAAGAGGTGTGGCTAAAGAGACCTGGTGCCTTGCTGAGTGAGAAATCAATGCTGGTCTGGGACATGTTCCGTGCCCACTTACTGGAGTCAGTGAAGAACGAACTGAAGAGGAATAAAACCTACCAGTGTGTCATCCCAGGTGGGTGTACGGGTCAACGGTACCAAGCAGCTGACAAAAGCAGGCCTGATTTACCAACAGTGTGCCAGTGGGTGTTGGACTCTTGGATCGAGATTCCATCAGATTCAGTAATGAGATCGTTCTTGAAGTGCGGAATTTCGAATTCCATTGACGGCACACAAGATGACGAACTGTTTAGCGAGTTTATTGGTGGAAGAGAGGAAGAGGACTATGAAGAGAGCCATGAGGATGTCGGCATATATGATGACGCACTGTCTGAGGATCAGTTTCACAAGTTGTTTGGAGAAAGTGACGACGATGTTGAGACAGCATGACTGGACGACGCTCCTGTTCATTTTTTGCCTCGTCTTATAAGCGGGTCAAAGCAGAAACCGTCAATTTCACTGGTGAAGTAGGGGGGTCGTCTTATAAGCGAATAGTCTTATAAGCGAGTAAGTATGGTATGATATTTGTGCTAAATTTGATTACAAATGTGTATTCAGTGTATTCAAAGTCTAAAACATCAAAACCATGTGGTGAAATTTTTCATTTTGCAGCATCAACCAAAATAATTTATAGAACATTTTTGGGAGACTCTGAAATAAATTGTGTGGCTATCAAGAGCTCAGTGATTTTTGCAATAAACTGCAATAAGCAGAAAAATCATGAAAATCAGTCTTAATCGAGGTGGGTTTGTAAACAATAAATTACATCATGGGATAGCTTGAGTCAAACCAATTAAATAACATGGTTGGTTGGTTTGTTTAATGCTATATCTTATTTCCAAATGATACTCAATAACAAAACACTTCTCCTAAAGAGGATATAACATAATGTTTGGAGTTTGCTTATTTCTGAAAAAGACACACATTTAATACTAGTTTTAGAAAACAAAAATATCCATAAATTCAAAACTGTATGGAAAATTTTCTTAAAATTCGGCATACATGTCAACATTAAAGTATACAACTCATCTGTTGTGAATTTTCAAATTCTGTTTTTTTTCTTTTAAACTTGCTTTACCTTAAAACAAACAACACATGGCATGTTCCACTCGAATCATTATTCTAACATATGATTACAAGGACAGACCTCCATGTGCCAACTCCTTCAACATTCTTGCTGTTGACAAAACACCATTTGTACCATTCAGCTTAAAAAAATAAAATACATTTATAATGAATATTACATTTAAACATATCAGTTGTATTTTAAAATCATTATACAGTCATAAAAATAAATAAATCTTGGGTATGTTTTTACCAAATACTGGGTACATTTTGACTCCATTTGGGTACGTTTTGGTATTGGGTACGCTTTGACTATCTCCCAATTGTGTGATCATATGCCATTTGGAATTATCGTTTTATTGACACCCAAACTATTTTATTTGAAATGTACATTTAACTTTTCATTTCTTACCTTTGAAAATCTACCTGGTTAGGAGAATGTTGGTAATTTTAGATGGCAGAATTTACTGCCAAAATCTTGCCTCATTAAAACATCCTATTCCAAATATGCCACAGTTGAAAAATCTCCCCAATTGCCAAAATAAGACAATTTGCCATGGGCATATATTTTGCCAGGGGTGACACAATCTCCTACATTAGGACTAAGTAATCGCATGACTCAATTGTAAACCAGAAGGTTGAATTCTTGTTAAAAGGTGACTTTTTTTCTGCGAATCCTATACCATTAGCTTCTGTTTTAATTGATATAAATTATGTTTGAGTGACAAAAGTACATCTTAATGTTTGTTTCTGTTCAAGCCCTTATCTTTTCCATAGATAAGTCATGTTTTTATCTGTTAATTTACAGAGCCCATTTTAACTCTATTTTAGAATTTTTATAGGCCGTCAAAGAGGGGATGTATTATGGGATCAACCATGGCAGGCAGGGCGGGCAGTGGCCAGATGTTTGTCCGGAGCATAACTCGAACACTATCAAAGCTATTGACTTGAAACTTTATAGGTGGATAGATCTCTTTGAGACAAAGTGCAGTGCACAAGAACCATCACTCCGCCATCATGATGTTTGAGTTATTGCCCTTTGTTTAATTTTCTTGTCGGGAGCATAACTCCTACAATATCCTAGCTATTGACTTGTAACTTGATACATAGATAGGTCTTGTTAAGAAAGAGTGCAATACACAGGAACCGTAACTCTACTTCATGATTTTAGAGTTATGCCCCTTCATTTAATTTTCTTTTCTGGAGCATAACCTCTACGTTATCAAAGCTATCGACTTGAAACTTTTCTTAGTTTATTGATCTCATTTAGACGGAGTGCAGTGCATAAGAACCAATCAGTCTGCACTTCATGATTTTGGAGTTATTCCCCTTTGTTTAATTTTCTTGTCTGGAGCATAACACCTATAAAGCTATTGACTTGAAACTTCAAATTTGGATAGATCTTACTGAGACGGAGTGCAGTGCATAAGAACCATCACTCTGCTCTTCATGATGTTATTGCCCTTGTGTTTTATTTTCTTGTCCGGAGCATAACTCCAACATTATCAAAGTTATTGACTTGGAACGTGATACTTAGATAGGTCTTATTGTGACAAAGTGCAATGCCCAGAAACCGTAACTCTATACTTCATGATTTTAGAGTAATGTCCCTTTTTTCTAGTCCGGAGCATAACTCCTATGTTATCAAAGCTATTAATTTGAAACTTTGCAGGTGGATAGATCTCATTTAGACTGATTGCAATGCATCAGACCCTCACTGTACACTTCATGATTTTGGAGTTATTACCCATAGTTAAATGTTTGTACTTGATGTTTGTCTGGACCATACTCCTACATTATCAAAGCTATTGACTTGAAACGTGATAGGTGGATAGATGTTATTGAAACAGAGTGCAGTACACAAGAAATGTCACCCAGCTCTGATCATTTTTGAGTAATGCCCCTTTCTACACAAATGCAATTACTCTCATGTAAATTTGTGTATATTTGATTTTATTCCCCTTTGATTTTTTTTTCAGTTACTCAGATTGCAGTCCACAATCATCTACTTTAATTTCAGTTTTTCTTGCAATAACCCAGATTGCAGTCCAAAACTTTGCCATACTGCATTGCACAAGAGTGCACAGCAGTTTCTTTCAAATGCCCTATTGACCGGCATATTTTGCTCCTGATTGCGGTGCTCTTGTTATTCTAATTTTTGCTCCCAGGATAAAAATACTTGTGATGTTTCATAGTATTTTGACTAATTATCCTAATATAAAATATTTTTGCCAGGTGGATTTTATTTTTGCAGAATGTACCAGGTATCATATTTAATATCACATACAACATGATTAATCCATTAAAAATTGGTATAAATATATAAGAAAAATAAAACTGATTCTTTCTGAAATTAATAAAAAAAGAATTAAAAAGGTTAACCCTATAGGAAATCAAACAAACTATGCTCACTTCAAGCATTTTACTAATAACAACCTTTTTAGCTCACCTGGTCACAGTATGCTCATACCTATTTGTCCAGTAGACCATCATCGCTTGTGCAGAGCTGCATTTTTTTTTCCAATCTTCATAGCACTTGGTCAGAATGTTTTTCTGCATGATATCTAGGATGAGTTCATTGGGTCAAATGGGGTCCAAAAGTAGGTCACTGGGTCTGATTTTTGAAAAAGCCCATGACGTCCAAAAATAAAGATTTAAAATATGTATTACTAGCATGCTGTTTACAAACCCAGCTCCCCCACACCCTATGTGCCACTGTCTATAATTATATGTACAAACTATTTATAGTATTTTAGCATTTCTAAAGCATGGCATAACTGTATACATACTGTTAGTTATAATGTTAAATGTGGCACAGAGGGAGAGTGTAACATTATCCTGCTGGGCAGCACCAGCATTGTTTGGATGCAGGGTTGGAGCTTTTAAGTGCCTTGGCCACAGTGTCTAAACCCTACAACAATGCTTAAAGTTTCCATATAGATAAACATTTATAAGAAGAAAGTAATGATATAACAACCATCTTAGATTGGTGTTACTGGATCACTATGGGCATTTTATTCAACTATATGCCCTATATGTTTAAGTTGGTGTTATTTTATGGTCTTATATACTAATTCAGTATAGCTATGGGAAAAAAAGAGTGTTAAACTAACAGTACTACTTGTTTTATTATTATCAGCCAGTTGGTACCACTTTTAATATGTAAGCGTACTAAGTATCTCAATTAAAGCTTGTGAACACACTAGAGGCTGCATTTATAACCCAATCTTCACCAGACTTAATCAGATTGCCTGAAATCTTGGAATAGTTCACAACAGGGTCACATAGGGTCAAAAAGTAAGACACTAGGTCAAAAAAAGCTTGTGAACACACTAGAGACCACATTTATAGTCCAATCTTCACCAAACTTGATCAAAATGTTGACGTGAGATTTAAAATAGGTCACTAGGTCAAATCTATGAAAAAGTATGTGAACACACTAGCAGGCCACATTTATTGCCCTATCTTCACCAAACTTGGTCAGAATGTTTGTCAGCATGAAATCTTGAATGAGTTCTTCATTATGTCACGTAGAGTCGATAGGTCATATCTTAGAAAATGTTTTTATCAGCCCAGTGGTCACACTAATGGTCCAATCTTCACTAAATAATTTTAAAGTTAATAACTTTTAATGCCAGATACGATTTTAAAAAGACTGGTCCTCAGGTGAAGCAATTAATGGCCATAATGGCTGCTAGTTTATTTATTGAAGCCAGGCACATTATACGAATCATTCTTTTTTAATAATGTCTTGGCAAAACATTCCACTACATGTCTTAGTAGTGGTCAGTTTCCTTTGACAGAATTCAGAATATATTTGTCCTCTGCAGGTTTCTTACACTTCTTGGTTCTTGGATGCATTCAACTATGCCATACAAAAGAAGATTAATGTATTGAACCTTAGTATTGGTGGACCAGACTTTATGGATCATCCATTTGTTGACAAGGTGTGGGAACTAACAGCCAACAAAGTCATCCTTGTCTCTGCTATTGGAAATGATGGACCACTTTATGGGTAAGTCTTCAGAATTAAGGACCACATATATAATATCCCCACAGACCTAGGCTCAGAATGAAACCACAGTCAGTTCTTTATGGTAATATAATCAACATTTACATTAAAATGTCAAAAAAGCCAAGAGGATTTCTGCCTTTGAAAAGGACTATGCTCAAATAATTTTGAATCAGTTAAATTTATATTCTTCTACAAAGTTGATTTATTGGAGGAATTTTTTATTAGAGCAAATTATCTACCTCCACCATTTGTGTTGTTTACTAGAACCCTGAACAACCCTGCTGACCAGATGGATGTTATTGGTGTTGGTGGCATCAACTTTGAAAACCAAATTGCCAGATTCTCATCACGAGGAATGACTACATGGGTAACTACACAATTTAAAAAATAACTTCAACACTATTTAAACATTCTTTGACACATTGTTATAATATATGTAGCATTGTTAGCCAAGTGGTCAGATTCACTGACTTGTAACTCCTAAGCACTTTGATTCAAGGCTCAGTTATACCTTTCATATGGTATGGTCTTCCAGCTGAACTGTAATGCATCAGTGGTTTTACTCAGACACATACCTTTACTTTCCTTGATCAAGTTTGAAATAAATGACTTAGAGTTAGCTGTTTCCTGATGTAGCATTAATATAGATTACTCCTTTCTGTGAAGATTGGTTGTTTGTTTTGTTTTTTTTATAATTGAAGACAAAATATGTAAGAAAAATCATAACCATGGAGTGATCAGACCAGGTATCAGGCATATTTAATGGATGTGTTGATAGCATTCGTGTAACAGAAAACAGGTTTGTATTTAGTTAAAATAAGGTTAAATGTGTTTCTAGTGTTAATGTTTGACAAATTTAGGCAGAATCTGTTTTCTGAGTTGTCCATGGAGAAATTGATTGATTTAGTTGTGAATAAGCAGGATTTTAAACAAAATATAAAGCTGGGTTGTTGCATGTCAACTTCCAATTACATTTGCTTTTGTAACAATTTGGTAATAAGAAAAATATAACCCTTTGATATTTAGGAGGCATAGGAATTCTCAAGGTTTCATCTCTTTACGGAAGGTTATTTATATAATACATCATTTGGTGGAAAACATGGCCTTATATGTGACAATAAAAACCCAGAGATGCTGCCTGTTGTACACGTGGGTAAACTGGAATATGGATGTCAGATCTATCAGTATGTTTTTCTGACTGTGCATCCATGGGCACAATTTTGTCAGGGCATTATCTTCTACAGTTTGTAGTGTCAGTTTTTATGAAACTTCAGTTATCTTAAGTAAAATGGGCGCCTGTAAACCTGTGCATCTGCGATTTTGTCATTGCAATCAGATATGTTATTGCCCCTTTTAACAATATTTTAATTCTACGATGAGAGAGAAGGTAATAAACTGAGTGTTCACGTCATGCTATTCTCAGCTTTATCTGCTTTAAGTTGCTCCAGTTTACTAAAAGACTGTTGTTGGAATGATAAATAAAGCTATAAACAGAGTTTGGGTGGGAGAGAGTATAATCGGGTTACAGTTCTAGTTGTAACTTGTTTCAGGAGCTGCCAGCAGGCTATGGCAGGATCAAGCCCGACATTGTCACCTATGGATCAGCTGTCCGAGGTTCAGCTCTCAAGTAAGCCTTCTCTTCTGAATCACCGAAAAACTACAAGATATAAGCCAAGAATAAATAAGACTAATATACAAAGTCCAGTCTTAAATATTTGTTGCATAAGAGACGTTTTTAGCTCACTTGAGCACAACATTGCTCAAGGTGAACTTTTCTGATACCCCTTTGTCCGTCAACAATTTAGCTTGTGAACAGGCTAGAGTCTATAGTTTTTATCCAATCTTCATCAGACTTGGTCAGAATGTTTATCTGCATGAAATTTTGGATGAGTTCATTATTGGGTCACCTTGGCCAAAAACTAGGCCAAAAGGTCAAATGTTAATAAAACCTTGTGGACAATGCTAGAGAAAACATTTATAGCCCAACCTTCACCACAATTGGTCAGAATGTTTGTCTGCGTGAAATCTTGAAGGACTTTGTAACTGGATCACATGTGGTCAAAAAGTAGATCACTGGGTCAAATCTTAGAAAAAGCTTTTGTACATGCTAGAGGCCACATTTATAGCCCAGTCTTCTCCATACTTGGTCAGAGTATTTATCTGCATGAAAACTTGGATGAGTTCATTATTAGGGACACGTGGGGTCAAAATGTAGGTCACTTGGTCAAATCTTAAGAAAGCTTGTTAGCACATTAGAGTCCCCATTTATGGCCCAATCTTCACCAAACTTGATCAGAGTGTTTGCCTGCATAAAATTTTGCATGAGTTTATAATTGTCACGTGGGGTCAATAAGTAGGTCAGTAGGTCAAATCTTAGAAAAAGCTTGTGAACACACTAGACACCACATTTATAGCCCAAACTTCACCAAACTTGGTCAGAATGTTTGTCTGCATATTTTTTTGTATGAATTCATTATTGGGTCACGTGGGGGTCAATAAGTAGGTCACTAGGTCAAATCTAAGCAAAAGCTTGTGAACACATTAGAGGCCCCATTTCTGGCCCAATCTTCACCAAACTTGATCAGAATGTTTGCCTTCATGAAATCTTGGAAGAGTTTGCAACTAGGTCATGTAGGGTCAATAAGTAGGTCACTAGGTCAAATCTTAGAAAAAGCATGTGAACACAATAGAGGCCACATTCATAGCCCAATCTTGGTCAGATTGTTTGTGTGCATCAAATCTTGGATAAATATATTGTTGGGTCACGTGGGGTCAAAAAGTAGGTCACTAGATCACATTTTAGAAAAACCTTCTGAAAACAATAATTAATCTTTCGAGTTGTGTTGTTTCTTATATCTCTGCTTCTATGGTGCATGTGGATGAATAAAAAGAATATATGACTGCCAGCGGGACCTCAGAATTAAAAAATAGGTCCCATCATCCACATGTTAACCAGTCTTTTCTATTTATAATACTAGCTGAATTATAGGTATTACAGGGGACAGGCCTGAAAACATGTATATTGTAATCTGTAAATATAAATATAATTATTATTCTTGATTTTTTAAAATAAACATACTCTTAAACGGTCCTAGAAAGGTGCCTATAGCATCGGATAAAAAATACAACTATATGTTTTATCTTTTATTTTACCTGGATACTTTTTTTTTGGTTTTTAAATTATTGTACTTTTTTATCAATATTATAAGTCCCAAATGAGGCACTGTATAACAGGCGACATAATCTAGATTCAATGTTAATAGTGGACTGGAAACCAAATGTAATAAATGAAATAAGAAGTGTACACTGATATTTTAGACAAAACAAATTTTTACCACACATTCACCACAGCACAAACATACAACAAAGATATTAAAACCACCCATACATTATACAAGCCTTCTGTCATAATCACCCTTATGTTATTAAATTTTTAATATCTTTAACCTACCAGACACTAGGCAACCCTCACGCCATTAATAAAACGTTGTGATACTTCATTTTTAAACTCCCATGCTTTAATGCTCGCCCTATAACAATAGTTAGGGCGAGGGTAAACAAGACCAAATATTGCATTGAATAATGAGGCCACATTGATGGTCCAATCTTCACCAAACATGGCATGCATGTTTGCCAGTATGAAATCTTACATATGTTTTGAAGTGGGTCATGTGGATTCAGTAGGTTACTTGGTAAAATTCTAGAAAATGTTATCAACCCAGTGGCCACACTTATGGTCCAATTCTTCACCAAAGATTTCTAAAGTAAATAACTCTTAATTACTTGATGCCAGATTTTAGCCTACTAAAATCTGGTGTCATCAGGTGAGCAATAAAGGGCCATCATGGCCCTCTTGTTTATTTTTGTTATATGACGTCACTTTATGGTGATGTAAATTTCTCCGAAAGCTACATGCCATTTATGATGTTTGTAAACACAGGTTTAAAAGCAATATAACATGGTGTTGTTTATATTAGAGGCCAGTGTGTTCAAGCACAATTTGAATTTGAGATAGTGCCATGATAGGATGTGCAACTGCATTAGTTTTTCTCTGTTTGGATCGTGACGAATAGTGTTAAATGAGACTCAGTCCAGTTGTCCTGTAAAACATAAATCTGTTGACTCTGTACCCTGCCCTCCATGGTTTAGTTTGAGTTTGATAATAATATAGTGATGCTCCTGCTATGAAGTTTTAGTGACTTTGGCTACTAGTAAGTTAAACTTTAAATCACGTTTCTTACAGATTGTATTTCAAGAAGTACTTATAATTTTGCCTATTTTTGTTAAGCATGTATAAAAAAACAACCACACTTAAACGCGAATTCCATTTACATAATACTAACAAAGATATAAACATTTAACATGGTTTTGTTTATAAAACAGATTGTAGGATAAATAGAATACCAAGTTATTGCTGAACAAAGACAGCAAGCCTCATAATTTAGATTTATCTCAGCCTTGCATAATAATATTCTTTATAAACCACTTAAAAAGTATTCTGTATTTCTTTTGCGTATCTCTTTCAACTTTTTCTTCCTTGCTAGAATGATGATAACAAGCAAATGTCAAGGTCCTCATATGGGATTTTAATGCCAATAACCAAAGATGTTGGTGTAGACATCATTTTCACAATTTCTTGTTTTTTATACAAGTGGATTTTGTATAATAGATGTTTAACTTTTAATAATAAAATTGTTTATTCACAGAGGAGGGTGCAGATCCCTGTCTGGTACCAGTGTTGCCTCACCTGTTGTTGCTGGGGCAGTCACCCTGTTGTACAGGTAATTATAACTTACTGAAGTATTATGTTCTTTTAGCATATTTCTTTCATTTTTATAGTGTAGCCTTTCTTTCATCAGATTTTTTGTAAGCTCCAGGTGATCTTTTCTGATTGCTTTAATGTTTGTCATCTCGCATGTGTCTTGCAGTGTCATCACTTGGCTTATAAGTCCTTTTAAGCCTACAATTGTTATCAAATACTCACCCATGTTGCTTATCATTTGCAAGTACGCAGGGTGAACTTAAAAGTTCTTCAGATAACTTGATCCATCAAAAAATATGATTGCCAGTGGCATTTTCCATATATGGCTGTATAATGAAATCTTCTAGTTGGAAATTTCAAGTGCTAGAGCCTTGATATTTGGTATACATGTTCTTTGGGTAGCCATGTATGAAGATTGTTAATTCTTATCTATCAAAAACATGGCTGCCAAGGGCATGGCCATTTTTCATATAAGGCTATATTGGAAAGATTAGAAAATCTTCTTGTCAGAAACTATAACAGCTGGAGCCTTAATATTTAATATACACATATCTTGGGGGGATTTTTTCAATATTATTGCAAGAATTTTGATCCTTCAAAAATCATGGTCACCAAGGGCATAGCCGTTTTCCCAATATGGCTATAACGGAAAACTTTGAAACTCTTCTTGTCAGAAACTACAAGCGCTAGACCCTTGATATTTTGTATTCATGTTCCTTGGGTGGTCCTGAATCAAGATTGTTCATAATATTTTGATCCATCAAATAACATGGCCACCAAGGGTGTGGCCATTTTCCCTTTACTGGCTATATAGGAAAACTCTGAAAATCTTCTTGTCAAAAACCACAAGAGCTAGAGTTTTTATATGTGGTTAATGTATTCCTTTTATCCTGATTGTTCAAAGAATTTTTATCTGTAAAACAGCATAATCACAAGGGCAAAATGTCTGGCACTAAGGTGAGCAATATAGGGCCATCATGGCCCTCTTGTACAGGTACACTGAAGCCCAGGGTTCTCAGGTGAGTGGTCCAGGGACCATCATGGCCCACATGTAGGTTTTTTGTTTTCAAGATGTACATCACAGGGACACTGTTATGGTCAAAGAAACAACAGCCAGCTATTGTTGTCTGGGCAGAACTGCAAGTTAATTGGAGGTCTTCCACATTGGATTGGGCCTCAATCCCTTACAGGAAGAAGTGGACTACTTTGTTTCTATGTTATGGCTTCTGTAGTTTGGTCCTATGTTATGTTTGTTAACTATCAAGTTCTTATTTTATATTTGTTCAATGCAGTTCGGTCCTGGACAGAGGAGATGTGATTAATCCTGCTAGTATGAAGCAAGCATTGATGGCCTCAGCCCGCCGTCTGCCTGATGCTAATGTGAACATGTTTGAACAAGGACATGGCAAGCTGGACCTTGTCAAAGCCTACCAGACTCTCCGCACATACAAACCACAAGCAAGGTATCTATGATGGGTCTTAACTCTCATAAAATTATTTGATGCCTGATTTAATCTTACATTTCTAAAGAAATACAAATCTTAAGCTACATAAAGGTTGTTATGAGGTTGTTTTTGTCAGCTTTTAGTTGTTTAAGACATACACAGTAATTTCTATCGAATCCAGTTTAAGGAAAGCTTATGAAACAATGCTATAATTACCATAATTCTTCTTTATCATCTATTTTTATAAATAAGCACATATTTGAAGGTTTCAAGAGCTAAGGTTTTGATTTTTCAAATTTTCTTTTTTAAGAACAAAATGTATTAAGCTGTTAGAAATAGCTCACACCATTGGGCTCTTTTCTTCTGGAGTTTCTTTAATTCTATGTGTCTATTATTTGTATTGCTTAGCCTGAGTCCGAGCTATGTGGACCTTCTTGATTGCCCTTATATGTGGCCCTACTGCTCCCAGCCTTTGTACTATGGGGCCATCCCCATCATTGTCAATGTGACCATACTCAATGGCATGGGTGTGTCAGGCAAGATTGTCAGCAGGGTGAGTGGAATCAATACTCATCATGCCTAGGAGTTGTTGCTGATTAATAACAACAGATAAAATCTTTTTTGTTTATGAATATATTCATGTGTATTATTATTACCCATCCATGTTCTGTTTGCTACTCTTTTTGTTACATTAACACAATTCTAATGAGTACCAACAGGATTTGTCTTACAACTTCTGATTCACTGTATATCAAACTGCAGGCAAAAAGTTATAATTCAGATCAGCCTGCTTTAACTGGATTCTCAATAATGGATTATGCCTAGGGATATGCATGTGTAGTTAAAAAGACGGAATGTTATTGAAAAGATTTTGATCGTCAAAAAAAAATAATCTTAAAATCAAATTTTTGGTCAGTTTTTAAAATTTCTTTGGAGTGCCGCTCATATATATTATATATGTATACGTACATGTAATTAGTCATAGACTACTGACAGTCATTATATATAATGATAGATAATGAAGTCAGTACTCTATGACTAATTACATGTACCTTCATAAATTTTAACTTCTAAAAGCAAAAGAGGTGAATGAATTTATTTATCATGTAAGATGTGTGACTTGTTTTTATGTACGTACATTACCAGCCTAAGTGGGAACCATATGCGCCCCAACATGGCAGTTATATTGATGTGTCGTTCACCTACTCTAAGACATTGTGGCCTTGGTCAGGATACCTTGCTGTCTCTATCACTGTAGCCAAACATGCTGCACAGTTTGATGGGATAGCTCAAGGGCAGGTCACTCTGACAGTCGAGTCACCACCCGAGGTAAGGAAGTCTTTCTTCTAATTGAGAGATAATGAAGTTTGCACATATTTATGGTCGTAAGGTTGAGTTACAGCCAGTATATTGTTGGACGATCCTGATTAGATTATCCAGATAGAATCAACAGGTTGTGGCATTTCAGCTGAATAACTTTCTTGTGAACAGTTGTTGCCCAAAATGAGACATTAACTTACTCATTGACTTTAAATCCTGTGCCATAAAATCTCCTGAGAATAAGTGTTCGTAACCTGTAGTACATTCTCCACAAGAATACTGCAGCATAATACAGTTGGTAATGATATGTACCTGTATTCACACCATGTCATTACAGTAAAGGCCGCTTCATATATATCCATTATGTAAGGGTTCACTTTTTCCAAATGTGTAAAACAGTGGATGATGTTACTTTTAATGGAGCAAATATTTGACAGGAATCATTAAATACACTTATCATTTTACCCTGACATATAAGAGTTGTCTGAGGACAAGTTAAAAAAACTTGTATACCCTGTATGATGATTCCTGAAACAATAGAACTATTATATGACCATGTAAGTAAATTATTACGTTTCAAAGTATTTTATGGCTAAATAGAGTTTACGACACCGAGGTCCTTTTAAAATATATTATAGGGAGATGAAAGTAGCCCCAGAGTCTCCAACTTGAAGTTACCTGTGCGTGTTAAGATCATTCCAACTCCCCCACGGAGGTATGTGGATTCACTTCAAGTCCAATGTTTTTGTATTGGTTTGTAAATACATACGACTCTACTAGATATTGACATGAGACCTTTACTCCAGCTAACTGTAACTTTAATATTTACACAGTTCATGCTTTTAAAGCTGTCATTTTTTGTTAGCACGGTTAAACAATCTATTCTGTAACATTTATTGACCAAAATAATGAGTCAAACTGTTTAACGTGATTTCATTAATGGCAATACAAATGATGCAGTATGGTAATACACAGCTGACTATTACTGGTTAAACTGTTATTCAAAAAGTAATATGCATGTCTTTAATGGAGTAAAGTCAGCTTCAATAATTAATTATTTTCAAGCTGTCCTTTACACTGCAACTCTGTAGACAACATTTAATGATTAACTGAGCCAATACGAGAAATTTCGAACCAATTTAAATGGCATGGCCAATACTGATATGAAGTTTTATGACTGGTTGGTGCAAAAATGTCAATCCAAAAAAACACAACCATTGCAAACATAAATCAGTTTCATTGTCTGACACGTCCTTGCTATGTCATTGCAAGCATGCTCCATTTCCTGCATTCTTGATGTTGCCATTAATTTCAGCCCATTAATGTGACCATGGACATGCTATGAGCCTCAGACAAATATGACAGTTCTTGGCCAAGTAACTAAGGCCTATATGAAATCACCCAGTTAATAACATTGTATACATATAATTGTGATGGCATTTAACTGTTGTGTTTCAGCCAAAGGATCCTATGGGATCAGTTCCACAACCTGCGCTATCCTCCTGGATATTTCCCCAGAGACAATCTGCGCATGAAGAATGACCCACTTGACTGGTAAGTACAAAAACCTCCTGTTAAAGTAATATTAGAGCTCTGAGGTCAGCAAGGATTACATTATCTGATACATTGCATAAATTGACAGCATGATATCCTTTTTAAGGATTGAAAGATGGCAAGTAACAAATCACTAATACCTTATTTAGGGTCATCCGACTACTGATTCTATTTTTTCTTCATCCTTTTATTATTATTATTATTTTTACTATTATTTTTCTTTAAACTTTTTTCAAATGCATCTAAGCTCTGCATCAGATTTTGCTCCGGTTTTCAGGTTTTGTTGGCACTAATAAGCACAATAATGTCCACCTTTTTCATCCTATTAGCCTTAGTAAAACCAAATTATTTCAAAGTTTGACGTTTTAGGGGTATTTTGCTTGTGATATATTTCTCGGACAAAGTTCAAGTGCTAGAAAGGTGAAAATTAGACTGTCATACTCAGAATATTACGAAGTTTAGTATAGCAGAAAACTAAATTGATAAGTCTGTACAATTCTGAGCTGCATCTTCTCAAAGTTGACTGTCCCGGATTCTCAGCAAAAAAATCATTTGTTACTCTCATAACTCAGTTTTAGGAATTTAACGCTGAAACTTCACCAGTGTGTACAATTCTCTACTTAGAATTGATTATGTAGCAAATATGTCTACGCGCTAATGATAAACTAATATATAAACATTGTACATGGAGTATGTTTAAAATTAGTACGCATTCGATGGTAATTCAGGGTACACACTGTTCACACTGTTCACCTCCACTACAGGTTTAAAGATTAATTTTGTAGCAACAGATCTTTTTGACAAATGAATTTCATATTCACATGTCCATACAATTAAATGACTTGTCCGAACTAAGGTAGATTTTTCAATTTATTTTGTTAGCAGTCATTGCCATATATCCTCACCATGATTTAAAAATTTCCTATTTCTTTGTATTAATACTTGTGCTTACTATCATATTGGTTTCAATCCTGTTTGATGAGTCCTTTGTAAGTCTGAACTTCTTAGGTGGATTTTTCATTATGTTACTGGTCTATGTGGCACTATTCCAGCAAAGTGAATATGTAGATTTCACGCACCTGTCAACTGGTGGAAATTGCTAGGCTGTATGATTGATATGACACTCGGAATGAATGAAAGTAATCTTTAAAATTGTTAAGAGATGTACAGTTACACACTGAAAATTATCTCTATAGATCGGACAAGTAGAATGTTGTTTTTCTTTGCCGTACAAAATATTTACATGTCAAAATAAATCGGAAAACTGTTTATGTCGAGTCCTGACTCACTTCAGAGGCAAACAGTTCATACCGACTTTCTTCTAACATAACTTGTTCTTTATTTCATTAGCACTCACTGGCCACTTATACTTACCATAACTAAAAAAATTTCCTTATTTTTTTTATTCATATTTGTGCTTACTATCCCGTTTGTTAAAAGTCTGTTTGCTTAGTTATTTGTTGTTATAAAGTTGAACTTCTCAAATGGTTTTTGCATTATGGCACTGGTCTTTGTGACATCAATGCAGCAAAGTGATTATGTAAGTTTCATGCACCTGTCAACTGATGTGCATGTATTCAAATTTTAAGTGCTGCATGATTATTACATGTATTGCAAACAGAAATAGTGAAAGCGAAAAGAAACTTTGAAATGATTAAGCAATGTAATGTTACACACTGAACAATTTCTGTACAGATAGGACAAGTAGAATTTTTATTTACTCTGCCGAACAAAATTTATACATGTCAAAATAATTCAAACAATCTTTAATGTCGAGCACAGACTAAGTTCAGAGCCGAGCAGTTCCACATCTTCCTTTTGACAGTTGATTTACTTTCGGTTTTTCTCATTGTGGGAGTACTTGGATTTATTTCAAAGCCATTTAGCAATAAACTGTTTTCAAGTATCATCAAATTCAGCTGCAAGCATAGGATGACACACTTTTTGCCTTTTCAGCAAAAAGCATCTTTCTTGTTAAAATTTATTTTCTTAAACTGATGTATGGTTGTTTTACTTATAAAATAGAAAGTTTGTTAGTTTCATTTTTTGTTTTATTTTTCTCTAGGAATGGGGATCATGTTCATACTAATTTTAAAGACATGTACCAACATCTAAGAGCAGCCGGATATTTTGTTGAAGTACTTGGTAAGTAGTTGTGATTTTGTTTGAATTTTGTGTTTTACCTGGTTAAAAAACTTGGTCAGACAAACCTAGTGTAATTTAACTCATTATAGGTTTCCATAATATGAGTGGTGTTGATAATATAATGAAAATACTTAATTTTTCTCTGGTGCTTAAAGTCCAATTTAGTTTTTTTTAAGTCCCTCAAAGTACTGTCCTCCTCTCTCTACACTCAGTTGCAGTTAGTCTGTGCCATTTATTAAATGCTACCTGGTACTCTTCTTTAGGTATATCCAATAACTCTGCATTTACGGCTTTTGACACATTTTTTGGCCACAGGTATATTTATTTCCAGTGAAAAGTTTCTTCAGATTAAGAAATAAGCAGAAGTCGCAAAGTGTTAGGTACGGATTGTAGGCAGAATAGGGGAGAGTTGCAATGTGGTTTTCAGACAGGTACTGAGTTATGCCCCCTGTTGTACTGTAGTGCAAAATCATAATTCTAGAAGTTGCTGTGACTGGGTGGCTGTCATTCAGTTTAGAAACTACTTGTGAGAGTACATGTTCTCAGTAATATTTGACTCAGCAACAAGTCACGGTTGCTTGTTCTGGTAGAATATCTACAGCCACTGGATCTTCATGTTTGAAAAAAATTGTAAAAATTCTCTTCCGACTCTAAAAACATGGTTCACAAACCATGAGTTAGGATTCATCTTTGTCAGCCACATCTGGTTAAAGCATTTGTTTGGGATCCCATAGAATTATATCCAAGCTTCATGTCTAGTAACTACGTCTGACTATTCTTTTAGGCTCATCAGGTTTGAATATGTCCACAAGTTCCATAATTAACCCTATTTTCCTTCTGTTCTGGTATCCATTTTGCTGAAATCTTTTTCAATCCCAATTCTTCATGCCACACATTGTGGACAGTAGCCATAGAAACATGTAAGTCTGAACTTATTCTGAACAGAAACATTTGGATCATTGACTACCTATTTATTCACATTCTCTAAGCTACATCAAATTAAATATACATAAGACCTTTGATGTTCTTTGCTGATGTCCATTTTGAATCAAACAGGAAGTGATGTTATGTTTTGTTATCATCATTACATGACATTGTGACATTATTGTTATGTTAGGTGCCAAAAATGTAACTGTTGTCTTGTATTTTGTGTTGATGTAGTTTCATAAATATATGTGACAAGGTTTCTTCTGTGCAAGACTGTTTACATTATATACTGAACACCCCTCAAATGAAATACAAAATCTGTCTCATAGACATGTATGTGTATTCTTTGATTGAATATCAATATTTCTCATCACAATTATTTTGTCACATCATAGCCTAATTTATTGTGTAATTTTGAGTTTT
Source organism: Sinonovacula constricta (assembly GCA_007844125.1). Classification (NCBI taxonomy): domain Eukaryota; kingdom Metazoa; phylum Mollusca; class Bivalvia; order Cardiida; family Solecurtidae; genus Sinonovacula; species Sinonovacula constricta. The sequence goes on from CM017565.1 coordinate 9,419,985, forward strand.
TCTTGTCATGATGCAAGTGAACATTTATTACTGTAAAGCAGTTTTTTTTAATCTGCCAACTGGTGGCGGTAATGTCATAAAGAGACTTTGAAGCATTCTTCACTGTGTTTTTGTGATAAATTAATATCTTTCACTTCAGGTTCACCTTTCACGTGTTTTGATGCCAGTCAATATAGTAAGTATACATTTCAACTGTATACAGTGTTAGTAGATCAGTGGATTTTTATAGTACCGGTACTAAACAGGCCTTAGATGTGTACTATCTTGTTGTTCAAGATTCAAAATTTCACAAAGTCATGATAGACTGACACAAGAGTAATATAGCTGTTATTGTGAGAAAGCAACAATTTAGTGATTCATCTTTTATTTAGCAATTACCAGCCACCATAAACTGGACATTTTTGAAGCAGTCACTTTGTTTAATAAGGCTGCTAGCTACAGTCTTAACGTATGAGGTCTTTGACTTGCAGAATGGTAAAATTTGCCTTTTTCTCTTTATTTCTCACCCGATAAAGGTGTGGGTGTAAAATCGGATACTGCAGCTAGCCTGTGTGCTGAGAAAAGTCCTAACTTCTATATAATTGTTCGAGGTCTTGTCTCAAACAGAAACAGCAACAAATTGGCTTTTATCATGAACATCTTTTTGAGAGCCAGTCTACAGTCCATGGACTTCATTGTTTTAGCTTTAAGGACCTACCTTGGAGTTATTTAATGAGGAGGTAACATTGGGTCAAAAGTGTTCAGCAATAAAACCTTTAACATAGAGCTGTTTGTTAGCTACAGTCTGTTCAGTGAACAGTGGAATATGATTCATTTGACTATTTTCAGTCAATGGCTGTAGATGCCTACAGAATTGTTTGACACACTAGACTAATGCTCAGGTAATGGGGGCTATATAGTAGTGACTGTCCATTCATACTGACATGTTAATAATTAATTAAATAGCAGAGTATTGGTGGTATGAATCACTTTTAGTGATGTTGTTTGTTTTGTTTTGTCTGCAGGTACCCTGCTTATCGTGGATGCTGAAGAAGAATATTTCCCCGAGGAGGTGACCAAGCTGAAGCGGGACATTGACCAAGGGCTGTCTATCATTATTCTGGCAGACTGGTACAATGTGTCCGTCATGAAGAAGGTGAAGTTCTATGATGAAAACACACGCCAGTGGTGGATGCCTGACACAGGTGGTGCCAACATACCTGCCATCAACGACCTTTTGTCTCCTCTCAGTATGGCTTTTAGTGATGGCGTGTATGAAGGGGACTTCACTCTTGGAGATCATGACAGTGGGTCAATAAAATATTCTTTCCAAAGAATCATGTGTGACAGAGACATGACAATAAATTGATATATCAGTTTTCAGTAACACATATTTTTTATATCAGGGACTAAATAAGCAAAAGAATGTTGCTACAGATTATGGAGTCTGTATGCATTTGCCATTATTTCATTGTTATAGTTCTTGACATGCTTCTTATTACATAACTTTTACAAATTATGCTTATTACTAGTAATTTATTTGAATAGATGGTTTAAGTTTCTGCATTGTATTATTTGTGTCCAAATGTAGAGAACTTTTTTGTGATGATTACATGTTCAGTTTCTTTTAGATGTGATCAACTTAAAAAAATAATGTAGCATTTTGATAACATATGGAATTACAACATCAGTGTTTCACTTTCAGTGTATTATGCCTCAGGAACTAGTCTAGCCAAGTTCCCCAAGGATGGTGTTATCATTACCAAAAAGTTAAAGGATCAAGGTAAATGCTCTCCCCTTAAATGTCATTCTCTGTCAGTTCTGGAGTATATTATTTTAAAGTCATCATGTAAAGATTATCATTACAATATATTTTCAATATCATATGTTTCTATTCCTTATTATTAAAAAAGTCGAACTGTTTTTACTATTTAGCTACCAACAAGTTGTAAGAGACTGTAAACTAAATTTGGACTGTATATACTCCTGACATGGTTTTGTCAGCTAAATGCCACCTTGAGGTTTATGTTGTATATAATTGATATATCAACACTATCATTGTCATTGTAATAATAATTAATCATTAAATTAATTGTAATTAAACATTGATGTGTCTGCCTGATAGTTTTTCACCACCAACTGTAACTATTGTCCAGGTAACGAGGTATTGAGTGGGGAGAGTGTTGGAGCTGACAACATACCTGTGCTGGGACTGTACCAGACCACGGTGTCAGCTCACAGTGGCCGAGTGGCTCTGTATGGAGACTCCAACTGTCTTGACAACAGCCACATGCAGAAAGGTTGTAGATTATGTAAACAGTTGATTCCAGTTAATAGAATAATGGTTATATGCATATATGGTTTTATTGAATAACATATTTAAACACCAAATCTTTTCTTTGTAACATTTGTTAAAAAATTAATGATTATATGCATAATGTGTCATAATCCATTGCTTCTCATCTGTCTGCTGAAGCTCGCTTATTATCTCTGGGGCAGTTTTTGCACATTTCTTGGCGATTAGCAAAATTGGTCAGCAGTCTGTGTCAACTGCATGGTCAGCAGTCTAAAACTTGTTTTCTACAGCCACTGGCACGCTTTCTCTCACGCTTTCAGATGATTTCCACAGGTTTTCGCAAAGGTTAACAATTGTCAACAGTGAATGACTCTTGTAGTTTTAATAGCACATTACTATTAATTGGCAAAATAGTCTGGTAAGGCATAGTTTTTTAACATAAGTGCATTAGTTAATGAAATCAAAAAGACAAAATAAAACGCTTATATCATAATAAATGAAGATATATTTCACTTCCGAAAAATAACATCCGAAAAGAGCACTTTGTAGTACCATGGTTCTGTTTTTGCTGTCACAAAAGCAAAATGGTGATACTGCAGAAAAAGGAATGGCTTTTTGACTGGATTTGGAGGTAAAAAAAATCTGAGCTCAGTAATTATTGTACAATGAAAATTATAGATATATGACTGATTGGTTTTTATAGGAAACACAATGTCTGAGAGTTAATAATAGTAAATGAAAATAACAGCAACTTCAAATAAAATACACTTATTAAAATGGTACTCCTATTGTGATTTTTGGTTTAATGCATATTCTGGTTAATGGCATATTTTTCCATCGGAAGTTATGTGTGCAAAGAAGTGGAATCAATGGTATTTTTAATAATGGTCCTTACATTGAAGTGGATTAGGCACTCATTTGCAACATTGTTTGTTAAGTACATTCAATGAAATGGTGACAGGCATTATGAACTGTATCCTGCTATCCTTTCAAGCAACCAGGAGGTACATTCTAGGGATAGAGATAGATTCATGGATTTATGTTTGTATACTTGATTATTTTGGAGGTTGTGAATGGTGAGAGGACGACAAAAATACTTTTAGGGGTAACAAAAAGGATTTCTGGGTTTACGAAAGTACTGAGTTTTTATTATAATGCTTAGTGTGGTTATGATAATGCTATGTGAGGTTACAGAAGTGCTTTTTGTTCCTTAAAAAGTTGTAACCCCCCCCACTGTTCAGTACTGTTAGCGCAGAACTTTTATCATATAGCTGAGTAAGTAAATGTATAAAAATGTAATGAGCAACCTTAGTAATTTTAAACAATAAGCTGCATTAGAATAATTATAATTTCTAAACACAAAATATCAGGCCCTTGTCAGAGTTCTCCTTTACTGCATGTGACAGAATGTGATTAAGTCGATTCATTGATTCGATTAAGTTGTTAAAATTTGGACAGTTCATTTTTGCCTAGTAGATAAGTAGGCTATGGATTAGCCTTGATGTTGAAGAATACTCCAGCTCTTTTCAAACAAATGATTCTCTCTGGCAGTTGTCCCTTTTAGAGGGAAATTATTTTCTTTGTAAGTAAACCTTTTTGTCTTAAAAAGTGTAGCATTTTATGAAACTAAAATTGAATACATGCACTATGTTAAAATCTGCAGGGGAACTACTGTGTTATTTCAATAAATATTGTATCACGTCCCAGTATACTAACTACATTCTTTGTAATATTTTGAAACCTAAGATCTGTAATTGATGACATTGTGCAATGTTGTAAACATTTTTTAAACTCTATGACAGATTGTTTCTGGCTGCTGAGTGCCCTGCTGGAGTATACAGCCCACAATGTGGTCCCTGCGGTGTTTGCTGATCTAGCCCAGGTCACCCTGCCCCCACTCAAGGACCTTCCAGAGAGAATGGAAGGTAAGTTATCTTTCATCAGCCATACTCAACTCTTTTGTTGCTAAGCACATATTTGTCAGTTTTTTATCACAAGGAGCTGTCTGATGAGGATATACACTATTTGTGACTAAGTCTCTTGCAATCAGAAGTTTGACCTTCGCATGTTTGTCCTCGGCCAATAGCTTAGTAATAATAGGTAATTAACAAACGTACCAGGCTATATATGAAATATGTTGATACCATCCGTGGTCCAGCATTGAACCTGGGATCATTGATAGTGAGAAAGAATTATCAGGTATCTTTTAAAATACCTTCCGTCTATTCTTCAAAAGAGTGACTAGAATAAAAATGATTTTGCCAGTCAAATATTTTCTGCTACTTAGTTTTTGAAACCTTTGACTTCTACACATTAATGTACATTAATTCTCATGTTAAAATTGTAAATAAATTAAGCAAATGTCTGACATGATTCTACTCATTGTGGAACTACTTCATGTTTTTTTAAACAATCCATGAATTATTTAATTTTCTTATTGTTTTTTTTCATGACAAACTATTCTTTTGTTTAAAAATAAGTTTCCCACCTGATAGTAAAATGTATTAAGACATCAAGCTTACTTTCAGATATGCAAAACAAATGAATGATAAATCCAGAGAGCTTTTCAACATCAGTATATTTTCTCCATACAATTTTGTTTACCTGCCACGTTCCAGGCAACCACCTGCACCGCTACTCAAAGGTGATTGAGGGTCACATGGGCACACCACGGCCACGACCTCTCCCTCCCTGTCCCAACCTGAACTGGGCAAAGCCATACCCTCTCAACATCTCTGCACCATCGTGAGTAGATCATGATCACTTTTCATGTAGCAATACAATTCTCAATAATAATGTGAGTTAATTGCATGTCACATCTATACAATTTTTGTTAATTGGGTAAATAAATTGTAGTATCATTGATTACACATAAGTATGTCAGCTTGCTGGTCAACTGGTAGTCTGCAATATAGTTGTAAAACACAAAAACTCAAGGCAAGCACAGGTAAGTTTACCACCACAATGTTATAGGACATGGTTATGGAACTGTCTGAAACATATGATCTTTTCTACCTGGGCTGTATCTGCTTAAGCACCCATTGACACCCTACTGACTGTTCCAAGGCAGTAACTATTTGGTTTGCTTTGTTTGTTTAATGACTCATCAATGTTTCAGTAAGCTGTACCAACCAGATACATTAATTGAACCTTGATTTATCCCCACGTTTCAGTAAGCTGTACCAACCAGATACATTTAACGAACCTTGATTTATCTCCACATTTCAGTAACCTGTACCAACCCCAGAAACTTCTATCCATTAATGGTTTTGAGTCTCCACACTTGAATATTGAAGCTGGTTTTCAACCTCCAGACTTACTTGAAAATGGGGAGAATCTGGTGGTGGACAAGCTGGAAACCAATCTAGATACATTATCCCAAGGGGCTGGCTCCCTTACGCAGGATATGGATAAATCCACTGTGTTTCCAGCACTGGCCTTTCTGGGCACCGCTCTTGTTGTGTTGTTTTTGTTGAACCAGTACTATCGTGGCAGATCTAAGCCTAGGAGAAAGCGTCCGAGGGTGAAGAAGTTCACAGGGTCAGGAATGATGTATGGTCATAGGGTACCCTCTGTCTAATGAATTCAAGACACCAATGGAATATTGTTCACCCATTATCCAAACTCATGGGTGAACTGTTCAGTATTTCAGCTCTGAGATGGGATGAAAATACTTCAGGAAGTATTTCAGTGGTGAATTAGATGCAATAAATAATGCCAAATATTTTTGCACCTCAGGTATCTAGGGGGTCTGAATTTTCGCTCAAATATTTCCCCTTGTCAATAAGACATTCAGTCACAATTAAATAAATTTGTGTTCGTCTAGGAATATACTTTTAACTATTAAGAAAGCAGATGTCAAAAAATCTCCATGAAAGTAGTTATTTAAACTTAAGTGTCGGTTATATAATAGCCCCTTCTTGAAAACTTTCCTTGTAATATATAATTATATAGTTGAAGTTATATGCAATGGTAAATAAAACATAAAATGTACTTGTTTCATTTAAAAATTGTGTAACTGTCACATACAGAAATGCATTAACATGGACATTTTCTTACAGCCTCATTCCAGAGTGTCTGCTTTAGACAGGGTTATTCTTTTACTCTATTTGTTGCATGTGATTTGAGCTCAAGTGCATTGTTGTGACATTAAGTCAAGTCAAGGTTATGAAGTAATACCTTATAAAATTTTAGATAATGGATTGTACTGCATCACCATTTATAAGTTTATGCATTTATTAAACTCTATAGCATATATTACTTCAGCCAGTTCATTTTCAGTATAAAAGTGGTTAATTTTAAATGCTTTATTAACTTTTACATTAAAACAAATAACACATTTGAATTATCATAATTTTGTGCAAATTCATATGCTTTTTACTTAACTAAAAAGCTCAATATTTATTACTGTGGAAAACTGTAGTATTCTTGCCTTAATAAAAATTAGAGAAAAAAGCTATTTGGTGAATGTATTCTATGAGATCAAACATTGGGGTTGCTATCCATATTTCTACCTGGATTGTTTTCTGAAAAAAAAACATTCACTTTGCCAAGCAAAAGTTAAAGCTAAGGGGTATTCTTGGGCGTACCATAACTTGTTCTTCTGACTTATACCTTGGATTGTAGACACCAAGAAGATGCTAGGTAAAATATTAGTCATAAGTAAAAAATCAGTATATAAGTCATTCTTTTTAGATAAAGTTACAATAAAATAACAAATATGCAGGTATATCTTAACTTTCATTTTGCATAAAAGATTAATTCCAAACAGGTTGATTTCTCAGATCCTGGACTGTAAATAAATTGATTGCTGCTGTTTACAAATTTAACATTAGTAGACCTGTTCAAGAATGGAGTTCATAAAGCACTTAGTCAAACAGGTAAAAAATCTTTAAACCAGATATAATTATTACAATATATTTGGGAGGAGGGAAGTTTTGACATCAAGGTCCCCATCAAGTTATGACAATATGTCAACTTCATACTACTGTTAATCAAGGCAGACCTTGATAAATTCAGATTGAACTATTGATATACTACTACTCTTCACATGAAAGTTTATGTCCCAGCTGGGACGTGAATCTATAGGGCATTAAGCATCTGAATAATTTGAATAAACATTTACCTAAATCAGGTTTCACAATGCCTAGAATAGGTTTGTTCAGGAAGGTTTTTCTGTTGTTTCACTTTGGTTTACTGTTGTTTTTTTTACTCATCATTTGTAGAAATGTTGCCATTTATTTGATTCATTGTCTCAAGTATGTTTGTATTTTGTTTTTGGTTAATTATCTGTGCAATGAGGTGGCAAGTGCGATAATGGATATATTGTAAGTTAAACTGCAGCTTTGACATATGTTTTCATATGCCTTCAGTAACTGCATATTCCATGACAGAGAACCTCAATTGGGTATGAAGTTAATAGAGGTGTTTGAGCCGTACCTCAAAGTTACACAGTCTTTATCTCATCAACTGCTTTTTCATAATTCTTTCTTTAGAACGTTCAATAATGCTTAAAACACCATAATATTGTATAACATGGATTCGACAAATACAACCAAGATATATTCATCAACGTTAAAACTGTGGAAACAAAGTAATCGGTCATTATAAGGATAATACAGTTCGTTACAAGAGGTGAATGAAAATTATGGTGAGTGTATGAAAAAATACCCCATGATCACATGACCATTATAGACCAATCATGAAACAATATTTTTGCAGGTGAGATATAAGAGCATACTTGAGAATAGTACTTGTATTCACTAGCATGTCTGTTACATGATCTATATAATTCCTTTGTAAAGATTATTTATTTTATTTATTGACTTACTTTTGTTTTAAAAAGAAGAATCATGAATAACTTCATGAGGACCAGTTACTGTTAAAACTATGATACTCAGCTTCATATTTTATTTTAATTCATATTTTATTTAAATAAACAACAACAGTTCAACATGGGACTGAAAAATGACAAAGAATGTACAAAAAATTAATACAACAGCACTGCATAAGACCCAAGATATTTTGTGTTAAATAGGCTACTTCACATCAACTTCTTTACAGTGTTTGACCTTTTTGTTTATGTTTTTAACTTTTATGTGGAGAATGCACCTAAATTGTATGTACATGCGATTACATTTCTTTTTGTGAACTGTATTCATTTTAGCAGTATATACATGTACTATGTGCTGTATGCAATTTGAATTTATAGCAGATGTCTATGTTATACTAAGAAATTGCTTTCATTAGAACTAGGTAGCTGTATTTTCTATGCATGTGTCACAAAAAGTGAAATTATTTATATGATGCCCTACACTCATAAGCCATTAAATGATAAAGTATTAATTGTATTTTATAAGTTCTGTTTTAAAAGGTTACTTCTAAAGATAATTGAGAAATGTCTAAAGGTGTTTGTTATAAAAGTTTAGCTTATGTTGTTGTTCTTATTACAGTTTTCCCATTTTTAGTACGAACTATTTTTTATGACATGCTCAAAGCCTGGAGAATTTGTATACAAAGTCAGTAAATGTGTCTACTGAACATATATTGTGGGCAAGCAGGTTGACAGTTAACATTTTTAGCAATCTTGGGCTAAAAGGCAATATGTGATTTTTATGTATGACATTTTTTTAAAGAAATATTAAAATAATTATGTGTAAAATTCATGTACATGTATCTCCCTATCAAACATATGATAAGATACATTTGTATATAATTATTTATTGTCAATAGAATCAGAAAATCCTATTTTAATAAACAGTTGATTTGCACTTGTTTAAGCCATTTTTTTTTAAATAGTTATGCATGTATACACTGAAAAATGTATTTTACATTTTTCATGGCAGTTTCCTGGGGTGAATGAAATAAAGTGAATGCTTGATTTTTAATCTTTGTGCTGATTTTACATGTGTTTTTATGTGTGCATGTCCTGTTAAATACATGAATTATTCTTGAATGTTATAATATTTGGTATTTCATGTGGAAAACTGTGATTAAACCATTCAAAATATAAACTGTTGTTGTTTACACTATTTTCAGAAATTCTGATTAGTAAAATGATTTATTGAAAAATACTAAGTTGTCACAAAACATTAGACTGCACTTTAATTTTGCTTGCAATATTAATTTAAAAACCATATCCTTACTGGCAATTCAGTACACACTATCTCAGGGCTGGGAATATATCCACGGACTAAATGAATAAATGGTTAGTCTCACAAGGTCAGCTTTTTATAACATATTACAAACAAAACTAAATAGCTATTAAGTATCATGAAGCTGGCACATCCTGGTTTTAGGATGTTTCTCTTGTCTTATTAAGTAGCTTGGATATTAGAGATACAAGGTTACAAAATCTGTAATCTTTTACAATATCATATACTTCATATAAGAGTATTTTGTTATTGCACCCAAAAAACATACTTACGGTTCATTCTGATTTATTTTAAAGGAATGAAATAGAAACGATGGCAACTATCACTTTTATCAATTTATAAAGATTTTTAACAAAGTTACAAGGAAACAGTCTGTTGTTTCACTATCCACAAACAATTCACACAAGAGTCTACTTAGATGGCTAGTGGCCTACAAGTCTGGCCGACACTTGAAACCAGGACCTCTGGGTGGGGTATCCAGGCAGGTTAAACCACCCTTAGGCTCGCAAGAGAATCTGTGACCCTCGCCACTCCTGTAATTAAGTAACATGACAAGGTCAAAAAAAGAGTTTAAACAAATATTTAATTATTATTTACACAAAATACATGTGAATGCATAAAATCTAAATCAGTAGGCATTTAGGCGAAAAATTGGAAAGCTTTCCACATTTTTTTTAACAAGTATTAATATATAAAAAGAAAAGCACCAGACAAATGCCCAGACTATGTTAAGTAGTGTACAGAACTAAGCACCCCAAATTAGTTGGGAGACCTCACACAATAGTTTCCATCTTGGCAGAGACCTGAATGCATGCAGCGACTGGGGAAGATGTTTTCAATTCAATCAAAATTTCTTTGATTTGAGACAAGTCTATCAGTCTATCAGTTTGCCAATAAAAAAACAATACACTACCTGCACAATTTTTACAGGGCAATTTTAGTTGGTTGACAAATGACTCATACAGTGTCTCGCATATACTTAGGAGAACTGATTTACTCTCTACACTAAATAAATTCTCCCCAATCTTGATGGAACAAAATTTCTAATTCTTTTGGTATTGGAACTGCGACGAGCTAGAAATTAAAGTCTGAAACTTTAAATAGGAACCAGTGCACTAGCTTTGCCTTGGTTCCAAAGTCTGACTGAAAGACTTTAAGATCAGGCATGCATGGGATATAAATCATTTCCATAACAATAAAAAAAGAAAAGAAATCACTAGACTTTGGATTATCTTCATTTTGGAACTTTATAACAACTAGTTAAGTAGTAAAACAAAACCAGACCAAGTTTCCAATTAAAAAGGGAGCTTACTAAAGTAAAAGACCCCGCAGTTCAGTCTCTGGCCTAGATAAATTTGTCATCAAAATAGATCTTGTACCTTTGTCACTAAGGCTAACCTTACAAGGGTAGTTCTGTAACTAATCACCTAAGTGTCAATAGGACTTGGTCTGGTATCATTTTATATTATTGCATGATCTGCTTCAGGTAAATGATAAACATTTAACCCTTATGATAAGATTCTAGGTGACATTTAAACCCAAATATAAAAAGTACTTACTGAGGTCCAGCCTTAGGTATTTTATCTTTCTTATATTCATTGATGATCCTAGTCATGTCAGCAACTGTCAGATCTTCCTGTAAAAATAAACACATTACTCTTGTCAACTTGTTAGTTTTTAGTAGGATCTGTTGACATAAAACATATTTTAAGAATACAAATCTAATAGCTTTGTTTTTAAACGATAATCTGCAAACCTTTAGAAATACAATGAAAGTATGCATAATAGAAAACAGTTTTGTGCACAATGTGATAATGTTATTTTGAATTATTTTATCTTGCAAATACATATTGTCAAGTATGTAACAATTCAAAAGAACAAAATGAATTGGCATCCCCAGGATAGAATACATTAACATCAACACAAAACAGTCTGATTTATTAAAACATTTCTACCAGAAAAAAAAAGCCAAATGGAAATTTTCCGATTTCATAAAACATTGTCAAGAAAATGAAGAAATAACCATACCAAAAATAAAATGTACAACTAGTATTATTTTACAATAAAAATAGGTATAAAAAAAATGTGGTCTTTATTTTAACATCAAACAAAAATGTTAAGAACATATGCTTTTTCCTTGTTGCATACATCATTTTTACTGTGTGAAAAAGTTGTTTTTACAGGTGGTAGACCGCCTCATATGGAAGTTTTTGCCCTATCAGGGACTAGGGACATGAATCAATGTTGTGGGTATCTCAAGAGTTAGAGAAGTTAGCCATTCTTACCCAGTGGCCTATAGAACTGTTGGACCAGTGGTTCTACAATGGCATTTATCTGTGGTTATTCCTGGACTGATTATAGTTGTATGTTGCTAAAGTGACCATTGTGCCACTTTTTGGTGTTCAAATGTAAACAGAACAAAAGTAACAAGCAAAATTCTTACATAATAATCATCATTTATTTGCACCATGGGAGCATTAACACAGGCCCCTAGACATTCCACCTCTAGAAGTGTGAACTTGCCATCTGGTGTTGTCTGGCCTGCATCAATTCCTAGACAAGAAACAATAATCATCATCATGAATTAATGTCAAGTATACTTTCAAATCAGAAAAAATTAAACAAATGCCAGACATCTCAATCTACTACCAAGTATCAAGATAAAAAACATTTATTTGACATGGGACTGCATTACAACATTTCTAGTGAGATGCAGAAACTGAAAATCTTCCATTACTTTGACTTTCAAAAGGTATAAGTGTGATGCTAGAAAACAACATGGAGCATTTTTATAGCACTTTATTAGTATGGCATACCATTTATAAAATATATTACTTTCCACTAGTTTTTAGGAGTTACTGTTTTTAACCCTTTATGGGTCATTCAAAGAATAAAAGTCCTGTCTTACTGTTGTCTCAAAATACAAAGCTCAGATGAGGTAAAAACTTCCATATCTGAAGGTACTTAAGCTGAGCCAAAATGGCTACCTATACATGTCAAATTTGCACTAGCATTCACCATGCTGTAAGTGGTCAGTTTAGGTCCTGCCAAACAATTTGTTCTGTAATTGTCTTCTAATAAGCCTTCATGTGTCTTTTCTGGCTTACAGACAGCTTGATTGGGCAAATCCTTCCTTAATTGACTCCTAATTAGTGGCTAATCAGCATATGTCAATCCTAAGTAGCAGTCAAGCAATGAATGTGTGATCATTTATCCCCTGCTCACCACCCACTTCCAATCATTACCACACTTATCTGTCCTGATCTCCTTATCAGGATAGATTCCTAGTTATTATCCATCTGGACTAAAATAAATGTATCAGCCAATATATTCAGCATATATGGTAATGAAACTGGTAGCAGAAGTGTTAATTTATGGGCAAGTTAATTTATACATACACCACCAAATATAATTGACCACATGTACATAAAATTCTTTCATTTTCGGTTTTTGTTGATCCAAACATTGTTTAAATGCTTACAATTATTTGCTTTGTATAATAAAGCGCTATTTGCTGTTTTTGTTAAAGAATAGTTAAAAACATGCACCATCTAGAACAAGGCTGTCAGAACACGTGTACACTTTTCGGCGATTTGTGGGAATAAATTTGACGAAGATTTTGGTAATCTCTGTATAAATATGATGTCAATAATTTAAAACAATATGCTTTGTACTGTAAATGACCAAACTACTGATAATAGAACAATGTTTTCTTTGATTTAATGGGACACTGCTGTTATTCAGAATCATATGTTGGCATTCCAACAGCAGTTATGTTGTAGTATTAAATATCTATTAGAACAGTACTTTGCAGAAGTTCTACTATTTAAGTATATATAATACTCATTTGTAAACAAAAAGGCTCAAAGTAATAGGCAAACAACCGATAATGTTGTATTTTTGTCTTAAGATGCCAACTTGTCTTATGCAGCCAATGGTAGGCGGTCCTTTGGGTGGCTGCTTAGGACAAGCCTGACTGTATTTCATCAGTGTAAAATTGTCTGGAAAACTTCTGCAACTAAAAATAGCTGGTGGCTGACATACTTGCAAGTAAAAATCTGTAACAGTATGGGTTACAGAAAATACTGAAATCAGGGGAAAAAAAGAAGATACAAAGAAAATCTTACCTAGCTCTTTCTTCAAGCAGTCTAATATTACATCGGAACCGACACCACCCAGGATGCATGGAGTAGTTGTGCAAATCTGTACAAAGTATTTACCTACAGGTTCTCTGAAATAAAGAACACACTAATAAACAATTTAGTAGTCTTTAACCAGGTTTTCAATTACAATCCTGATTATTAGATTGGGGTATGGCAGTTTCCAATTTATAATAATTTGTATTAAATTGCTGTAAACCTATTTCCATGGCATGGCAACGTTTCTTGTTTCTTTTATAAAATTACAGGATTTGAACAATAAAATGAGAGAAATCTGATGTTTCTGATTCTGTTTTAATATGGTATTTTTACATATCTTTTTAGTTTACAATTAGAATGTATTTAATCTGGATATAAAATAGCAATACTGCTGAGTAGCACATATAAATGCTTAGATAGTTTTCCAACATTGATCTTAGGTTAAATTTCTAAATATTATTATTTATGATACAATAGGTGGAAAACTGAGGGAGCTAACCTGTTGAACATGGTGTAGAATGTGGCGACTTCATACACTCTCATTTTGGGCATCTTAAGCATGTCTGCCACAGCATGCATAGCTGACAGGGGCAACCATCCTGAACAAAAAAACAATCATCAGTCATTATGTAATGGTTAAAACAAAAAGAGTTTTACGTTTTACCCACATTAGCTGAGCTTAAGTTGCAAATTAGACTTATACACCACTATTTCTTGCATTACTATAGAATATTTTCATCTGATTAAAACTGAGGCCCTTAGTACTTGGAGCTCGAACCTACTAGGGGTTCAGAAAACAATGTTCTGACTTCTGTGACCTGGGAAGTTTGAAAAGAACAATTTTATATTTGTTTCACTTGTCTGCAGGTAAGTACAATGTCAAATTGCATGATACATGGTTCATACAGAAATTCAACATAAAACTCAAGGACCTTTCAATGATTTTTCAATGTAAAACATTTTTCAAGGACATACTGTTATCAAATATAATCGTTTGAATATAGTAAGAGTCAGATTTATCAATTGTATAAGTTGTTATGGGGTCCTCCTTTTTACGTTGTAAGGACGACGTTATTTCGATGGACTTAATGTGTTTGTTACTTTTTTTAAGTGAAGTCAAAGGATTCTCTCCCACTGACGTTATGTCTATTTCATACACACACAGCATGAGGATTTGTGTACACTTCACACAATTGTTTTTAAGCCACACTTCCTGAAAATAACATTTCTTTCCTGTTTGCATTTTAAAAGTCCACAAAAGCCTATTACATAGGCACAGCCAGATAGGTACCAGTTTTGATTTAATACCTGTTATGAGGGTGTAAAGGGGTGCTATTAAGTACTATTTGGGGTGTTTTTCAAGGAAACACTGAATTTAAGTACTTTTCAAGGGAGGAACTATATTCAGGTACTGATGATGACAATTCAAATTAATTTCATCATACTTTTTAAAATTACCAATAAAATATACCCATAGCAATAAATGGTTTTACAAAACAAAAATCTAGATAGCAATGCTTACTGATCCAGAAATCCACTCACTTCACTCACATTTTTTATTTCTCCTATGCATGATGCATCATATGAATTAACCTGTACTCAAAGTCACGCTGCCATACATTACTGTGTTCACTGTGTTTACACACTAGTTTAAATGGTGTATGATATAAAGCTCTTCTTTGTCTTTAATCTTTTTTTTTTCAAAAATCTTGTCAATTGAAGATGCCTTGTATGTTTCAAAAAGAAAAAGAAAATTTATTGAGTCTTTAGCATTAATTTATTACAATATTGATAACATTTATGGCTACAAAGACTGGGGAAGTTTAAAACTGGTGGCAATATTCAACTAAAATTGTTTTGCTTATTTGTCTTGAGCAATACAACAATAACAACATTTAAGTCCAAAAGAGTATTTGCAAAGTTAAAATATTTTACACATAAATCTGAAAGAATACTTACTGTTGACATCTGTTATTTGTCTTTGTTGACTAAAAGTGACCGATTGATAAAAGATAAGCAATTCACTAATTCTGAAACAGCTAGCTTTTTTCTGGTATCAGAAAAAGGATTTAAGACATTTGTAAAAAAAAAATTAAATAAAACAAAAAGACAAGTAGATTTGCCTCATAGTCAAAATTGATTCTGTATATTTACCAACAAGAATTAAAATGTGAACAAGTCTGAGAGCCTTGCCTACTACTGCGTTTACAGAAAAGTGGAACGAGACAAATGTTTGTTAAGTGTAGGACTTTTTCAGTTTCATACTTAAGAAATTTAAAATACTAAACTGAATTATATTATCTTCAAATATTCAATCTGACATGATTTATTATTGACCTTCAGTTTACAGCATCATTATGTTTTTAATCTAAATTAACAAAAAATGTCTTAAGTTTCTTACCATGTTGCCGCTGGGCCAGGTCTAGAAGAGGGATAACTGCAGCAGACTCATGACCTTCTGGGTAGTTCTGGACTATCAAACTAGCTCTCTAGATAACAGAGCAACATAAAATAGGTCAGTCTAAGATAATCGAACAACATAAAATATATCAACATTAAGGTCTAAAGTACAAGTAAAACAAAGCAGAACCATTTTTAAAGAATTACTTCTACCTGTGTCATGTCATGATGAGAAAAAATGCCGGAATGATAAAAAAAGGTTGGATTTTCATTTTCTTAAATTTTTCAGCTTTGAGTAAACCAACATTGTAATGAAAACACAATTCTTAAAGATATAAATAGCATTTCTTGTGAACCTTGATAACTATTCTTGATCAATATCAATCATACACTGACGTACGCAGAAAATCTAATAATAAATAACAGAGGAATTGACAGCTAAAGAATTTAAGAAAAATGACAAAGGTAAATTTTTCCAGAATTAACTGTGCGTTGGAGATACTATAATACATAACTACACACCAATATCAATCATCCATGAAAGTATTAAAGTTCTAATGAATAATGATGAAGAACTTGACTGCACAAGAATTTGCAAAGAAATATAAGGAGCAAAATGCATAATCATAAATTAATTTTAAAAAAAACATGCATGCAGGTATAAAAAAAATTCAAATAAAAAATAAGTTTTCCCTACAAGCTACTAAAAATAATGAAGGGCAATTACTCAGTATGAACAGTGCAATCAGTGCTATTAATGCACAACCTTCCATTAACATTAATCATTTATGACAATATGAAGAAATTAGATGAAAGACAAAGGAGGTGTAAGCACAAGAAACTGCTAAAAACAAACACATACACATGTTTAGGCATATAAGAATTAATGACAAAAAGTCCATAAGAATAACTACATCAATTGAAGCATGTTTTGTACCTTGTCAACCACCAAGGCATTTTTGTACAGCACATCACATATCATTATAACACAGGTAAATGAAGAAACTAGTTAATAGAGATTTTTTAGATTATATATAATGAGATTTAAGCAGAAAAATGTTGGTTTGAACCTACTTGTATATCTTTCTCATTTGACAATAGTATAAAGCATTAAATGGGCATGCAGGGGTTGAAAATGCCTTTTCACCATGGCGAGGAACACCTAGCATCGGGCTTGAAGGTTTCTCAAAATACTAGTCCAATCGGGCAAGCAGCTTAAGAAAGTATGCATTTTCATGATAAAAGTTTAAAACATAAACACTGTGTACAAATACAATCTGTTGTAAACAGTCAAAATATGCCTGCCATGTTGACGTGTATTCAGAAAGTTAACTTAGAGAAATATGAAAAAGGGCAAGTAGATATTTGATGAGAGTGAGTAAAAATTGTAATGTACTATGCATAGAGGACTAGTAACTTTCTGAAACATTTTCAATCCTTATTTTTTAATTAACTGATTACATATCAAATCAAAACAAACGGAAGATCATCTCCCTCATACCAATGACAAAGAATAGGCATCTATTGAACTGACTGATTTTTCTTTCAGTGAAAATGTACTCATTTGCTTCTAAGCCTATTTCTTACCTTTACATTCTCTGGGCTAAATTCAAAGGGTGTTTCTGGATTGTTGTCTGCTGTATGCCTGTGCTGGGAATATGCAAAAAAAGAAAGATGTAAAGGACTCCATGACCTTATATTATATAAAGGTTAACAAACATAGACATTCAGAAAAATATATTAAGTAATTAAAGCTACTCATGTTTGAACAAATAAAATTAGAAAGATGATATAAAGATACTTATTTCTAATTTTTACTCATGACAGGTCTACCAATAAGAGTAAAGTTTCACAACACAATCTGACCTAAATGATTATACTCATAATGAAAATAGAGTATTTAGCATTGTTCTTGCTTATTGAAATTAAAAAATATTAAAACTTACAACAAACAATTTGTCACTGCATGCTGGTGTGGCCACGTGTAATCTTCTTACTTGCTGTGTCTATTTTAAAACAGAAATAAAAGTACACTTTATAGTTTACTTTTTAAAAATTAAACCAGGCTACAAGCAATGCTGGTTACTACATATTATTAATACATAAAAATCAGACCTCAGTAGGCTGCCTTCACAAACCTTATTGAACTGCCTGTACCAAGCTTAGTGGACTACCTAGATATTCTTAGAAGGCTGCCTGGCATGACCTCAATAGGAAGCCTTGACAGACCTAAGTTGACTACCATGACAGGCCTCAATAGGAAGCCTTGACAGACCTTAAATGGCTACCATGACAGGCCTCAACAAGAAGCCTTGACAGACCTAAGTTGACTACCATGACAGGCCTCAATAGGAAGCCTTGACAGACCTAAGTTGACTACCATGACAGGCCTCAATAGGAAGCCTTGACAGACCTAAGTTGACTACCATGACAGGCCTCAATAGGAAGCCTTGACAGACCTAAGTTGACTACCATGACAGGCCTCAATAGGAAGCCTTGACAGACCTAAGTTGACTACCATGACAGATCTCAATAGGAAGCCTTGACAGACCTAAGTTGACTACCATGACAGATCTTACTAGGAAGCCTTGACAGACCTAAGTTGACTACCATGACACAGACATGTGATCTTTCCCGATTTCCCAAGAAGACTACCAATATCAGGAGTCTGTCTCATGCCTCTCGCTGAGCACATCAATTCTCCCACATTCATGTTCCCAACAGCCTTAATCTCATTCCTCCTAAAGACTGCCCAAGACAATAGCTACCAGCCGATCATTTGATTACACAATATAACCTAGTGCAAGCGACCAGCATCTGCGTGTGTATGTGTGCAGCTAATCAGAACTGATCACTACCCATCATTGAGCACACCGAGTGTTCATAGGTCTCGATGATAATTTTGTGCCCCATCTACTGGTGTTAAAAGGCAGCGGCCACAAACTAATCCCTTAATTGACAATATAATCACACCCATTTAGTAAACGGCGGAGATCATGCCCGATCAGTGTCACATGTTCTATTTCTAATAGGGTGATATGAGAATTAATCTGCATTTACCTAAACGAAGGCTCAAGATAATTTGACTGAGTGTCTTCAATTTTATCCTAATCAAGCAAAAGTACTAATTTCCAGCAATATTATTGCGTTTGACAAAATCCTGACTGCAAAAAGTACTCTGAAATCTGTTTACTTCGGTACTCTAAATCAAGTAAATATGTAGAAAAATGGGCTGTATGCACTTGAATGCAGGCAACTAACATGACAGAATAATTCAAAAACATTTAGCATCTAACCTGAGTACTTGCCTTACAAACAAAAAGACAAACTAGTGCTAATTATATATGTGACATCATCGCATCATAGTGCCATTTTGTCAGCAGACTTCAGCATTTGTTGAAACTGATGCACTTATGTGTACTCATAAAACTTACTCTAGTATTGATTTTCTATTTCTTAAACCGACTTTAACTGAGAAACTGAAGTTTTACCATGAAAAGGTTTATGTCTAAATAGGCGGCCCATCCTGGAATTAGAAACCAAAGAGAGCAAACAAAGCGAGCCACCGTGGTTTCTATTCCATGAATAAGAATATATGACAAAGTCATATGAGCATTAAACTACATACTAAAATTTGACAAGGCACAAGACAAAGGTATTCATTGCAAGCAAAATGTAAACGTAAATATGTGATGTGTCATTTAACAAAATGAGCAAACCCAAATCCAAATAGACCGATTGGTAGAATCAGCAATTAAGATTCAAAACCTATACTAAGAACTTGTTGCGTGTAATTAACATGGTTGGAAATAAACATTATGTAATAGTAATATTGTGCATATGAAATTAACATAAAAAACAAATTTGCATGAAAGAGATGAATGTGTGAAACAGTAACACTGCTGAATACACAGAGCGTGCAACATGTATATTTGTACATTGTGCTACTAAAGCAATCGTTGTTTTTGCTTTTTAAGGCAATTTGCTAACTGCATATTATTAAGAACATTATTGACACTCATAAAACAGCACATCGTGTAAGACATGTAGGCAAGCTTCTAGCCCTGAAATATGTTGGGGTGGAAACTAGGAGACAAATCTGCAAGGGTCACAGGAACCTTGGAACAGATCAAATCTAAGAAATGGAGAACATGGCAGAATTTCCCAACATTACTTTAAGCTTACTTTGACTTTAGCTTTGTTAAGAAAAGTAAATCGTTTCTTTCCTTTACAAAAGTATTATTTCTACTTGAAAGAAAATTTGTCTTCTTCCTGCAAATATACATTTATCATAAAAGTAAATGGTTTTTCGTGATAGTTAATACCATTTCATTCTGTGCATGAATAGTAAATAAAACCCCAACCATAGACACTTTTAAAACATATATTCCATTCCACCTAGTTCAAACCAGTTTACATCATTTATGTTAGATACATTGTCAAAATGATGAATTCATTAATCAATGTAAAGTAATTTAAATAATTTTAGCTTTTTTACATTAGCATGTGACTTATATATGTAAAAAAAAATCTGGACAGTTACCTATTTACTATTTTTTTCATAAAAAACATTTGTTTGCTATCTATTCTTGACTAGTATAATGTCTTCATGTGTTCTTAATTCATTTAACATTAATTTGTTTTGACAGTAATGGTATCAAAGTGTTTACCACTAATACTTTATCATTATCAAAACTCCTTTGTAACTAACTTACAAATTAAATAAACTATTTTTATGCTTGCATACTTATTATTTCTTTGGAAAAAAAAAATTCAGTTCATTTGTAAGTGTTGCTGACATTGGATTTGTTTACACCATGTTTGGCTTTTATTGCTTTTGTAGGTCACAAGCTTAAAACCAAAGCATACAATTAATGTCTAGATAGTGAACTAAAATATGTTAGGTATATTTCAAAATTCATTTAAAAATAATGTAAAGAACAATTTTATTACTGAAATGACTGATTATCGATTAACAAGAGGGCCATGGTGGCCCTTAATTGCTCACTTGATGATACAGGCTTTTAGTAGGCTTGAATCTAGCATCAAGTAATTAAGAGTGATTTACTTTAGAAATCTTTGGTGATGATTGGTCCATTAGTGTGGCCACTAGGTTGATAACATTTTCTATATTTTTACCAAGTATTCTACTGAATCCACATGACTCACTTTTAAACATATGTAAGATTTATACTGGAAAATATGCTGGCCAAGTTTGGTGAAGATTGGGCCATCAATGTGGCCTCATACGTGTTTTCACAAGGTTTTTCTAAAATTTGACCTAGTGACCTACTTTTTGACCCTACGTGACCCACTAATATACTCATTCAAGATTAGATGCAGAAAAACATCTGATCAAGTTTGGTGATGATTATCCTAGGAATGTGTCCTCTAGTGTTTTCACAAGCTTTTTCTGAGATTTGACCTGGTGCTCTACTTTCTGATCCCATGTGACCCAATTATGAACACATCCAAGATTTTATGAAGGCAAACATTTTGATCAAGTTTGGTGAAGATTGGGCCATACATGGGGCCTCTAGTGTGTTCACAAGCTTTTGCTAAGATTTGACCTAGTGACCTATTTTTGACCCCACATGACCCAATAATGAACTCATCCAAGATTTCAAGCAGACAATGTTCTTACTAAGTTTGAGGAAGATTGGCCTATAAATGTGACCCCTAGTGTGTTCACAAGCATTTTCTAAGATTTTACCTAGTGACCTACTTTTTGTCCCCACGTGACCCAGTTACGAACGCATCAAAGATTTCATGCAGACAAACATTCTGACCAAGTTTGCTGAAGATTGGCTATAAATGTGGTCCCTAGTGTGTTCACAAGTTTTTCCTAAAATTTGACTTAGCGACCTACTTTTTGACCCCAGGTGACCCAATAATGAACTCATCCAAAATTTCATGCAGACAAACATTCTGACCAAGTTTGATGAAGATTGGATAAAAACTGTGGCCTCTAGTGTGTTCACAAGCTAAAATTTTGCAATGGACGACGAACAATGGACTCCGGATGACGGACGAAGCGGTATCACAAAAACTCCTCACGTGCTCAGGGGAGCTAAAAAGACAAAAATACTGTTTAATAAATTGAAATAAGCCACATGGTCAATTGAACACGCATTCACAGAAATCTCCATCCCTGGCACCCCAATCTCCCTTACTGGGAGCCTAAGTCTTCCTCTTTGTGACCAAGGAAAGATCACATGTCTGATGACAGACTTTGATGGGATGCTTAGAAAGACCTAGGTTGGCTTTCTTAACAGACCTCAATGAGCCACCTTGACAGACCTGAGAAGGCTATCATGACAGACCTCAATAGGAAGCGTTGCCTAACCTAAGGCTACAGTGACAGACCTCAATGGGCCATGTTGACAGACCTAAGTTGCCTACAGACCCTAATTAGCTATCATGAATTATCAGACCTCAATAGGCAACCTTGACAGACCTAAATTGGCTATGATAAGGGACCTCAATGGATCACTTTGACAAATCTCTTTGGGCTTCCTTGATTTTCTTAGTGGGCTGCCCGAAATGACCTCAAATGGCAGGCTTGACAGACCTCAGTGAACTACTGTGATTACCTCAATGGGACAGTGTGACCAATCTCAATGAGCTGCCTTGACAGCCCTCAGTGATACACCAAGATCAATATCAGTGGGCTGCCTTTCTGACCTCAGTTAGTCATGACCAACCTCAGTGAGCTGGATTGATGGAGAGCAGTGGACTGCCATGTCCAAGCTCAGTGGGCCACTGTGACACCCTCAGTGGGCCTATTTGACTAAGTTCAGCGTTAAACTTCAGGGACAGTTATTCAGGGCCAACTTTAACAAAATGAATTCACAACAGCGAAAAAACGCCAATGGGCCACCTCAACTAACCTCAGGCCACCTTGATGGAACTTTGTGGGTTGCCTTGACTAACATCAGTGGTCTACCTTGACTGTTATGTCAAACATTATCCAGCATATACAAATGTGACTGCTTATCATCTGGCTAAGTAGAAACAATGATAAAAATGAGCTACATGTGCCAAGCCTTCCTTTGGACATTCTGGTGGCAATAGGCATTGGTTAGTGGTTAATGAACTAAACAGAAATCAGAGGATTATATCAATGTAGATAACCATGATTGTGTAAATGGGTGTGCCCACTGAATGTGATCATGCTATACTTCCTACCTTTTGAGCAAGGTCAATATGGGCGGTAGCTCTAAATGATCATGAAAGTTACACATTGATTTTAAGTATGTCTACACCTTATGTAGTCAGTATTGACTTTTGGCAGTACAAAGTTGAAGTTGAAGTTGAAGTTGGTAACAATGTTCCCCACCCACATACTTAGATATGGGTTCCTGGCCATTCCATGATTTATTGCAAGCTTTGCTTATTTAAAAATAAAGAGCTACTTAACATCCAGTAAGATAAGATTCACATGACCTAACTTACAACAGCCGTCAGCAACCGGCGTCCTGTTGCCAACATATCAGTCAATCCAAGAAAGAGCCGTTAAAGAAAAAGGTGTTTTGTAAGTCACCGGAAGTTCACCGATGTTTTTAGAGCTCGGGCCTAATAAAAATTTATTGTTATTTTTAACAAAAAGAAAAAAATATTGGAACATACTTTCAAGTAAAATATTTTGTTAAAGCGTACCGTGTGTGAAGCATTTACAAAATCTCGTGTATTTTTATTTCGGCTGAAATGCGGTGCTGAGCTGCTATGGTCACAGTGTAAACAATATGGCGGCGAAGAGTACCTGTTTTGTTTTGGTCTAGGGTCCAAATTTTAAACTTGGTCAAAACATAAACCAAGTTACCCACAAGCTGAAATGATTTTTTCTGTATTAAAGTAAACTTCTATTGTTTTGTTTGATAAACTACGTATCTTATAGTGGTGCATTAACATGGCATCGAAAAAGAAAGGCTCACAAAGGGCTCGGATACAAACTCGAGAAAAGTCAGTTTTTAATATTTTTGTAAAGCTTTTCACAGGCGAGAAGTTTCCACTGAAAAATATTTCAAATGACATGAAAATACGGGAACTTAAAATGTATATGGAATTTGCAACTGGTGTACCAGTTCACATGCAGAGGATAAGTTACTTAGACGACGGTAAGTGTATGAGATAATAAGTTTAGTTTTAGGTTCTTAAAATGTTTGTTTTTTTTAGCTTGTTGCATTATTTTCATGTTACTTTTCAGAACATCTGAATCTACCGAATAATCTAATCCCTCTTAACAGAGTATTATATGGAGTGTATTGTCAGAAATTTTGTTTTAATGTTTTTGACAGTCGAATTTCCACAGATGTTTGGGGTTGTTCCTGCAAATTATTGACTGAGTTCATACATGCTGTGATGTAAGGAGAAGCATACAGGGAGCTGGCTGCATTTTAATTGTGTGGTATACGTAGATAGTTTGGTTTGCCTGGGGTTCTACAATAAAAATATAGATATTGAATGTGATTTGAATAATGTAGATGAAAAATAATTGGTCTGATGGGATTTTAGTATATAAGGACAAAGGCATTAAAGCAAACTCCAAAAATAAACAAACAGTTGATATGTTGTCTTGAGCAGCTCTAAAATCATGACTTCACCCTCATGGATTGATGGCCCAGATCAGAAATGAATAAAGAAGTATAGAGCAATCAAAAGAATATTATGTTTTTGTTTTCTATTTACACCTAATTGGTTTTACATAAAAAGCTTACTATTGACTGTACACATATGCTGTTAAACTGGGTAGTAAGACATCTAGGTGCAAAAAATAAGAGGCCTGACACTTTATGTGTAGCTTAACAGAAGGTAGCGAAACAGTCATAAATCCTACAGTGTTATTAACCACATGACATGCAACAAAATCTTGGACAGAGACCCCTTGAGTAGAAGATACAAGACTTCAGATTTTTTATTAAATATATCAAAACCAAGCTGCCATCTTACAGTTGTACAGTAGAACATGCTGTCACAAGATGCTGTAATGGTTACTGAAGCAGTGGTGTTGTACATTAACCTTCAAACGTCTTAGACATGCCTTTTTTTCAATATTCTATAATAGTATTTACTTAGTCCTTCACCCAACCTTTGACACTTTGCCTCTATCTTAACACTTGCTGAAGCACAGCTGCATATAATCTTGATAAGTTGGCAATATAATATATTGTCTTTATTCTAGTAGAAGCACCCAGGCACCACACAAAACACAATGGGAGAGCATCTGTTTAGAGACACATTTCTCAATATACCAATGTTAGTCCCTTTATATATAATAAGTAGTAATCACAAACTTGAGTGATTAATAAACTGTGCAAGCTGAATTACATCATTTTTTTTTAAACAGTTACATGCCTCGAGCTTCACCATACAGCAAGTCTTTAGGACATACTTTTAGTAGCTAGCAGTTCACTCCTTTGATCTTTACTGACTTTCTCATTATATCTCCCAACATTCAGAGCTTGCAGTGTGCGAATATGACTTTTCTCCGCTCCATAAGTAGTTAGCCACATCAATACTTTTAATACTTTTTTATGCATTTTTATTCTCAATGCTGTTTGAAATGTTGCTCTATTAATGTGTTGATTAAAATAATCAAACAACTATTAACTGTCATACATACATTTCCCTTTGTTCAGCATGACACATGACTAATTATCTGTTAGTAAATGCTGAAACAAACTTTGAACTTCAGTCTGCCAGATAGTAACTTACATACATGTAGTGTTTCTGTGTAGACTTGACTCATTACTAAGGTGAAGTTGACTGACTATATGAGATAAGCCTGTGTCAAGATGATATCGCAGCAGTCTGACAGTGAGGTTGTGAATGATGTGGTTTTATAAGCAACTGCTGATTACATTTCTCTATGATTATTTCCATGTTATCTAGATTTAGGCACATGTTAAAGCTAGTGACCTCCAGTATGTGATGCAGGATGTTTTCTCAATCTCTGATAGAGCTGTGGCAACATCCTGATCCATGCGGCCACACAATATTAATTTCTTTGATAAGCCACCAAGTCTACCATGTACAGGATATGCTGGGGCAGAGTTTCTTGGGTAACACAGTTCACATGGTTTTACTGGGCAAGCACTCTCGGCAGTTTAGACTTGTGCTAATTAGCCATCATAGCACTGCTCGAACTGCCATGCCATCATGAGTTCTGATTTATATCTCTGAATTTAGTAGCTCTGGGAGAGCCGCGAGAACATTCTGCCTTGCGGGGTGGCATGATATAAATTTCTGCACCATCCAATCTGGCTGTAAGCTTTCCATTTTCATATGTTTCTTAATGCAGGGCTGGAAAAATACGCTAGCCCGACGTCCCGGACTAGTCAACATGTAGTTTCGGGCTACTGACCATTGGTCATTAAATTAGTCCCGGGCTAGTCATTCAATAGACGGCCGGACAAGTGACAATACACAGCGGTACCTAATTAGCGATGCAACCAATCAAGCTATCGCCTGGGGCGTTTTATCTACACCATGTAATCGCATAGACAATTCAAATGCATCCCATAACAGCCAATCACGACGCGCGATACATCAACGCTTAACATGATCGGCCAATCAATGTGTAGGGGACAAATAACGGCATTAAAGGCATCTCAAGAGCCTTATATAAGTGACCCCCCCCCCCCCCATTTATTGCCCCACCCAGCATGTGAGGGCATCTGTTTTCTGATAAGCCAGGCTGCCACAGTCTGTAACGATGTGTCTGTCACACAGGTATAGTTCAAGATCCAAGTGTATGTATGCTATATCTGGGGGTTGAACATAGTCATTCACAGTTTGTAAAGGAAACAGTTGTGAATATATCCTTGATTGACGTGTTTTCGAGACTCTAAGCATGCGCAAACAGATAATGTCAATATTTTACAAACCTTGAAAGAAAAAGATCGGGTTCGTTTAAATATTATTCAAACAACTTTAATTCCGTCAATATAATATTTTTTTTAATTTAATACTTCATTCATTACAATAATTCAAAATACAACACCATCTTCATACCGCTTGAACGTATTTATTGACGTATTTTCGATACTAATTATATATGTAATTAATATGCAGCCATGGTCACATGGTGATCATGTGACTTCACGGAGCAGACGATGAAGGACCTCTCCAATAGTATCAAGATATTTTATGATTGAATAAACACAATTTGTATGTTGCTAGGTAAATGTTTAAATAAAGTGTTAAGAAAAATGGTAAATTTCAATAACAAAGAAGTAAAATAAGGACTTACTTGCTTTTTACGCATTGTTTACAAATTTTGACAGACGGCGGAAATCAGTAGAACACCGGTTACGATGTAAACAATGTATGACGTAGTTTCCACTTCCGGTTTAGAACAGATGCGCGTGAAAACGAAAGTATCGAAAACATGTACGTATCGAATTCACGTCAATCGAGGATACCAATTACGCAATCCAATATATATATATATATATATATATATATATATATATATATATATATATATATATATATATATATATATATAAAGAAAACAAATAAAGATTTATATATATATATATATATATATATATATATATATATATATATATATATATATATATATATATATATCAGGGCTTTTTCAGCCTGTCTCACAGGGCCGATATTCGGCCCCGTTCCCAATGCCAAATAGCGACCATTTTTCCCAATTTCAAAAAAAAATTCCCAATCTCATAAATTAATTCCCATTTGAACCAAAATGCCTTTGACCTTTGAAAATAAATAACCAAGAAACCATAAAATCAAGAGACTTTTCCAATTAAGCAAATCGTTTGTTTACTTTTGATCGGTGATCTATGAAAACTACTTTCCGTGAATTTATGTATGAATGTAACCGGTGAAAACATAGACTCTTACCCAGCCGTATACCGTAACGCAAGTTGAAGATGCGTCACGGAGCCATTCCAGATAAGATTGTAATTAATATATGGTTTGAAAATTAACAGGAATTATTTTTTATTTCATAAACAAAAGTATTTTCGCCATAACTGTTTGACTGCGTATAAAACTGAAAGGAGTAATGAAGCAAAAACGGTACATGCAGTACCGGCTTTTATACTGACTCGCGAATTATACTGACGAAAGATTCGTACACTATTAAATACTACGCGATCTAAAATCTACTAACTTCTGTAGATGATGACCATAATACCATCCTGCACAGAACCTGTGGAGATAGGGTTTAGCATCTTGAACCTACTATGCACTTCTTTGAGAAGCTCCCTTGGCCAGGAAAAACTCTCCAATTTAATGAGAATCTGTATTGAAGGCCCTGCAGAGCTTTCTGAACAAACTCTGGAAGAGCTCTGTAACACTTTTAGGGACACAAAAGCAAGGCAGATTAAGCTTTAATTCAGAAAAATAAATGTTGAAATTTCCCAATTGGTTTGATTTGTCGATATTTTTTCCCAAATTTGACTATTTACCGCGTCAAAAATTCCCAATTTGGGCTGGGGCCTTTTTCCCAAAAAAACCTGAAAAAGCCCTCTATATATATATATATATATATATATATATATATATATATATATATATATATATATATATATATATATATATATAAATCTTTATTTGTTTTCTTTCTTACTTTGTTGGTTGATTTTGTTATTTATTATACATTTTGTTATTTCTTTCATTCTTTTAGTTCTCATATATATTTAAAGTTATATTTTATTTTGATTTGTAAAATGTAATGAAACATTTCTAACAAAAGCAATTTAAAAAGTCATTCATTGTCAGAATAATGTCCTTCAGAGTCATTTTGAATACTAAAACTTGTATCTCTCATGTATTTTCAAAATTAAATATTTAGCTATGAAATAAATACATAATCTTGCAGTTACAAAATTGACACCTAGTAATTAATGCAATAAAGAATTTGTAAGGGATCATACAGTAAACAACCCACATTATCACTAACAATAATGTTTGTGGCTTTGTGTAAAACAAGCCTACTGTCTCACATCCATGCTAGCAGGTAATTTAGTTTTGCATTAACCCATCAGAGGTATTACTGTGACAGATTAGTACTATGTTGGCTAAAGACTCCATGCAGTGATGACCAGCAATTAGCAGGTCTGGTCATAGCATGTGGGGGCCTGGCTCAGTGGGATACCACATTCCTTTTGAGATGCCTTTAATACTGCATATTGAAGTACATGTGATAAGTGATAATTGATTCGCAAACTTTTTAAACTCAGCACGCGAAGAGTAAAGGGATTAGAGCCAGGTAAGTCTCAGTTTGATGATCTTTACTTTCATAGTCATATCTGAATACAATAGCCCAATTAAACAATACTCGATGTCAGATATGGGACACTCGAAATAAAGCAACTGCTGACTAACATGGAACCTGTCATTCCTAAGGACAAACATCTGCAAATGCTGTCGGAATATTCCAACGTGAAAGTCTACTTGAGAGAGCTAACCCAAACTGACAATGCCCCAAGCATCATTTACAAGTCTTTGTTGAAGAAACGAAACATCACAAACATAAGGAAGCTTATTGAATTGATGTTAGTTATCTGTCCATCAACAGCACAATGTGAAAGACATTGTGCTGTTGATGGACTGATAACTAACATCAATTCAATAAGCTTCCTTATGTT
Source organism: Sinonovacula constricta (assembly GCA_007844125.1). Taxonomy (NCBI): domain Eukaryota; kingdom Metazoa; phylum Mollusca; class Bivalvia; order Cardiida; family Solecurtidae; genus Sinonovacula; species Sinonovacula constricta. Next base: position 9,449,584 of record CM017565.1, read on the forward strand.
TGTGATGTTTCGTTTCTTCAATATGCTGTTTTACAGACAAAAATAAAACAAAAACTTGTTTATACCTTGTTTATACCTTGTTTATTAGTTATATATATGACAAATTAGTCGCCATTTATTGAAAATGGTGCACATTTTCGGACAAGTCATCTTTGTCCTGGTTACTAGTCCGGGACTAGTCATGAAAAAGAAAAATTTTCCAGCCCTGCTTAATGAAAAATGAAGAATACATGTGGCAGTTTTTAAGGCCTTGTTGTTGATCGCGCTTATAAGACAGGTCCCCCACTTTGATGGCTATTTTCCAAGGAAAGATTCCAGTCATCTAATCAAGTATATAGGGTATGCTATAGCTCTTTTGCATATGTCCCATCTAATACTGGTAGACTTTTCATTACTGGATGACCTGGCGTCATGATGGGGATAGTGTAACTAGGTGTAGTTTCATGTCAGGTGTTTGTGGTATCCCATTTACGGTGAAGGCAGCTCTATATATTCCTTTTATGAATACCTTCTTGGGATGAATGAGGTAATATGAGTTTGATATAGCACCCCAAAACAAGATTTGTTATCAATTATGGACTCTTTTATATTTTTGGCATGACCTAATTTTATCACAAGGTAAGCATATGTCAAAGAAATAAACATCTGTCATAAGATTGGAATTTGTTGAAATGGTCACATGCAAAACAGGTTTATGTCTTTGATATATCCTAGGTTCTGTCAATAATATGTTTTATGCTTCCAGGTGAACTTTTAGACCATACAGACATTAGGAGCAATGACATTGTTCCTGGAGCTACCTTGCAGATGAGGGTATGGCCTATGTGGAAAGAACTCATAGAAGCCTGTGCTACTAATGACATTGACTGGGTATAGTTACAGCATATTATTTATTTCATTACTCACCAGTACATTCTTTCCTTTTAATAATATAATAGCTATAGCAAGATACATATCAATATAATACAAATTGCAAGCATTCTATGATAAGGAATTTTTTATACACTATTCTTTCTGTATAAATCATCAATAAAAAATAAACTATGTATAATTATAAGATGTTTTTAAAAACACTAAGCGCTATACACATTTCTAACCATAGCACATATATGCTTACTTAAATTGTTAAAAAGAAACACATGTTTTACCATTGTTGATATTTGGCATGCATATCATTTAAGATGACTAAAAAAAGTATACCTTGTAAACATTTCATGATCTTGAAAAGTAATACATTAAACTTAAAATGTGCAAAGGTAATATTTAAATGAACAAAGAAAAAAGTACAATATAAAAAATTACTATCCATTATTTACTTCAGGTTTTTCGTCTTGGTGTAACTCAGCCAACATCTTATCACACACCAGGAAGTGATTACATGACAAAGAGAGCTAGGAAAGCCTGGCTCCAAGAGAGAGCTTTCCTTGCCCTCTTTATTGCAGCCCACAGAGGCCATGAGAAACTTGTCAGACATCTCATCGAAGCAGGTATTCATTGCAAAACATTATTTCTGTTGCAAAATTAGACAAATGAAAAACATTAGTGAATCTGGGTATTTGTTTATGATTTTGATAGAAAATTATTTGCACAGGTGCTTGTTAACTGATGATTAGTGTGTTTTTTTTAATTATTTTCTTGACTATATTTTTATCAAACCCATTTGTTTTCTCAGACCTGTCACAATTGAATGTAACTTGCAGTCAATGATCAAGATTAACAAACAAACAAAAACTATTACACCTTGTATTCTTGAAAGTGTAGTAACTGTGTGCATTGATAACATCTATCAACAGGAGCCGATGTGAATGCCACAACAATGCTTGGAAGAACTCCACTCCATGTAGCAGCCTCGCAAGGTCATGGTCACATTGTTGACTTGTTGTTGGAGAAAGGTACGATTCTCTTGTTCTGTTGTGTTTCTTTTTTACATAGTGATTGTTAAATGTAATTTGGAGAGACACATGGCTTGAGTGTAAATTAATAGTGTTTTATAACCTATTTATATAAATCCATGACATATGTACTACATTTCGCAGACCAACAATATCATACATTGGACATCAACAGACTCAAGACTTAATGTCATTAATCATAGTAGTATTATTTGTATAATAAGGAACAAGGCAACAGTCTTACACTGAATAGTTTAGCCATGGTATTAATGGTGTTCACATGTACACTGTGATATATCAAATTATGTAATACAATTGGCAGGGGCAAAAAAAATCGGCAAAGCCGTTATAACCATGGGAAGCACCATTTAAATTACCAGCTAATCTTAATTAAAAATTATTGTAACTTCATCAATGTTTTTTACAAAAAAGGATTAAAAAATCTTGCATACGTCATGTCTACAGTACAAATAAGTTTTAACATGTGTCTTTATATTGATCAGTAATTTCAGGAAGAGAAACATACATTTTTATTGGCAACTGTTTGCACCTCTTTGAGAGTTTGTAATTTCTCTGAGATAACTCATCAGGTGGCTGACCCAAACTTCTCAAGGATTTTTTTGATGGGCTGGTTGAAACTAGCTATGACTGGTTCATAATAACTTGGTTGTGTTTGTTTTTTATTTTCTATAATTTGGTTGATCATTTTTTGTAAATGATATAATTGACTAGAAAAATAATTGATTGTATGGTCAAATGTGGCTCCAATGCCATATGATATGGTTTTCAGGACAACAGCAAAATATCAGACATTTATAGAGAATCCTAGGTTACAGTTATGTTTAAATGACATTGTTTTAAAAACAGTTTCAAGTGATTTATTGCAAGTGTATCCATTCTTTACTAGGAAAGCAACAAATCGATATACTCAGTTAAAGTCACTGTTTTGTAAAGTACATATAGACGTTGAAAAAGTTTGCTTGGGACTCAACATTCTCCATGGCTTGCATCTCTAGGACCAAAGAATATTAACAAAACAAATGCAACACTGACTCAGACTTTCATTTGTCTGTATATTTTTTACATTTTTGTGTTGCTTAAATAAACAAGTGATATACAGCTTATATGGAGCTTAGTGTTATTTGTTAAACATATTGATTGCGTTATTCTATTTTCCAACATATGTAAAAACTTATTTCAAAAATAAGTGTTGTGAACAAGTTAACATTCTTGTGAAACATTCATGATGAATCCAATGATGAATGTACTGTTGGTAAAAACAAAGAAATAATATTGGTATATAAAAGTAATAATATTGGTATATACTAATCCCTTCCTATCATTTTGAGGATGATGTCAAGCATAAACAATATGCAGATATTAATTTATAAGAAGCATATTTCCTGTGTTATTACTTACCTTAAAGCTAACAGAGTTGCAGTTATTGTGGGCTGCGGGGCTTAACAAGCTTTAAATGGTGTGCTGTATGATCTAACATCATTGCAGGAGCGGACATTGATGCTGAAGATGAATCGGAGCAGACAGCTCTCACCATCGCTGCAAAGTTTGGCCACAAGACATGTGAGCGACACTTGTTCTTATTCCGGTGGCAAGAAAGGGCCAAAAGGACTCGGCCCAGTGCAGAGCCCCCGCGTATGGCCCATCAGTACTTTGATTCTGCATTCCCTGTTTGGAAGAAGGGAGGGAAGTGTCAGATGTATTTCACAAATATCTTGCCACCTGGAGAGTTTGAGGGAACCAGATTTGGGTCGCCCAAAAAGCGCACAGAACTTGATGAAGAAGACATAAATCTCTTGGAGAATATTGGCAGGGGTGAGTTGTCACTATGTCATTTACACTACAGTTTCTTGGATATGATTTCCCAGTTGTTTTCTTTCAACCTTTCTGTGAATTCACCTCTCTGTCACTCTCATATCACACAAGGTCTATAATCTGTGTGGATGTTTCAGTGTGAGGTTATTCCACTCTATGGTTTTTGGGCAAAGGGTGAATTTATGCATGTAACTTATAAAGTATTCTTAAAGCTTTATTGCATAGATTCCTTGTAGACCGTAGACATTTCTTTATCACTATTTATTAAAATTATCTATTACATTCTTTTCAATATTTTCCAAAATCATTCACCAGTATTCAGTGTTTTCTTAAAGTAATATTTTACAATAACAATCATATTAGTAATGCTGACTTTCATTTTGTTTAAACATTCAGATTATATTAAATGAATATATATTTTTATGTTAAAAAAGCTTTTTGCTGCTTATTGAAAATTGAAACAAAACTCATTTTCACATTACATTTGTTTACAAACCATTGAAACTGAGTTGCAACAATCTTTAATTAAGCTATTGACTAATGAAAAAATCATCTTAATTGATTTTTGATGTTTAGATATTTCTACAAATAGATATTTTATAATGTTGATCCATTGATAGCAGCACCCAACCCTGTGTTATGTTTCAGATGGAAAATTACCAGCAATAGCAGAAGGAGGAAGGCTTCGAGCAAAAAGGTTTGTTTGCTTTGAACTGACAACTTGCATGTGGTCTGGGTCTATGCTTTGGGGATGCTGGAATATCTTTTATCTTCAAATATTTGCTGGTTATGGGAGGACTGTTGTTGACCAAGTTTGCCTTTATATGTAAATGTAAATAGTACTCAAAGGAGAATCTACTCAACAAATAAATAAGTAGTTGAACAAGATCATAACATACTTTTTTACATAATAGATGCAAAACAATATTGTACGTTATTAAACACCTGCATTTCAAAATGAGAGTATATTTGTTAAACTATAAGTATATTTTCTTCATAATATAATTTAAACATTGTCTTTTTATTGTATTTAAAGTTAAAGGATATAAATATTTATTTACTTATAAAGTCATAAATAATTTAACAAAGAATAACATGAGAGGAATCAAATATTTTAATACATTTTAATGGTTTGAACTATTTCTTTTACCTTAACTACAATTTTGACTACTGTTTTAAGACAGACATGTCCTGGAATGTTTATTATTGTTCCATTATACATTTGTACAGCCTGGTGGTTAAACTATGTCTTCTCCTAGGATTAGAAATTGTCACATAATTATTAAACATTTTGAGCATTAGCAATACTGTACACATTTAAGCAGATATTGTAAGCCTGTATTTAGCTATATTGTAAACACATATAAACAGATATTGTAAGTCTTTATTAAGTATTGTCGACACATACAATCATATATAGTAAGTATGTATTTAGCAATATTGTAGACACATACGATAATATATTGTAATTCTGTATTTAGCAAAATTGTAGACATATTTAAGCAGATATTAGTCTGTAATGTGCAATATTTTAGATACAAAGAAGCAGTAAGTGTAAGTCTGCATTTAGAAATATGACAGGCACATATAAGCTAATATTGTAAGTTTGTATGTAGCAATATTTTATACACATATGAGCCAGTATTGAAGTTCTTTTAAAGCACTGTTAACATGTATAAGCAGATATTGCTAGTCTGTATTAAGCAATATTATCGACATGTATAAGCAGAGTTTGTATGTATTTATTTAAGTCATTTGTATAAACGATATATTAAGTCTATATATTGTAAATCTGCTTTTAATTATATTGTAGACACATGTAAGCAGATATTGTAAGTCTGTATTTAACTATATTATAGACACATTAAGCAGATATTGTAAGTCTGTATTTAACTATATTGTAGACACATGTAAGCAGATATTGTAAGTCTGTATTTAACTATATTGTAGACACATGTAAGCAGATATTGTAAGTCTGTATTTAACTATATTGTAGACACATGTAAGCAGGTATTGTAAGTCTGTATTTAACTATATTGTAGACACATGTAAGCAGATATTGTAAGTCTGTATTTAACTATATTGTAGACACATGTAAGCAGATATTGTAAGTCTGTATTTAACACAGTGCTCCAGAGAAAGCCGCTGCCAAGACTGATCAAGAATTCCGTACGAGAAGGTGCCGATACTTCTTCACTTGCCCACACACTCTATCTTGGCTAGCTGCATCGTTGGAACTCATGTTTCCCATTTTACTATCCAAGCTTTTCTTTATTATAAGTTGTGCTGCCAATCAATGTCAGGTGCACAAAGCTGTGCTATTTGAATTGGTGACTTTGAAAATCCTAGCATCTTGCTGATTGCTTACATCTTCCGTCTCTGTTGGTGAAGAAACATTTGTGTGACAATGACTTTCAGCTGATTTGCAGTGTGTCAACAGTTCTTCTCAGATATTTGTCTTTGAAAATCATCCACAAATATTGCTGAAGATCCTCTCAGTGTGACACAAAAAATATGTTAGTGTTATTATATGTTAGTATGCTATTGTTGATCTTAATGAAACCTTGTATTAAGTGTATTTAAAGGAACATGAGATCCGACAACAGTCCACCAAATGCTTCCAGCCAACTGACAACAGCCCACCAAATGCTTCCAGCCAATATCTATCCATTGTACAATAGCTTTAATAACATTTTATCAGCAGGCAAGCATTTATGCTTATATACAAATATTTGTATTTAATAGAAGAAGATTAATTTTATTTCACACTACATTTACCTTTAGGTGATGCATGCTATAACACTAGTATCATTCTAGTAATATTAATTAAGATGTTTGGAAGAAAACACAGGGAAACTGAGGAAGAGAGAAAAGAAAGAAAATGAAACAAAGCAAGGACAATGTCAGAAATGCACATGTTTACCATATCGTTCCCTATATTTATAACCGTATATAGCTCATTAGTTTTTACATTAACATATACACATGAAAAGCTCATAAAACAATATTCATAAATCTGTAATTTATACTTATGAGAAGTCTTACAAAGAATCTAATTAAGTATTGATATAGAGAGAAAATAACCGGCTTTATCAGAAAATGTGTCAATCTTGTCAATGTTCTTTTCATGAAAAGCCATACTATCAGCCATTTACTGTTCATCATACCTGCACCATCACCAACACATGGTGAAATCTTGTTATCTTATTGGCTAAAAGGCCTTTCATTCCTGAGAAAGAATCACTTGTCTTTTAGTGCAGTATGGCATACCAAGTCATTCCGAGAATACCTAATGGAACATGTGGGATCCCTTCAAACTTAGTGCTTAATTGTTGCTGTTGACATCATGGAAATTATAGCCAATATCACATGGTAATAATTCTCTTTTATCTGCTGCAACTTTCTGTCAAAGTTTGTGTCACTTGTCCAGTGATCTTTTCATTACTAGTAGTGCTGTTCCTAGTATGGGTTAACTATTATAATCATTTGCAGGGGTATAAGAATCATACAACTCACATAAGGATTTCTGGACTACATGTTCTGTGAGGCAGTGATAGGATCTTAAGATGTTTAAAGTCTGTTGATATGTATTATTCACACTTGTATCATGGGAATAATGCTAATGCAAGCTGTGCTGATGTTTTGCTTAGCCATTGAACATTTTGTTTAACTTTACAGCCATGCATTGATAAACCTGAGCAGTTTAGGTACATTTCTTATATCTAAATACTATATCAATTTAAATAGCCTTTTTATTATATATTTCATATTCTTTGCAATATACATGTTAAAACAGTGGTATTCACACAGTAACATTCAATATCTCACCAGGGTTTGAAAACATAGACTTTCCTTTGAACGCCTTTGAACATTTATTTATACCATGCTGTTTATAAACAAATATTTTATGTTAATATCTATATTTGTGAAACATTCCTTTTTTTATTTCACATTATGTAAACTTTTGAAGTGTCACATGTCATAACAGCTGTTTTCACTCAGTTATAACCAGTAACTATGCTTGGATTGAAAACATGACTTTTGCCTTACACCGCCAAATTTTGAAATTGATATAAATTATACAATTGTTACAAGTATATCTAATTGGAAAATGTATTTTACTCACTACAAACCTTTAAAGAGGCACATACTATAAAAATGGTATTTGCACTTTGACTTTAAGAACATCCAAAGTTTTAGGTATTGACATGTCCTATTAACAAATTACGCACAAGTTGTAATACAAATGTATGAAATAACAGTTCAGTATTGTTTAAGAGGGAATGATAGGTTACTCATCAATTTTATTTAAATATTTAAAGCATAGATAGTTTATAAATTTGTTTTACGTCTTATTTCTTTATCTAGATCTAACAAGAAAAGGTAGTGTAACTTAGTTTAGACTATTTTTATTTTTTTCACTGTGTGCTACACAGAATTTTGTTTTGGGGGATTTCTTTTTGTAAAATCTTAACATATTCTCAATGCATGCAGCCATCTGTGTAGTTCTTGAATTTGTAGCTAGATATTAAAACCCTACCATATATCTTTTTCATTATTTAATTGTTTACCTTGGATGGTATGATGCCCTTATAAATACTGAAGTGCACAATTTTATGTTGACTAAATGTCTTTATTTTCTAACTTCATTCCAAGGTAATAATCACTAAATGATTCAGTTATACTAGTTTAAAGTTGTTATTGTATTATTTTCCAACTATTCTAATATTTACGTTTCCTGTTTCTTATCCTCTGTGAATGAATTTTCACTTCAGTTGTTGTAACATCAGACACTATTTCCCTCTAGAATCTACATAAGTATCAAATAATGTTTACTGTTTTATGGTCCATATAGACTGAAAGGTAAAACATTTCACATTAAAAATAATTACTGAACCTATACACAAAGTTCATTAACTTATTTACATAAAAGTGTAATGTATTAGTTGTGTTAAGCCTTATAGCAGCTCTATATCTGCTTCAAGTGGACACCATCTCCAGATAACTGAAATACTGTTGTTGCGACAATAAACCAAATAAACCAAAACCTAAAGAATTTACCCACTATGGTCAAACTGTGACAGACATTTAATTCCACAGCCCCACTCCCAGGTAACATTTGGCCCCATTGTGGTTCTACCCAGATATTTGTCAAGGGCTTATCTGGCATCAAAGTAGCAGATGGATGTGGTCAGTGTTAATGTGATGTATATATCACAACAGTATAAATAAAACCTATAAAATCACTTGTGTTCAAAAGAATAGATTTTTTCCTTTAGAAAAGGCTCATGTCTAAGAATAAAATTATGATTTTTATAAGTAATATAAATGATGGGTGATGAAACAATTTACTTGCTTGATTTAGATATGCATGTTTAGTTATTCTTTGGCCATGATTGAATAGTTTTTGTGTTTCGCATGCAGTTAAGCCAGACAGCTGTCTGTATCCTAGTGATGCAATTGTTTTTGATTGTTTTAGTTTCTTAGTAACTGTAATAGACTTTATCATAAACAAGGTAAAATAAATGTCACACCATATGGACTGTAATTTAAAACTATATTAAGAGCATTTCAAATAAAATGTTTCTTTTAGATCTAAGAATACTAAATATCTTTTATATTTGTGACACAAACATTCCTGTAAAAAAAAATTGGCCATATTTACCAACCATTCTTAAGATAGAATTGCTGATGTCATGATTTCAGGACACAATATCTTTACAATCCACAAAGATATGTGTTTGAAAGTTTGCATGATGCCTCAACTGATCTATTTTAATTTGACAATTACATTAATAAAAATGAAATATTTACTTTTGTTGCTATGGCAATAGTGTCTTTAGTTCAAATAATGATTTTTGTTTAAGAATGGTTTGTGAACGCTGAGCCTTAAACTGTTGAAAAATCTCCTTATCTATAATTGTTAAAAAAACAAATACACTTGGAAGAAGGTTCATCAGAAAACATTGAACAGACTTGGGCTTTGTTTTTAATGTCAGTTTTAAGATTTTATTTTGTATATTTTAAATGCTATCTTAGATGTATATTGCTGTATAATTTTCTATAAAGCATTCTTACTCTTTGTTAATTAATAAATTGAATTGTACCTTAAGATAGTTTTTGATAAACTTATTTGCAATTTAAATACATTCTATATGAGACAACTACTATTCAACTTTGAAAGAAAAAACTTCTAGCATTCTATTTACCCGTTATCTAAGTTATCTAAATTTATTTCATTTGCCATATTTTTGCTTAAGTAGATGTGAAATTGGATAAGTTAAATTACAAGACTGCTATCTACATTCCTATCATTTCATATGTCTTAAATGTGTTACTATTCAGTCTTTTTAAATGATTTCTTCATATTATGCCTGAAATTCTGTAATTTGGTCATGCTTTTAATCTGGCATATCTCATTTAACAGGTGTCTGCATAGAATAAATGGTGTAACTACCTTTAATGAATTAAGAAATTTATGAATTACAGCTTATATGTAAAAATGTATTTAAAAATAACCTTTTTTGGTAGAAATAATGATATAATGGTAGAAAGTCATAACAGAAGCAATGGATAAAAATATTACTGTACCTCCTATCAATAGAACATGCTGCCATTTAAAGTTCTGTCTTGAAGTTGAGGAAAACAAAAGCAGTGCAACAGAATATCTTTTTGAATTAGCAATTTGAATCTGTTGTATCTCATAACTATGCCTATGTGAATCTGTTTTATATGTTTATGTCAGTCATAAACAAAACACCAATTAAGGTAATAATGAATTGCAGATTGTGTGGTTCTATGTTTTCTCTACACAGACTATGCTGTGAACCGGTTACTTAAAATACATTGATCAAATCTCATACAATCCTAGATGAATGCTTATTAATTGTTTTTTTTCTAGTGGCCCAGCCCGGTTTGGCAAAAGAGGAGGTCTCTCATATAATGAATGGCTTGGAAGGAAGAAATCTTCAGAGCAAAAAATCCTCGATGTAAAGAAGGCTGAGGAAGAGAAAAGAAAGTTTGAAGAAGAAGAAAGGTAAGTTATTGTTCTTTTCTATTGGTTGGATTGATGTTGTTGTTTTGGGCTGCAACAAATTTATTGGACTATTCTGGTCTTGCATTTATTTTTATTTACTAAAATATTGGTTGAAACTGTTTTGAATTTAATTGCATGACATCAATCCTTGCTGATATTATAAAGAAATTAAAACAAAAATGAACTATGTTGTATATAAGCTGGTTTTAATTAAATACATTCTGGCATGTGCATTTACATATTTTACTATAAGATTAACATGTATCCTCAGCAACAATGTACAATTTTATGCAACTTGATATGAATCACAAATTGATTATATATTTTTAAATTTTTTGACACAAATGACACATAACTTAACCAGATTTTTCCTTTAAGTTAAATATGTTTAAATTATGTTACTTTGATTATTTTTAATTGAATATGACACAGGACAGTCATTAACACATGTATGATAAAACTCAGTAGGCAATTTCCTGTTTTTAAGGACAATATATTTTGTAATTGTGTATGTGTGTTTCTGTTCTGTGTGATGGTATGTTGGGATGCTGTTTAGCACTTTATGAATATGCAATTCTCATTGTGTTTCTTTTTTAAAAAGGGTATTTAATATAAAAATACTATTTTAATACTTATTTAAACATGTGTACTTACATTCATACATACATAATTATCATTCCACTATTAAACAAATAAAACATGTGAAAGTAATTAATATGTATTTTATGAATGATGTTTCAATAGCTGAAGCAAGATGACTAAGGCTACAAAATGACACTTCTTACATACATGTAACCTTTCACTTAAAGTATTTGTGTGCTTTGTTTTAAAAAAAGAGTCTGGTCCACACAGAGACACAACAAGTGTCAACAATTTGTATTTAATGTGGACAATTTGGACACCATGTTCTAATGGTTAAGTAGATATTTAAGATGTTAGGCTCGTAACCAGAGTGTCTTAGGTTCGAACCATAACCACTTTGTTTTAACCCGTGGGCAAGCCTATTTATGGAACATTGCCCTTGGTTATTACTTCTGGATTACTGGTTCCACTTAGGAACTGAGCAGTTGTGAGGAACTAATATAAGTTAAAAATTAATAGCAAAAGTTAAGTGCACTGTTGACAATTTGAATAAGTGTAAATACTGATAAAAATAGAGATACCCTTTTTAAGAATATTAACACGCTTGTTGATCTACATTTGATTTATATGTCCTATACCCTTCTTTGTCTAATTAACACATTCTCTTTTATCCAATCAAACACTCAGAGAGGAGAAAGAGTAAGTATAACCATGTTTTCCCAGTGTTTACCTTAATTGTTATGGTTACCATATGTACCCAGAAAAAGAGGTCAGAGTTCACGTTCAGTTATTAAGACGTTTCCACTGTGTTGGCTTTTTTTTCTCTGTAGAAAACACGTAAAAAGATTATTTTTTTTTGGTTTCAACTTTTTACAAAAGTTTATTTTCATTTTTTTATTGTTTTCATTATGATTTTGTTTTAATATGCAAATAGAAGTACATAGATGCAACTCTTTATAATTTAATTTTATGAGAAGTATATTAGTGTATGATTACAGTGCTATTATGCAAAGCAGTTTGGTATGAAAATCGTATGACACAAACATATGTCTTTTTTATCACGATTGTTTATCCTTGAATTTAAACTTAGCAATGCGTATTTTAAATAAAAGCTTATACTATGTAAATGTTGCAATATGAATTTCAAAAGTGCTTAACTTTTACAGCATTCAGAACTTAAAAAAACCTTGCTTGATGCTGGGTGTGTTTGATAAAATATCTATACTCTGTAATACCTTTCTGTAATATTGTATGGTAGAAATGTTAAAGAACTTCCAAGCTACAGGTTATTCACAGTTATTGTTAGAAAATTTTAAGTTCTTTAATTGTATATTACTTTAATATAACATGTGTAATTGAAGCAATGTGTTTCAGCTCACATTAATTAGGATGACTGTTTTACTATATCACAACATTATTTACTTCTAAATTCCTGCCACACACCTGTCTTTTACTGTTGGGCAAAATGCTTTCTTAATAATAAATGACATTGGTCCAAAAGTTAAATAATCTCAATTGATTTTCATTGATAGTACTTTAGGGTTGTTTAATCTGTTAAATGGACAATTTGTTGTCTGATTTGAGAAAGTATTCCTAAACTTTATTGCTTACTTGTTCTTCAACTGCATTCTTTCACACCTTGAATGCTGCATACCAGCTTAGATTTTACCTTTAGAACAATGTTATTTGGAATATTGCCCTCAGTTTGTCTTCATGTTGTTTAAGTTGAAGTATAGACACAATTACATTGAAAAACAAAATACAAACACACTCATAAACATGTACATAAATACATGATAATAGTAGAAAATAGCAATAAATGACACCTCTTTAGCTTTCATTGGATTAGCCATATGTTAAAGTGTTAATGCTAAATGCAAGTGTTGGTTTGAACAGAAGGTCGGATGCAGAGGCTGACTACCAGAATAGGTAGGACTCTAACCTGTAGCTCCTTCCACTCTGAAGAGTGCTCTTGTACACTGGAGACCAACATGGCCTCCCAGCCTACCACTCACTAGTCTGTTGTTCTTTCTTTGTTATGCTAATTATTGTTCGTGTATGTTTGTTTAGATGGTAAAAGTTAGTATGATGATTTTTTACATTTTGTTTATAGTCATACTTTACCTTTGAATGATAAAAAGCCTTAGCATGGATGATGGATAACATGTATATGATACTTGAAAATAATTATTTTTTCACTTTTTGACGATAGATAATTGACTGTGAATTATACTTTAATTCATAAAAAAACAACATTAGTCAGTATTAGACAAATGAGACATAAATAAAATAAATGGGAAGGAATAAAATAAAGGAGAAACAGAGAAGCACAAACATGTTTGTTACTGTTTTTATTATTATTATTGTTAGGTAAAAACCTAAAACAATTATAAAAGGTCTATATTCTGCTTACATAAGAAATTAAGTTAATGACAATTGTCACAGCATATATATGAACATAAATTACTGAAAATGTCAACAAAGATACCAATGCAAGAATTGTAAAAACTGGCATTACAATTAAACAAGCAAGATAATTTGACAAAAAATAGTTACCTTTTTATTGAGATACAGGGCAGATAACCAATATTGGTTCAGGGGCCCTTTTATTTCTGCGTTATGTGTTTAATGGATGCTGCCTACATTGTCTGATAAAAAAACTTCTTTGAAAATAACTTAAAAGAAAATTAATATTGCAAACAAATTATACATGAAAAGCTAAGAAAAGGCTTTAAATGGAGCTAATGCAATTTGGTTTCAGCACAACAAAAAAGGGTTTTTTTTGGAAAAGCATTTGGTGAAATTTAGTTAATTCTGACTATAATTGTGCATGGTAAATGATACAAGTAAAAAAAGGGACACCTGACAGCAATAAATTGCCAAGAAATATATATCTTATAGAAATATTATCAATAGACACAAATAAAGTAGTCATTAATTCTTACTGACATGTTGTCAACCATCACCAATTATTCATCAAGACCATTGATAAATTTATTTTGTACAGAGGTTGTCTGTCTTTATAGAACTAAAATTCAATGTTTGTTGCATGACTGTACAAATGCTTTTCAAAATTAATCTAGTGTTTTTCACAATGTTTATAGTGTGTTTGATATCTCTGTAAACTTATATCACTGGAAGTGATTCACTTACTTATGTTCTATCAACATATATCACAAGTAACACACAAATCTATGTTTGCTATAGACAAATTTCACTGGACATGACACAAATAACACGCTAGTATATGTTGTATATAAATATATATCACTAGACTTGACACAAATGATACACTAACCTATGTTCTGTATAAACATACCACTAGACATGACACAAAGGATCCACTTGCCTATGTTCTATATAAACATATATCACTAGACATGACACAAATGACACATTATCCTATGTTGTGTTCTAGTATTCAAAATGTATACATGTTGTGTTAGTAGAAATAATCCTTATAACAAGAACTTGCATTCTCAATTGTTATATCCTTTAGTAGGGAAGTGTTCAAGGTTTACTCAGTGCTCATTTTAAACCTTTTTCTTATATTTACTCTAAACTGCTAAGGCTAGTAGTGATCTATTTTAGTAAAATGTTTTTGGTGTCATTTTATTATTCTAGATTTATTGTTGTGTCGATTTATATCAAAGATATACTCTTCAAGCTAGAACTAGTAAAATCCTTTATAATTAAAGTTATAATTTGAACTTAAAAGTTATTAGTGAAAGAATTTTTTTCCTCCATCAAATGGACATTGAAAATTGCTTTTTAATCTTTGGTCAACAATAATTATGATTATATTGTCATTGTTTCAGTTAAAATTCATTGCATTATTGATATACTTATTAGAGCAGTATAAAATTATCTCTATGGTATAAAATAGATTTTTTTTTTAATTTTATGCCATTGTTTATTTTTATCAAAATGAAGGATTGCTTATATCTGCTATTCTACATATAATTTGATTTATGGTTCAACAGCAGTCACAGTCATTTGCAAATTGTAGTCATACCATGCAGTGTGAATATTATTTTCCAACACAGTATTTTTCAAATAAATGCTTTTCATATAACCATAGATATCACATTGCACATAAAATGGATTACAACAATGCTTGTAAAATTTTCTTTCAGTGTTTGATTAAGTTCACATTTTGATTATTTCTATAAGAACATGTACATTGCTTTTTTTCCTTGAATTCATATGAAATGGTGACTCATACAAGTGAACTTATATGTACATATGTGTATATGTCTGCCTAATTTTGTATATCAAAGCCATTCATTTGTACACCACTCAGTGCTACCAGGTGTAACCTAATTATAAATAAAATTGAACATTTATGCAAAATTAATAAGGTATAATATTATAAGTTCATATTTCCGATCTTGTCATCTGTTGCACTTTGACATAATTCAGAGTTCCCATTACAAGCCACAAAGTGCTCAATCAAACCCTGCCACAGTTGCCATATTCTTAATTGCCTATGCTTATTAAGTATTAGCCGGCTCTATTGGTAAATAATTCATACTTATTTTTTAATGGGCTGACATTATTTGCTTGATCCTAGAGCTGGGAGCTAGCTTATATGGATCTGCACAATATGTGTCAGCTTGTCAGGTTGTACTGAGTCAGGTAGGGATTTTATTTGTCCCAGTGAAATCAGAAATGTCTCATAGGAATACCAGTAACAAAGCTATAACAAAGAAAAAAACACAATTGACTTAACACAAACAATACAATATCTGGACCTCGGACTGTTTAGTAAAACTGTTCACCTCTGTGATCTTGTACAGGTATTTGTTTCCTTGATTTTCACTGTGTCTTGTCTGTACAATTGCAGAAAGCGCCAGGAGGCTGAGAAGAGTGAATCATATGAGACTTGGTTGGCCAACAAGGAGACAGAGAAAAAGGTTCCAACCCAGGCTGCCCCAGTTAAACCTGTTGAGGCACCACCTGTTGACCGGGCCATGGAGAACAGATCTGCTGGTTACCTGCGGAACTACCTTCGATCACTGGATGACAGGCGCAGAGGTGTGTCCTATTTCTGCTATGAGGAGTGGCTTGATGAAAAAGAAGAGACGGTTCTAGGCTTGACAAACAGCCGCAGACAGAAGACATTTGTCACAGTGTAGTTCATGCTGGTAGCCATTAGATTAGTTAAATTATTACAAGCACACAATACAAAGTACACTTTATTCTGCCTTTATTTTATCTCATTGATTTATTATATGACAACAAAATTATTTAATGTTAAAAATATCCTTTAAATCTTGAAAGTAATGGAGTACCAAGTTCCCTTTTTAAGCTGATATTTCTACTCCTCCACTGTCAATAATGTTCTTTAATAACATGTTTTTATTGTAAAATACATTCTGTCTACTATGTTGGTGCTTCTTGTAGTTGCTTCTCTAGTACAAATGTGTGCCTTAATCAATATAACTGCCATCACTTTTATTACTTCTGAAATTTCTTTCTTCTTCTTCAACATTTTGGATATCTTTAAATATGTAAGGAACACTTGAATATAGTTAAACCTGAAAAATATAGAAAAGTAAACTTGTGACTTGATTTCTACATTTTAAAGGTATACACAGACATATTTTTGTGTTTTAATATTAAGTTTGTATGCCATGTGAATTTTATGCAAAAATGTGTTTATTGTTAAGCTATTAAATGCACATTACTCTGTTAATGCTCATTCCATAACTGACTGATACAGTATTTTATATTTATTTATCAGTCTGTTGTAAAACATTACTTTTATGCACATTTTAATAATAATTCATTTTGAAATTGTGAAAAACTGTCAACATTTGTGATAAATGTTTAATAAGATAACATACACATACTAAGTCATTTGAATTATTATTATTATTATTATTATTATTATTATTATTATCATTATTAATATTATTACTACTACTATTTTGAATGTTAGTATTATTATCTCATTGCAATTTATATATTGAATAAAATTAAAGCTAACTTATCTGTTATGTCTTTCCTTTGTTCCTTTATGACACAGTTTATTATACATTTGACCGTTTTATTTAGTTTACTTAGAGCCACTTTCTAACCTCAGTTTCTAGCTCTTATATCCAAATTTAAGAGGTCAAAATATCCGAAAGTGTGTACCTTTTTATATGACTGCAACACTGGACAGAATTTAAGCTCATAAAACTGCATGTTTTAAGGTATAAATTATACAAACATTGCACAGGGATGGATCATGGGGTGAGGGTGGGGGCAATGTGGGGGATGCATCCCCCCACCAAATGAGTAAAAGAGTAGAGTTGTGAAAGCACCTACATGTAAGCCTAATAATACTAAGCTTTTAAGGTAAATTTTGTCTGTTGACTGCTTAGGATGATGCTCGGGTCCCAAACTGTGTATATATATCTAGTATAAACTTCGATAAAGTTGAAAGGATCTGGATTCTTAACCCACCCCACCCCACTTCCCCACCTAATTTTTTCTGGATCTTCCGCTGGCATTGCATTTATACTTAACTGTCCATACCGCTTTCATCAATGGATTAATGAGTAATAAAATCAGAAAATCTTCATAATTGCTTCTGCAATGAAAATTGAAAAAGTATCAGAGTAATGAAAGCGGCGCTGCCTTGGCAATTATAGAAAAACATTAGGAGATGTGAGAGATAGTATTACCCCAATGTAAATTTTAAAAGAAAGTTTTTGGAGGATGATTCGATCAACTTTTTTTCCAAGGTCGCACATTTCTAAAAGGAAAAAAAATGTTGGTATAATGCACATTCTCAAATAAAATGATACGTTCTTGACTTCCAATTTAATAGGCAAACAAGAAATGTGGCCATGCCACGAAACCAGGTTTTCAACGATTTAACAAATCCAATCCCAAGCAAGGTATTCATGCAAGCTTGCTATATCCAAAGTTTCAGCAAGATTGGTTTATCTAAACTGAAGCTATTGACCGGAAACTGATTTTCTATCTTTAGTAACAGTGTCCTTGACATTGACTGGCCCCTAATCCAATCCCAAGCTAAGTTTGCACATAAACTGCCGTCAAACAAAACTTCTGCAAACTACATTCATTTTAACACAAATTATTAATAGGAAGCTGCTTTCCTATTTTTAGTAACAAGGCCCTTGACCTTGACCCGACTGGCCCCAAGTCCAATCCCAATTTAGGTCTTTATGTAAGCTTGCAATATCCAAAGTTTCAACAAGATTGGTTTATCCGAACTGAAGTTATTGACCCGCTCGTTAACGCCAAGCCATACCACAATCCATATACCGTGATTTTCGTTGAAAACCTGGTTAAAAAGCAGTGTAGGGGGATGTCCCTATTTTCCTTAAGTTACTCACGCGACCTACCTATTCAGGATAGGTCAACCTCCGCTTCCTTGCCGATTCGCTGCAACTGTTTACTTCCGCAAATGTTTCCTTCGTGAATCTTTATTTTATGTATATATTTTTGTTTTGCGATTACTTTCTCTTCTATTCATAACATGCGTAACAAATAGTAAATATAAATCTAAAGCATGCTGTCGACAATATATATGTTCCAATACTCCTCGCTCTACTTCCGCATACACATACATCGAATGTATGGTCATTGTACAGTGCTGAATATTCACCCTTCTTCAATCTGGATGATATCAAAAGTGACGCCACTTAAAACAATCAACAGGCTGAAAAATTTTAGTAAGTGAAATTTATTTCATATTTTTTATATTATTGATTGTCATCGGTTAAAATATCATTAAACTTATATGTAAGCAACTAAACAAAAATGTGTGGGGTCGAAATGTGTGCATGCCGCCACAAAAGTTTAAACATAGCACTATCCAGTACTAATTACATGCTGTGTAAGATTGAAAAGGCCTAACAAAAATAGAACGTTTAGAAACACGTATTTTGATTAAATCTGTTATAAACTAAGACAAATAAGTTTGAATGAAAATAATGCAGTTTAAGCAGAGACTAAAGCATAGGAAGAAGTTCCGAAAAGAACTGCAAGTATTATGTAGACCCAGCGCTCAAGCGCGATGCAAATATCAGTTAAAAGGTTTAGCAAAAGCGATACCACTTACTATAGGCATGGGGTCGTCATATCGTCATATTTTTTTTAACTTCAACTTTAAAACAACACTCGCTCGTTCCTAGATCAAAATATGGTATTTATTGTTCCTTTTAAACGCGATAAATAAATACGCATATAGTCATTGTTTTCTTAAGAGTTCCAATGTTTACACTAAATGGTCATTCCGTTTCATCTGAGCCAGTGTTACAAAGAGTCTTTGCCCACTCTTTTCAAATAAGTGCAGAGAATGAATTTGAAAATGCCGTATTCACCGGGGTAAATAAAATGTAATCCTCAATTCATACCACCTCCGTCCTATTTAACATAAATCTTTTAGTGGATATTCAGGTTGACCGTCAACACCAAAGCGTTCAAACTTGTATCTGATTAATTAATGTAAGTAACACCAATATCAGAACACAGGGAGCTGAATACTCTAAATTCCATTCATGTTATAAACTGAGATACTTAGCTGTGTTCACGTCTTGCTTCTGAGGTTTATATAACACCAGTCAACGTGTCAACACACAAATCACAACTTGTAAATAGTAATGACGAAATAATTGAAAATCTCGCAAAGGAATCGTACACCATGCTTGTTCTCATTATTAAGAGAAGTCATGGATACTGTTCTACGGTGTGTAGTAATTGACATAACATATCAATCTCAATATGAGCAATTCACGTAATCGTTCCTTTTTGTGGGATTAACAAGGCATACCAAGCAGTTTTCATGAAATTTTACAAGAACACTTCACACTTTTATCTGTTTTGCGGAATTCATATCCACACTAGCTAGATAAAACGTTATGTCGTCCCATTGTCCTTTTTACCGTATAAGCCTTCAACTGTAGAAAATCATAGTAAATGTTTACACGCTCAGACAACTTTACCAGTCAAATCATGTTCTGTAGTATTTGCACATGTATCTACAGTCGTGTTGGTGTCACAATCCTCATTCTTTTCTTGGCAGTTGTTGGCGGTGTCTGACTTTCAGTCGGTATCGGTAAAGGACAACACAGACCTACGCCGACAATTCAAGACAGCAATCCCTCCAGATGACACGGCAGCCACAATAACTAAGTTTGTAAAACAGTCAGAATTATCTCCGCATGAATTGTGACCGTTACACTTCAAACTATCTTCGATGCAACGCCCGTTTTGACACTGAAACCATATTCTGGACATTTACCTGTAGAAAAAGCAAACAATTAAGAAATATGTCAACATTGACGTCATTGCATTTTAAAAATACTTATGAATACTAATTACAGGTACACGTAATATAATGGATAAAAGATAGGTTTGGATGAAAGAAACGATGAATCATTCAGGAAAGAATTGTTAAATTTTGGTTTCTTTTAAATTCATTGTAAAAAGAAACATATTGAACCATTGTCCAAAAATAATAACCTTTTAACAAGGAACTGCTTTAAGCTTTATAACAATTTCATGACATTCCAAATATCTGCAAAGAAACTAATTTTAATTGCACTGTAAAAGATTTTGATAGTTTTAATCAAACACTATGTTATGAAAAACAGACTTTTTCTGCAGTAGAAACAACGTTACTGGTGCATTTGAAGATTCTTTATTTTTCAGGATAGTGTACTTTGCAATACATTGTAAAACACATGAAACGTGCGCAGGTTATAAATTAATTTATTCTTTGAAATGTAAAATCCTATTTAAACTATATTTGCAATGTTTATCAATTTGATATGGAAAACAACGAAACATTTCTAATTTAATTTTATATGAAATATGTTTAACTAACGTTCTAAAAGCTAATGAAACTGTTATACATGTAGCATTACGACCGTACACACATAACGAAATGTAAACAGTATTAATTATTCCAAAAGTAAATGCAACATATGTATAACTTCTGTATTTAAGAAACAACTGGACAAAATTAGCGGCTAACATTGAATATACGAGCGTACCATTGTTGAAAACGGTGAAGGTCATCTGAAATTGTATCTGGAACCGTTGTGTGGTCAGACTAGTAAACCTCACTCGTAGAAATCTGTTCCTGGTGCTATACGTACTGCCGAGGGAGACAGTCCCACATAAAGTTCGCGGTAAACCTGCAAGTAGTTGAGGTTCAAAGACTAAATGGAATATAAAAGGCAGTATAAACAATGATGGTATAGCTGATTTTCATCTCATATCACCACATATTGTTTTGTGATTGTTATAAAACATATTATAAAAACTATAATATAAATTAGCATGCTATATATACGATGAGATATTTAGTTCATGCAATAAGTTTTTTTTTCTTTTGTTAAACTTAAGAAGCAAAAGTGTTCAAATTTACATGTTTTAATTCGTTAATAAAATGAAGCAAACTAATGAACCACAATTAACAGTGTAATAAACTCATCCCTAGATTATAGGTGATCATTCTGGCCATCCAAAGATTATGGTTGGGCAATTAAAAGAAAATAAAAACGTTGCAACAAACACGTTTATCTCCGAATTGTGCATTTTACAATAACAGAACAAAATACATACATTTTTCTTTAATTAAATACAACGCCTCTCTTCACAATACATAGCATATTAATATATATTGTTAACAAACTTGAAAGAACTATTATATATTTATTACGGTGAGCCATTTACGATCGTAGATACACCTAATTTCACTTTCATTTTTTCTGTAATCACATAATTTCAATGAAACGCATAGAAGAATGTACTGCATGGAAAATGACAATTAGCAAGGCAAATTGATGAACAAGGCAGGCTTTGTAAAATATTAGCATAAAGGAAATGGTCCATCGATTAACATTGCAGCAAATTCCTTGCAATTTTCCCGATCGTCGTTAAGTGTAGTTATGAAAACATCTTTGTCGTGTGTATATGTACAACGACTCCAAAATTGCTATCTAAATATATACAGCTTTACTTCATCAATGTCTTCAGAGTTGCCAATGAAAACTAACTCCATTTGTCCAGATATAGACCTTCATTGTAGTCATTTCTTTAGAGTTTACGAATAAAATTAATCGAATTTTAATTAGTCTACTTATATACAGCTTTATTGTATATATATATATATATATATATATATATATATATATATATATATATATATATATATATATATATATATATATATATATATATATATATATATATATATATATACTATATATTACCGTTGTGGTTTTGATGACGTAGCATTCGCGTAACTGCTAGAAGAAAAGGATCATGCTAGAAAGTTCATTTGTTTATTTTTAACTGGGTTTCGATAATGTTCTAGGTTCGTGAATGTTCTAGAAATTCTTTGGATATATATAAGGGCGTGTTTGCCGATTTAAAGGAAGTTTGGATAAAAAGTTTGGATAAACGTTTTGGACATATAGTTTGGAAATACTTGCAGCTTCTATATTAAATCTTTCTGTGTTGGAACTTACGTGGACTTACTATATTCTACAGTGATATAAATATTAAAGTGTTGAATTTGGAATTATATCATTTACATTCGTGTATTGTTCTACCTTTGGATTATTTCAACTGTGCTTATCTACGGGGACATTCTACCGAAAACTCTTCAGGATTATTCGAAGTTTAAATTATTAATTGGACTATTAAAGGGACACCTCCTAAAGGGACAAACTGTTAACTAACATTTATTTTGCTTTCTGAAATTTTGTCTCATTTATTTGTTATTGTTTTATTACGCCATAGATTTAATTGTACTAGTTTATTGCTGGCTTGTCCTTTCTGTTACACCAGTTCGTTGTTTAGTAAACGTGCCATTTTATAAATAAATCTTAAATAGCGACAGAGGTCGTAACGATTCGGAAATGGAGGCAATAAAGCTGTATATAAGTAGACCAATTAAAATTGGATTAATTTTATATAATTATATTATATATATATATATATATATATATATATATATATATATATATATATATATTATATATATCCTTATATGCATGGACACGCTAAGAG
The DNA here is from genome assembly GCA_007844125.1 of Sinonovacula constricta. Classification (NCBI taxonomy): domain Eukaryota; kingdom Metazoa; phylum Mollusca; class Bivalvia; order Cardiida; family Solecurtidae; genus Sinonovacula; species Sinonovacula constricta. The sequence continues at coordinate 9,472,969 of CM017565.1, forward strand.
AACTAAATAGAGGTAAGAATACCACCGTTTAGATGTATTGTAATCACAGTAAATAACTGCAATCGAGATGAAAGCATGCTCAATTTGAATTACAAGTACGTACACATACATGTAATGAGAGTGGCCATTAATCACTTGTGTGACTACACAATGTCGAGTGCATCGCTCAAACATTTTACGTTTAGACAGTATGTATAAAGAGAGAGACAGAGAGACAGAGACAGAGAAAGAGAGAGACACAGAGAGAGAGAGAGACAGAGAGACAGAGAGACAGAGACAGAGAGAGAAGTATCTATTAGAATAACTACACAAACTTGTTGATTGTAACTGAAATAAAATTTTCAATCAGGACTCCGTTATGTGTCCTTATATGCATGGACACGCTAAGAGACTAAATACAGGTAACAAATAAATACGGACTCTATATCTCAGCTTTAATATTCTACTTAATTTGTTTTAATAACAAATTACACAACGCAGCAGGTTTAATACTCTATGCCATTTCTATAAATATCAAACAGACAAAAGAATTCTACCGTTAAGATGTATTGTTATCACTGTAAAAAAAAACTGCAATCGAGATGAAAGCATGCTCAGCTTGAATTACAAGTACGTACACATACATGTAATGAGAGTGGCCATTAATCACTTGTGTGACTACACAATGTCGAGTGCATCTCTCAAACATTTTACGTTTAGAGAGTATGTTAATGTTTGTTTTATTGATTTACGGATGAGTATCGGAGAACAATGGGATATCAAACAGTTTCAATTACCTAGACAACTGAATATTGAATGCTAAAATGATTGCATGGGTCAATCAAATGCTGCAGTCGCTCGAGAGCATCAACTCGGAAGCCACAAATACACTCTTCCTAGAATGATTGTCAATACTAGTTATATTTGTATAAACTTATTTATCTGCTCATTCCTGTCATAAATTTCATAGTTACGAAAGTCAGATATAAACAGTTGGCCTTATTAACAAAACAAAAAGAGAAGTTGACAAACTAACCGATTTTATAGCAGGAATTAAATTATCTATGTAACATTGCTTGATGAGAGAAAAAAAATAACTTAAAGCATGCGGAATTTGAACTAGTTGGCGTATTAACATTGAACTTACTTGCCGTTTTTACCAAAGCAATAAAATCTTTCCAAACTTACAACATGGAATTATTTACAAATGTCAGTTAAATATTTATGCAGTGTCTCCCATGTAAATAATTTAATGGCCGTTCACAGACAAATCTTACATGCTAACATGTGACATTTACACAGCATCCTAACTGTCCCCTAGAATTATCTCATCGGCCTATTAAATTGTTTGAAATATTAATATACGTGCACTATTATATCAAACTATAATTAAACCTGTGATTAATATATATGTAAAACGGAATAAAAGCATTAAAAGCCGATTCTGTGTCCCTTTGTATATTTGTTACATTTATTAGTCGACATTCAAATTAACTTGAACAAAATAGCATTAGGAAAGCGTTCAACAATCATTTGACCTGATGATGTGAACTACACAATAATGCAAGTCTACTGCTATTAAAATACATAACATCACTAAATGTGTAGTAAGATCAATTGTGTGGCCTTAAGAAAAAAATCCAAATCTCTTGCAGCATTAAGTTTACGTCTACGTGTAGTGTTCTTGTTCAGGATCTACACAACACAAAAGAACTCGTTCTCAGATTTTCTTTTTCATTAATTACTGAACATGCTTGTTAATTCATAATAACTCTTGTTTATTTAATAATAACCCTCGCTTTTTAAAAAGAAGCCAGGCTAATTCGCTTAGAAGTCATCACGTTTATTTATAAGTACTCTCGCTCATTTTGTAAGTACATTTTTCAGCACACAGGTATGCCAATGATTATTGGGACAGTGCGTTATTTAACGTTCACATCGATAACATCAGAACACTCTTGTGTCAGTGTTCAGTCGATAGTCTCATCAAACTCCTATATTGCTGGTACTGTAAGCGTTGTCTCTACAATACTAGTTGAATAGGTTCTCACAAAAGAAAATTTAATGAAGTTTTATTTGATTTCGTGTTTGTCCTTCTTTTTCGTCCAATCAAATACAAGTTGTTTTTTAAATCACCAGCTGCTTTTTTATGATGCGTCCAGAGTTTGAGTGCTTCGCGGAGAAAAGGCAATAAAGCCTACGTGCAAGTATCTATTGTTGTATAAAAATTCAGATTCACACGCAAAAAGCCCTTTAAATAACAAAACAGGTATTAATATCAACTGCTAAACGGTTGTTCCTCACAAATTCTAATCACACATTTATAAAAGATCCTGATAAGGATGTGGGTGTGTGTAAATGTTGTTACGGGAAACATTTTATTCACATGCTCTCGGACAAATAATGTATTGCTGGCACTTATTGACATTGGTCATTGCTCGGATTCTAATAAATAAATATACAGTGTTTGACTATGAAGTTTAACTATTAGAAATATTCCTGTGCTCCGTTATATCATTTATCTAGACTAGATGTTCCAGTTGTTAGTAGACTACATTCTGTATGGGTTTGTTTATTATGGCTTTATATCCTACAACGATAATGTGTGTATATTCCCTGCTCCATCCCCTTACACTCATTACGATGGATATGTGATGGCCATATAGCGTGTCGTCCCATCATCACATCAGTTATTTCCAAGCAAGCTCGGAACAATTCAACATTACATAGATGATTAAACATCGTCGTTTTGCTTTTGAATATGTTTTGACATCGGCCAGCTCAGAAATGGCCTCATTGAAACCCGTGTTAATTCGATCATAGCTCCGAACTTAAACAAACTTACGATAGTGTCTATAATTACGGAGTGAAATTAACTTTCCAGTAGGCCAATATACAATTTCGCTGCTCCTCCTGATTAAGCGACCCCCATAGGGCGAACGGGTGAAAAAAGATAAGTATTATTTTCGCCAAAAGATCGGGTACTATTTAATGAAGGAATGAGTGAACATGTGTTGATGGTTTTCCATCACAAATCAAGACGACTCTTACCATCGACTGGTACCTCGGACTGCCAATCGTTCGTAACCTCGGATATTTCCAGGTATCCTAAGTGACAGGGCGTGGTCAGCTCTTTTATCTGGAACATAATCTGCGGCCATGTGTACCAGGCGGAGATAGTCAGCATACAGGTTTGAGTCCCGTCCTCGGCCCTGGTCGAGTTGTCCGGCCAGTGGTCACTGCTCAAAACCAGTTGGGCTTGATAGACGTGGTCAATAATCATTGGAATCTCGCGGCCACACAAGTCAGCCATTGAATCTACACGGGGAGATGGTTACTATAAAATCACATAAAACACGCCATGCTTTACTTTGCATAAACATAACATAATTGTAACAGAAGATTATACAAATGTCAACATATGATCACACAATATGCACTTAGTTGGTGGTAGAGGCTTGTATCATTATAAAACCGCAAAGCATAAAGCCAATATTTATCAAATGAACTTATCATGTAGTCGTATTTAAATGATTCATTCAAATGAAATATTTAACATTTTTGAGAACATACTTGTTAGAATGAATGATCCGATGCGCTTTACAGGTCGTATAAACAATGAGACATACAATAAGACAAGTTTAACGCAATAATTTCCCTCGATACCTGAAATTGCTTCTCCCAAATATTTGAAGGATCGAATAAGCTTCCCCATATATCAATTAACAATCACATAGTTTAATAGTGGTTAAGCGAAACTGTTACAAATGAAGGGTTGTACTTTCATTTTGTCAATGACTTATCTAAGTAGAGCGATTATTTGACTACAAAGATTGCATCACACAGAGAAACGTTGTGGTAAGTAAAATTGATATAGTTAATGATACGTATTTAATCTGCTTCGAAAGGTACAAAACATAGACATATACGCATAGTACATTGTCCTTTAAAGTCGTATCCGACAGTTCGCCTATATCAAATACAATATAACGATACAATAACAATATCTTAACACTGTTGTTTTTTTTTTTGTTTTTTTTTGTTTTTTTTGTTGTTTTTTGGGGGGGGGTGGGGGGGGGGCATAATATCTGCATAGTGATCTCTGCTAAAAGCAGATATCGGTGTCAGAGTTGATAACTTAAATGGCAATATAATGTAATCTTAAAAGTAAGTCAAGTGGCTTTCATAGTTTAAAATCAGCTATCTCTGCAACGTGACTCAGATTGGAAATACCCGTTTGCCATGCCGAGTGGGATTTATGCTTCACTGTTCAAGCAGATCTATGGCATCAATAAACTGCAATTTGTAGTATGTTTTAGATAACAATGAATAATTTGCTTGAGAAAAATATTGGTTCAAACATTCGGACACCTCTTTAAATGTAATTCAAAGTATTAGCCTCCTCAGTCATGGTGCAAGGTATTTTGGCAGAGAAAAATCAAAGTCACTCGGATTCATGTATATTTACGTCGTTCTACTGCTTGACACTATCCATGTACACTTACGTAGATGGACGTAAATATGCACGAAACCGAGTGCACATGAGGTAAATGTTATGAGTCGATAGTGTGGGAGAGTGTGTAAGAAAATGACTTGGGAAAAACATAATCATGCAGCTGTGTAATTGTCAGTGACCACAACTTGAATTCCTTTTGTACATTACTTTAAGAAACACACATTTCTGGTGATATTTCATTATACTAAAACATAAAGCCGTCTTATTTCTTTGTCAACAATGATCGGAATATATGAGGAAAAACAAAAAGTTACAAATACGAACATATGCGCAAATTCTGAAAAATTCTGAAAAAAAGCAGCAACATTGCGTTTTAAAAGTTATACTTCTTTTGCCGCAATTAGTTTTTTATTTGTTTGTTTGCGTCTTGTTTTTGTACTTCTTTGTTACATCGAAGCGAATTCTGGTAATTCTTGCGACATCAGTATTCATTGTTGGTTAAAACCAACAGCGTACCGCTTGTCAGTTGGAAAACAAAGTCGGCGAGGGGCTGAGGAATAGGGACTCTAACCGCTTGGCCACGGGTACCCTTTAGCTAATTAAGTTCATTCTAACGGCAAAATCGATATATTCAGATTGGTTTCTATACTGTATCTGCAACGAATCTGTATTAATAAAACATACATACTGCTTGGAGGTTCGACTCTTTTTCAATGCCTACGAGGTAGTCGTCACGTTTTTATGATTGAATATTTACCAATACATGGTCTAAATGTTCTTCGAAGTAATCCATCTGTAAGGTTCGACAGCATCCAGCCAGTAACTAATCCCTAGATGTTTATTCTGTACCACAAAACGAAACGAACCAATGTGCATTGTTTTAATGGCAATGCAACGTGAAATTATGGATGATTTTCTCGTAGAAACCGCCGTCATAGTCTTTCATTGTTAATCTCTGACCCATCGCCCGCGTGTCCCGGTGGAATTCGTAAACGATCAAGTTATTGAAATCTGATTAGCAAATTAATTATTAATCTTTGTGACTTTGGGATGATTGAACTAAAGCTTACTAGACTAGAACAATCTTACAATCTAGAGACGACAAGATAGATGTAGGTTTCACGAATCAAAAAGACAAACAACGCTATGATGTTTGAAGCGCATGTTTCTTTATATCAAAATCAAACAAAAATCCAGATGCAAAAATAAGTTAGGAAAACTAGTCAAATTTGAGGAGGAAATTAACTTGGTAATACTAGCTTTGTCAAGTCGGGAAAGATAATACTAGCTTTGTCAAGTCGGGAAAGAAACGTGATGTTAAGTATGCCTGAAGATAATGAGAGATGCATAAGTACGTTAACTTGTTAGTTCAATAGGAAACTGGGGCCTCTAGAGGAAAGCTAAACAAGAACAAACGATTTAATTTAGTGTCGGTTTATACTGGTTTATAAACAAATGTTGCTCTTGTTCTTTCATTCGACATAAAACATCTTGATTTTTGGGGGTTTAATTCTCAGGATTGGTGGGAAAGATTAATAATAAAATAATATTTACAATGAACCGAACAAACATTGTGATTGTCGATTTTCCATAAAAGTTAACTAGTAAAGCTTTTGAAGAAATACGGTTGCATGCTTTTGTCCTGTCAGAGTTATAGTTCAAATAAAAAGAAATTATCAAATAATTATGAAAATATGCTAATCAAATCAAATGTTATGCATACAAACAACTGTCATTTGTTTAATGATCATCTACATAGAGATGTTTAAGGAGACATTTGATAATGTTTATCTTAAATCTCTACGGCATAAAACCAAGTAAAATTTTAAAGAAAAACACTTAACGACGCACCGATATTATTATTACGTCATTTTTAATTTTGACGTATTGTAAAGGGCCATGAAGTTTAAAAGCAACTTTAAACGCCTCCCAGCTACTCTCTTCGACTGCATGTAGTTTCTATATGTATAGTACAAGCTTAGCCTGGTTATCAAATTATTCATTCTTTGAAATGTTTTCAATATTGGATATAGCCCCTAAATAGACAATAGAAAGATTGCAGTACTCACAAGAACCTATCGCGACGGTTGGAATAGGGGTGAGAGTTAGTGTACAGCAGAATATCCACAGCTGAATCTTGTAATATGCTAGCTCCACAACAAACATAATTAGCACTGCCTGCTCCCACTATAAGACTTACTGCTCTCGCAGCAGGTCCCTCACGTATGATCCGAAAGGCCAGGTGTGGTAATCTTACTTCTAACGTCAGAGGCATGTCCGCATTTGTATTTGTTTTTGTAGACATTTATCATAAAAGACATGTTTCAGATACATATTCTATTCAAATCTCATTCGCTCGATGACGTTAATTCATTTGTATATCCTCAAAATTAGCAACACACGTACAACGTACATGTAATGCACGATAGACTGAAACAATTTACGTGTTCAGCACTTGTACACAATGGACGTTCGAGTCAAATGCACGTGATGTAACGAGCAATGCAACAAGGTGACTTAATAAGGTCGGACGATAAGTAACATGATGGAAAGTTGTCTGGCAGTGGGAGACATAATCGCCCAAATGATAATTTTACATGGCAACTGATTACAGTTATTGGCCGTAATCCTTACATAATCACCATATTTAACCTCCGATCATTTAGAAACGTAAATGTTAGTATAAAATCATTACAAATGTCCAGAAAGCACAGGCTTCACATGTGCCACAAGAGACATGATAATCTGGTATGATCACAACTAACGATCCGCCTTCCCGAATGATGCATGCCCAACATATTCCATTAAACATAAATATACATTACATTCGATATAACATCTAAGCCAGCTGTCTACAGCTATGACTATAATATGCGGATCGCGCGTTTATTGATTTTGTCGTTAAACAAACGACATTGACTGAAGATATAGGCAGTCGTCTGGACCATAGGCGGTGTTATGGACTGCATTGAAGAACCTTTATGTGATTGCACAGTTATAGTGGCATTTACGATTGCATTCATAATTATTTAATTATTTTACCTTTTTGTTTCAGCTGTCAAACAAAAGTCAAAAATAATAATGAAAAAATGTAGAATGAACATAGTTTTTATTTAATATGAACAACTGAATATATAATAGATGTGGAACATGTAGACTCCTAAACGCTGTCATGTCGCCTAAAAATGACCGTATATTTAACATTTCTCCTAGTAATGTTCATTGACAAAGTAACAACATAATTTATGTAAAAACCAGAAATCATCGTAACTGTAAATGCATTACGTTGGATAAGATGGACGAAAATATTCACATAAAATCCTTAACGCTCGTCGTTTTAAGAAACATATATAATCATTTTCTTACTTCTGGAATTCTTTAAAATATGTGAATATACAACCTTTGAAAAAAGAGTGTTCGATGCTTCTAAAGGGTACAATTGCAGACCAGATGCAGTGCAGAGCTCGTCTGGATTAAAACAAAAACACTTCATAATCCATTTCCGCTCGGACTAAATGACAATATCCATTAGGCAGTCAATATTTCTAAAAATCCGAACAATGACAATTTTTGCATTCGATCTTTACGAAAACGACAATCTCGTGGAAAAGGGAAGAAACATAATCTAAAGCGCAAATTTAAGTAAATATGTTTCTGTTCACGATCTGAACACACTTTATGTTCGATCTGGTATTAATGCCTTACATTGTACAGTTAAAAATCTACCTTAGAGATCACTCGTTAATTTGGACAATGAGACGCATAAAATTTATTTAAGGACACATCCTTTTATAGAATAACTTCCATTATTCAAATCTACGCTATCCAAACGTTAAGACCGCGGCGTTGATATACAGTCACGACACATACGCCATTTTATGAAAATTAAATACATTAATTTTAAGGGATTGACTTTATAGACTAGCCTAGTAAATGTATCATCAATAAAATCACCAGGTAAAGAAACCTCCTATTGATTTGTAATTAGTATAAACAACAACATTAGAGGTCTTAATTTCAACATAATCGATGACAATAAGATTCGAAATTTTTTTTATGTTAATAAATAATGGCGTACCATTCGAACGCTCTCACCATTCTTGTTTATCCAAGAATGCTATTTATCATTTGAAATACTTAATACAGTTTTTTCGTTATATTCACGATAGATTTATACTTGTAACTGCGGATAAAATCACTAGCAGCATCATTTTTGTCTGACAAACAAACTACAAATATGTACTGAGTGCTGAGTTATCCACCGCCAGTTCTTATATTAGTGCAAGCGTTGACATTTATACAGTCATTGAAAACATAAACAGATGTTGCAAAAATCAATATGAAGATGAAATAAAAACAAGACAATCTCTCTTTTCTGTACTACATTCCTAAGCTTCACAAAACACCATAAATGTCACGATTTATAGCTAATACCAGCTCTAGCACCCCCCCCCCCCCCCACTCACATATCTCATTCATTCTTCATTCTTGCCTTACTGAAGTTCGTAATCACGTTGTTAAATATTGTGAAAAATGTGTAAGAAATTCAGGAATTAATCTTTTTGGTCTATATAAAATTTGGAAGTCTCAGGCAAATTTAAATTTTCATTGCTATGCAGTTAATACTTATGATTTCTGTACGCGTATTTACTTCATGATTTAATTCAGACCAAATTTGGGAACCAACTGTGAATCATTGATTGCAGATTTGTTTTTATACTGTTTGAATGTGATTTTATGTTAAACTTATCCCCTTATGCCCAAGACCACGTTATATTAGCTTTCAAAACAAAGTCAATATCATGACGATATTCTTACTATAAATAGTCCTTTCTTTGCTCAAACGATCCATCTAAATTACCATAAAGAAATTGTTCACAAAGAAGCGAATGCCTGGCATTTAAATGCGACCATTTCTAGACAATGAGGATATTTTTTCTACAAAAATCTATGATATAAAGGAGACGATTTCAGCTTCGGTGTTGTGACTTATCCATACCTTGCCTGTTATTCAACTCGTGCTACCTCCTCTGTTATAAACCTATCCCAACTTACAAGGTTTGCACGAGTTTCTATTTTAGAAGGATATTTCAATGCTAGACACCTGTTTATCACATCAATATTGTTAAACAAGTCTGTAGATTTCGGAAATTAAGGAAGGTGTTTCCAAATCCTTTTACTGTGATAATTTTAATGCTTCAAAATATAACAGCATTATGAAAACACGTATGCAGCAAAGCATTATCCATCCATCAATAAATTTTCCGACCTGTTTACAAAGCTTATCAGGCGATTTATTGCTGAACGTTACAATCTGGGAATCCTTCGTTGTACTGCATTGCTTGTAACTGACCCTTTAAGTCAAGAACTTGCATTGTTTTATTACAAGATGACCGGACAGGTCGTTGCAACTACATGAATACAGAGACTTAAAACCATAATTTGGAAGACACCGTACTTCTGTCTTTTCATATCTCCACTCTGCTCTATATAAATGAGACAACTTGAGCAGTCTCCATGAATTTACGTGAAATTGCACAATGCGCATAACTTCGGGATTTCGTTTGTCTTTAATTAAGGGATTTTGTTTGTAAACCAGTTGCGGATAAAACTTATTATATTCATTGTCTATTATCTCTTCACACTACTACATTTTGTTTTGTTGGTTTAGATCGTTTTCTAAAATTCGACAGTTTCCTCCTTTTTTATAACACATTTTAATTTTAACAAACGATGTCACAGCTTTTTTATATTACAACATCATAAACTAATTATTTTATACACCATCGCTAGGGCTGTTTACCTCAAACTACATCTTTTCTCTCGTTTGGAACTTTCAGGTTGCCAACGCTTATATCTTCTGTACATATCGTACATATGTTGACAGTTCATTATAATAAGAGTCATTTTGTTGTATATAATATTATTTTATTAGTTCAGTGATTGTGCTTACTGTTAGCTCTCTTTGATGAATATTTTTATTAAACTGTTTGTGAGAAAAACCTTCAGGAAGTGCAAGGTTTGAGCGCCCCAAAGACCAGATTTAAGCTCCATAGTCTGTCCTTTTGCCGACTGAACGTTCAACAAGAAATTGTTGTTTGGTCTCGTTTTGTGTAATTTCTTGTCTGTGTTTTTGTCTCTGGTACGTTTGGTCTGTATGCCTTTGTCTGGGATTAGTTTAAATTATTAATATCTGTGGTAGGGCCTGTTCTAATTTTCCTATAAAACATGAGCTTTCCATTGACAGAGCGCTCCACTTTTCTATCATTACAGGGTAATGAAAAGTAAAAAAGTGGTACAGTTCTACCAAATTAATGCTGTTATTTCCTCTTAAAAATTGGTTATGCCTTTGATATTAAACATGTCTTGCAAGTTTATAATTCATATCTGTGATAACTCAGCACCAACGAGATGTTCATGACAACAGCTCCACTCTTTTTTCGAAAAGGGGTGATGATAAAAATGTAACACGAGTCTGGACACACGATGTAAAAACAAAGAGCTTAATTATGAAAATGATTTACCAACAAAAAGAAATGGCCAAGTTTCCAGTTGGACCTTTGATGACCAATCAAATGCTGAGAAATTGTTACAAACTATTTAAAATAAGAAAATATAACAAAGTTCTACGAGTACTGCAACATATATCAACAATTGACAAGACGCCGGACAAAAAAATTCACATGCATGCCAGTCATTTGTAAAAGTTACAACAAAACTGTTTTCCTCGAAAAGTATGAACAATTAAAAGATTCATCAGGCGAAGAAAAACTCAATGTAGAACGAACAGCTATCCTTGAAACAGGGCGGACATCAGATTTACACCATAGAGTTGATAAATCTTACCACTCGAATCACACAGATACGTATGCAAGATAATAACGCTTTGTCTGACAACCAAGATGCTGACACACCACGGCGTGTAGAATGTCACCCTTTGAATTACAAGTAGTGGCAGACATTTAATGGTGACCATGTTCAGATCTACAAAACACATTGTTTGGCATACATGTACAAACAATGCTTGCGTCACATGTTTAACTGGTGTACGCAGTTGGCTTAGAAAGATTTGAGGCACCGTGACATATCAATGCGAAAAGGATGTCTTCCAGGGTTCTCCAAGTGCATCGATCGTATCACCATTATCTGACAGTTTAACATTGAAAAATATTAAACAAGAAAAAGCTATGACGCAAGACATTCAATGCGCCGTTGGGAGCATACGCTCTTAAAACGAAGATGACTATCCTGGGAACTAAACACTTTCTTACACTGTCGATTAATTACATAAACATTTGACAGTAACGAACGATAATTGGTGATAAGTAGGGTATTTGCTACTTTCTATATTGTCGATTTATTTGGGCTTTTTTGTTAAACAATACTTCGCCAAACAGTTACAAAAAATGCCAGCTACTTTTTTAAAGTGCAAGCTATGCATTATTATTGCAAGAAAAAAAGTTAAAAAACCAGGAAAATTCGGTTCTCTGAAAAAGAACAGCTACAGTTTTGCCAGCTACACTATCGTCCCCATAAACTATGCATTCCATAAGAGGCAGTGCTAACAAGATAAATTGCTCGACCTAAAGTGCTCAAGCAGCATAACTTTCTCTCCCCATTGAAAAGGCAATAAATCACAGTTCATGCATATAGCAAGCATGGTAGTAAGTCATTCAATGTGATAAGCGTAAAAATCAAGATTGGATGTACCAGCACGAACACTTACATCGCTATTTTCGTATGAATATGAAATATGACTAAGTGAGAATAAACGTACATTGGAATATGAACTACCTAAACAAAAAGACACACGCAAGTTAATGTAAAAGTGGCAAAAGAGTGAAATGACACATCGCACATAGAGGAAAACCAACAGATACTGTATTAGAACAATCTGTCTGCTAAAGGGGTGGTTTACAGAGTGCTTTAATATGGTTGTCCTTAGCGTGGTTGGTTAAAGAACTGTCTCCATTTCTCCAAGCTGCGGATTTTCTCGATCTTATGTCGTTGTCCAATGACAGTTATTCAAACAACCACTGCAATCCATGAAGAAGCCCAAGTAGTTGGATATACTAACTACTATGCTATACTACAGATGTATGTCACTTGGAATTGTTGGCTTACAATAGGGTCGTGCATGTGAAGAGTGCTAGTGGTTAGGTCGCAACATCTCTTGTGGCACCACGGTGCTTCGTAAACACTACATGTGGTGGTTTTATGATGTTTCCCTTATTTGACTCCAGTCTTGTTTCTATGTTTGTTATCTGATCCGCATAGTAAGAGACCATTGTGTCAGCTACTACAATGGCAGGCAGGGTTCACCTGGGATAACCTTGCAACTCCTGATGCGTAGATTACGACTACACCCAGTTAGAATCAAGTCATATATTTCTTGTTATGCATTTATTTTATTTTTATGTCATCTGATAAAAAGTATTGGCGTCATTTTGAAAGGAAGTTGTACCAGCTAACATTCACAACCTTGATAAACAGTCAGGACAGAAACAAACATGGCTTATCATGACCCTTAGAGGCTAAAAGGATGAGAAAGTATGCTTTTCTGGAATAAAGATGAGAACAGACTGTAAATGATAACAGTAGGCAGCATCACAAATGCCCAGCAAAAGTGGTAAGGGCAGTAGAAGTCAGAAGACTAAGGCTCATCTGTAGCAGTATTTGGAAAAATGACAATGCAGCTAAGAAAAAAAGTCTAGTCTAAATATATAGCCAAAGAGGACAAAAATGACATTCCCTAGATACTGTGACAACAAAACTTAAAGCCTGACATGGTCCTCGGAATGAAGGACAGCCACACTGATCTGCTGTACAGTTGATGGCCCAATCTGCACAGATTCTCCTGCTGGTTACAGATGAAGAGTCCACAAATGATACATACTATATGTGGTTAGTTAGTTAGTTAGTCATCTTCGCGCCAGCAGGCGCTTAAGGCATCCACGCAGCCCCTCCATTCTGCCCGGTCCCTCGCCTTAGCTTCTGCCAGTCTCCATGTCAGACCAAGTTCTTTTAGCTCTTTTTCTGCTGTTCTTCGCCATGTCATTTGTGGTCGTCAACGTTTTCTCTTCCCATTAGCAGTCCAGAAGATGGCTTCCCTGGTTATATCATTTTGGTCTTTCCTAAATACATGGCCTATCCACCTCCATTTTCGTTTTGCTATTTCTACCATGATGTCTTGTTGTTTTGCTTTTTCCATTAGAGCTTTGTTGGAAATTACTCTTGGCCATCTGATCTTGTAAATGGTCCTTAGACATCTATTTATAAACACTCTGAGTTTGTGTGCAAGATCTTTTCTTATCTTCCAACATTCTGATCCATATAGCAGCACAGATTTCACGTTACTATTAAAGATCTTAATTTTGGTGCTGTTTGACAGCTGGGAAGAGTTCCATACAGGCTTAAGTAGCTTAAGTAAGACGAAGGTGTAACAAGCTTTGTTGATTCTAGCTGTAATATCCTCGTCAGTTCCTCCAGTTGTTGTGACAATACTACCTAGGTAAGTGAAGCTAAGGACATCCTCAAGATTACTGGTGTTAACTTTTACAGGGTTGTTATTCCGTGCATTAATTCTCATAACTTTGGTTTTCTTCAGATTGATGTTTAGACCCATATGTGCAGCTTTTTCATGGAGTTTCTCAGTTTTGCTACAGATGTTCTGATGTGAAGGTGATATGAGACAAAGGTCATCTGCGTAATCTAGATCATCTAACTTGGTGTCCATTTTCCATCTAATGCCATTGATTTCATCTTTGGTGGTTTCTCTCATAACCCAGTCTATGGCAACCAGAAAGAGGAGGGGAGACATGAGGTAGCCTTGCTTAAGTCCTGATGTTACTGGAAACCATTCTGTGGTGTTGTTACCGACAATGACACTACATTCAAATCCTTCGTGTAGAGCTTTTATGATTTCTGTGATCTTGGTTGATAAGCCATACAGTCTGAGGAGTTTCCATAGGCTAACCCGGTGCACGCTGTCGAAAGCTTTTTCAAAATCGACAAAGTTCAAATATAAGGTGGATTGCCATTCTATAGACTGTTCTATATGTTGCGTAATACAAATATCTGGTAACAACATGACTTGCCTCTTCGAAATCCAGCTTGTTCCTGTCGAAGTTTACTGTCAATTTGATCTTTTATTCTTTCTAAAAGGACTTTTGTGAAGATTTTGCTGATTGTTGGTAATAAAGTTATTCCACGCCAGTAAATGGTAAACAGACGATGGAGAAGATCAGTAATCGATGCTAGAACATACAGAGGGGCAGATGTTAATAGCGACCATGTCCTGCTACAAGCAAATATCAAGCTGAAACTAAGAGCAACAAAGAAAACAAACACTAGACGGAAATTTGCTGTACATAAACTGAAACAACCAGAAGTAATAAATGAGTTCACACTTGAGTTACGTAACAGATTCTCAGCCCTAGAGACAGAAGATCAAACAATACCAGAAAAGTGGAATAACATTACCACAACGTTCATATCTGCAACAGAGGAAACGATAGGCTATAGAAAAAATGAATGAATGGTTATCAGATGAAACTTGGAAATTAATAGAAGACAGAAGAACCATCAGAGGAAAGATTCATGACAGTAATGATGTGAATCGTAAAGAACAGCTCTCAAAATCATATAGAGAAAAAGATAAAGACGTAAAGAGAATGGAGAAAAATGCAACAAAGGCAGAGGAGGCAGCAAGGAAGGGAGATATGCGGGAACTTTACAAGATCACAAAGTTAATGGCAGGCAAGTTCATCAACAACACTACCGCAAATGTAATAGACAAAGATGGACAATTAGTGTCAAAGGAGAACGACATACTGAAGAGATGGGCGGAACACGATAAATCAGTTTTAAACCGTGCAGACCCAGATAGTCCACCTAACATAAACCTTGACAACAACGACGTGCCAGAGCTCGACATTGATATAGAAGTTATAAGTAAAGAAAAAAAATAGAGAAAGCTATAAGGTGTTTGAAAAACAACAAGGCAGCAGGTGTAGATAATATTCCAGCAGAATTACTTAAAGCAGACTTAGAAACATCAGTCAACGAAATCCACTCGCTATTTCTTAACATATGGCAAACAAACTGTATACCTGAAGATTGGAAAAAGGGACTCATAGTAAAACTATATGTGGACCCCCTAATATAAAAGTTTCAAGGTAGGTGTCATAACACATATTTAAATGTTGGCCTCGACTGATGTTGTCGTGAGGGTGGCAGCTGTTACTTGTTTTACTTTGAACATTAGCAAATGCTAGACAGGGTCTTTAAACCATTTAAGATATGACACACAAATAAATGACATCTACAAAAAAATAGTTTGGCTCACATAAAATATATTTTAAAAGTATTTTAATGATGAAGAAAAAATATTTACAGGTTTTGAAAAAGGGAATGCACAAAAAACTTACTTTCGGTGACATACTTTTATGAGAAATTGTATAAATATTTAATGTTTGAAGATTGTCCAAAATTTAAGCATAAAAGCAATTTATAGTAAACAAATTTATCTATCAAAATTACTTGTTTTCTTTCCATCAATTTTCCGATGTTTTTGCCTGTGGTGTTTTAAGCAAGAGTGTCATTTTTGACAATATAAAGGTTATGCTTAAGTTTGATAATATCCTTCCTTTTTCCAAAGTGGGTCTCAACCATTTTTATTTGTATGTCCTGTTTAATGTTAACTGTTTTACTTATCAAGCTAAGAAAATCTGCTTCTCATTGTAAGTTGTTTTTTTTTAAAAAAATACTTTATTACCAGATAGTATGATTTTAGAGGCACAAGGTTGAAAACCTGTGGTCTGAAAAAAAGAATAATTTAATAATGGTTAAGCGAACATATATAGAACCGCCAGTTTCATTCAAGAAAACATAAGGACACGATAGGGGTTAAATATAATATAATATATATGGTGGAAAAAAATATCAGAAAAGGTTAACTACTAAAGTAAATTTCACTAGATATAATCTAGGAAAGTGATCAGCATGAAAGATGCACTTCTATGATGACTAGTTGGGCAACAGTAAGACAACAGTTTAGTTATTTTTCATGGCAGCGTAACATGCGAGAAATTTACTGTACTTTGAACTGGCATGGATGGATAGGAAGCTTCACAGGGTATTTAATATCAAGAAAGAGTCAAGATTCCAACTTAACTTGTCAGTTATTTTATTTATTTTTTTTCTTTATGTATGTATGTATGTATATTTTATTTGGTAACTAAAGGCCTCCTGCCCACAATACATCATATTTATATACAAGCATAGATAAGGTAATGCCTCGTAATATCAAGAATTAATACATCAGGAAATATTCCATGATAATGAATTGTCGGAAAGTTATATAATAATTAAGTATTGAATTTTAATGTGAAAATCTAGTCTTTAAAAGCACATGTTAGATAATAAACATATTCAGAGTAATTTACAGTAAATGAGAAGCATTACCAATACAAGATTTTTTTCATAAAAAAGGAAGACATCTAGATTTTAAATTGTTGTTTTATTTGATTCTGTAATTTAACATACTTCATACATGTTCTGCACATAAAAGAATACATAATAAGTAATGACTAAATAAAATAAAGTTAAAATAAACATAAAACAGTTTTAAAGCATTTTACAATAAACAATGCTTTTGAGCAATGATGAGTAGAAAGATATATTCATTTAAATTCAGTCCTTTTTTTAGGAAGAGTCTCTGAGTAATATAATAAAAGGATATATTTAGGTATTTTATAAGTCAAGTCTGATTTATTGCTTAAAAACTGACCAATCAGATGCTTAGTAAAGTTTGAAGTATTGTTTTAAAAACGGACCTATGAAATGCTTGGTAAAGTTCGAATTATTGCTTTAAAATGGACCAATCAGATGCCTTGTTATGGTCTAGGAACTCCATTGCAAGGAGAGTTTTTTGTGTGTTTTTTAGTATCATGTGCTCAGATGTGACAAAAATGATTGAATTAATTTTCACTATCTATATAAAAACATATGAACAAGTGCATTAAAACAATAGCTTTATTATATTTAACATAGAGACAAGATAAAAAACAGATGACACTGAATAACTTTTAGTAACTAGTATTAAGTTATGTTAACTGCAAGTTTCTATGCTCAGTGGTATAAAGGAAAACAATGTTAGGTTTAATTATGTAGTTCATGTGTATAAAAATCAGTTATGCAAACAAGGTTTGTTGTATATGACACTTAAAAGTCCCCAATTTGGTGTCCTAAAATATTTATTTTTTTGTCAATTAAAGGTTTTTGTCACTCATCAATTATTACTTGATTAAATAATAAATAAACCCATTACTAGCAAACACCATTCAGAATTAGTACATTGAACATTACCAATTGTAAATGTGAGCTTTCTCACAAATGTAAATAGTTGAACAAATAAAGGTATTGCAAGAGACTGTGTTCATCAATGAATGGCAACAAAAGAGGTATAACTTAACAATGATGATGGACATTTTAACAATTGAATATTCTTAAGATCTTTACTTTGTTGCTTTATTATACATATAAGTTTACTGACTGCCTTGATGATGAAAAATAATGAAAATATAAAAAAATTAAAGATATAACTTGATATAAATGCATAAGTTAATTCGGTGATTAAAGAACATGTACTTTGAAATTTTTAAAAAGAATTATTTATAAAGTACAATATAAAACCTAAATCATTGGAACATCATATTAACAAAAAAACAAACAGTATTATAAATATAACAGAAGTTGTCAGTTAATGTAAAAAGGACTCCAGTTTTTTGTTCATATATATAGTTTACAAACACAAAATGTATGTTACAGATACAACAAGAAATGTCATCGTCAACTGACATATGCACCGAAGTCATGTCCAGTAAAGCAATTTTTTTAATTGTCATGGAGGTATTTGAGTTATTAAAAAGACAATAGCATTAGATTTATGTATATAACCATATTGAATTTTTTACCTCCTATCATTTGTTTTCAATAGACAAAAAAATACATCAAATAAAAATAAAAAAAAATAAAGGCTGTCTTGTGCATCACACGTAGTCTTCATGTGTTTGACATTTCTGCTAGGTTATTTTAAAAGATACTCAGAAGACACGACCACCAGTGCACTACCAGTGATTATGACTTTGACCTGTAAGTTTGACCTTGACCTTCAAGTAATCAACCTGAGTCTTGTGCACAACACGTTGTCTTCATGTGTTTGACATTTCTGCCATGTTATTTCAAAATACCACCAGAAATGACAAAGTTACTGAGCAGACAGGACCACCAGTGCACTACCAGGGTTTATGACTTTGACCTGTAAGTTTGACCTTGACCTTCAAGTAATCAACCTGAGTCTTGTGCACAACACGTTGTCTTCATGTGTTTGACATTTCTGCCAGGTTATTTCAAAATACCACCAGAAATGACAAAGTTACTGAGCAGACAGGACCACCAGTGCATTACCAGGGTTTATGACTTTGACCTTTAAGTGTAACCTTGACCCTCGAGTAACCGACCCGAGTCTTGTAAGCGACATGTTGTCTTCATGAGTTTAACATTTCTGCCAAGTTACTTTAAAATCCATGCAGGACTGACAGAATTAATGAGCAGACATAAATATCGGACAGACAGACGGGCAGAGGGTTCGACTACTATATGCCTGTCTTCGGGGGTATAAAAACAAAGATAACATTATTCTTACTACCCACTTACGTAGGCATAAAATTTTTATCTACAACTTGAGTGTATCAGTTTTTAATATAGAATGATCCCAGATGAAATGGGTAGAAATCATCTGCAAACAGCATGTCAGCCTGAAGACCTATCCAAAATAAGTCCTTTACCCTGAATGTGACATGAACCCAAGCATAGAAAGGTTGTCACTTAAAGATGATTAATTTCTTAAAAATACAAATAATTATTAATTAGAAATATTACTTTACAGACACAAATGAGAAAGCTGGTGTAAAAGACAACATTTACTGGTTATACATTTATTTGAAAGAAACAACAACAGCTATGTCCTTTTAGTTTTCAATTTTAAACAAGTTGAAACAAAAGGGCCTTGATCACTCACCTAAGTGCCGTAGACATTAAAGGATTTATCCAAAAAATATTTTCATTAAGCATCATAATAAACCATTGTTACTTAAACAAATCTCGCAAAATGCTGTTTATAGATGTCCTACACCTGTATGAAAAGCGAACCATAATTCCACAATCGTCATTACATTTCCTATCTAAGCCATGTTGCACAATTAGCTATTTTTAAACTAAGAAAACCAATGTCCATTTATGTTATAGCTTGTCTACATCATTCGCTGTGATGTAGCTGACTATTTTTAGCAGAAATCCCAATCATTCTAATTTTCATATTTGAACAGAAAAAAATATTTAAGTGCTGATTTATGAGTTTTACTGCTCTAAAAATGAGAAACTGTTGAAAATCGTCCAACATTAGACTAAAGTATAATTTTTTCTGCATAAATTATGTACAAATACCCCCAACAGAGGTCAGATATTGTTACATATATTTGATGTAGGCAAACTGTCAGGTACCACCTTTAAGCCCTTGTGTCTATGCTTTTTGACAGATCGAAAAAAAAAATCTTTATACCAGTCCACCAAAGGAATACATAAACCAAATATCAAAGCTCTAGCTCTTGTGGCTTCTGACAAGAAAATATAGGGAAAATGGCTTCACCCTTGGTGGCCATGTTATTTCATGGATCAAAATGTTTTGAACAATCTTGATACAGGGCCACCTATGGAACATGTGTACTAAATATCGAGGCTCAAGGTCTTGTAGTTTCTGACAAGAAGATTTTGTAAGTTTTCCTGTATAGCCTTATATGGAAAATGGCAACGCCTCTGGTGGCCATGTTTTTAAGGGATCAGATTTATTTGAACAATCGTCATCATAAAGAGCCACCCAAAGAACATGTTTACTAAATATTAAGTACAGCTCTTGCAGTTTCCAAAAAGATTTTCTAATTTACCAATATAGCCATATATGAAAAATGACCATAATCCTGGAGGCCATGTCTTTTGACAGATCAAAAGTATTTGACCAACATTTTGTTTCCCCCGCCTACTTAAGCTTCTGAGAAAGTTTAGCTGAATTTGGTCCAGAGGTTTCAGAGGAGATGTTGTTTGAAAATGTTGAAGGACTTGTAACGCCGGACGGTGGGCAGTCACAAAAGCTCACCCAAAGCATAAGCTCAGGTAAACTAAAAAAACAAATAAAATTGAACAGTTGCAAACATAGTGATAATATGTCTTATATAATAAACACAACAAAAATGTGACACAAACATTTAACTCAACAAGAACTCCTCAGTCATAGCCAGCAAAAACACCTTATATGTGTTTGAGTGAAAAATGATAAGGGATTTGCATCAATGTCAGCAGTTTATCTGAATATACTGGAGTTAAAGATATAACACTCACTGACATAAAATAATGAATGCAACCGTCAAAAAAAGGGGTTGTTTCCCAAAAATGTAAACAATCTACATGTATTTCTTGGCCACACAATTATGATAACACAACATCACAATGAAGAGGCCAGATAAGTATTTAACTCAGCTGGAATCTGTCTGATCAACATCTACATGCTTTGCTTATCTTATAAGTCTGAAAAGCATGCACTATGTTGAAAATAAATAGCAAATAAGTATAAAATTCATATAAATGTTCAGACAAATTTCAGACAAATGTAGCAAGTCAAGTATTAAACAGTGTATTACTGAATTTATAAGGAATAAGTCCAAGGTTGTTTTCCAAAGAATGTCTGAGGGGACCTGATTGACACTGAGTCAGGATAGGCATGCAAACAAAATTTGGAATCAATCAGGTTTTCCCACCACTCCAACAGCATGACTTTTTTGGGGGGGCTGCAAGTGTTGGTCTCACTATTCCATGACTGCTGGTGGATGGTGAACAGATTTCTTCAAGTGGCAGCTTTCGTGCTGAAGATAAAAACAAATGATGATATGTCACATTAATACACATCTGAAAATATATATATATGGCTCAACATTGTAGTGACTTGTGTAAATTGTGTCTTTATGACATTTTTGATGTTCTGCCTTTTTGATTTGTATGATGTCATTATACCATGTATATTGGCCTGCCTTTATGACATGTGTAATGGCCTGTCATTATGACATGTATATTGGCCTGTCTTTAGGACATGTGTAATGCCCTGTCATTATGACATGAATAGTGGCTGACTTTATGACATGTGTTATGGCATGCCTTCATGAATTGTGTAATGGCCTGTCATTATGATTTGAGTAGTGTCCTGTCTTTATGGCATACATGATGGCCTGTCTTTATGTTATGTGTAATGCACTGTCATTATGACATGTATATTGGTCTGTCTTTAGGGCATGTGTAATGCCCTGTCATTATCACATGTATATTGGCCTGTCTTTAGGACATGTGTAATGCCCTGTCATTATGACATGTATATTGGCCTGTCTTTATGTTACGTGTAATGCCCTGTCATTATGACATGTATATTGGCCTGTCTTTAGGACATGTGTAATGCCCTGTCATTATGACATGTATATTGGCCTGTCTTTAGGACATGTGTAATGGCCTGTCATTATGACATGTATATTGGCCTGTCTTTAGGACATGTGTAATGCCCTGTCATTATGACATGTATATTGGCCTGTCTTTAGGACATGTGTAATGCCCTGTCATTATGACATGCATATTGGCCTGTCTTTATGTTATGTGTAATGCCCTGTCATTATGACATGTATATTGGCCTATGCATATTGGCCTGTCTTTATGTTACGTGTAATGCCCTGTCATTATGACATGTATATTGGCCTGTCTTTATGTTATGTGTAATGCCCTGTCATTATGACATGTATATTGGCCTGTCTTTAGGACATGTGTAATGCCCTGTCATTATGACATGTATATTGGCCTGTCTTTAGGACATGTGTAATGCCCTGTCATTATGACATGTATATTGGCCTGTCTTTAGGACATGTGCAATGCCCTGTCATTATGACATGAATAGTGGCCTGACTTTTTGTTATTTGCAATGCCCTGTCATTATGACATGAAAAGTGGCCTGACTTTATGACATGTGTTATGGCACACCTTCATGAACTGTGTAATGGCCTGTCATTATGATTTGAGTAGTGTCCTTTCTTTATGGCATACATGATGACCTGTCTTTATGTTATGTGTAATGCCCTGTCATTATGACATGTAAACTGGCCTGTTTTTATCATGTGTGTAATGTCATGCCCTCATAACATATGTAATGGCCTGACATTATGATATTTAAACTGGCCTGTCTTTATGATTTGAATAGTGTCTAGCCTTTATGGCATACATAATATCCTGCCTCTATGACATATGTAATGCCCGGTCTTTATAACATGTAAACTTGCCTTCATAACATGTGTAATGACATGACATTATGACATGTATATTGGACTGTCCTTATGACATGTGTAATGGCATGCCTTCATGACAAGTGTTATGGCCTGGAATTATGACATGTTTATTGGCTTGTGATTTTTTGGAAGACATATGTAATGGCCTGACTTTATGACATATGTAATGGCCTGACTTCATGACATATGTTATAATCCCACTTTATGACATATGTAATGGTCCGACTTTATGACATATGTAATGGCCCGACTTTATGACATATGCAATGGCCTGACTTTATGACATATGTAATGGCCTGTAGTTATTACATATGTAATGGCATGACTTCATGACATATGTAATGGCCTGACTTTATGACATATGTTATGGTCTGGCTTTATGACATACATAATGGTCTGACTTTATGACATATGTAATGGCCTGACTTCATGACATATGTAATGACCTGACTTTATGACATATGTAATGGTCTGACTTTATGACACATGTAATGGTCTGACTTCATGACATATGTAATGGCCTGACTTTATGACATATGTTATGGTCTGGCTTTATGACATACATAATTGTCTGACTTTATGACATATGTAATGACCTGACTTCATGACATATGTAATGACCTGACTTTATGACATATGTAATGGCCTGACTTCATGACATATGTAATGACCTGACTTTATGACATATGTAATGGTCTGACTTTATGACACATGTAGGAGCCTAATGGTCTAACTTCATGACATATATAATGTCCTGACTTCATGACATATGTAATGATCCCACTTTATGACATATGTAATGGTCCGACTTTATGACATATGTAATGGCCTGACTTTATGACATATGTAATGGCCCGACTTTATGACATATGTAATGGCCTGAAGTTATGACATATGTAATGGCATGACTTCATGACATATGTAATGGCCTGACTTTAAGACATATGTAATGGCCTGACTTTATGACATATGTAATGGTCTGGCTTTATGACATACATAATGGTCTGACTTTATGACATATGTAATGGCCTGACTTTATAACATATGTAATGACCTGACTTTATGACATATGAAATGGCCTGACTTTATGATATATGTCATGACCTGTCCTTATGACATATGTAATGGTCTGACTTTATGACATATGTAATGGTCTGACTTCATGACATATGTAATGGCCTGACTTCATGACATATGTAATGGCCTGAATTCATGACAATGTAATGGCCTGACTTTATGACATATGTAATGGTCTGACTTTGACATATGTAATGGTCTGACTTTATGCCATATGTAATGGTCTGACTTTGACATATGTAATGGCTTTACTTTATGCCATATGTAATAGTCTGACTTTGACATATTTAATGTCCTGACTTTATGACATATGTAATGGCCTGACTTTATGACATATGTAATGACCTGACTTCATGACATATGTAATGGCCTGACTTTATGACATATGTAATGGTCTGGCTTTATGACATACAAAATGGTCTGACTTTATGACATATGTAATGGCCTGACTTTATGACATATGTAATGACCTGACTTAATGACATATGTAATGGTCTGTCTTTATGACATATGTAGGAGCCCAATGGTCTCACTTCATGACATATGTAATGGCATGACTTTAAGACATATGTAATGGTCTGACTTCATGACATATGTAATGGCCTGACTTCATGACATATGTAATGGCCTGACTTTAAGACATTTAATGGCCTGACTTTATGACATATGTAATGGCCTGACTTTATGACATATGTAATGGCCTGACATTATGGCATATGTAATGGCCTGACATTATGACATATGTAATGGCCTGACTTTATGACACATGTAGGAGCCCAATGGTCTCACTTCATGACATATGTAATGGCCTGACTTTAAGATATATGTAATGGTCTGACTTCATGACATATGTAATGGCCTGACTTTCAGACATATGTAATGGTCTGATTTCTTGACATATGTAATGGCCTGACTTTAATACATTTAATGGCCTTACTTTAAGACATATGTAATGGCCTGACTTTATGACATATGTAATGGCCTGACATTATGACATATGTAATGGCCTGACTTTATGACATATGTAATGGCCTGACTTTATGACATATGTAATGGCCTGACATTATGACATATGCAATGGCCTGACTTTATAACATATGTAATGGCCTGACTTTATGACATATGTAATGGCCTGACATTATGACATATGCAATGGCCTGACTTTATGACATATGTAATGGCCTGACATTATGACATATGCAATGGCCTGACTTTATGACATATGTAATGGCCTTACTTTAAGACATATGTAATGGCCTGACTTTATGACATATGTAATGGCCTGACATTATGACATATGTAATGGCCTGACTTTATGACATATGTAATGGCCTGACTTTATGACATATGTAATGGCCTGACATTATGACATATGCAATGGCCTGACTTTATGACATATGTAATGGCCTGACTTTATGACATATGTAATGGCCTGACATTATGACATATGCAATGGCCTGACTTTATGACATATGTAATGGCCTGACTTTATAACATGTGTAATGGCATGCCTTCATGATATGTGTAATGGCCTGTAATTATGACATGTATACTGGCCTGTGATTTTTTGGAAGACATATGTAATGGCTTGACTTTATGACATATGTAATGGCCTGACTTTATAACATGTGTAATGGCATGCCTTCATGATATGTGTAATGGCCTGTAATTATAACATGTATACTGGCCTGTGATTTTTTGGAAGACATATGTAATGGCTTGACTTCATGACATATGTAATGGCCTGACTTTATGACATATTTAATGGCCTGACTTCATGACGTATGTTATGGCCAGACTTTATGACATTTAATGGTCTGACTTCATGACATATGTAATGGCCTGACTTTATGACATATGTAATGGCCTGACTTTATGACATATGCAAAGGCCTGACTGTATGACATATGTAATGGCCTGTCTTAATGAAATGTGTAATGGCCTGCCATAATGAGCTTTGTTGTGTAATATTTTAGGACTTGTGTGATGTCCTGTCTTTATGTCCTGCCTTTATGACTGGAGTATTGTCCTGTCTTGATGGCATGTGTATTGGCATGCCTTTACGACAGGTGTATTGTCCTGTTGTTATAACATATGTTATGTCCTGTTTTTATTATTTGTATAGTGGCCTGTCTTAATGTCGTCTGTAATGCCCTGTATTTATGACTGTGTAATGATCTGTATTTAGGACATGTGTAATGCCCTGTATTTATGACGGGTGTAATAGACTGTCTATGTTTTATGTCCTTCCTTTATGACTTGTAACATCCTGGAGAGGGTTTAAGCCCAAGGTTTAATTCTGACCAATATAAAAACAGCAGGACTTTGTACTATATCAAAATTGAGCTTTAAAAGCTTTTTATGGTAATATCTAACAACACAAAAAAATTTGAGAAGTATATTCATTGTATGTATATATCATAATGGTGAAGTCCAGCTAACATGTGAAGGAAGTCCGTAGACTGGTATAAGGGTTGAGTCACTGGCACACAGGTGGAGGGCAGCTTAAGAACCTCTTCAAAAGAAAGTTATCACCTCAACTAGGACTTAAAGGTTCATACCTAAGTGATAAGATGTTGATGATTGTTTAGTCAGCAACAATGTCCTGAGAATACAGTCAAACTTCAGTTATTCAAAGTAGTTGGGACCACTGAAATGCATGGGTCAAAATAATCCTAATTGCCTCCCCTTACAAATTTTTCTGACAAGGAGTCTTCCATTTTGAATTGTCCAACTCTCTGTGGTAATGAACATTAAGTAATGTATATTATACAACACTTTTCAAAGTGAAACACAAGAAAAGTTAACTGTTACATACTTTTGACCCTTCTTTTTTTCATTTATTCCCCTCCTGCTCTCAACAGTTTTTGACATTTTCGGGTTCAGCATTTCTTATTAAGAAGGAAATTGTAGCTTATCTGGGTATACCTTCATTACTGGATCCTTCTCAAGATTGCTCATCTAAGATTTCCCCAGCTAAGCTTGCCATTTCTGAATTGTTATGATGGTGATAGCAGTCATTCCCACCTTGACAGTTTACTATATTGCTATGATACTAAGTGAATACAAGTCAATCTTTAACTCAGCTTAATAATTGATAGACCATAACTGATTGTCAAACTAATCAAAAAGTTATATCCAATGAACAACTTCAACCAAAACAAAGCCAAACATCAATGTTACTGGTGTTACCTCCCTTCGCAGTTTGACAGATGACAATACACAATGGCAGACAAGTGACGTTGGTGGCTTTGGATAATGTGTGTGAAGGCTTCATTAAAAATGTAGGTTGGGCACCAAAACTAACTTTGAATAATGCTGAATTTTTTATAAATGCTTTTTTTTATATTAAGCTACAAAGGGAAAAAACGGGACCAACCAATGATTTTGAACAATGCCTGAGCTTGGAAAACTCAAATTTCAATAACTAATGTCTGACAGCATATCTTAACATTTCAAGTAATATATGAAGAAGTTTTTTATGATGACAGAATAAAATGTCTGTTCTCTTCTATCATTAGTCAACCTTTTTTGGGACAACTTATTTTGTCCATAACAATTGTTAAATCAGTTACCTATGTCTTCAAAAAGTTCATTGATATTCACAGCTGATAGGGCACTGGTTTCTGTAAAAATGGCGTCAATAGAATCAGCATAGTCCTGGGCATCTGCAACAAATACAAATAACTCTTACTCACTACTCCAGTCCAGTTGAGCTATAAACATGTCTGTTTTATGCTAATGAGCGGAATTGTGATTCCAGTAAGTGCTTAAAGGTGTTAGCAGAAATTTAGTTTGGTTTTTTAGAAGCCATGCAGCAACACAATTAGGGTTATATTGGCAATGTCCAGCTACAACTGGTGATGAAGATCACAGACAAATGCCTAGGTAGAGCCCATGGCTCTCAAGAGGTTAGCTGGAAGACCTCCCTACATGGAAGTTTTTCCTCTGACCATGAATCAAACTAATGCAGGTGGATGCTGAGAAAGTATGACCACCAAGGTCCATTCCAACATGATGTAAATTTAATGACTATTTTTTGTTGCTCTGGTAACATTTTAACTGGCACTTTACTGAATGTGTCCAAGGAAGGGGTATGTTTATCGTTTCAAGTAATTTCTAAACAAGATAAGTAAGAAACCTTTTTAAAAATGGTGGCAAATATTACAGCATACTTCAGCATTGGCATGGTGTTGACACATTATTGACACAATGATGGAGGCGAAAAACATTTTATGAGAGTGTTTCTTCTGACATGGCTTGATTTAAATGTAGACAGGATTATAATCTTAATTTTGTAAATGTTGTTTTAGACCGATGAGGAAAGTACTGCAAAAGTCTAAGTCATAAAAATCACTTAAACAAAAAAGAAAAAGAAAATGTTGCAAGAAAGAAATGTGTTATGACAATTTAAACTTGAAAAAAACACCCTATATTTGTTGAAAATGTTAAATGGAATTATAAAACAATAAAACAAAATTACCTGACGTGTTAACCTCCCTTAGATCCACTAGATCACATTTGTTTCCTGCTATTGCCAAGACAATGGCACATGCTGAGTTTTTCTTGAGCTCTGTCACCCATTCCTTTACAGCTCTGAAAGAGGCCTGGTAACAAGTGTTTATCAGTGAATAACTGACCAACCAATGTCCTAAACATTTCTACAAATGTCTTTAATAGTGTTTAAACATTGACTTTGACCAAAGTGACCCCGTAAGTGATCCAAAACTTCCTCTCCCCACAGAATATTGACATATTAAGTAAGATATTTAATGGAGACAACTTTCTGTTCTGGTGAGTCACCTTGCCCATCAAATAAGAGTTGTTATTTTAATAACCAGGATCCAAAGATCTCACTTCAAACTTCATTTAAGCAACTTTAAACTATTTTGGGAAAAGCTAACAGCAGCCAAACATCTAGGCAGTAGCACTGAAGCAAACTTTTGTATGGAAAGTGTTGTTTAAATGTGTAGACAATCTGCTATCTTAGTCAAGCAGACAAGTGACCATCCAGTAACAGGTGTTTCGCCATCAGTTAGTACACACTGAAGCAGGTAGATTGATCATTTTGTTAGAAACTTATATTGATGTTCTTTACAACTTTCCACATTTGGTGCATGGTGTATATGAGGTTTGTGTGGGTGTGCATGTTTGTGAGGCTGTTTGTTTTTTTGCTCATAATTTTTCCTAGCTTTTTTTCCTTCTTTAATTGTTCACCACAATTATATGTGGACTTATTTTGTTGAATATTTGTTTTGGAAATTGACAATATACTATATTTATACGTAAGCATCTGTTCTTTTTGGGTTCCTTCTATGTTGCCTTGGTATGCTGGACTACAGCCAACTGTTTGCCCTCTAGGTAGCTTTGATTGGGTATGGACCAGAATCGACGCTTGAAGAAATTTTCCCTAATATCCAATGAGCAAATCATAACTCATGATAATTATATTTATAACTGAACAAACATTTTATAAATCAAACAAATGCATTCTGATATGCTAGTATTTTCAAGGTAAATTTACTTACTTCATTTGTAACATCATAAACAACAATAGCTGCCGCAGCCCCTCTATAGTACATTGGTGCCAATGCGCGGTACTATAAATAAAGAACAAGGACATACATCATCCAATTATGCAGTTTGTGAAAAAGAAAAAAAAGTGCTTGTGAATAAACATCTGAATACATTAAATTACATTATATTTATGTGTGTTGTTTAAATGAGATCTTAAACAGCCTTGAATCTTTGCTCAAAAATTGAATGATTACTTCAACTTGATTATGTGTACCTTTTCTTGGCCTGCAGTGTCCCATATCTGGAAGACATATGTGTTGCCATCCACAACAAGCCTTTTAGTCATAAACGAGGCACTGAAATGTTGTATAGATTTGACTTTAATGTTATATTAACTACTACTGTATCTTATACTATATTTTTCAAATACTGTTAAGTGACCATTATTGATATATAGAGACTATTTGTCTATCTCAATTTATATCATATCATATCTACTGGTCATAGAAAAATATTTTTTCACAAGTAACACCCCCAAGTGTAATTTTTCTTTTCTTTCTATGACCACTAGTGAAATAAAATATGTCAATACACTAAAAACAACAAATTTTCTTTTTATTTTTGGCTTATTTTGTCTTTATACTTTATTTTAATCAGCTGTAATGCCATTCCCCAGTAATTACTAATTACCTCAAATGGAACCCAAGTGGAAAAAAACTTATCATTTCACAGTGGTTCTATGGTAAGGTTTTCTTTCACTGGTATTTTTCAATCTTTCACCAAAAAGCATGAAATAAATATTTCATATTCATTAATAGATTTTTAACAAGAAAAACACATATTTTCTACTTTAATGACTACAACTCCTTCAGCAAACAGGTGTCTGTGAGTGAATGGTCAATGCTTATAGTTCCTTAGACCCTGAAAGTATGCGTCTCAGTCCTGCTCAGGGCTAAAGCTTTCATCTATAATTGTCTAGCAGAACTACTGTAAATCTGGTTCTAACTACAAATTTCCCTTGAGTCATCCAAAAATAGTAAAGGGTCATTATTAATATCCTAATTACGGTAACTAAGCTGATGTAATAACTGAACTAACAAAACTGCCAGTACTTATAATACTACTACTTCATGACTTGTTTCTTGTTTCAGTAACACTACACTTTGTACTAGTGATCGTCCTTTTTCTAGTAAAACATGCAGTTTCTAGGCCAGGAATCAACTAACAACAATGCACTACAAGCGTAGGTACTTGATTAACTTCCCTCAACTCTACTGACAATACAAGTCCAATCTTGTCACATGACAGATCTCCTGGTGAGTGGACAAAACAATGCTTTATTACTTTCACAATGCATATTGTTTCAATGAACATCGAACATTTTGGTAACATTTCCTTCCTCACACACAGTTTATATGTGTAGTTCTATGGTTGACAAATCCAGTTTCTGGATAATGTGACTGTTGGTGGTGACATGTTCCCATCATGGTATTACAGTTATGGAAGCATGTTCCCATCATGGTATTACAGTTATGGAAGCATGTTCCCATCATGGTATTACAGTTATGGAAGCATGTTCCCATCATGGTATTACAGTTATGAAAGCATGTTCCCATCATGGTATTACAGTTATGGAAGCATGTTCCCATCATGGTATTACAGTTATGGAAGCGTGTTCCCATCATGGTATTACAGTTATGGAAGCATGTTCCCATCATGGTATTACAGTTATGGAAGCATGTTCCCATCATGGTATTACAGTTATGGAAGCGTGTTCCCATCATGGTATTACAGTTATGGAAGCATGTTCCCATCATGGTATTATAGTTATGGAAGCATGTTCCCATCATGGTATTACAGTTATGGAAGCATGTTCCCATCATGGTATTACAGTTATGGAAGCGTGTTCCCATCATGGTATTACAGTTATGGAAGCGTGTTCCCATCATGGTAATACAGTTATGGAAGCACTTTATCTGCCTCAAGTAAACAGGGCCTTAAGATGACTTGCATGCATGGTGTCAATCCATTCTAAAACAAAAGTTACAAGCTGATAACGAGCATGTTACCATATTTTAACAGTTCCAAAACAAAATATTAAAGCCTATTTAACAAAATGGCAGCATGCTGGGTTCTTTGAAATGTAAAGGGTTGGGGCAGCAGTATAAGAAGCTAGCATGTAAACCACTAGGCCATCTAGACAGATGCTGCTCCTTTTTCATAGTTTTTTTTATTTAAACTTGACTTTATCAGAAAACCTCAAACATTTTTTATAAATAAATTTCCAAGAAGTTACATTTTCAGCTTTACTGTCTTACTTGTTACCATCTGAAGGCCAATGTTTAGAATGTTAAAATCGTAAAATCGTATAGTTGTATTAAAGTTTAAAAAATAAACTAAATAAAGCAATTGCATGTAGGGCTGAAACAAGGTTTTCTTTAAAACAAGAAATTGGCACATGAACTATCAAGCATAAGGTCCATTCAAGAATGTATTACTAAGAATATTAATTTACCTTCTAGGCCTTTTTCCTTACACACTAACATTATGTCATTATTATTAACATTTTCTAGGACCTTGTCACATTAACCAAATACTTACTAACCCAACATTCATCTGAAAAATATGCTTAGATAGCTCTGTAAACTAATTTTAAAATTATCCATGAGCATATAAACAGTAGCTTTGACAATAGTGTTTGTATAATATTATACGTAAGGTTCCTACCCCCACCCACCAAACCATGTGCCCTCCAACAACAAATAGGGCACATTCTGGATCCAGGCCTGAAAACTTTTAAAGAAAACTTACATAAAATTGGAATAAAGTACCAATAGGAAAACAGCATATTTACAAAGCTAAGGCAAATATTGTAGATTCAGATCAGCCAGTTCCCTGACTTTTTGCTATTGCATTATGTCTACTTTTGTTTTCTTATAGTTGCAAGCTAAAGACTAAGTATTTAGAAGCAACAGTAACAAATGAACCAAGCTATGAGTTGAAACGTTCACTCACCCAATTGTGGCCTCCAAGGCTTCTTTATACTGGTCCCTGACAAATCTAAGAACTATACTGGACTTGCCCACACCCATTGCCTGAAAGTTAATTAGCTTGTCAATTGGACACATTTTGAATCATGCCTTAACAGAAATGGAGTGAAGTCCATTTAGTTTAATTAGCATTAAGGTGATTTTGTCACAGATCTATAAATTTGAATTTGAATTTTTGTGTTATCTTTGATCACTAAAAATATGTCAACATGATGTCTTTTCAAAGTGTGCTGTCTTAAGGTTAACAGCCTAATATATCTCCAAACTGTGCATGAAGTTATATAAGTCATGTCTATAGGTCAGTCATAAACATTACAATCATTAAGTGACTCAATAATAACACTTTAAATCAATATGACATGCCAGGGGAAGATGCAGGATATTTTTCAGGGGGAGGGGTCCAAATTGAGCGAGCACCAGATATGCTGGGGGATGGGATCTGCTGCATGCTACCCCAGAATGCTTTTGTAATGTATTAACCATTTCCTGCATTGCATCAACTAGTACCCCTATTTGCACCATGAAAAAATATGTAAAACTGCTAAATCAATTTACACAAGTAGTAACTTTTCTGTAGCACTGCTTATTCGGTGTGGGTTAGGTATTATACTCTGTCAAATCAAACATCTTAGATAATTACATCCTTGGGATGAATAGTGATAGTAACTTGGTTCTATATGGTGGAGAGATATATACAGTGTAGCAACTTTGTGTTTGTCGTTTACAACTTTACCTTTCAGGTTTCATTAAATATAAAATGGTTACAGCATTTAAATAACACACAAAACATTACTTTAATTTTCTGGATGACATTCTAGTTGCTATGTCATAGGCAATGGCATTTGTTTATCAGGAAGCTTGACATAAATCAAAGCAGTAATGCGAGACTTAACTATCCTTGGTGTTCATACCGTTATATATGAATTCAAGTTCCCCTTAAAACATAATTATGTTGTTTGTTATTTTTCAAAATGGCTTTAATACAATCTTTGTTGTTCTTTTTGTTGTTGCATGAGATTTTGTTTGAAGACACAGTGATAAAGCATTATCTGCATAAAAACAATTGATTTTTTATATAAAAAAACGTGAATTCAAATATAAATTATAATAACCAGAAATATGGTGCTTGTGTTTATTGGACATTAAGAAATATGTCATGATTTATTATCTTGTTTTATTGTTTAAATGTCTGTTACTTTTTACTTAAAATCTTGTTATATCTTGACACTAAAACCTCTCAAGAAGCCACCATGTATTACCTGGATACAACATGTTCCCAGAGGTGCATGTCTCTGGAACCATGTAGTGGACGAGTACACATCATAGCATACATAGCTATGAGTGTGAACATAATTAGGAGAAGGTTCCAAGCATAACCTATAACTTCTTGAGGTCATATAAAAATATAAAATAAATGTATTTAAACCATTGCTTCATTCACACAAATATAAAAATTAATAAAATCCTGATCAATTGTAAGCCAAATAAAGCTTTTATTGTACAGAGATGTTATCTTTGAACCCTTGTGCCATCCATATTATGTTACTTTGTAGTTACTTTGTAATATCTTTCATTTCTAATGCACTGAGGCTCTTGTATCTTCCTTAAGGCAGAACTGAATGAAGTGACAGTATAGGACCACTGTCTTGCAGAAGATCAACTAAAAGACTTACTGATAGACAAACAAGAGTTTCTCCCTTAACTGGATCCAACCCACCACTGGAAGCTGCTAAATTATCACAAGTTTAATCCATTTAATTTCAATAATTGGACTGGTTTGAGATAATCTTAAGTTGTGCTTTAATTCTGGGGTGTATCTGTCTTAATTAAACAGTTTTCAACAAATAAATTGCGGACCATAGTCCGAATCCGCTTAAACTCTCTGTCTGTCCAGTCATTATTACAAGTTGAAATGGCATATCCAGCAGATTTTATAAGCTTATTGGACTGAAGTCCAGTCTTTTTTTTAAATATTTCATCTAAGTGATATAACATTAAACACTTGACCATGAAAAAATGTCTCTATTTGATAATCCAGATTAAACATTGAGAAGAAAATAGTTTGTTTACTTACTCCCAACACAGCTAGTTTGAAAGGATGCTGCTGTTTTATGGCCACATTAGTTCGTAAGCTCATATTAAATGATGAATATCAAGAACACAAAATACAATCATCGCTAGAATAATTATCACTCTAAATTTTCATTATAACTTAACTTTCATCCAATTTTCATTACAGAACAAGCATAATCCAATTACATCACACATAATCAAAAACACTGTTTTATTCCAAAATAAATATTCTCATTTAAAACAAAACATGTGTTCAAGATCTCTTCAGTTTAGTTTCCATTATTTGCATCTGAGTCCGATAAGTGTTAATTGTCATAAATTTTCTGTACTTCACTTTTGATCCTCTGCATATAAATAATAAACCAAGCACAGGCTTAACTAACAGTTTACAACAAATAGACTTGTACAAGTGTTCTGTATATAACCAAATGATAAATGTAACAATAACAGCCATTGTATCCATTTTATTTCCTGTATTAAACACTGACTTAAATTTAGTTTTTCACAATATGGTCACATACTTATATGGATATTTAAATTATCCGAGATAAAAGGAATTGTTATATATAAATAAAGGATCTGACAATGATGAAAGAGCTACCAGCATTCAATTGTATAAACAATGGTTAAAGGTCGGTCATCTTCTCATAACTGGTTATCTTAAACTAGCTTGGTTAATTAACTTAAGTGCTTTTCCATTTGTATAGATGCAGTTAGTATTTGGTTAATCAACAAATGTATTTAATATTAACCAAAAATTAAATTCACCAAAATACCCAACCATGCAACATTCTTGTTGGCTAAAAGAACAGCCATTTTTAATTTTGGTAATAGTTTAACCAACCACTGGTTAAAATTGTAACTGGATATATTAACCACAAATCTCTGTCTGTGCAGTCAATTTCACAAGTTAAATTGACATATCCAGTAGATTTGTCAATAAATATATATCTTTATTTCCTCCAGTATTGAAGATTTACAAAGATCAATGGAAACAATGCAAAATAAATAAATAAGTAAGTAAATAAACAGAAGGAAAGGAAATTTACAAGTTAAATTGACATATTCAGTAGATTTGTCAAGCTTGGAAGTGGTTATATTAAGCAGATCATTAATACAATAACTAATCAGCAAACTCACCAATACATTCTTGTTAACTTAACATTAACCACTAATTAAAATTTAACCCCTGTTTACACAATTGGCTGCAGCACTACAGGAATGTGAAAATGATAAGTAGAAGTTTATTAAACCCATCAACAATCTCTGATCAAATACATTAACCAGACTTTTCCTTTTTAAAACCATGTTTAAAGATAAACATGATAATACAGTATTTAAGAGTAGGAGTTAGCAAGACTTATTGAAAATTAACATCCATATTTTGTTGTATGTTTCAACAATTTCTCTTTTTACCATCTGACTGACTAAAATACAAGAAGGTAGGCAAGTAAATTCAGTCAAACTGTTTAACTAAACATTTCATGAAAAACCTGAAAGGATAAAAAATATGAAATAATTGAGTTACTTAAAAAAGTCATGAAATGCATTGATGAATAAACTAAAAACTTAATCAAACTACATAAAAATGAACTCGGACCAGTGGCAGTCAAAGCTGTCCAACCCTGCATTAATGTATCATATTTACTGGCAGGTGCATAGTTTGATGATGTTCAAAGGCTTGCATGCATTATTATTTCTTTGCTGACAAAGATGTTGCATTTACTGGCAGGAGTGTGACTTAGTATTTAAAAAAAATGTAACACAAATAATTTCACAATAAGGTTAAGCGAGCTAAGTTGCATCCAGGCCTCTTTTAGCCAAGTTTAATTTGTTAACAGTTAAAATGCAAGGTTAATTGGTTTCTGTACTCTCTAAACATAAGCATTGCTTTTAGTATGGTATCTTAAGCACCAATTCCTCCCCTCTACTATCTTATAACAACAGAATCAAAAAGATTTTGGTACGATTCTTTATAATTTTGAAGTTAAAAGTATTGACCTGTGAAATGGATGTTATAAAAAATAGATGAATATTATTTCAATAAATCATTTGTTACCTTACAGGTGGTATCCTACAGTTTGCCTATATCAAAGTCATGTAAGAATACCTTACAAATGCTTTGGGGAATAAGAGCATAGTTTCTATATAAACTCATACTTTAGTATGAGTTAAGATGGTTTTGAACATTGGCTACATTGTATGAGAGTACAAATCGTGATAAAAACACTGTAACAGTTCAATAATTCTAAATCTATAAATAAGCATGATGGTGATCTTTGCTAAAAAAAAAGATACCGATGTCAGAGCGGATTACCCAGATGACAACAGATAGTTTCCAAATGATGTAATAGGCACTGAAAAGACAGTTTAAGGCAGTCATCTTTGAAGGCAGAAGCTAATGCAGGCTGAAATCTGGAAACATGTGCTGTATTAAACTCACCACTGTGTTTTTATTTTTCAATCTATTTTACTGGATTTTATATCAAATTTAGCAGCTTTTTTTTAATATCAAAACTATATTTTGATAGTTTAAAAGGTACAAAAAATACAACTAAAAGTTACTCTGTTCATTTTGTTTAAGGATGAGACAATAATTTTGTTTATTTATGAAATTCTGTGTAATAATT
Source organism: Sinonovacula constricta (assembly GCA_007844125.1). Lineage (NCBI taxonomy): Eukaryota > Metazoa > Mollusca > Bivalvia > Cardiida > Solecurtidae > Sinonovacula > Sinonovacula constricta. The sequence continues at coordinate 9,510,182 of CM017565.1, forward strand.
CTTTGTACATTTAGCAATTTTTAAGATATTGCATTCTAAAAATATGAATTTCAACCGCTTTCCAATAATTAAAGTTTTTAATTTTTGGACCACAAATGAAGAAATAACAAGAAAAGAAAATTTACACTTCTATACAGTTCACCTGAAAATCACTTGAACTAAGATGGCTGCCAAGATAAGGGATCTTCACTGATGTGAAAACTATCTATATAATGTAAGTAATCTCCAATGCAAGTTGTCACATGGTTTTCATAGTTAAAAATAGCTAACTCTGCTGCATGGCTCAGAAAGGAAATACCTGTTTGCAATGAGGCGTGGGTTTTATGTTTACAATAATCTATGAGCAGCATTTTGTAAGATCTTTTCATGTATCGATAACTTAATAGGTTATTTGAGAAATAATATGTTGTAAATTGTTCCAGCATGAAATTTTCTTAAAATGCTCTCACTCAAATACTGTCGTCCAAACTGTCGGGTTATCTATCTATGCCTAATTAATTACAGACTTACGACTTACACCTAGTAGGCAAAGCTTGATTTCTCTGACTCGAAGATTGGTTGTCATGGCTGATGTTTTTCCTAAATCGTTAGATTTACCAAACAGTTACGAAACATCTTTGAAACACTTCACTTTTAACAATCACTAGCAACAGCGTAATGAAACGAAAGCAAAGATTGGGATTTCCGTCTTAGACCGGAAATGGTATTCGGATCCACTTTCATACGACCGTCTAATGCACATAAACAGAACTCTTCGGCTCTTTCCGTCACAGGGTATCATCCGAAGAGTATCGATTGTAGCTTTTGTAATCACGTGATAAACAAAATGGAGAATGTCAATTTGCACCAGGACACAGGGTAAGACTTTCCCAATTGTTTTCGTTTCTTACAATTAAGAGTTCTGACTCTGTTGATAATTTTAATTTCTCAGTCTTTACAATTTTCACAATGATCTTGATCAAATAAATCTCTTCGAATTTTATTTAGATTGAGGAAGAAGGAAGGAATACAATGTAGGTTTGTTTCTTTTTTTTAAGTCACACAGGGTTCAACATTTCTTTAACAACCGAAGGGTGACCATTTGGTTTCTTATTGTATTCCTGTCAGCTTGGCACTATTTTAGTGTCGTTTAAAATAATGAAATCTTATATCATGCTAGGGTCAAGATCAGGGACATGTTGAAATGTCCTAGAATTTGCATTGTTCTGAAAGGTGACCTCTTGTGTTCATATATGAGGACTATTACTCATGGCCAAATGTAATATTAAAGTTTGGCACTTTGGCTCAGTATTCACATATAAAGTTTAGACTCATCTTTGTTTAATTTTTCAAAATAAATTTAAAATGGAGGAAGTTGTGTTAAATAATTCACCTAATCATGTGCTACCTGAGCTAAGGTATTTATTTTCTTACATCTATAGACCTAGGTTAAAGTAAGTGGTTATAAACCTATATTTTCATAATTTGATCCAGTCAATTGTTAATTACCCATACAAGACTTATTGTTTATTCTTCAAACAGATTTATAAATGGTTAAAAACTAGCCTGTCATATTAACAAACAGTTTTATCAATTGACAAATACACAATAGAATGCCCCAGGGAGATTTTCACACCCTTCAATGGGGTCATCCACACTGAACAATAGGCCTACCATAATCCCTATATAAACTATAGATGGTACATTCGATCCAAAAATGGTACATTAAGTCCTGGTACATTACGGTAATGGTACATTAAGACCACCACCCGACCTAGGGAGTACAGTCCCAATTTCTTTGCTCAACTGTTTTTCAGGTTTAACCTGCAGTATGTGGCATTGAGAAGCTAATTGCCTCAACTTGATGAAGGTTCTATTTTAAATGTAATGTAGAGTTGTGATCATGTTGATTGATTTATTTTTTATAATGTTATTTATTTTGTTATATCATGGGTTATCACAGTTACTCTTGTAAATCCTTAAGCTTCAACTGAAAACTCTATAATTTAACCATTTACTGCTATAAGAAATTCTAAAGGATATACTGGAACACATGATTAAGCATTTTCATTGAAGTGAGTGAAGTGAAGACATATAGGTCCCATTTTATCAATATGTCTGGCTTACAGCAAAACTTAACTCCCCACTATATTTACAGCTAATTTTATCAATATGTCTGGCTTACAGCAAAACTTAACTCCCCACTATATTTACAGCTAAGTCTTAAATGTGTTTTATCCCACCATCTCTGTTAATATCAGTTGATATAACCCATGTGATAAAGATGAGCTTTATCAATCAATATTCGCCTACCTGCTATAAGCCGAACTACTTTTTTTACGAAACGATCAGGAATGTTTGTGCAAACAAAACTCATTTATCGTGTAATTGTGATTGTGATCACCCCAAAAATGTCCATAATATAAAGATTGGTTAAGTAGAGCAAACGAGGCCATTAAAAAAGGGATGAGAGCTATTTCGATCTCTGTTCTGCAAGACTGATAATTTAAATAGTGGCATCTTAACCGACAGAGCTAACCGGACAATTCATCTCAATCTTCCGAAGTTCTATCTGACAATGATATAGAAAATTTGTAAACAAAACAATATATTAAAGCTAAATATTAATCAAAACCTACACATTTGCATTTCAAAAACCTTGCAAAAATTGGAAACAAAATGTGATACAGGCACATGATTAAAACTGTTAAGGAATAGTTATACAATCAATAAAAGTTTGAATTTGTAGTCTGCAAAAATAAAAACAACTGTCACAATGTCAGATTATGTGAGTCCCTGTTGTTTTGATGTTATTCGGTGTGAATTGAAAGAATCAGGTGAAGAATCATGTGAAAATCTAAACAGTGTTGCACTGATGAGCTACGGCGATTTTGAGGCAAAATTTGGCTATAATCCCAACATATTTGAGAAGGAAATTGATCTTGAATCTGTGACTGTCTCAGAAAGCAGCAATCAGCTGCCTAATCTGAGGACAGACCCTGATGTTCCAATGTCGTTACATGATGAGCATTCAAATAGTTTAGATAGAGCTCAATCTTTAGTGAACCAACTACAGCTGACTGCACAGATCTGGACAAATGTGCTAATAAATCACAGATTCTAGACTTAAACATGAACACCAGCACACCACCTCCAATCCCAACATTTCTGCAAATTTGCAAGTCACCCTGTCAAAAACACAACTATCTTTGCAATTTTATGGTGCTGTATTCAATGTTCAGAATTTCAATGTCATCAACAATTAAAATCCATGAGAAAACTGTTTGTTACATCCACAAACACTCACAAACCTCAAATGTAATTAATGCCATGTGTTAGCAACTTAAATGTTACACGGCCTTGACATTACACACTACATGTATAACTTTATACCAGGTTGTAGTTTTTGTTGTTGTTATTTTCCAACCATTATTTTTAATTATTGTAATCAATAAAAAAATTAAAAAATAACATGTTTATTGTCTTATTTTTAATTGTAAAATAGAACTATTTCTTATAGCCGAATTACTCTTTGCACGCGCATGAATTTTGTGTATTGCATGTCAGATCATGTAGGAGAGGAGTAGTAGCAGTAAATTAAATGTTTCCCTTTTTAATACATTTGAAAAAACTAATGATGGTGGGATAATCCAGGCATATGCCCTGGATTAAGGCAGAGATTATTTATTTGTGTTCTGCACAATAACAATTTTTCATCTTAGCATGAGAAAGCAAAGGAAGTGGAAACTGCTTATGTCTATGTTTTAACTTTAAAAAAAATACAGCACATACATTCCTAAATTTTAAATGGCTGATACAAATATTTTAACTCAATTGATTTCAGGTAATGATTAATAGTCTTTATTATTAAAGTGTTGAGTTAAGTAGGCCATTGCCAATTAGTATGTCCTTATAAATTCTACTTTAATTTAATCCAATATTGCAGCAGAACATTTTCCACCTTTTAATACCTTTCATTATTCTTCTTAAAAAATCAAGAAGATGCACACTTAAAAATGTTTTTAAGTATAAACAAAAATTATCTGGATTAGTAAAGTTTTGTTTGTGTTATTATGACTGTAGTGGGAACATTCAATTGGTAAAATTTACATGAGTTGATTTTCTGTTGGTCATGATGAAAACATCTGACATTTTCTGCAATGAATTGTTCTTGTTTTGCTAAATGTTTATTACAATGTATAACATTATGTACAGTTGTTTTAATTTCTTCTTTTTCAGTGAAGATCTTCAAGTTGTAGAACAAGATAGGAGGTGGTTTCATTGGAGGCCCACATCAATGTCCTGTTTAGCAAAGATAGAATCTCGTATGCTAAGCCGTGAGTTCCTTTGTTTTATGGATACATTTTATTGACAAGATTTTAACAGCTTTAGTAAAAATAGTTTTCATTATTCCTACAAAAAACAACTCCAACACTTGAGTATGATAATGTGTCTTGGTGTGGCACCTTGCTAGAGGTTCATGGCATGCTTTGCCAGTGAAGGTTACTCTATATCTACTTCAGCAATATTTTTGTATGACTTACACATTGTCTGTGGGATATTCAAACTTTTACAAACCTTTACATATGCATGTTTAAAACTTTGATGCTAAAATCTGTAGACTTTTAGATGTTAATGTTGTTTGTTATTCAGGTCTAAGAGCGTCATTGAAGCCAAGTATGTGACACTACCTCAGAGTCAACATAGATTATGGACAATTACTGCCAACAAGGACAAGCAAGCAATGCCTCTAGTCATGGTCCATGGTATGGGTGGAGGGGTGGGATTGTGGGCACAGAACATAGACAGCCTTGCTGAAAAGAGACCCTTATATGCTTTTGATCTCTTAGGTTTTGCTCGGAGTTCACGGCCCAAGTTTAGCACAAGTCCACAGCTAGTTGAAATGGAGTTTGTGGAGTCAATTGAAGAATGGCGCCAAGAAATGAAATTAGACAAAATAATGTTGCTTGGTCATAGTCTGGGTGCTTATGTGGTGAGTGCTTATGCACTGAAGTATCCAGAGAAAATCCAGCATCTGTTCCTTATAGATCCTTGGGGATTTCCAGAACCTCCAAAGGCCTCAGAAAGGACATCCCGGTTTCCAGTTTGGGTGCGAGCTGTAGGCACATTGCTTGATCCCTTCAACCCCTTGGCAGCAATCCGGGTTGCAGGCCCCTTTGGTTTGTTTTGTTTTTCATATTTTCATATTAATTTATCAAGCATGTCATAATTATCAAATGTAAACTCTCCAGTGTTCAGGATTTAAACAAACAAATTTATACATGTTTTATTGTTATGTTTTGGAATAATTTCATTATAAATGGAAAATTACATAGTTGATTGCTGTGATCGAATTCTAACAAAGGATGCTCTTATTATGATAATGAAGAGATACATCGGCTGACAACTAGGCTTTGTGAGAGTAACCTTGTATTCTCTCCAAAAATCTTTAGCCCTCATAGCAAAGAATTACCATGTAAGATAATGAAACACAAATGGCAGATGAGCATTTGAAAAAGCCTCATATTCTCAGTCTTACATTATATTCATTAGCAACTATGTTAAGTTATTCAGTGATTGTTTGGCTAAATAATTTGCTATTGTTTATATAAATTGAACCCGATGTTGAGAATACATTATCAGTAATTCTGTGTAAACATTATGTAGCTCTACAGCGTAAACCTTAGCCTGTATGCGCATGTTTATGACACTCGCCCCTTAATCACGTCTTGTGAAACTGGAGTCATATTCATGAAGAATTTAAGTTATTTTTTTATGATTTAAATAAAGACATTCTCTAAAATCTAGAAATATTTTCTTAAATGTAAGAAACCTTCTTAAATTTCATTTATAAAGCCTTTTACCTAAGAAAGTTACTGTTTTTCCAAATAATTTTATGGAAATTTCTTAGTTAAAATAAGAAAAAATAACTAAGATGCTTAATGAATATAACATCTGGTCTATGTGTGTTTAGCAGGTTGAAAGTTTAAATCAATAATTTCATGAGTTTAAAAATAATGATCACTAAGTTTTATATAAAAATATATTTAGTCAATATTTTAAGGCGGCCCATATGTACACATAACAACAATTAAATACAATGTATTTGATTTTTCAATGGCATACAGTTGGCAGCAACAAAATACAGCATGTTTTTATCTAACTTCTTATCACCTAAAACTAGGATAACTTATACATTAAAATAATAATAAATATAGAAAAAAATAATAACACCAACAACACTATTGTTATTTTTGTTATCATTACTGATACTATTATTCTATATATATAATTCAGTATTAACAAGTAGAAAAGTATACAGTGTCAATAATGTAGATAGTAAGTAGGTAAGAAATACAAGGATTAAATGATAAATTGCTGGTATATAGTTACTAATGTAATACTCTTTACACTTCAAATTGGCATGTTTTCATCTAATTAATGATCACAAGGAATATTAATGAATGACGTTTGATAACTTACTAATTTAAATATGAGTTTGTATTTATGTGAATCAATGAGGTTTTTATCTATGTATCATGAACTAATAAAAATTATGTTCATTGGTAATAAACATGTATGGTGAATGCTTGCAGGCCCAGGACTGATCAAGAGATTCCGACCAGATCTCCAGGATAAGTTTGCCAGTCTCTTTGAAGATGATACAGTCCTGGATTATGTTTATCACTGTAACGCCCAAACACCAAGGTATGGTTTAGTGCTATTATTATACAGTTAGTTTCAAAGTTCAAGTCCAAGCTGTTGTTAATGTGAATTATTTTCCAAAGTCACTAGACGGTGCGGAAAAACAGCAGAATGTCTTGCCAGTTGTTTAAACACTTTTATTCTGAATATAACAGCAATTTCAATAACACATTTGAGTTCCAACAACTTATTACAATGGATAATCCATTACAAATATATATGACGTGGCTTCTAGAATCAAGGAACTCCTTCTATGTCTACAGAGTCACAACAGCCTAATATATAGCAATCTGTCATAAGAACTGACGTTCGTATTTGAATTCAATCATGAATCACTTAATTTGTTCTTAATCAAAGATGAATGAAATAAATGTAAATGGAATGTTAAAGAAAAGTGCAGCTAGATTAAGTGTATAAAGACATGCAGTTGGTTTTGTTGTATTGTTAAGAAAATAAATGATTTTACAGAAACTAGTTGACACTACTTTTAAAAGATGGTGCTAAAGTTAAATAAAGACTTAAAAAGATACAGTTTATTACCCCATTTGCATTAAGCAATCAAAAAAAAATACATGTAGAATTATAATCAACACTAATACTCCTTTCTATCTTGTAAATACACATCAATGTATTTGTTTCATGTATCTCACAAATAGCTTCTATTTTTATTAGTTTTTTAAATTCTTAAAAAAGAATAACTGAAATAAATGTAAAACTGTCTTTGTTTAAAATAAATGCATACAAGCAGTGATATTTTTTCCTAATTATGTATATATGTATATATCATAATAGCATTTTTATTTGACATCCTATTTCTATTGTATTGACATGTAATGGTAACATTAGTTTCTATAATTGTTTGTTTAGTCCATTGTCCCACCATCAGTTGTTCACTCATTACAAGACATGACATATTTGTATGAAGTTTGTAAAGATTGATTATGACATTTAAGTTCGATGATTGTTAAGATATATAAGATTTAAAAAAGTCAAATGCTTTCTTAGTAAAACAAGTTTATGCCTAGTTATAGTATTGTATAGGAGCTTGTCATCTGACCCTGAATTATTTGTTCGTATCAGGCTTAGAGTTAGTTAGATGTAATAATGAAGACTTGGCAACAGATTGTCCAGCTCCTGCCAAGGCAACATTTGAGACAGTCAGGTTTAATTTTGTTTTATTGTTTTAGTGGAGAAACAGCATTCAAGTCACTTGCGATGAAGTTTGGTTGGGCTAAGAAACCAATGATCGCACGTATAGGGGATATTGACAAGAATCTACCCATGACATTTGTTTATGGATCTAAGACGTGGATGGACAGAGAGTGTGGCTATCAGACATGTTACCTGCGCCATGACAGTAGAGTAGATGTGGAGGTAATTATCAATTATTAAAAATTATTTAATATTAACAATCATTTAATTATGTGATGTATCTGCACATTAATGTGCCAATACTGTATGCCAAACAGTAAATAAAATAAATTAGGTGTACCATATCAATACCTGCAGTCAGCAGCTGCATGATCAATGGCCATGCCCAAAAATAAATAAATAAAAAAACTACAGAGATTTGGCAAATCAAAGGGCATTATACCTTTTCACACGACCCATTGTTTTCATTTGACAACTCCAGCAAATGGGGGAATAGAATAGCTTGTTTTTTATCAATGATTTTGATTTATCTAAAGGTTTTTTATCAGAATTGACAATAGTCTTTATTACAGTTCATGAAATCTTTGACAAACTGGTTAGTTTGCAGATAATGTGTTTGGTTGAGCTTTTGATAAAAAAAGATGGCTCATTAAAAGCTAAAGTGAAGAAACAAGCATTTGTTTAGTTTGATTCATGGTATGTAAGTGGTAGGAGTGGAATAGTTCAGTGGTAGCACACTGACTCCGGATCACAGGGTCTGTAGGATCCCTGTCACCACTAATTTTCTTGAGCAGGAATTTTACCTCATGTTGCTCCACTCTACGTAGGTGTATAAATGAGTAGCTGTGAGTGTTATTCAGGTCCAATAATATGACTTCCCAGCACCATGTGTAGGCTGCCATAATATGAGATTGACCAATGCACCCAATGACCAGGGGGTAAACTGTACCAAGCAGTAGCTTGAGAGTAGGCTGTAACTCAGTATTAACCTAAGTATACTATAGTTTGCCCTTCTACTTTAACATTGCACTCATAAATTGTACACTGCACCAACAATAGCACATAAATATGGATATTATCATGTAAAATTGTATACATTTGACAATTTATTATTTTTCAGGTTAAGTGAGGGTGAGTGGGGGCATCTGTTGTAGATATGCCAAACAGAGAATCATCTAAACCCCTTTCTAAGTTAAAACTGCTTAAAAATATACCAGTAAGACACTAACTGGTACAATGTCATGTTCATTTAAATCATATATGAATATATAAGGGCATGTCATTCAGATGTTTAAACGTGTTTTGTACATCTTAATCATGAATAAATTCACTGTTATTTCCAGATCATCAAGGGAGCGGGTCATCATGTATATGCTGACAGAGCTGATGAGTTCAACAAAGTCATGAACAAGTATATGGATGAAGTTGATAAACATTTGGACAATGAGGCAAGGACTAAACCCCTTGAGCGTGTGGAAACCAAGTCAGAAATGGAGGACTTCCCTCTGACTCAAGTATAACATTTCTTGCTATGGACTTTTAGCTTCAACAGGATGTGGTATATCAGTTTGCTTTACGAAGTTGGTTGTGTTTAGGGAATTCTTTGCATTTGGAAGTGTTTATTTTATAAACAGTGTCAAAAAAGATATTCACAGCTCAGGATTAAGAGGAATTTTCCTCAAGCAGTATACAGGTAGTTTACCAGTACTCTTCCTATCTTCAAAAACTTATTTCTGTAACACAATACAATAACAGTTATGTGGGCATGTCTTTCAACCACAACAGTAAATGTTTGTCTTTCTAAATAACAGGTTAATGAGATATTCATGCTATGATAAAAATCATACTATCATAAAAATGCACAATGATTTCAATAAACTTTCAGTTTCTTATTTCTTAAAGCGTAGATAAATATGTGTTGATAAACAGAAATCAAGCCCTTTATTTCCATATTGCTAAAGTTAGTTCTGTGACATGATATGTTTATATTGTATTTTTTACCATTTACATCATTGAACATTACTGCTGTATACTTTTGGAATGTGCATGTATATTATGCAAAAGGATTATTTATAGAGTTGTTCAATTTGTAATGTTTTTTTCTGTATGTGTGTAAAAGCCATAAAACACACTACTTCTTGAATGATATAAAGGTTTATATTTAGAAAAATTTTGTTAGTTTAAATGATTGTGTTACAAGTTACTGTTTACTAGTATAAACAAGGGAGCTAATGAATGCAAGGGAACTTACTGCATGTGATTACAAACTTTACGTTATGTTTTCAAAATCAGATACTGCCCACAGCCATTTAATTTTGTTGGTATTTCACTTTATTTTTATCTAGACCTTGTTTATGGTATTATGATTTTGATATTAATCAATCATAATCAGTCTAATACATTGTTGGATAATGGAATTTTGTAATAAATCACTGTTACTTCTTACTTTTCTTTCTTTCTAGCAAATACCTCATCAGCACTTATATCACCATCATTTATATCATCATCAATAACATCACAATTATCATCCTCATGACCATCAGCTCTTATATCATCATCAATATTATCATCAATAACATCACAATTATCATCCTAACGACCATCAGCTCTTATATCATCATCAATATCATCATCAATAACATCACAGTCATCATCTTCATGACCATCAGCTCTTATATCATCATAAATATCATCATCAATATCATCATCAATAACATCACAGTCATAATCTTCATGACCATCAGCACTTACATCATCATCAATATCATCATCATTAACATCACAGTCATCATCCTCATGACCATCAATCCACCTCTTGCTTGTCTTCGTATGTCACAGGATTGTTTATATTGTAAACATTTCTCTCTGCAGGTGTTGAATGTTGAGGTGATACTGAAACTGGTTACCTGTACACATACATACTGGTATTTGTACATTGATTAAAGCTTCTACTACATCATGTAATACATATATTCTTTTATTTGCTTTAAATGTCAATAAAAAAAACTAACAGCAACTAACTCATGTCTGTTTTAACAAAATAAAACTGAAATATAAGATTTGAGCTAATTTATTTTTTTATCTAGTGTGAATTGTATAGTATTTTCTATTTCTGTCAATCAAAAAAAAATGAAATTAAAAAATAAAACACATTATTTTCGGTTAAACAAATCTAGATTTCTTAATAATTATTCTTAAATGAAATTGACTATGGTCACCTAACTGGCTATATATGTTTGAAGATATTTTGAAATATTTTTGTACATATATATTTTTTTTAAATTAACATTGTGCATTGTTATGTTTATTTGTATTTTTTACTTTTACCTCATTTACAGTAATTTATTTCTTTGTATTTATTGAGTCAAAAATGTATGAACTTATATATGAATCAAATGGCCTTTTTTAATTGTTTTATATTTTGGACTAATTTTGTGCTTTATTCAATATCTTGAATGTAAGACAGTAGTATCATGTGTTGCAAGTAAGATATTTATTGTTTAAAAATGGATTTATAGTTAACCACCTGTTTAACATTCCTACAGATCTGAGAAATAATATTATCTTTCATGTTGTATTAAAATGTAAGCTCATTAGATTATTAAATAAGTTGTTTTTAAAGAAAATCCTTAATTGAGAATAAATTGTTTTTAAGAAATAATAGTTTTATTTTATTTTTATCCTTCATTAAATTATTCATAATTGACTTAAGCTTCTAACTGGTTTAATATATATGCATGTGTTACTGTTTTATGCATGCATTCTCACAAACAGAAATTCACATTTGTACATGTCTTTTCAGATTTTCTTTATTGAGTAAAACTCATACCTCGTTACAAAATAGGGTGGACCTAGAATAAACTGCTAGAAACAAGAAATTTAAAATGGATGTATTTTATAATATTTATTATCATTGTTTTGACTTATAAAGGAACAAAAACAGCTGTTCAAAATATATAGGAAGTTATATCAACAACAATCCTATCTCATCATCCATACACATTGTGGTATGTTAACAGATTAGTATGAAAAGAAGAAAAAATGTCAAAATGTTTTCAGTCATAAATAAAATAAACAACATAGATTTGACAAAAATGTTGCTTTTAATTCATATGAACTTATGACAATTCTTTTTAAAAATAATGTTTTACATGTAAATACTCTTGTGTGGAGAGGTAATATAAGAACCCAGTACTGATTGTGATGGCTACTACGTTTTTATGGCAAAATATATACACAACACAAACTTTAATACTGTGACCATGCTGCTAAAATTCAATCTGCATACATGGCCAATTTATGAATATTTTGAGTTTGGTGGTCAAACATACTAAAGCAAACACAAAAACATCAATAATATCTGAAAAAAAAGCACCTCAGTCAGCATTCCTGACCTGTGAAAATACCTCAAGAAGTTACAAATGCCCTCCAAGATGTTCTGTTATAAAAACATGACCGGATACACACCACAAACTATTGACACTGTGTAAGAGGAAAATCCCAGGTTAAATCGACCGTGGGTGTCCAAAAAAATGAGCCCCAACCCACCCTGACACATAAATAAATGTGTTGTGTAACCTTGGAAGTCATTGCGGAGCAATCTAAGTATATCACTGATAAGAGATGGGTGCATGGCACCATGACCCTGTTTGACATTAGACATCTTTACTAGATTTCACTTGTTGATCTCATGTCCTTTCGCTATGAGCTGGCCCTGTAAAGATTTATCGGCTGGCACGACCTGGAACAGCAGTTGACAGGCCCTGTAGATGCCGCCTGGAAGAGGGACGTAGGTAAGACGTAACAACGTGCGTGGTGTATAGTTTATGTCGAAACATGGATACAGTCCCATTTATATGGAACACGCGTTCATTATCATCATTATGGCACACTGATAAATATTAGACTTATAAAGTAAGCAATAAATATACCTGAATTCACCATCTTACTATAACATATCTTCTATGAGAAATTTCTTTAAAGTTAACGTTCTAGGACAGGTTTATGCACTCAACATTTGTAGGATAGTGTGATGCATCAATATGCCAGCCTTTGAAGGCAAAGATGCACTCACCGAATGTAGGGTTGCACAATGCGACGGAAGACAAGCACTGTACTTATTATGGTGCCCAGGCATGGCAGCGTGTTGGATCGGTAGAGCAGTGATATAAAGACTATATGCACATACTTTGGCGGATCGGCGCGATGCATCGGCAGACGCGGTATATAGACGAATATGCATTCACCTAGACAGGGCAGCGTGTTGCGTCGGTAGACCTACGGTATATAGACTTGTATGCACTCACCTAGACAGGGCAGAGTGTTGCATCGCTAGACGCACGATATATATATAAAGACTTCTATGTACTCACTTAGATTGGACAGAGTGATGCGTCGGTAGACCCGCAGTATAAAGACGAGTATGCACTCACCTAGACAGGGTAGCGTGTTGCACCTGTATACCCATGGTATATAGACTTGTATCCACTAACCCAGACAGGACAGCGTATTGCATTGGTAGAGCAGTGGTAAATAGACGAGTATGCACTCACCGAGACAGGGTAGCGTGTTGCACCTGTATACCCATGGTATATAGACTTGTATCCACTCACCCAGACAGGACAGCGTATTGCATTGGTAGAGCAGTGGTATATAGACTTGTATGCACTTACCCAGGCAGGGCAGCGTGTTGCATTGGTAGAGCAGTGGTATATAGACGAGTATGCACTCACCCAGGCAGGGCAGCGTGTTGCGTCAGTTGACTAGCAGTGTACAGACCTGTGTGCACTTACCTAGACAGGGCAGCAAGTTGCGTTGGTAGAGCAGTTGTATATAGACGAGTTTGCACTCACCTAGACAGGACAGAGTGTTGCGTCGCTAGACACACGGTATATATAGACTTCTATGCGCTCACTAAAACTGGACAGAGTGTTGTGCCTGCAGACCCACAGAATATAGACTTGTGTGCAATCACCTAGACAGGGCAGCGTGTTGCGTCGCTAGACACACGGTATATAGACTTGCGTGCAATCACCTAGACAGGGCAGCGTGTTGCGTTGGTAGAGCAGTGGTTTATAGACGAGTATACACTTACCTAGACAGGGTAGCGTGTTGCGTCGCTAGACACACGGTATATAGACTTGTGCGCGTAGACCCAATGTATATAGAGGGGTATGCACTCACATAGACAAGGTAGTGTTTTGCGCCTGTAGACCCACAGTAAATAGACTTGTAAGCACTCACCAAGACAGGGCAGCATGTTGCGTCAGTAAAGCAGTGGTATACATGCCTATAATCACTCACCCATTCACCCAGGCAGGACAGTGTCTTGTGTCGGTAGATCATCAGTATATAGACATGCATGCACTCACCTAGACAAGACAGCGTTCTGCGTCGGACGAGCAGCGGTATATAGACTTGTTTTCACTCACCCAGGCCGGGTATCGTGTTGTGTCGGAATATAACCAGATTATAGCATTGTATGCACTCGTCTAAGCAGGACAGCGTGCTGCGTCGGTAGATCAGCAGTATATAGACTTGTATGCACTCATCTAGGCAGGACAGCGTGCTGCGTCGGTAGATCAGCAGTATATATACTTGTATGCACTCACATAGACAGGACAGCGTGTTGCCTTGGTAGACCAGCGGTATACATACTAATATTACATACCCTATGAATTTGAAGCATTTAAATTGGTCGAGAGCTTCGCACGCGCGATGACGGAAAAGTGATAACTCTCCGGGAATTAATATTGACCATTGCTATTCTCACGACGTGTTAGATTTTTAATTAAACAAACATGGCGTCACGAAGAAAGCAGGCGAGAATTTTTTAAACCATGTCTTCGGACGATTAAAATATCATTTGAATCAAAACTGAAAATTAAATGTTAAAAAGGTATTTGTGTTCTAGATCTGTTTTGTTATTTAGTAGTAAGTCTTCATTTTGGTAACATAATACATATAAAATGATCATATTGTAGTTGAAATTAATATTATAAAACCCTCAGAAAACTTAAAATGCAAAGGGTATATAATATAATAATCAATACTAATGTGGGGTCGATATATAGTTTTGCGAACCTGGGTTCCTTATCCTCGGTCGATATCACACTACCCATGTCCGCAAAACTACATATCAACCTCAACATGAGTACAATAGTATTTTTTGTAAAATATGCTCACACTCAGGCAGCGTGTTTCGTCGGTAGACCCACGATATATTAACTTGTATGCACTCACCTAGAAAGGGCAGCGTTTTGCGCCTGTAGACCCACGGTAAATAGACTTGTATGCACTCACCCAGGCAGAGAAGCGTGTTGCGTCGTTAAAACAGCGGCATATATACTAATATGCACTCACCCAGGCAGAGCAGCGTGTTGTATGCAGTTGTATGCACTCACATAGATAGGGTAGTGTTTTGCGCCTGTAGACCCCCACGGTATATAGACTTCTATGCACTCAACCAAACAGGGCAGACCAGCTGTATATATACTTCTGTGCACTTACCCAGCCAGGTCAACGTGTTGTTTCGGTAGACCAGCGCTAGGCAGTGCAACTTATTGCGCCCGTTTACTAGTATGCACTCACCTAGACAGTGCACCATGCTGCCCCCGTAGACCAGCGAAATATAGGCTACTTTCCCCTCACCCAGGCAGGTCAACGTGTTGCGCTTGTAGACCAGTCGTATATAAACTATTATGTTTACACCAAAACTGGGCAGCGTGTTGCCTTGCTAGGCCACCGGTATAGACTAGTATGCGATCAACGAGTCATGGCAGCATGTCGCCATGTAAGACCAGCGATATATAGGCTAATGTCAACTTACCCAGGCAGGGAAGCGTGATGCGTCGGCAGACCGGTAGTATATTGACTAGTATGCACTCACCTAGGTGGGTCATAGTGTTGTGTCTGCAGACCAGCAGTCTTTACATTAGTATGCACTCACCTAGGTGGGACAGAGTGATGCGTAGGTAGACCAGCAGTCTATACATTAGTATGCACCCACCTAGGTGGGACAGAGTGATGCGTAGGTAGACCGGCAGTATACAGACTTGTATGCACTCACCTAGGTGGGACACAGTGATGCATCGGCAGACCAGCAGTATACAGACTTGATGCTCTCACCTAGGTAGGTCAGAGTGATGCGTAGGTAGACCAGCAGTATACAGACTTGTATGCTCTCACCTAGGTAGGACAGAGTGATGCGTAGGCAGACCAGCAGTATACAGACTTGTATGCACTCACCTAGGTGGGACACAGTGATGCATCGGCAGACCAGCAGTATACAGACTTGTATGCTCTCACCAAGGTGAGACAGAGTGATGCGTAGGTAGACCAGCAGTATACAGACTTGTATGCTCTCACCTAGGTAGGACAGAGTGATGCGTAGGTAGACCAGCAGTATACAGACTTGTATGCACTCACCTAGGTGGGACACAGTGATGCATCGGCAGACCAGCAGTATACAGACTTGTATGCTCTCACCTTAGTGGGACAGAGTGATGCGTAGGTACCCCAGCAGTATACAGACTTGTATGCACTCACCTAGGTAGGACAGAGTGATGCGTAGGTAGACCAGCAGTATACAGACTTGTATGCTCTCACCTAGGTAGGACAGAGTGATGCGTAGGCAGACCAGCAGTATACAGACTTGTATGCTCTCACCTAGGTAGGACAGAGTGTTGGTAGGTAGACCAGCAGTATACAGACTTGTATGCTCTCACCTAGGTAGGACAGAGTGATGCGTAGGCAGACCAGCAGTATACAGACTTGTATGCCCTCACCTTGGTAGGACAGAGTGATGCGTAGGTAGACCAGCAGTATACAGACTTGTATGCTCTCACCTAGGTAGGACAGAGTGATGCGTAGGTAGACCAGCAGTATACAGACTTGTATGCTCTCACCAATGTGAGACAGAGTGATGCGTAGGCAGACCAGCAGTATACAGACTTGTATGCTCTCACCTAGGTAGGACAGAGTGATGCGTAGGTAGACCAGCAGTATACAGACTTGTATGCTCTCACCTTAATGGGACACAGTGATGCATCGGCAGACCAGCAGTATACAGACTTGATGCTCTCACCTAGGTAGGACAAAGTGATGCGTAGGTAGACCAGCAGTATACAGACTTGTATGCTCTCACCTTGGTAGGACAGAGTGATGCGTAGGTAGACCAGCAGTATACAGACTTGTATGCTCTCACCTAGGTAGGACAGAGTGATGCGTAGGTAGACCAGCAGTATACAGACTTGTATGCTCTCACCAAGGTGAGACAGAGTGATGCGTAGGCAGACCAGCAGTATACAGACTTGTATGCTCTCACCTAGGTAGGACAGAGTGATGCGTAGGTAGACCAGCAGTATACAGACTTGTATGCTCTCACCTTAATGGGACACAGTGATGCATCGGCAGACCAGCAGTATACAGACTTGATGCTCTCACCTAGGTAGGACAAAGTGATGCGTAGGTAGACCAGCAGTATACAGACTTGTATGCTCTCACCTAGGTAGGACAGAGTGATGCGTAGGTAGACCAGCAGTATACAGACTTGTATGCACTCACCTAGGTGGGACACAGTGATGCATCGGCAGACCAGCAGTATACAGACTTGTATGCTCTCACCTTAGTGGGACAGAGTGATGCGTAGGTACCCCATCAGTATACAGCCTTGTATGCACTCACCTAGGTGGGACACAGTGATGCATCGGCAGACCAGCAGTATACAGACTTGATGCTCTCACCTAGGTAGGACAGAGTGATGCGTAGGTAGACCAGCAGTATACAGACTTGTATGCTCTCACCTTAGTGGGACAGAGTGATGCGTAGGTACCCCAGCAGTATACAGACTTGTATGCACTCACCTAGGTGGGACACAGTGATGCATCGGTAGACCAGCAGTATACAGACTTGTATGCTCTCACCTAGGTAGGACAGAGTGATGCGTAGGTAGACCAGCAGTATACAGACTTGTATGCTCTCACCTAGGTAGGACACAGTGATGCATCGGCAGACCAGCAGTATACAGACTTGATGCTCTCACCTAGGTAGAACACAGTGATGCATCGGCAGACCAGTAGTATACAGACGTGTATGCTCTCACCTAGGTAGGACAGAGTGATGCGTAGGCAGACCAGCAGTATACAGACTTGTATGCTCTCACCTAGGTAGAACAGAGTGATGCGTAGGCAGACCGGCAGTATACAGACTTGTATTCTCTCACCTAGGTGGGGCAGAGTGATGCGTAGGCAGACCAGCAGTATACAGACTTGTATGCTCTCACCTAGGTAGGACACAGTGATGCATCGCCAGACCAGCAGTATACAGACTTGTATGCACTCACCTAGGTGGGACACAGTGATGCATCGGCAGACCAGCAGTATACAGACTTGTATGCTCTCACCTAGGTAGGACAGAGTGATGCGTAGGTACCCCAGCAGTCTATACATTAGTTTGCACTCACCTAGGTGGGACAGAGTGATGCGTAGGTAGACCAGCAGTTATCAGACTTGTATGCTCTCACCAAGGTGAGACAGAGTGATGCGTAGGTAGACAAGCAGTTATTAGACTTGTATGCACTCACCTAGGTGGGGCAGAGTGATGCGTCGGTAGACCAGTAGTAAATAAACTATCACGCCGGAGAGGATGAAGAGTGAAGCGTACAGGAAAGTGACCCGGCCGGTCTGGATGACTGGGGCGAGCGTCAGGTAGGCCGAGATCATCATTACTGCCACTGGGATGAATATGGGCACCTGCACTCACACAACATACATGCATATATATATATCATTGAAAGCATTTTAGCATGGTTTATTTCACGTACATGTCTGTTACAACAGGCAGTTACATTTTTCATATTGGAAAGGAAAGCCTATTGGCTAATATGAATATTCTTTCAATCGCCAAAGAGAAATATTATCCAGAGATGGTGTGCGGAATTTGTCGAGCTGCTAGAATCGCCGACTTGAAACACGCCAGTTCTTCATCGAGTAGATTTGAGTTCCTCTCAGGGTAAGAACTTTCTTGTGGGTAGGTTTTCTAGCAGACCTGCTGAACGACAGTGGTTCTGCCTACACATAAGTCTGGGCTGCTCTGGACACCATTTACTGCTGGATGTCGCCTATTAAACTACAGTTTTGTCAGAAGCAATGTACAGGGGTTTGTATTTTTTATATTTTATTCACTGGTAGTATAGTTGTATATAAACGTGATGTTTTCACTTTGACTCTTTTAGATGTTCTCCGATATGTGTGAAATTAATGTACATTAAAACAGAAAATATATTTTAATGTAATAAAACAGACAGCGCAGGGTGGTGTACAGAATAACATAAATGATGCGTATATGTTTGCTGAAGTACCTTGTATGGTCGCTCCAGTTTGGGCTCCGTAAATCTGAGGACAATCAGGGCAAACACGGTGATGCCGAAAAACAACTGGATGGAAAAACTATAAAAGTCTATCAACGTGCTCAAGTCACCTGGGATTACCGTGCAGATGGCCACCAACGTCTGAAACGTGACGTCATTGCGTGATGAGAAACGTCGAAACGTCAATTTTATCCCACCATCAAAATATAGCGCATGTATATTCAACAAACTAACACGACACGAAAATTCCCACTATGCAACAAAGACAAAGAAAAGTGGTATTACAGTACAAAGTAGCCACAATCTACAAATGTACGCGTGACGTCTAGGGGATATATATATATATATATATATATATATATATATATATATATATATATATATATATATATATATATATATATATATATATATATATATATATAAACAGATGAATCATAACTAATGAATAATAAATATCACGTGTCGCAAATACTGTTTTATGACAGTTACCATCTTAAATTCAACACAAGTCAATATCGAATATTGGCTATCTTGCTAAAATGGTAATTTCTAACATCTGGGACAAAAACACAACAGTTTTCATTATTTGTTCACTTTTAAAATGATTTTTAATCCACGAGAAATCAAATTCAACACCCGTAGAAGAGCACGTCGAATGACAGATCATACGTGATTTCTATGGTGTTTTTTTTTATTCAAGACACGTTTTTTTTAAAGTACTACATTGACAGGCCACAATATCAAAACTGAAAGGTGGTTAAAATGCGTTTGGTTTTTGTGTTTGTTTTGTTTTTTTACATTTCCTTATTCCATAACCGGTACGTTTTTGTTTGTCGAGAACAACGAATGTATATGGTTGTCACAAATGCATGAAAACATTGACGAAAGTGATAACTAAAAGTAGTTCTGTGATGTTTTCTTATCCAGGCAATGAGTTGCACCTAACTTCATTTACCGTTTAGTTTAAGTGATCTATCAAGCGTACATTGTGGCTACTGCATGCGAGCCCTGTTCTATAATGGGCCACGCACTGGATATATAGCGCGCCAATACTCGGATGTTCGTGTTAGAATGGAAACAATTTTATGGCCATATGTGGGTTCTTGTCAAATTTGTAATCCATATGTACCATCTATAAGCCATATACATTATTTATAATAATTAATCCACAATAATTACAAACTGTGTAATTATCAAAGAAGCTCAACGACTAATTTCCCCCTTTAGCAGCTGAGATATACATGTAATTCTTATTGCACATTGCTAATCAACTTATGTGGATGAAAGGAAATGTGTCAAGTTATATAGCAACATGCATGCACGTGTAGAGCGATGATGTCAGGGATAACATTGAAGGCTTGGTGTGAGAAATGTCAATTCTCAGAAGAAGTACCAGCATGCATTGAGAAAACAATACTCAACAGAATATCACATTTATGTTTGATAACATCTCTGTGTTGACGGTTACAAGAACAATGACAGATAAGTAAAGCCGACTTACCGTAAACATAATCGACAACATTGGTGTCATTCTTTGAACCTGTATGTATGAAAGTACAGTTGGAAAGTGCTGATCCCGAGCAGCGGCATAACACAATCTGCAAGAAAGGCAGTTACTGCTTTCTTTTAATTATTATGGAACTACATATGTGTAAATCACTTACTTCCTGTACAATTAAGATACTTACAGACATGCTAAAACATCTAAAACAGTAACTTTAGTGCTCTTTCAGATGTTCAGTAAGTTTCTTTATATATTTTTATTGATGTTATTGAAAGAAATGTTCAAATCTGCTTAAACTTGTTTATAATGCCGATGTTGTTATATATGATCGGTGTTCAGCATATTTATTTGTTCGAGTGGCTCTTATGAAATAAATTTGTGATGTGTCATAATAAAGGAATGCATTCTTTACAATTTTAAAATCTCCAAACGCTGTCGTTAAATAAAACTTAAAAGTTATTTATTAACTATTATTAAATAGTTTATAAAATATTATAATCTCATTCCATTATCGTTTGTCAGAGCAATTTTTTTAATGTCCTTTTGATGCGGTGGTAGAGGTTACAGTGTTCTGAAAGAGACGTTACCTCTGACTTCACGTCTGATGTGGAGATTGCTTTCTGTCCGATCTGTTTGACCATAGACCTTAACTATATCTGTCTATGGGTCGACCATAGACCTTTACTCTATCTGTCTATGGGTCGACAATAGACCTTTACTCTATCTGTCTATGGGTCGACCATAGACCTTTACTATATCTGTATATGGTTGACTATAGACCTTTACTATATCTGTCTATGGTTGACTATAAACCTTAACTATATCTGTCTATGGGTTGGCCATAGACTTTTACTATATCTATCTATGGGTCGACTATAGACCTTTACTATATCTGTCTATGGGTCGACCATAGACCTTTACTATATCTGTCTATGGGTCGACTATAGACCTTTACTATATCTGTATATGGTTGACTATAGACCTTTACTTTATCTATCTATGGGTCGACTATAGACCTTTACTTTATCTATCTATGGGTCGACTATAGACCTTTACTATATCTGTCTATGGGTCGACCATAGACCTTTACTATATCTGTATATGGCTGACTATAGACCTTTACTATATCTGTATATGGTTGACTATAGACCTTAACTATATCTGTCTATGGTTTGACTATAGACCTTTACTATATCTGTCTGCGGGTCGACTATAGACCTTTACTATATCTGTCTATGGGTCGACCATAGACCTTTATTTTATCTGTCTATAGGTCGACCATAGACCTTTACTATATATGTCTATAGTTGACTATAGACCTTTACTCTATCTGTCTATGGGTCGACAATAGACCCTTACTTTATCTGTCTATGGTTGACTATAAACCTTTACTATATCTGTCTATGGTCGACTGTAGACCTTTACTATATCTGTCTATGGGTCGACCTTAGACCCTTACTATATCTGTCTATGGGTCGACTATAGACCTTTACTATATCTGTCTATGGGTCGACTATAGACCTTTATTATATCTGTCTATGGTCGACTATAGACCGTTACTATATCTGTCTATGGTTGACTATAGACCTTTACTCTATCTGTCTATGGGTCGACCATAGAACTTTATTTTATCTGCCTATGGGTCGACCATAGACCTTTACTATATCTGTCTATGGGTCGACCATAGACCTTTACTTTATCTGTCTATGGGTCGACCATAGACCTTTACTATATCTGTCTATGGGTCGACTATAGACCTTTACTATATCTGTCTATGGTTGACTATAGACCTTTACTCTATCTGTCTATTGGTCGACCATAGACCTTTATTTTTTATCTGTCTATGGGTCGACCATAGACCTTTACTATATCTGTCTATGGGTCGACTATAGACCTTTACTCTATCTGTCTATGGGTCGACCATAGACCTTTACTATATCTGTCTATGGGTCGACCATAGACCTTTATTTTTTTTTTATCTGTCTATGGGTCGACCATAGACCTTTACTATATCTGTCTATGGGTCGACCATAGACTTTTACTATATCTGTCTATGGGTCGACCATAGGCCTTTACTATATCTGTCTATGGGTCGACCATAGACCTTTATTTTTTATCTGTCTATGGGTCGACTATAGACCTTTACTATATCTGTCTATGGGTCGACTATAGACCTTTACTATATCTGTTTATGGGTCGACCATAGACCTTTACTATATCTGTCTATGGGTCGACCATAGACCTTTATTTTTTTATCTGTCTATGGGTCGACCATAGACCTTTACTATATCTGTCTATGGGTCGACCATAGACCTTTATTTTTTTTTTATCTGTCTATGGGTCGACCATAGACCTTTACTATATCTGTCTATGGGTCGACCACAGACCTTTACTATATCTCTCTATGGGTCGACCATAGACCTTTACTATATCTGTCTTTGGGTCGACCATAGACCTTTACTATATCTGTCTATGGGTCGACCATAGACCTTTATTTTTATCTGTCTATGGGTCGACTATAGACCTTTACTATATCTGCCTTTGGGTAGCATTTTCGAAATGACAGAAATGTTTTAGTTATCTCCCTTGCGGGCAGCTATTCTCATGTCGTTTCTATAAGAAATATAATAAATTTATTTTTCATTTGCCTATTTTCTAAGAAAAAATCTCAGCCTTTTAACATTGTTTTTCTCAGTCAATTAAATTCTTTTTTATGCGGATGCTTCAGTCTTAAGTGTGCAAAAGTTTAAAAATGTGAAAAAAAATCTTATTTCTGCAGTAATACTATACCAAATACCCACCCACAGGGAGGTAAGAGTGTAATTTTTTAATTGTTACAGTAAAGTCCATTTGCATACGTGACGAATGATAACTAATGGTCTCTGCATAAGTTTTCTTAACGTTGAATTTCCTGTGATTTAAGTAAATGTATGGACTCATATGTTAATTATTATTAATTACTATTATTGATTTATCATAAATATTATTTTATTAATCTACTTGGAATTTGAAGACTTATAAATCATCCCATTATTAGGCTTCAACATTCTTAAAATAACGCACTCCCGTTTATTCCATTTAAAATGGTAAAATAACCTTCAACATACCCGTTGTTTCGTAATTTGTTATAATTCAACTGTTACGCGCCCGAGCCGGAGAGAAGAGCGGGTAGTGGAGGAAGGGAGACAGTCGAGATACATGTAGCAAGCGAAACCTAGTCTCCGAAAACCTCTGAGTATTAACGACTAGAACTTGCGTGCCTAGCCTCAATGACTGATTGCAAAGAAGCTAGTATGCCTGGCGTCAATACACCTCAATCAGACAGATATCTCCTTATTCAAGTGTGTCGCACAAACACTCCTCGTCCCCCACACTCCTCAGTCTCACGCGTGCCTGCAACTTGTGACTTTCAGTCACATACGTTCCCTTGATGCACAGACAAAACCAGGAGCGTGCGTGCCTCGTCACGAACTCCCCTGTGCAGCTTGTCAGTTTCGCACGTGCCTTTCCAAGTACGTTATTCATGAAAATGCTATACACTGCACGGACGTGCCTCCACTGACTCGCCCGAGCCAGTCACGCCCGTTCCTCTCCAAGCACGACTGAAGACTACCGGATTAAGGCGACCTCCCTTTTAACAAGCCTATTGTGGTATTTAAGATCGTACATTGTATCAACACATAGCCACATGGTTTTGTGAACAACATTTTCGCTAAACGGAAGTTTTGGATCGTTATTCTTGACCGTTAGTGTGCACAGGCCTTTTCGTTTTCTCCTGGTTAAACCACAGTACCGCGGGAAATCTGAAGCTGCCATCTTGGATCTTATTTGCCTGTGAGGTTTGCACCAGCAACCTCAGAGCGTTAAGACTTAACACAATGATCGGGCAGCAGGTAAAACACTGTATTGTGCCAAGCTTATATAAGCCTGCATTGAGTTTATTCTAAATACCCAATTAACAAAGTGAAGGTCAGTTGCCTGGCTTACCCGATGGTAAGTTGGCTAAAATGAAAAAAAATATATGACAAAGTCCTATGAGCATTGAAACATATACCAAAATTCCAAAAGGTACAAGACAAGCTTTCACACGCAAGCCAAATGTAAAAGAACAAATATGTGATGAGTAATTTAACAAAAAGAGCAAACCCAACAATTACCACATTCGAACGGCCAGTCGGCAAAAGTGACAGACTGTGGTGCTTAAACCGGTTCTACAGAGCTTTTACCTAGCACTGCCGGAGAGATTTATCAAATGTGAACAATGAAGAAAAACTTGATCTATATGAATAAAAATGTCCAAGCGCTGACGTTTTCTTTGATAAGTCGAGACGAGGGTAGTGACATCATTAAAAAACAATGTCCACAAAGTAATGAGAAGAAAGGAAGTATTATTTCTATTAGAAGAACTAAACAAAATTGTTGATTGTAGATTATTTTTTTTTTAATAAAGAAAAAAATACCAGAGAAGAGTAAATGGCCGTAGCATCCTGCTTATGTTAAAGATGGCATTGAGAAACCCAAGTCCAATGTCCACCAAAGGAAATAAATGTAATAATCCTTGTAGGATGAAATAAATGACAACATAGATTACATGCAAGGGGGGGGGGGGGGATTTTTTACGACCAGCACACTGCACAAGTAACATTGTTGTAACTATGAACAAGAATTTATGGCGAACAAGAATGTATGGCAAAATCCTTTGAGCATTGCAACATATACCACAATTCGATACAACACAAGATATCACAAAAGAGTTTCTCAGACACCGTGTAGTCTTCGAATGAGTTGTGTGTTGTCTTATATCCCAGTATCATCTGACGTTCCGACAGGGTTCAACAATATATGCGCTCAGACAGGAACAGCATAAAATTATCTTAATTAACTAATCGGCTACTTCAGTATTAGCCAACAATCTAATTAACTTCTAAACAAATCTTATAGCACGCTAAAATTGCAACAAAAGTTTAATTTCTACAAACTTAATATTTTAGGCATTGAAGCTTCTTGTGTCGCTTATAGGAACGCTTATAGGTAGTATCTATTTTTAGCCAATCGGAAGTCTTTTTTCAGAGGATTTATTCTGTTTTAAGGGGTCGCTTAAGCGGCACATTTCATAAAATTTTAATTTTCAAAGTTCATTATTTTTTCATATAAATATTCATGCCATACATCAAAACCAATGTTATAACATATTATATCATAATTTATTAAGATTACTTCACAAAAAAAGTAAAATTTGATGAATATTGATAAAACTACCATTTTTTGTTATGAGCAATTTAGCCCAGGAAATATGTTTATAGACACAATTTTATTGTAACATAAGTTTGTTCAAACAATTTTCAACGTAGAAGCTCACTTAATTTTCATAGTGAGTGTTTAGAACATGCATAAAAACACACTTTAAAAATCAAGTGAAAACACATGTACTTTCTGTTTCAAAGAGGGACTACTTTTTTGACATTGAAAACTATGGTGATAGATTTATCAAACACGGTTAAGGTAATCAAAATTTTAAGTTCCATACTACCTCCATTAGGGTGTATTTAATAATTCTGCTAAATGTTGTTTTATATAAGCTTTGCTGTGAAGATGAACTTTTGCCCCCACAAAATGACTGAAAAAAAATGTCTAAGAAAAGAATACTTATTTCTAGGTAATTTTTCACGTTTATATGTTGCCATTCTGTTCTTATAGAATGTATACATAATTTTGGAAAGTTTTAGAAGAGTCGGACAAAAGACTTCATAGTTATGAGCATTCAAAAATTGGGGCATTTTATCATTTCACCGCTTTCACGACCCGTTAACGTGCTGTCGCTCAATTTTCACTACACATCATTATTCGCGAGAAACCCATTTAGCGGTAGTAGCATCATTAATGACAGTTGTTCAGATGATTGCATCTTGCATGCAGCGATGTCAGAATAGTTTGTGTCTTTAATCGTCTCCATCAAATAAGTAAATATTACACACACAAAACAACACAAAAATCACACACACAAAAACACCAAGAAAGTTTGGAAGATTTGAAAATGTCATCTTACTTTTTGGACAGCATTTATGTAATTGTTTATAATGATTCTTTATGGTCCAAATTGCAATATGTTGGATAAAGGGAGATAAATCTTACCTGCCGCTGGAAAAGAGACAGCCATTAGCTGCCCCTAGACAAGACAGCACGACAAACACGGGCATTATCCACGACATTACTCCGAGCATCTTGTCGCCCCAGGTCTGGAACAATTCATTTGTCATTATCTTAACCAACACCAGCCAATACCCCTTAATAATAGCAACTAAGATTCCTAGTGCGTTGACTTATTATGTGTGGGTTATATAG
Organism: Sinonovacula constricta; assembly: GCA_007844125.1. NCBI lineage: Eukaryota > Metazoa > Mollusca > Bivalvia > Cardiida > Solecurtidae > Sinonovacula > Sinonovacula constricta. Next base: position 9,537,235 of record CM017565.1, read on the forward strand.
ATCATCATCATCAAAAACAACAACAACACTAGCAACAGCATTAGCAGAATATCGTTATATTTATTTATGACGTCTTTATTAGCATCCTTTATTTATATATCTTACGACACTTACGACGGCTACGGCATGGGAAGCCAGCACTTCTTCCTTGGACATAACTGCGAAGAAGCCGACGTTTGCCATGATATAGGCCAGTGTTGTGAGTGGTATTCCGATCATGATAGCCCGTGGAAGATCCCTGGCAAGTTAGAAACAGACATTGTCAAACGGAATTTGTAAGCACTAGCGATTATACAAATATGTCCGAATTAAAATCTGTCTTGAAATGGCGTGTGTCAGGGCACTCGTGCATGTACGTAATGAAGTGTTTGTTCGTGTGTGTGCATGTGTGTTGACTATCTTGCACTGTCTTGACTGGCCAAAGTACTTATGTATTAAGAATATGCATGCGCAAATGCATCAGATTTTTAAATAAATGGATACACATGTGCACAAAGGAGATTATTTACCCATTTAGTGCAACTAAGGCTTTAAAGACATAGCAATTACAGAAGCGATTTTTTTAAAATAGTAAATGTTGTACTTGAGGCTGCCTTTAAAGAAAAGTAAAAAATAAAGCATAACTTACTAAATGATAAAATTACAAAGGCTAGACCGTAAACCAGGGATAAATAACTATGGAGGTCTTTTACACAATGTGGTAAAACTCGTACCCTATAAAGATTACTGAAAATGCTTGATGAATGTTTACTCATATTTTTGTGTCTACTTTATAACAAACAAAAACATATAATACTATATCTACATTAATGCACGTGTAAACATTACCTTACAATGCCTGTGTTAACTGTTCATTACAGCTACAGTCATACGCAATTGTGTAATTGTGTATTGTCCATTCAGGGCAAAACACAGTGTGTGCAGTCCCATATAACGGACAATGACATAACATACGAGTAAGTACAGGGGCGTAGCTGCCTGTTCGCACAATACCTAGTTGCGTACACATTGTCCACAAAGAATGAAAGCATAAAAACTTAAATCAAAATCTTATCCTAGTAGGGTTACGGTCAGAACAATATTTGCGACCAACTTGTACCCACAGTTACACTATGAAAACATTATAAAATTGCCAAATCATTTAAGTAACTGTTCTGTAGGCCCGCTTATTTGTCATGGAGCACGTTTTGTACTCCTTCGTTCAGATCAGAGCTTCTTAGATCATTTCGCCCCTGGGACCATCAAACCTTTGAAGTATCAGGAAGAGTGATGTGTACTGGATTTCAGCTCTTTGTCGATTACCACTTTATTTTTCATTTTTCGTTAACTATACAGTGGTCACTGCAATTAATTGTCAGAAAAAAACAATTTATCTTTGTTTTTAGGATGACTGCGTCGTAGGCACAGACGTTTGTTAAGTCACGAGGCTTACTGACATAAACTGAGACAAAATTAGTGACAACATTAACCTTAGTTTTTATATTGTTTTATATCAATTCGACTTACTCCACTTGATCCATTTTTCTGTTGCGATTTCATATCATTTTACTTACTTACACGGTGATAAAATACTTCTGCTAAAACAGGCTATCGGTTTCCTGTATAAATACAGGATCAAATTTTACATAAACTACATAACTAGAAAATTTGTGCTTGTGTTTGACCAGCTTCACTGTTGGAAATAAAATTCTGTCATGATTAAATACAACTCTGGTCTTAATAATATTTAAACATTCCATTTTACTTAAACTCTAGTTACATAGTGATACCAGACCGTCCACTGAAGACACCACGTACGATTTAGAAACTCATAATGTTCAAGGAGAGCATGTCCCCGGACCACAGCGCCCATGTGTACTCATCATATCGTGCCCAGCTGGTAATGTACAGTAGATCCTTTGGTGATTTAAAAAAAATGTAAATGTAAATTCTCAAAAAGATCTTAAATGTTTATTACCATTTAATATCTATAATATTCATTGATGTAGTGCAAATGACTAAATGATAGCCCAATTATTGTTAAATGTAAAATGTCAGTATTAGATTTTTGGCCTGACGGAAATGTGTAAGATATACTTTAAATTATATTACTGGGTTGTAATGATATCACGCCTACAGCCACACTTCGTACGTCGAGTTTAAAGGCACAACTGAAGGTGCACATGCTTTTCCGTGTTGACATTTTGATGTCAGAGACGGTTTTCAGTCTAGTTAAAATCTTCCATTAACTTAGTTTTTGCTTCTACTTTTTTGGCAACACAACACAAAAAAGAGTAAAGAAATGCTACTGTGCTTATAACTACTGCGTCATGTGTGTAGCCTATAATGTTGTTGGAATATTTCCACTGAGACAAAAATAATGGCGGTTCCGATAATGTCAGCAATAATCGAATACGAGCACAAATGATTATATCGCAGAGAGATTTTTAGGAGGACGAAATGTCACGAGGATTCCCGACTTCAAGAGACGCTTGATGTTTATATCATTCACTTGATGCATAGCCTATACCAACATTATCTAACTGCAGAGTTATTGTTGAAGAGTAAAAGGCTTTTTGGAACAAGCAATGCCATCGTGCAGCGTGTCTGCTGCGCTAGGTAAATTAAACTTGTATTATTTAAATTTAAAGGTGCCACAAATTGAAGTTTTACAGGCATCGTACTGTAGTGAGCTGTCATCCGAGCTGCCATCTTTGTTTTGACGTAAGTCACAAAAGTAGTCCCATTTAGGGAAATAGCCGATGTCATCCGACTACCTACATACATCCGAGAGATCATTCGTGAATTATCCGAGGTGTTCCGGTTGATCATTACCTCTACTGATCTCGATGAGCCGGAGCATATGTTAAAACAATGGCCGTGAACGGAGTATGGATGGATAATATATATGAGTCTAACCATTCGTCTCGAAAAAGATCTCAAATATGATAAAAAGTCATACCGGTCAAATTTTGGACATTCGTCTTAAAAGCAATCTCAAATATGATCATAAATTGAAACAGTCAGATACTAGATATTTGTCTAAGACTCGATCTCAACGATGATTGTAATCCCATGCATACTGAACTTACTTTTCTGGGTTTCGCAGCTCCTCCGTGACAAAGTTAAGATTATTCCTAGAAACAAACAGAATGACACTGAAACATACATCCGCAATCATTGTATAGAATCTTTATTGATCGGTTGTTTTTGATTATTGTTTACTTGTATAGATATATAAATGATATAGATATACTTTATGCTCCACAGTAAACACTATCTTGTTCGTGGCGAAGACTATAGTTCTGTTCGGTTCAATCTCGACAAACATAAATGTTACAATACACATACTAATGTATTGAAAGAAAGTTTTGTTGAAAAAAAATGTTGTGCACATCAACATAATACAAATTGAACAGTTATAACTATCTTTGACTTTGCAGTTATATTTCACATGCTATAATACCATCCATCAAAAGCCCAGAGGCCGTTGTAGAATGCTATGGCGACTAGAGATGGGTCCCTGCTGGTACCCTCGAACCCTTCCCCGATGTAATCGGTGCTGCCTGTAAAATACAGAAGTACATGTATAGAGAGAGGGGTTTCTTCAATATTACCGGTGCTGTATGTAACATACAGAGGTACATAAAGAGAGAGAGGGGGTTTCTTCAATATAACCGGTGCTGTTTGTTACACACAGAGGACATTAAGAGAGAGACGGGTTTCTCCGAAATAGCCGGTGCTGCCTGTAACACAAAGAGGTACAGTCAAACCTGACCATACGAACACCCCTAACCGGCGACCACCTGCTCTATGCGACCACTTCAAAGCCGCCCGACAATATTTGTCCTGTAATTGTAATGTAATAAACGCCCACCTTTGATCTGCGTCCAGCGACCGCACATAAACATGTCAAACATGCTTTAATTATACCCTAATAGGCGACCGCGTTAATCCACTCACACCACGACCACACAATAAGCAATTAATTTACACGTTTGCTCTTCTATGCTAATCACTGCAATCGGCCGTGTCAAACTGGGAAATTACGTAATATCACTGGGTCGATGTACACATCAAGCCCGCGCTCGATTAACACCTAATTGAGTGTGCCCTATTACTGCTCGTATTGACACTTATTGACCATGTTCCGACTTCGGTTTCTTTAAAAGTAAATCAAAGTTATGTTTGTATGAATTACGATAAATTGATTTGCTAAAAATTTAAAATATACAATTTTAAAGCGCAAACTGCAATTGGATACAGTAATGAAATGGAATAACTGGAACAGTTGTTCTTTGTTGCATTACGCATCAACATGTCTAAACGAACGTGCCTTTCAATTGACGATCGTGTCCAAGTTGTCAAACTTTTGAACAGTGGGAAAAGTTGTCGTGCTGTTGCATCTGAGCTTGGTGTCGGAAAACGCAGATTCAGAACATTGCAAAATGAAAACGTGAAATAATGGACGAATATGAAGATGGAAATTCGAAAGTGAAACGAGTTAAATGTTGAACTCAAAATGACTCGCTGAACGACTTATGTTATCGTTGGTTTTTGGATGCGACCGGACGTCAAGTGCCAGTGTCACATTCTAATTGACATGCAAATGACATAATCTGTGAAACAAACTACCATTCATAATTATTTCAGTGCTAAGTGATGATTTTAGAACAGTTGTTTGCAATTTGATAACATTTAAATTGTAGTGTATATACTTTAATTACATACTAATTTTATTACAAGACGACAGAGGATTTAGCACAAAATACAAACTGACTGTAAAAATCCAGGAGGACTGTACACAATACAAAATGCACAAACATAATATTTGATAAACATACATGTATATATGTGCTGATTTATTTATTTTTATAGACATTAGTTTATCATTACATGCCTAACTGTTCTGTTACACTAATAAATATATTGATGTTATTGCTCTCTCTACTCCTTGCTTATACAACACAATTTGTAAATTTCAAGTGTGGTTCTCACAAAAAGTAACCATGCTGCATTAAGAGACCACCTGTCTTAAGAGACCACTTTTGCATTGTCCCGATGGTGGTCTTTTAATACAGGTTTGACTGTATATAAAAAGAGAGAGGCTTCCGTGATATAACCGGTGCTGTCTGCAACATACAGAGGTACACAAAGAGAGAAAGAGATGGCTTCTCCGATATAACATGTGCTGTCTGAGACATAAAGAGGTACATAAATGGACAGGGGCTTTTTTCGGTATAACCAGTGCTGCCTGTAACATACAGAGGAAGATAATGGGAGAGGGGCTTCCCCGATATAACCGGCGCTGCCTGTAACATACAAAGGTGCATATATATTATATGTAGAGAGAGGTGCTTTCCCGATATAATCGGTGCTGCCTGTAACATACAGAGTTACATATATAGAGAGAGCGACTTCCTCGATAAAACCCGTGCTGCCTGTAACATACAGAGATACATATATAGAGAGAGTGGCTTCCCCGATATAACCGGTGCTGCCTGTAACATACAGTGGTACATACATGTATATATAGTGAGGGGCTTCCTCGATATAACCAGTGCTGCCTGTAGCATACAGTGGTACATACATGTATATAGAGAGAGGGCTTTCTCGATATAACCAGTGCTGCCTGTAGCATACAGAGATACATATATAGAGAGAGTGGCTTCCTCGATATAATCGGTGCTGCCGGTAACATACAGAGGTACATATATGTAGAGAGAAGGGCTTCCTCGATATTACCAGTGCTGCCTGTAACATACAGAGGTACACATATGTAGAGAGAGTGGCTTCCTCGATATAACCAGTGCTGCCTGTAACATCCAGAGGTACATATATATAGAGAGAGGGGCTTCCTCGATATATAATCAGTGCTGCCTGAAACATTCAGAGGTACAGTAAAACCTCTCGAAGCGGCACCTCTAAGCAGCGGCTTCCTCTAAGCAGCGGCAGTTAAATTTCCCCCAAGTAGTTTTCAGCGCATTGTAACCTCTAAGCAGCAACTCCTCCGCGAAGCGGTAAGCGGCCGCGTAAATCTCTTCCCTGGGGCTAGTTTGACCTCTGCGTAGCAACACCAGTGCAGCTATTTTTAGAACAGTCTGTCGCGTACACCATAAATGTCACGCGGTCGGCTGATCACTGTTTGTACCCTGTTGAGAAGGTGTTAATTGGAATCAAGTTGCAGTTGGACGGGAAACCAGCTGCATGCTACAAACATGCCGTTGTAGATCTAGGGTATTGCGGGAACGTGTGAAAGAAGTGTCAACTATTGATGATGTTAACGAGTTGGTTTGTTTTTTTTAATTGATCGAAAGATTAAAATATATCACTATATTGATTGCTTACTTAAAAAGATGTTTACGTTAAGTGCTAAATGCAAACTGTCATTGTTTTAGGATGTCTGACTTTAATTCGATTTTTTAAATGGTAAATCAGTCTTTGCATGACTCAATACTGGACTACTGGTCATTTTGTCTTGAAATGTCTTATAAAAATGATTACCTTACATTGGAGCAGAGTGTTACTGCAATTAAGTTGTTAGAACAAGGAAGGTCAGCACAGTCTATTGCTATTGAGTTGGGCTGCGGCAGAACTCAGATACAGGTCCGTTACTGGCGATATTGTTTTTGTAATAGACAAGCAAATGCTGATTGCCTAAAGTGCACATTTTTCTCGTCTCATTGAAACCTCTGAGCAGCAACACCTCTCAGCAGCAACACTTTTTCGTGCCTCCGCCAGATGTTGCTGTGGAGAGGTTTTACTGTACATATATATAGAGAGAGGGGCTTCCTCGATATAATCGGTGCTGCCTGTAACATTCAGAGGTACATATATAGAGATAGGGGCTTCCTCGATATATAATCAGTGCTGCCTGTAACATTCAGAGGTACATATATATAGAGAGAGGGGCTTCCTCGATATAATCGGTGCTGCCTGTAACATTCAGAGATACATATATAGAGAGAGGGGCTTCCTCGATATAATTGGTGCTGCCTGTAACATACAGAGATACATTTATAGAGAGAGTAGCTTCCTCGATATAATCGGTGCTGCCTGTAACATAGAGATACATATAAAGAGAGAGGGGCTTTCCCGATTTAACCAGTGCTGCCTGTAACATACAGAGGTACATATGTAACATAGGGAGAAAAATGTGCAGCCAGTCCGGGACTCGAACCCGGGACACTTCGCTTACAGGGCGAATGCTCTACCGACTGAGCTAACAGGACCGCTTACACATTCTCTCCCTATCACCCGGCTACACATATATATAGAGAGAGCGGCTACCTCAATGTAGCCCAGTACATAATTTGTGTATCATATATCCCTATATCATATCCCTATATTATACCCCTATACTTTACTCACTTAAATTACACAGTCAATATCCAGTTGTCCATACCTGTATTTCTATAAATATCTTTCCAGTATAAATATTCATTAGTTTGGATGCAAGATGTTTGGATTGGATGAGACAATATCTTTCTAATTAATATTCATGACACCACTAATTTTCCCGCTCTTGCACACTTTTCACATGCTTTCTCATCACCTTCTCTAGCCGTCTCTATCTAAAGTCAGTCCTCTCCTTGCCACCAATCGAGCAAGTCACTGCCATGTTATTAAGAATTACTAAGCCTACTACTTTATGAATAACCTGGTGAGTTTCTTTTTATTTTAAATATATGTATTACTGTATAATGCAATAGTTTGAATTGTTTAATTGAAATGTTTGAGATGTTTAGCAATATGTGAATTGTTACTTTGAATTACCGTAATGAAATAGAATTATTGTAATGAACTTCTCTGTATCTACTTCTCCATCTTTCTATTTCCACCTATTTCTACAACTCTCTATAACAATGTTTTTCACTTCCTTAATGCAAGATATTTTCCTTTTTCTTAGAATTGTTAATTTTATTTTAGGTTACAGTTTGAGTTACACTCCCGTTCTTCAAATACACAATAAACAAGACCTTGGAAAAGAAATTACTTCTTTATCATTATAAAACCCTGGTTACATATGGCTCCCCGACCGGGAACGAGAGTTTGAAACTACAGCGTAGCCAGGTATTCAGCCTATCCTGAGCGACTCAACGGACCAGAGGTTTGTCAACCCGAAGACGAGTGAGTTTGCCAGTTTTAGAGAGCTAGCTAGCGATTTTTTTTCTGTGTGCACACATTACGCGCGCTGATATTATCTGTACTTGATAATATTTTGTTGTGTTTAATAGTAATGGGCCAATATTCTTTGTGTATTCTCTCGAGATGGAGTGACAGAAAGTGCTAAGCACGTGCTTTCGTTTTCGGCGTTGGAGCTTCGGATGTGGACTCATTCGCGAACTGAACCTGTGTTTGTGAATTTTGTGTTTAAAAATACAATTTTGTAGATATTGTTTGTGATTTATTACTATTTTTTCTTATTCAAAGATACTTTCCATTTTTATTGAATTAAATATGTAGTATTACATGTTTTCATAAAACATTCAAAGTCATTTCCTGATAAATATTCTGAAGACAGTCATTTTTAAATCTAAGCTAGTTAAATCTAATTTTCAGAGATTTCAGTTATTTCTTAAACATTTTCAAAAAAATTTTTTTTTTATAGATAATTCTTTTTGATCATATAGCTTGATACTAAAATTTCTTTTAAACATACATTTTATTCTTGAGATTAAACAAACAAATATGAAGTGAAATGATAGAGTAAGAAAACTTGTTTGCAGATATTTTAAAAAAGTTGTAATTGTGTGCTTAAATTTATCTATTATATTTTGTTTCTGTCTGTTTATTCTTCCTTCCCTCTATCTCATCTAAAACTTGACATATTAACACAGTTATCTTTCTGCTTTCTCTATTTGAATGAGTGAGAGATTATATTATTGTATATTGCTTTGATCCGTTTTATATCATCCTTTATGATCATCGTTTACACTGTTTTCATGTCATGTGCTGAAATACATTGAGTCCCCTATTACTTTTCCCAATGATAAGGCCAGGTAGGGTGTAGTATAGTGTAGTGTAGAGTTAGTGGACACAGTGGAGATCGGTCTGCAGGTGTAAATAGCTAGTTAGTGTGTTGAATGATTAGGTCAGCAGTGGAGAGTAGATGCTAGACAGTACATTAGTTGTGCTGTGTATTACATAAGTGTCAGTTAGCTAGGTACACAGGGTTCTATTTTTAGCACTGGGAAATTCCAGTATGATTTACAGCTGTGCTTTCGAATGGTGATTAATATATTTTGCACTGTTGATATTGAAACTTTATAGTTCAATTATTTTTCAGGGGTTTTATGTGTTTAATAACTTGCATACATCATTGTTTACAAATGAGTTTATATTTGATTTTTTAACATTGAACATTGTTTTGTAATGTCATTTTGCATAGAATTTTAGCAGTTTAGGTTGATGACGGATAGTACCAGATACTATGGCAGAGACAAAAGATATTAGTACGGAGGATCTGAGTATGACTGATGGTAAGCATGATTTGAATCTTATTTTCAGATATATTGATGATAAGTTTAAGTCATTACAAGTGGATCAGGATGACAAAGCTGAAAAGGTTTCTCCTCCCCAGCCTCGCTTAGCTGATCTGATAAAGGTGTGTAATCAAGGAGCAAAACCAAAAGTACCGCCTCCTTTGAGTAAAATTACAGCACCAGAGCAAGATGTCAATTCTAGACAGTCATTCTTTTCTTCAACTCCTGGTATATCTAGACCCTTTACTGCCTATTCACAGTCTTTGCCAAAGTTACCATGCTTCTCAGGAGATGAACCACTACCCAAGGGTGAGGTATCTTACACAATCTGGAAATATGAAGTGCAATGCATTCACAGTAATAATGAATTGACTGAGGCACAAATTCTGCATGTGGTGAGAGGTTCTCTGAGGGGTACTGCTAGATTGATGGTCATACCACTTGGACAGGATGCCACTATTGATGAAATAGTTGGGAAGTTAGATGTAATGTTTGCAGATGCTGCATCTCAAGAAGACTTGATTGCAGAATTTTTCAATAGTAGACAGAACCCTACTGAGTCAGTGACTGCCTTTGCCTGTAGACTTGAAACTCTCTTACAGTCAATTATTTCCAAAGGTCAGTTGCCAGGTTTAGCCAAGAATGATTTACTCAGACATAAATTTTGGACTGGTTTGCATTCAGAAATGCTAAAGTTAAACACAAGACACAAATATGACTCGGTATTGGACTACAACTTACTGATGAAAGAAGTTAGGAAGGTAGAAAAAGAGTTGAGTTCTACGCAGACTTCATGCATGTCGTCTGGTGCGAATTTCTCTAAAAACGTGAAACATACTCCTGTATCTGCAGAATCCACGTTTGAGACCAGAATTGTCTCCCTTGAAAAGAAATTGTCTGAAACTGTATTGCAGTTAGATAAGAAAATTGATAACAAATTCGACCAAATTATGAAACAAATTGAGGTCAATAGAAATGTCACACACTATGGTACTTCTTTTCAGGCACAGAACAACTTAAGAGGTCGTGGAAATGGACGTGGTCAACCAAACAACCGTTATCCAAGGAGAAATAGTAACAACCTGAGGTCAACAAACTGGTAACCACCTCTGTAGTGGGCAATACAGGGGAGGGTAAAGGAGTTGCCCAGAAAGATGAGATATTAGTTGATAGACTCATTGGTACTGAAAATGAACATTTTGTTTCTCTAAATGGTGTAAACTACAAATGTCTGTTGGACACTGGTTCAATGGTATCCACCATCAGTCATTCACTTTTTAGATCTCTGAGTCCTAGTGTTATACTTCATCCTCTAGATTCTCTTGGACTAAATCTTTCACTTGCAGATGGTTCATCTCTCAGTTATCTGGGATACGCAGAGATTGAAGTCTCTATTCCATCTTTGTCTTGTTTCAAACTTGACACCCCAATTTTAGTAATTCCTGACAATGAGTTCAACAGATTATGTCCAGTGATCATTGGAACAAATGTTCTGAGAAGGTACAAGTCGTATCTTGGTGAGTCAACTGTTGGGATTCATCTTCCAGAAGAATGGCAGATTGCTGTTGATTCTTTGGTTTCACATACATATCCAGTGAAATTATGTGGTAAGAAAACCATAAACATTTCCCCATTTGAGACTGTCACTGTAAATGGTATAGCAAGGAATATTGATCCCTCAATTTTTTCAGTTGTCACAGAATCTCCAGATATATTCCATGGATACTCAGTTTGTCCTAGGGTGATAAATGTCACAAATAATTCTCTTGCAAAATTCCCTGTGATGATTTGTAACATGACTGCTAAAACCATTTCAATCAATCCCAGGTCAAATATTTGTACTATCTCTCAAGCTCATGTAATTGATGACATCACCTCTATGACATCACATGTATCTAACCCTGAATCTCCAATCAAGGATATTTCTGTAGATGTATCGCATCTTACTCCAGAACAGGTAACTCAATTTTTCAGCCTGTTGAACAAATGGGAACATGTGTTTTGTAGGTCTACTAAAGAAATTGGTGTCACTGATTTGGCCAAACATCGTATTGTTCTTGAGGACGAGACCCCATTTAAGGATCCTTACCGTAAGATACCACCAGCAATGTATGAGGAAGTAAGACAGCACATCAAAGAACTTTTAGATGCAGGTATTATTAGAGAATCAGAGTCTCCTTTCTCATCAAACGTTGTTTTAGTCAGAAAGCCTTGTGGAACACTTCGCTTCTGTATTGACTGGAGAATACTCAACAACCGTACAAAGAAAGATGCATATATGCTGCCTAGGTTCAATGATACTATTGATGTTCTTGTTGGATCTAGATATTTTTCCAAGATTGATCTTCATTCTGCGTATTGGCAAATTGGTCTTGATGAGAGTGATCGTGAAAAGACTGCATTTTCAGTTGGAAATCTTGGTTTTTATGAATGGAATCGAATGGGCTTTGGACTGGTAAACGCACCTGCTACTTTTCAGCGTTGCATGGAGAAGTGTATGGGCGATATGCACTTACGAGAATGTCTTGTATATCTTGATGATATCCTAATCTTCTCTACCAGCTTTGAGGATCATCTTGCCAGAGTAGATGCTGTTCTTCAGAGACTTAGTGACCATAACCTTAAGGTAAAGCCTTCCAAATGTGAGTTCTTTAAACCATCAGTTGTATATTTAGGCCATGTTGTTTCTGCAGATGGTATAGCAACTGATCCACAGAAGATTTCCAGTATTGTTGATTGGGCTGTTCCCACAAATGTCAAAACTTTGAGACAATTTCTTGGTTTTACAGGGTATTATCGGAAGTATGTCCATAACTATGCTCAAATTGCTCGACCTTTGCATGATCTTCTCCATGGTCATTCGAATAACAAAGGCTCAAACAAGTCTAGAAAGAAAATCACTTCTCCTGTTAAATGGCACTGGGATGAAGCTCAACAGAAAGCTTTTGATAAGTTGAAAGAGGTCTTGACTACTCCACCTATCTTGGGTTATGCAGACTATTCTCTTCCTTTTATCGTTCATACCGATGCCAGTTCAAGTGGTCTTGGAGCTGTTCTCTTACAGGAGCAAAATGGTATAGAGCGTGTTATTTGCTATGCCAGTAGAAGTCTTCGGCCCAATGAGAGAAATTATCCTGCACATAAGTTAGAGTTTCTCGCTCTAAAATGGAGTGTCACTGATCAATTTCATGACTATTTGTATGGCAATGAATTTGTTGTTAAAACAGACAACAATCCTTTGACCTATGTGACTACAACTGCAAAGTTAGATGCAACAATGCACCGTTGGTTGTCAGAATTGGCAAATTACAATTTCAGTATGGAATACCGGAGCGGCAAGCTGAATGCTGATGCAGATGGTCTTTCCAGGCGTTACATCTACCAAGATGAAGTGAAGGCAATTTATCAGGCAGCCATTATCTCAGCTCCATTAGCTGGTAGCTTGTCAGACACTGCTGCTCCTCATGTGGCCAGTGAGGAGTTGTATGCAACTGAGGCTGTAGCCAAGATAGATTGGAAGATAGAGCAGAGTTCAGATAAAGTTTTACAGCGAGTTATAGAACTAATTGAAGCTGGTAAAATTTCTAGACAGACACTTTTTAAAGAGTCACTTGCAGTGAGAAAATGCCTGAAACATCCAGATCGTCTATTTATAGATAAAGGTGTTCTTTATAGATCTGCTACAGTAGATGGTAATCAGGTTAGACAGCTTGTTCTTCCGTTTTCTCATCGGAATATTGCTCTCAGAGGAATTCATAATGATGCAGGTCATCAAGGAAAGGAAAAGACTACATGGTTAGCCAAGCAACGATTTTATTGGCCTGGTATGGATGCTGATATTTCACAATGGGTTGAACAGTGTGATCGTTGTATCCGTCGGAAAACTCCAATTTCGAGACCGTTTGCAGAGTTACAAACTATTCATACCAGTAGACCTATGGAGCTTGTTTCGATTGATTTCTTGAAGCTTGAACCATGTAAAGGAGGTTTTGAAAACATTCTTGTTATTGTAGACCATTTCACACGTTTTGCACAGGCTATCCCCTGTCACAATCAATCTGCTCTTACAACAGCTAAAGCTCTTTATGAAGGTTTCTTTAGATATTACGGTTTCCCTGAACAACTCCACAGTGACCAAGGCCGTAACTTCTTGAGCCACACTATCAAAGAGTTATGTAAGATTGCAGGTATTAAACAGTCAAAAACCACACCATACCATCCAATGGGTAATGGTTCAGCAGAACGATGGAATCAAACGCTCTTAAAAATGCTCGGTACGCTAGACAACTGTCAAAAGTCTGACTGGAAGCTTTACATAGCACCACTTGTACAAGCGTATAACGCAACAAAGAATGACGCGACTGGTTATGCACCGCATTATCTCATGTACGGCTGGCACCCAAGACTTCCTGTAGATGCTTATCTGGGAACCGATCCTTCTGATGAAAACACTGGATCAACGTCGCGTACTGGCTATGTAGAAAAGCTTCAGCAACGTTTACAATTTGCTTATAGAACAGCTGCCGAAAACGCTGGGAAGCAAGTCAGCAAAAACAAGCAATACTATGATAGCAAAGTGAGGCACACCAAGTTAGAAGTTGGTGATCGGGTTCTTAAACGTAAGGTTGGTTTAAAAGGAACAAACAAACTTGCAGACAAATGGGACCAAGATATCTATGTTGTAGTCTCTATCCCCAATCCAGACAATCCTGTCGTACAAGTACAATTAGAGGGTAAGAGAGGACCAATCAAGACTCTTCATAGAAATTTACTTTTGCCTTGTCCAAATCTTGTTTCTGAACAGTCGCAGTGTATCTCTGGTAAACAAAGATGCAAACCTTTGTTGAAACATTCTAGTTGTCCATCCACTGTTCACGAAGATGAGGAAGGTACGACGTCATCAGATTCTGATGAAGAAGAGTCAATGTTTGCATATGTACCTACTTTCCGTTCTACCAAGTCAAGTTCACACTTACCTGATTTACAGAATTATAATGTAGTGTCAGAGACCCAAACAAATTTCTCTAAGTCCCGTACTCTTGATCGGACAAATAGGAACAATCTATCTGAAAGTTGTTCACACTCTTTGAATCATTCAGAAATGACAAGTCCCAGTACTGATCCTATTGAATCTTCTGTTGCACAGTCTGCTACACAACCTGAACCAACCGCACCAAATTCTAGTCCGCCTAGAGTGTTACCTACTCGACCAATTCGACAACGAGTACCACCAAAACGATATGGTGAATGGGTCACACCAATCAAAGCAAATGCTTCAGACCTTGAATTTGATTTTGAATATTTCAGGTGATCATCTTTTTCGTGTAAATATTTTTCAATGTTTTGTTTCACTATACTGTAACTATGAAATTGGAAGATTGTAAGTGAAGTCTTTATAGAAATCACTCAATGTCTATACAATTGTTCCTTAATTTCAGATGTGCACATTGTCAGTGTGTATTGCCTATATTGTGTAACTATTTACTGTTTGATATAATTAATGTGATTTTATATTTTAGATAAGAATTTATATCTTATTGAATTGTTCAATACTTATTACCAGATGTTCATTGAAATCATGCATTTTTTGCAGGTTAAATAAAATGGTAGTGTTGTATTAATGTATACATTCCTTTACAGGCATAATAAGATGATGCCGCTTTAAGGGGATTTGTTTAATAATTGTTTTTGTATGCAATAATGTTGTTCATTATTAATATGCAATATTACCTATAAATGTTTATTATAAGTTTAACTATGACTAAGATAGTATAGATGTAAGTTGTATATAGTAGCAGTTATAGTTTATTGCTTTTGAAATGTCAGGAGCCATTTCCACGAAGTGGGGAAGTATGTAGCCCAGTACATAATTTGTGTATCATATATCCCTATATCATATCCCTATATTATACCCCTATACTTTACTCACTTAAATTACACAGTCAATATCCAGTTGTCCATACCTGTATTTCTATAAATATCTTTCCAGTATAAATATTCATTAGTTTGGATGCAAGATGTTTGGATTGGATGAGACAATATCTTTCTAATTAATATTCATGACACCACTAATTTTCCCGCTCTTGCACACTTTTCACATGCTTTCTCATCACCTTCTCTAGCCGTCTCTATCTAAAGTCAGTCCTCTCCTTGCCACCAATCGAGCAAGTCACTGCCATGTTATTAAGAATTACTAAGCCTACTACTTTATGAATAACCTGGTGAGTTTCTTTTTCTTTTAAATATATGTATTACTGTATAATGCAATAGTTTGAATTGTTTAATTGAAATGTTTGAGATGTTTAGCAATATGTGAATTGTTACTTTGAATTACCGTAATGAAATAGAATTATTGTAATGAACTTCTCTGTATCTACTTCTCCATCTTTCTATTTCCACCTATTTCTACAACTCTCTATAACAATGTTTTTCACTTCCTTAATGCAAGATATTTTCCTTTTTCTTAGAATTGTTAATTTTATTTTAGGTTACAGTTTGAGTTACACTCCCGTTCTTCAAATACACAATAAACAAGACCTTGGAAAAGAAATTACTTCTTTATCATTATAAAACCCTGGTTACATCAATATAACCTGTGCTGCCTGTAACATAGAGGTACATATAAAGAGAGAGGGGCTTCCCCGATTTAACCGGTGCTGCCTGTAACATACAGAGGTGCATATATAGAGAGAGAGCGGCTTCCTCGATATAACCAGTGCTGCCTGTAACATACAGAGGTACATATATAGAGAGAGCGGCTTCCTCGATATAACCTGTGATGCCTGTAACATACAGAGGTACATATATAGAGAGAGGGGCTTCCCCTATTTAACCGGTGCTGCCTGTAACGTACAGAGGTACATATATAGAGAGAGAGGGGCTTCCCCGATTTAACCGGTGCTGCCTGTAACATACAGAGGTACATATATAGAGAGAGAGCGGCTTCCTCAATTTAACCAGTGCTACTGTAACATACGGAGGTACATATATAGAGAGAGCGGCTTTCTCGATATAACATGTGCTGCCTGCAACATACAGAGGTACATATAAAGAGAGAGGGGCTTCCTCGATATAACCAGTGCTACCTGTAACATAGAGGTACATATATAGAAAGAGCGGCTTCCTCGATATAACCCGTACTACCTGTAACATAGAGGTACATAGTGCTTCCCCGATATAACCAGTGCTGCCTGTAGCATACACATGTACAAATATATAGAGAGGAGTCGTCTGTATTTACTGCTAATGCTAAAGCCTGAGTACAAAAAGAGTACGTAGTTATAAAACACAGTTTTACTTTCTTGTACTTATCCTGTCCGTTGCGAATGATTAAACACACAAAATACCCTTACGAGTTTCAGTCCGTGGCAAGCGGCACCATGCTTTTATGTCAGACCGTAAAAAAAACTATTGTTGCAAAGTATCATAAATACAAAGTCTGCTGGTTGATTGCTTGAAAAGTTAATTGCAAACACACTCCACTTATATCAACATACACCGCTATCAAATGGTTAAAGTAATCGATGTTATCTTCACTAACAATCATACATCAACCCTTCTCCGACTTGATGTATTGCAATGGTGATATTTACCCACCTTGAGAGAGTGTTATATATAAAACGAATGGTGCGAAACTATGGCCAACCTTTATGTAATGAAATGTCATACAAATTTGCTTTGGGTGCAGGTTAATATATAAGAAAAAATGTAACGTAGCAGAAGGTTATACAAGTTTGCTGTGCTTTATAGTTGCAGGATTATGCTACTATAAGCAAGTGCGCATTCAATGTATCCTTAATGGATGTTTTATTCTCAATTTATTCTCTCTCAAGAACATATTATGCTCCGATGAATATGGTAAAAACAAGATATTAATAATTATCGATGGACCAGTTATGATCATCATAGCGACGTCCAGATATTTTGATGGAGGAAGACCCCAAACAAATGTCTTTGTAGAACCACCGGCGCCCCGCAAGTCAGCTGGCAGGATAGACCGCTTGTCTGATTTGTCTACTAAGTTGTGATCTATAAATTTGTAGGATACTTAGTAAAATATAGATGGTGCCGGTAGATATCTAAATAACATTTTTATTGACTTAAAACAATAATTAAAACCAATATATTAGCAGCAATGATTATCTCCACCATAAATAAATAATTTACCACGGTTATTGATGTAATAAGTGATGTGATAAACAATACTATGGAGGAAAACGTGAAGCGAACCAAACTGTCATATATTATTATATTGTAGAAACTTGCAGAACTATTTTCGCCAACAAAACATTCCATCAATAATAACAAGATATTTAGATACTATAGCTCTTCAAAGGATATGAATCAGCCGCTTGCTCTACCCTTACATTACGGCTCGTACATGCAGGTATTCTCAAGTTATATCTGAAGTCATATGAAGGGGAACCCTACAGGTTTACCTGAGGCAATTTTATAGATTCCGACAACTGTGATGATGCCAAGCGCGACTAGTTTAACGATGGTCGTCAGATTTTGCAGGTGGGTGGCCATCCTGACACTGAACACATTCACAGCGGCAAGGAACACTGGAAGCATTGCACAAAACGTAAATAGTTGATCTCGAAATTAGGTACATTTCTTTGAACAGGTCATTATGTTTGACTTTTACTTCAATCATATTTTTGTATTGCCTTTGTGAACATAAAATTGTAAAGCTCCGTTGAAAAAAGAAACGCCAACAGAACACGTGGGTGCACACGTGGATACTTAATGCGTGACATGAGACTTATCGTTGGTTCCTTTCGGATTTTCTGTTTTCTCTACGGTAATCATACATATAATCGAACTTTATTTATGGTCGTTGTTGATGCCTTTAGCACGTTTATAAGAACAAACATTAGGTTCGAAAAGCTATTTACAGACATTATCGCTCTGAGTGTCGACATAATGCTGACCATAAATAACCATTTATGTAGGCATTTAGACATTTTGAAATCAACCTTGAAAGTTAAAAAACACACACGAAAAAATTGCATTTTGCTTCCAAAACTGATTATAACCTTATGTTTAATATTAGTGTGGTATACTTCAATACTTTAATCGACATAATTATTATTGTCATTGCCAAAGAACATAAATAAAAAATAACATAGAAACGAAAAATAAAATCGCATACAATATATACTATTTGTTATGCCACATGTGATGATTCGCAAAATATATTTTATTTACTACATTTCAAACAATATTTTAAAGTACCTACACATGGCGGTTACGGTGATCAGTTTGACCGGAAGCTCTGGTGGGGAGGCACATCCTGGGAAGAACGGTTTGACGGTGTAGGTGCCGAGTGACAACGTCATCAGGGTAAACATTGTGGGCCGAAGTATAAATAGGCCCACCTGAAACAATGTAGAGGGATTTCACTCCAAAGAACTAAAGAGCGAATATACAAAATAATAAAATGAATAAATAAGTCAGACTTCTTTTCTGTAATTATTCCGAAGTCGTTGAACAAGTGGTCTGGGCTTTAATAATTAGTTTGGGCTTCGGGTACCGAAACGAATGGTTCGTGAATTGGGTAAACAAAACAAATGGTTTGGGGCTTTGGTTAAATGCAATAAGTAGTTAGGACTTCGGGTAAACGAACAAATGATTGGCACAAACGAAGCAATAAGGTGCCAAGTCAAACCAATGGAATGGTTTTAAGTTTAATAAGCTAAAAAGTTGGGCTATGAATAACTATCAATGCTGGGGCGGGGATTTATTTAAATAAGCCAAAATATGTTGGAGACTTATATGCAAAATAAACAGTTGGGCGGTCCTTCGGTTACAAGCGCATAATGACCGGGCTTCATGTAACTGAAAAGAAACATGGGCGGGGCAAACTAAAAGTAACCGAAAAGATTGGGAGCAGATTATTACAATGTAAGAACAAGGATTAGCCCTGTATAATAAAGCTAGTTGGATTGGATTTACCGTAAAATAATTTCATCATGAAAAATGGGTAAACGTCCGACCGTTTTTGTTTTTTGTTTTTTTTTGTTTTTTTTTGTAATTATATACGCAAAGTAAAACAAATGTAACAAGATTATTTTAGTCGTATTTCATTGGAATGATGTAATTTGTAAAATGTTAACAGTGCAAGTATGTACGTGTCCAAGTGTCTGGAAATTTGCAGAGGATGGAAAAGTTATGAAGAAGGTTTAAGAAATTACGAGAAGATTTAATTGCATATAACCAGATAACTTATTTACAAATTTTTATAATCAGAGTGACAGATAGTCGCAGTGAATTAAAATAAAAAGATAAACGGAAGTAGTATGCATGAGAGATAAAGATTGGTAGAGTTCCCGACACAATGCAATTTTACAAAGCTAGTGTTCATTTGTCACTCTCAGGCTGGAAAATGTAACTTAACATGTTTTGTTTAGTCATATTTGGTTAAATTTTGCTGGTAAAAATATATTTTGGCCATAAATTATAACAACGCATTTTATTAACCTAAAACCTATTTTCATAGAAGGTAATTCGCAATACAAATGCTTAGTATTGCCGAAACGTGTATGCCTATAACGAAATACGTCACGCTTATGTCATACTTATTGCATGTGACGTCACACGTCACATTACCCAATCAAACAAGAAGGCTGGGAGTTTGCCAAAGGAGAGTCCTCGCCTGCCAAACACGTACATGAGGTAGGCATGCTCACCACCCGACAGGGGGATGCAGGTCCCGAGTTCGGCGTACGACAGGGCGCCTGAAAATATACACCCCAGGTATCATTTCCAGCAATCGTACCTACTCGGCGATCACCTCGTCAATCGGAACACCTCGGATAATTCACGAATCATCTCTCGGATATATGTAGGTAGTCGGATCACCTCGGCCATTTCCCTAAATGGGACTTCTTTTTGAGACAGACGTCAAAACAAAGATGGCAGCCCGGGTAACAGCTCACTACAGTACGATGTCAGTAAAATTTCAATTTGTGGCGGCTTCAAATTTAAATCATCCGATTTTAATTTACCCATCGCAGCAGACACACAGCTGTCAAACGACGGCAGTGTTTATGTTTTGTGCAAACTACTTAGGCATATTCTTCCTCCGACTTCCGGCGAACAAAACGATCGTGATTTCATTAAGCATTATTGCACCAGATACATCCGAGGGATGATTGTCCCGAGGACGGAATTACCCAAGGAGTTCCGATTGATCACTTCGTATGTAATTGTAGGAATACACCAGTTGGTGATTTGCCCCGGCGAATAACTTCTCATTGCATTATGTAAACAAAGATGGCTGACTTTTCAAAGTGCAATGCAGTACGCTTTAGATATGATGGAGATTCAACACTCCTTGAAAGAAGAGCAGATAGCTTCGTTGAAGGATATTTTTAACTTAGTTGATACTGTATGTATATTACCAACAGGATTTGGTAAAAGTGTAATATTCCAGTTATTACCCTGCATGCACTCGGATCACGCTTCGGTGATGTCTATATCCGAAGCTTGCCGGAGATCGCCAGCATCTCAGATCGACAGCATTATTTCCGGGGTGAATACGTAGAATCACCGAAGCGTGATCCGAGTGCATTTCCAGCAGAATATTGTGATTTTATTCTTGATACTGATGCATTTCTCGCATTCGTTGGATCGGGTTTGAATCAAGTTCAGAATGGGACTGAACAATTTTTTTTTATGCTAGCACACCTCTTATAAACAACAGCAAAGGTGTTAAACAACCTGTAGGGGATGCTGACAGTAGTTTGTTGAACACTTTCGACATTATTGGTGGGGGCGCAAAATCTTGTTCAGATAAGACTTTGCTTCACTTATTTAGCTAGAAAATTCCAGAGAACATACTTGCTCGGTGGCTATCTATTTAAGATGCATATGACATGGCAATCGTACACAGACAATGTTTCAAACACCACAATGCTTATACTTTTGCCAGCTTTAATAGCCGCAAAAGTAAAAGCAATGACCTGTGTATTCATAGTGTAAACAACACTGAGCTTGATGATGATCCACCAGGCCCTTATAGATATAACTGAGGCACAGTTGATGCTGGGGCGGTATAAATCAAATGCCATCATTTAAACACGCATCTTCAGAAACAAAAGAGGTAAAAACAACAACATTTGAGACTGGTTCTTTTAAAGGCATTCTGTACTATGAATGGTTTTGTGAGTAGTCTGGTGACATTTCTAAAATGCACATGTCTGCTTTAAAGATAAAACAAGATACATTTTTAATTTACTGTCAAGCGAAACGCTAATCACTGATGTAGGAAAGAAAACTTAATCTGCAATACGAAAACGCTTCTTTCGGCTTGAAGTAACAGGACAAATCTATATCTTAACAAATAATGTGAAAGCTTACAAAGAAAATAATAATATTCGCCAAATAACCACTTTAAACATTTCACACAAAAGCTTCTCTTGACGGTGTTGCCATTACATACTAGAATGTTCATTACCTGATAGAGGTAATCAGTACGAGAGTGTAGGGATTTCTTCACAAAATGGGCAAAATGTTGTCTTGTGCCTGATTAGGCTGCATTAACGGTTGCTGAAAAAGCTAATGAATGAATGATAAGATGTTGACAATGCACAACGATCAAGGTCGAGTGTTTAAATCTCCTCCCTCTAGCATAATGTATAATAACTTAAAAATTCATAAAACCAGAACCAGTCCTGACAAACCACATTCAGATGGTGTTGTTGATAGAATAAAGGAAACTCGTGTGAAAAAACAACAACATGAAAAACACAACACATTCCGGTGTGACATTTGTGGCTTGTTCCTGATTCATGTGAATGTGAATTGATGTAGTGCCAGACAAATGTGAACAAAGAGAACTACAATTTTAAATCATTGTGGATGATCATTCAAAGATTTATATGTTGTATTATATATATTGTTCATGCAGTATGTTAAAATGTTGACATATATGTTTAGTAAATGTTATTGTAACTTTTTTGCCATTTTACCAATTGCCTGCTCATTTTGTATTGATCGTTTATTGGGAAGGAATGTAGAGGAATCTTTATTATTACAAGTATAATATTACGTCCTCCTGGCCGAATTTGAATGTGTTAACCAATACTATGTCTAATTATAGTACTCTTTCAATGAATAATATAGCTAAGTTTTTACAAAAAATACAATGTTTATCAGGATCTTTATGGACAGGTAACTACCTTTATGCCACAGGCCCAATTATAATGTAAATGTTTATATTGTATTTATTATCTAAGCACTGGTCAGGTTTTAATTTATTAACAATTTTTAAATTCATTTATTCTGACTTTTCCTTTCTTTTCCATAATATGAATAATGACCTACACTAAAGAATTCAATAAATTTCGTCCTAAGGCAATAATTGAATAGCAATGGCGTCTCCTAAACCTTAGCGGAACCTTGACCGCTACCATGTCAACATTTTTAACGTAACGAAAATAAGGTGAGTTATCGTGGTTTTGAAGGTTCATGTATATTGACATTTGTTGTTTTATATAAAGACTTTTTAGGTTTGGTTTGAAAACTAGGGATTATTTGAATAATTTCACAGTAACTGTGGAATTCGTTTCTGCATTTTTACGCAAGGCAGATAAGTGCATATATGTAAACATTAACGCCGAACATTTAAAACAAAAAAAAACAACAATAAATGAATTCTTAAGTGACATCCTTATTTGAACAGTATTTAAATGATTTTTCTTCATTCCAGTTATAATTCACAGTAAATGTGTAGCCGATTGGAAACTTCTATTTTCAAATTCCTAACCGAAGTTTAACCCGGCGCCATATTGGGTCACGTGGCCTAAAGTACACTGTGATTCTTACAGATGTAAATATAATGAACTGACTGTGCAAGAGAGTGTAATATATTGCTTAAGCGTTATAATTAATTGACTCTCTAAAACCTTTTTTTTCATTTTACGTTATTAATTTTATTTTCGACCATTTTGATATTTCTTTGCTCATTCTTGACAGGGTCGTATTTAAGCCTCGAATCCAGCAATTACGTTTAAAGTTTTGACTCCAATTCGACAGTTTTATTTGCAAATAAATGAAATGAAATTTTGGGATAATGTATTAACGATAAATGCAATACCACACTTGATACCTCTTGAGTTCATGTATGTATGTTTCAATCAAAGACACATAGTAAATCTGAGTTTCAGTCACATTTAGTCCTAGATATCTGCCTACAGAGGCGGTTCTAAAAGGTTCACACCATTGATCTAGTTCATAGTATTGTAGTCAATCTGTATATTAAGACAGACCTTCAAAACATTCGTGCCCTTATCATTTGACATTCTACAACATGTTAGTTTAATTGTTATTACATATTTTATAGGTGTCTGTATTGAACAAAACGTTATAAGACGCAGAAGGAGGTTGTAGACAAAAACACATGAACTTTTATGAATTTTAATGATAAAACTGACATCATTATTTTTTTTCTTGAAAAAGCATAGAAATGATATAGTGGAAAATGAGACTACGTGTATCTAAGTGCACGTATGGAGATGGCAATCTGTATAGAAAAGTTTCTAATTCTTCTTACGGTGGACCACGCTGGAACCAAGCTTACATTTTATTTTCCAGTTTATGTAATAGTGTTGCCCTGTGTTTTTCCATTGCTCTTTAGGGTTTCTGATCCTATCTTTTGAAATAGTGCTGGAAATATCTGTAACATTAACATTTACGGCTGTCGCCCATGTAAGTTCCTTAGTACTGTTAGGCGATTGAAATTAAGTATGAAGCCTGACATTAAAGGTTGCTGGTTACAGACGGGCACGTAATCATGTTGTGGGAGGTTTGGTAGTGTGACGGTGGAATGTCAACAAACTGAGTTTTACATGCTTCTCTTTATTACCTCCCCCGCTGAACAACATGACTTAATCACAACAAACACTGGCCCTAGAAGTCTTCTAATAAGGATTTGGGACAGTGTTAATTATAACAGTAGATGGCATATAGAACCAGACGATCAGCACTTCCTATTTATTTCAAGATTGTGTTACTGCTTAACCAATCAATATACAATGTATTGCTTATGCGTAACGTATACACATAACGTATACACATGACGTATACACATAACGTATACACATGACGTATACACATGACGTATACACATGACGTGTACATATAACGTATACACATGGCGTGTACACATAACGTATTTACATGAAGTATACACATAACGTATACACATGACATATACACATAACGTATACACATGACGTGTACACATAACTTATACACATGATGTATACACATAAAGTATACACATAACGTATACATAAAACGTATACACGTGGCGTATACACATAACGTATACACCTGACGTTTACACATAACGTATACACACGACGTATACACATAACGTATACATATAACGTATGCACATAACTTACGTACATAACGTATACACATAACGTATATATCATCACATCCGTAGTACATAGAAATACATTGTTGTTTAACTTTAAAATGGTTACAAATACTAAAAGAGAATCGCGATGATTTTCATGCTATTTATATCTAATGAAAACAGTATTTGATAAAGAGCATTGTGTAAATGAATATGGGTCCAGAGCAATGTGGAATCGGTCTTTATAGTGTAGTAGTGTGGATATTTTGTATTTGTTGTATTTAGTTTAGTATTTTCATATTATTCATGAAAATATAATTTAGTGTAGTACATGCATGTATTCATAATTTAGTGTAGTGCCTTTTTAGACAAAGTAGTAACCAGCCGGGTATTTTAGCACACGAGCAGCTCGTGTTTGTTTAGTTCGGTACAGAGTGGTCTGACACGTTGTCAGTTACTCGCTAGCCGTTGTAAGGGTAAGTTTGGTTTTCTTATCGACTTGGGTGTGGTTGGTTACTTTAAATATCTCGTTCTTGTTGAAGCTTATTTCTGTTTTCTAAAGTTATCAGGTACAAATACAGTTTATTAATTAGATACGTTTGTTAAATGGTTTGATATTCCATTTGAGTAATGGTGTTGTATTTGGCAAATTTTTGACTGACATGACTGACTGTACTTAAAGCTCAAATTAACAATTTGTATTAATTTATGTTAATATTAACAACTATCTTTAATTGCATGATTGTTGCAGCTTAATCCACGTAAGGCCGTTGGTTGAAAGAGAATTGGAACCCATATGTCACGAGACCCATAGTCTCTGTAAGTGTATTTCACAATGTATTGATACAATATTTTAGTTTACATGTATTTACTTTTAATATTCACATAATCATGTTTTAAAGTATATCCTGGAGCATATTGTTAGAATACTTATTTAAGCGTCATATTTAAGGAATCTTGTGCTGTACTTCAAAAGGTAAAATTGTGTTACTATATATTGGCAATTGACGCTAAATGTTGGTTTAATAGGACAGACTATGGTTGAACTATATTGTATGTATTTCCTATTATAAATCACTAAGATATTGTATAATGTATATTGTATAATTCCTATATAATACACGTGTGTAATAATTATATATGTAATATGTTGCAGGACGATTATTATAATATAGAGATCGCAAGGGTTGTTATTCACTCACCCCCTTATATAAGCGAGTAACAATAGTGTTTACGCACTTTGAAGTTCCGACCAGATTCTGTCTTTGGCCTTCGCTTCAAAACTGTACCCGAAAGTGCAATAATATGTCAAAATCTAAAGCACTTTGTAGTCTTACATCGATTTCATTAATGCATACACGAATAATCCAACTTTAAAGTAGAAATCATCCCCATCATCAACGCCATCATTAACGCCGTCATGATGATGATAAACATGATAATGATGATGATGATGACGTTGATGATGTTAATAATGATGATGATGACGATAATAATGATGATGTTGCTGTTGATGATGATTATGACGACGACGATGATGATAATGATGATGACGATGATTGTGACGATTAGTTCGAGTCTGTACTGTCTGAAGATGGTTTATAATAGTAATTGTCACAATCAATAATTGAGCATGATATCGAGTCACATGGTAAACACATCATGTGGCAAGACTGTGTGGCAGTAATTGGTGAGGGGCAAATTGACTTTGACTGTTACGTACCCAGGGTGGAGACGATACCACACGCTGCCCAGATGACAAGACTGAAGCCCACCGACCCAGTACCCTCGAGTACACCTTTTGGAGAGATGAAGATACCGGACCCTGAAACATACCGTCAATACTTCATGTCATATTCATAATAAAATATTCACCATTTAGCAGATTCTTGAAAATAAGGTTTTATATAAGTGTAGTGTAGAATGCCTTTTGTTGTATTCACCATATCTCAATTATATCAACGTCCAATAGAAGGTCCAGGCACTTGAATAATTTTGCAGGACCTTGACGTTACCTACAGGAATATTTCAAATGACTTCAATCCGTTACTATCCCGAACATTGACTTAAACTATATACCAGTAGTCAAATAAATAATACATGTATACCTATTATTTTTATGGTTTATACTTACAAATAAAAATTCTACCGCTGATTCCCCTTACATTCTACCATACACTTAGATTCAGTATGTATCAAGTATGTATTGTGTAGTAATCTACAAACTGTCCAACATATCATTATGAATTATGGTGTTTTATGTCTTTTGTAAAAAGAGATGGTACCTTCGGTCCGATTTAAACTACAAGTCGATTGCTATTTTCATAATAGACTTTTTTTACATTATTCACATCTTAGATACAGTGTAAATGATCAAGTAAATACCACAATAACACGGTTCACATAAACCGTCATAAACCTGTTTTAGTCAATGCACCAGTGTGTGATGTAACAACCTCCACCCTTGAGAAGTAGAGTTTTTGCACGCTTCATTGGCTAAATGTTTCTAAATAATGAGAGTCGACAATTGCTCTTCCTTAAAACCAGTTTGCTTCTTACCGCGAATAATACACTAGTAAAATTAAAACAGACATCAAGACGCATTGTAAAACACAGTAATTAATTCAAGACTTTGGGTTTGATTTTCATGTCATAAAAAGCATTAATGATACTTGTATATGTAAACAATACATCAAATGTAATAACACGAACAAATGCAAAAAAGTAAATAAAAATAATGTTTACTGCGTATATTGAGTATCATGCTAGTTAATAAATACATAGAAGGCAAAACATATAAAAGCACAGTTAACTAATGAATAAGATGGAATTCGAATGAATAAGAACGAATTATCTTTAAACAAAACAAAGGAGCTGTTTTTAGCTGCAATAGTAGTAACAAGAGGTGGGTAATTCTCACGATAAAAGAGGTCTGCAATCAAACAACTCTATTTGTAACGATACAGCCAAACATTAAAATAAAACAAACGGGTTTTATTCTTCAAGACTACTCAAAAAGTTGTTTATTAGAATAAAATTAAAATGACAAATAATGGCCAAACATGATTAAGCAGTGGAGAATTGTCTTTCAACACAAATGACACAAAGGAAGATGTCAAATTGAAACATCAGAACAGGGCATAGTTTTAGTTTGATTTGTACTTAACAAATGGCATCAAATAAAATTTAAACAAATAAAACATGCAAAAAGTACATGCATAAATAAGAATATATGACAAAGTCCTATGAGCATTGCAACATATACCAAACTCCGAAAAGGCACAGGACAGTGGTATTTCACATGCAAGACAAGCACAAAGTAAGAACAAATTTGTGATGAATCATTTAACGAAAGAGCAAACCCGACAGTTGCCGCCTTGAAACGGTCAGTCGGCAATATGGACCGACAGGGGTGCTTAAACCGGTTTTACAGAGCTCTAACCTCGCACTTCCTGACGAGTTTCTCATATGCAAGCAATGAAAAGAAAAACGATCTATTTGAATACAAAATGTCCAAGCGCTGATATTTTCTATAATAAGTTGTAATATGACGAAAGTAGTGACGTCATTGAAATGTCCTCATAGTGTTTAGAAAATAATATGGGTTGGAAAACCACACAAAAATGGTTGACTATAAATGAAATTAACTTTCTGAATCATGAACAAACGTGGCCAGAGACTAACAAATGGTTGTAGCATCCTGTCCATGTGAAGATGAATTTGAAGAACCAAAGTCCAATGTCCATCAAAGGAATTACAAGTGATAGGTAAGGATGTTACTACATTTTAAACTAAAAATGTAATTTAATTCTGATATGCAACAAACTTGAATAACGGCCGACATTTCAATACATGAAAGCGCTACATTTCAGCTATTTATATAACAACATGGCGCCATCCATAGAACTTTTCCAAGACCGATTACATGACAGGCTAGGCGCTGATGTACACATAAAAAGCTACAAGATGGTATAGTTCTGTGATTAAGTCTTGGTTAATTAATATGAATTCATTTAAACTATCGATTTCTTTCGCTGATGTAGATACAATCCATGCATTTTCACTAAGAGAAAACCGGTGCCTTGAAGAGGGCACCGACAGGCTGATACACATTGTGATGACCGGACCTGGTAGCGCAATCTGTAGAGCGTCGGCTCCAGGTACGGGAGGCCCCGGGTTCGATCCCTGGCCGCGACATACCAAAGTCGTTAAAAATGTTAGTGAAAGCGCCCTTGCTAACGCTCAAGCAAATATAAGGGCAGTTCCACGACTGGTTGGCCCGGTGTCAGGATAATGTGACTGGGTGTGGTATCATGCCAGGTGTTCACGGCATGCTATACATAGTGAAGGCAGGCACTATATCTGCTTCAAGTGGATATCGTCTCCAGATAACTGAAATACTGTTGGTGGGACGATAAACGCAATAAACAAGCAAACAAAAATTGTGATGAAGACAAAAAAGTCGAATTCACTCTGGATCTAATACAAACACAACTAGATCAGCCCTCCGACAATATCGTCAGTCTCTAATTAATGTTTAAT
Organism: Sinonovacula constricta; assembly: GCA_007844125.1. NCBI lineage: Eukaryota > Metazoa > Mollusca > Bivalvia > Cardiida > Solecurtidae > Sinonovacula > Sinonovacula constricta. Next base: position 9,566,611 of record CM017565.1, read on the forward strand.
AAATCTCTATGGTAGTGCATCAGTGGATTCTCTGATCATGTGATTACCCGAGTGAAAATATCGTATCATCAGCTCATAAATGTGCTGTCTATTAGTAGATGCATATTTCAAATGTGCTTGCCAACGATCGTAAATGCCTTTCAACAGGGTACATTTAGGTTATCATAAAGTGCTGTTCTTTATGGGCGTTTTGCGAATTGAGGTTCTTAACTGTATAAGCCACTTAATGCAGTTTGTGGATAGCAGACGTAAATAGTTGGTTATTATTTCGTTATCTGGAAACATGTTTTTGAGACTACGGGCATGTGTGGGCGCTCGAGCGTTCGCTGTGTGCGTGTCTGCCAAAACATGTATGCTTACTGTAAGTAGACAGATGGCATGATAATTTACATAAGTCAACATGGTGCGTAAAAGTTTACTGAACTGAGAAGCATTTAATACAGAGATCACAATACGAAGTAGGAGGTCAAAACAAAATTCCACCAGTTAGTGGACCTTATGGAGACCCGTTGACTGCAATGAAACAACCCTCAAACTTAAGCACTGTAGATATATTAGGCGAGCATAAGGGCTTGCCAAGACTTCCATGCAGGGCACTATAAAGGGAGTGGGAAGAGGACCACAGAAGAAGATATGATAGAACAACATTTCAGAATTGACATGCTTCAAACCGAATGACACTTTGAGGAAGTCAAAGAATAGGGGATGATGAAGGAAGCTGGTGAAAAATCGTTCTGTTTTGCCGCGATGGTCACAAATACTAAGATATGGCCGGAGGGGCAATATAAATATGAATTGGACATTAAACGACCTTATATTGCAGGAAATATTTTTAGAAAGTTAGGAAATGTTTCAGTTTAAGTAAGACATCACTAAGATTCGTTGTGAATATAACTCTTCATAGTGTGGTAGCATTGTCTGATTGGTGCTATCCGCCGATACACAAACGTTGCAAATAAGTGTTTCTCATATTTATGATACGCAACATCAGGTGGGCATGGTAAAATAAAGCGAAGACAGCTACACCGCACTTAATATCGCAATGTCGGAGTAAAAATTAGACCTATAAAAGTTAAGGGTATATAGCAATGAGCATCTACAGCATTCCATATCCACTAAAGCAATTTGATGTGCATTGCTATCTTGAACAACTACTGCACAGTCTAAATCATATCCAGATGTTCAAATAAACGACTAAATACACAGTATCATGACACCGGGCCGACCAGTTGTTGAATTAAATTGATTTTTGCTTTAACATAAGTAAGAAAGGCGACATCCTGACTATAGCGCTACCAGGTCCCATATTTCTTCATGTGCAGCGTGCATAATATTCGCCGCACTTTTATACTTAAATAAATAAATAATGTCCAACAATCCAAACTAGCTTTAAAACGACTCTATCGGATTTTGTTGTAAACTATTTCAGTTGAAATCTTAATCTGATTCTGACCTTGAATCAAATAATTGACAACATAACAAGTTACGGTTAAAAGATGTAAACAATGTAAGTTTGAACTTACTTTTAACTCTAAATTTTAAAAAAAAATCAAGCATATTTCTTCAGTTTTCAAATCCAATTGTTTATATTTACTTATTCCTACAAGTGGTATAAAAAGGTGACAGAGCCATAATTTCACCATTGTTTACAAACACAGACTGGCCTAAACCAACACTGAAAAGGGAAACAACGTCAGTTTTCCTCATTGTTCATACATATTTTAATTAAAAAAGACATGCATTTTAAAGAAGAAACAGTTTGGTCTAGTGGGAAGCGAAAGCCATTTGAGCTGAATGTATTGTAAATTAATGATGTTTTAGTATTTGCACTCGTACTGTCATTTCTTAAAATAAAACCACATTTAAACAAAATATAAAAATAAGTAAACAATACAGCAACAAAAAACCAAATCGACCGTCCTTAAAGTAATAAATTAGCACTTTAGTATGTATCTTAATATTTTCTATTTTAATGAACTTAAAAAAAGTATTGCATTCTGTCCGATTCGAGCGACCGCCGTTATCGATGTATCTATAAACTTTGTACCATAACCACAAGACTATGGGCAATTTTAACATTTCACGATATGTCCAAGATCATGATAATTCCCCTGCCTTAACTGTATATCACACATACAGTAAACCGTAGACGCTCCAATTATCCAGCTACCACCATACTTATTGCAGACCTAGTGTAAACATAGTGAAGAGAACGGAGTCTAAACCCAAGATAGAAAGAGCTAGCCATGGACAAACGAACGAGAAATGAAAGGATGGAGGAGTATATGTAGTCTATCATGTTTAATGGAAAAAACAACAACAAAAAAACAACAACAAACGACTATGTCTTTATTTTTGCATACGTAAAGCTATTCTTGGTTCACGTAGCTATCAATTTACAGCAGAAACAGTTTAAAGAGTGATAACTTGGTGGCTTATATCTACCAGAAGTATAATAAGTGTACTTACGCAAACATGGGCTACTGAAAATAAGGAAAAGGAATTCCTCGGACACCTACCAATCATAGTTCCGACAATCAGGGCTATACCTGACCCGAGCCCGAGGTTCCGCTTGAGGTTAGTGTTGGGCTCCTCCTCCACCGTCTGCGTATTGTCACGTGTAGGCTTCATCATAGGGTCGAGTTCTCTGTAAATTGAGAAAACGGCTGTTTTACCAGATTGTCTTAAAGTTTGAGGATTTACTCAACCTAACAACACTTTTTTTGTGAAACGAATAAACACTTTTTTCATAAAAAATAAACTGCATCAAAGGCATTGTTAATGATAACACTCAGTGCCCCAAAACCTATGTAATCAACAAAAAGAACAACAATTTTCAACCATTATTATTACAACCAGCATTCGGGAGAAATCAGTAAATATTTGTAAACATAAAAATAACTCGTTTTAATTCGGCTCAAACAAAACACAATTTTCAAACAAATTAAATCAACAACGTTCATTATGTTGTTCTTCTTCGTAATCTTATTTATATTACATTATTAATTTACTCACTCACACGACATTTTTCCTTTTATAACATATGTGAACTAGTAATGGAATTATTGTGACCGAATTGACATTGTCTTCGTGAATAGTTTACAAAATGGTGTAACAAAATCATTTTAGTATTTAGTATAAACATTTTAAAGAATTATTAGTTGATGTTGTTCTCTTCATGTTTGTTCTTTTTGTTTTCGTCTTCTCCCGTATAGGTCAAAGCAAAATCATTCGTTTCTTTTTGTACCATTTCTCACAACTTAATTGCTTTGGTGAAAATCTCACTTTATGACGGTTGTACAAAATTGACGATGAACATGCATGTGACATTTTCAATGTAGTTTATTTTTGTTTAGGTGAAAAGATATTTACGTGTAGATTTTAATTTCGGATAACTTAGACATGTGACCGTTTACCCGGACAATTGAATTGTTTTAAATTTATCTTTTAATAACTCGTATGCTATAAATAGTTTCCACATTAGGGAAGATCCCTTAATTTGGCAGCCATCTTTGATGATAACTGCAAGGGATTTTCAGATGAATTGTATAGAAGCGTAAATTTTATTTTCTTGTAATTTCTTCATTTGTGGTCCCAAAATTTGAAGCTATACATCATTGGAAAGCTCTTAAAAATCATATTTTCTAAAATACAATATTTTTAAAATTGATAAATGCACAAATAATTAATACACAAAAATAAACAAAATTATTGGCTCCATCTTAAACAAAATGAACAGTGTATCTTTTTGGGGTTGTATTTAGTTTTGATATTAAAAATACTTCCTAAAAGCTGTTTCATTGGATATAAAATTCAGCAAAATAGACTGAAAGTTAAAAACACAGTGGTGAGTTTAATACAGCACATATTTCCTGATTTCGGCCTGCATTCGATTCTGCCTTTAAAGATGGCTGCCTTAAACTGTCTAATCAGTGGCTGAGACATCACATGGAAACTATCTATAAGCAAAACTACATATAAACCAGACACATTGTAATAAGCTTCATTTGCATTTTAGGAAAGTCCCAAGTACAAACACAACACAATAAGCGCATGATTGAATTGTTGTTAACGACATAGTGTAGAACCATATATCCGTGTACATTTACACAGAGGTTCAGCAAACAAGCTCATGTGGTTGTGGATGTTGTGACAAACAAAAGAAAGTCTAGGTGAAATAAATCATATGGTGTTTTGCCACAAATAGGACGGCATTGTAAATTTGGTGGTAAAAAAAAAATAATAACACGATCAGCATATATATGAATACATAATTATACAGTTATTTAGTATGTAGGACATGCGGGTAATAGATATAGTATAATGCTTATTTATATCGCGTCTCTTGTATTTATATATAAGCATCCAAAGTCTGTTTGGAAAGTATTTATGGCGGTCTAGCATGTTTTGAGTATACAATTCTTATAGGTACATTCATTGCTAGGTTACACAGGCATGTAGTAAGAGTCATTTAATGCAGTGCTGAACACGTGTCTATCCGAAAGAACGAAATCGCGCAAAGAAATGCACAATGTGCAAGTTTTCAATACAGTACAGAAACATAAATGACATATATACTTGGAAGAATTCCAGCATAAAAAGAACCACATAAAACCATTGGAATCGTATGTAATCTCAATAACAAAAACGAAATTCTATTTCTAATTTTTGTAATGTTCAGCTTTAGGGCGCGCGCGTGGGGGGGGGGGGGGGGGGGGGTTCAAAATGTTGAACTTTAATAGAGCAATGGGTTAATTAACCGATAACACACTATTTGAGTTTTCTTGGAGATAAAATGAACTTGGTGTACTAGATAGGTATAGGAATAACACAAGTAGTATGCACTCTTCTGAAGGCGCTCACTCAGGATGACGTGAAGGATAGTAAATGTTAATTAGTTCATAGCAGTTCACAGCAGAATTAGTAAACCGTAACATTTGCCTGCTGGTTCAAACCTGTTCAGCCAACTGAAACAGCATGTGGGATGTTGTGATCGACAACAGACTGTACAATGTGTACACAGTCATGCACAGCATCTCAAAACTATGTGTGATTGTTTGGCTTATTGTCCTGCCAGCTTAGTGTCCAACAATCTCCCAGTATTGGATTAAATGAAGAACAGTTTCTAAATGCCACTTCATCAGTCAGATCTGTTGGCGTGTACAATTATAACCCTACGTGTTTTGGCTGATATTGTAAGAACAAAAAAAAACAACACAATAACAGTACACAGCTTTAACTACAGGTTCCAGAGACAAATAACGTTTACGATGGTCACACTTACCATTCTATAAGCACAACGTTCAAGAGACATCTTCTTATGTTAAATGCGGAATTATGAACAGAAAATAAACAACTTTAAATGATTCATACAATGTACACGTACCCTTACTTATATTGTTATCAATCCGAAATATGCCTTAATATTACCATGGCTTTGTAATAAATGTCGACATTGTTCAATATCTATTGGCCCCATAATGCGGTAACAGCTATTTGATCACAGTTGGTCCAAAGTGCACTTTTTTGTTACAACAACAAAGGTTTGTAGACCCACAATAAATACAGGATTGAAATTTCAAAACTGATTACTAGCCCATATCTGAACATGCTCGAAAATAAGATGCAGCGTATTTTTGTTTGTTTCTTTTTGTTTTGTAGTTGTCTTTGTTGTTGTTGTTGTTGCTGTTATATCTTGGCCTTTTAAAACTAAACTAATTGATTTGTTGAAAATTAAAGTAATATATGCATTTGAAGTATCGAATTTTCGAAAGTGTGGTTCTATGTGTGTACTGTACATATAGAATGTTGTTACCAAGCCGTTTAAGGAATGCTTGAAATAAAATAATAACAACAACAGCATTTATTATACACAAAATACACATTTTACACGTTTGATTTTCGGCATCCATATTAACACAGAAACAAAATATTTGACAAATCATTAGAACCCGGATTGACCGACCTCCTAACCTTTGTTTACATCTTATACCTCTTGCCATTGTACTGTCAGGAAGTTATCATTCAGATACAACCATTAATTGCTTAATACCATGGTTTGTATATTATTGAGTAGTCAGTGGAGTTATGCATGATGTCTATGGGTCGTTAATAGTTTGAGTATATATACATAGTCTGTGGTGTTATGCATGGTCTCTATGGGTCGTTAATAGTTTGAGTATATAGATAGTCTGTGGTGTTATGCATTGTCTCTATGGGTCGTTAATAGTTTGAGTATATAGATAGTCAGTGGTGTTATACATGGTCTCTATGGGTCGTTAATAGTTTGAGTATATATACATAGTCTGTGGTGTTATGCATGGTCTCTATGGGTCGTTAATACTTTGAGTATATATACATAGTCAGTCGCGTTATACATGGTCTCTATGGGTCGTTAATACTTTGAGTATATATACATAGTCAGTGGTGTTATACATGGTCTCTATGATGTCTATGGGTCGTTAATAGTTTGAGTATATATACATAGTCTGTGGTGTTATGCATGATGTCTTTGGGTCGTTAATACTTTGAGTATATAAATAGTCAGTGGTGTTATACATGATGTCTATGGGTCGTTAATACTTTGAGTATATATACATAGTCTGTGGTGTTATACATGGTCTCTATGGGTCGTTAATAGTTTGAGTATATACATAGTCTGTGGTGTTATACATGGTCTCTATGGGTCGTTAATAGTTTGAGTATATACATAGTCTGTGGTGGTATACATGGTCTCTATGGGTCGTTAATACTTTGAGTATATAAATAGTCTGTGGTCTTATACATGGTCTCTATGGGTCGTTAATACTTTGAGTATATAGATAGTCAGTCGCGTTATGCATGATGTCTATGGGTCGTTAATACTTTGAGTATATACATAGTCTGTGGTGTTATACATGGTCTCTATGATGTCTATGGGTCGTTAATACTTTGAGTATATAGATAGTCAGTGGTGTTATACATGGACTCTATGGGTCGTTAATACTTTGAGTATATAGATAGTAAGTGGTGTTATGCATGGTCTCTATGTGTCGTTAATAGTTTGAGTATATACATAGTCTGTGGTGTTATACATGGTCTCTATGATGTCTATGGGTCGTTAATACTTTGAGTATATATACATAGTCTGTGGTGTTATGCATGGTCTCTATGGGTCGTTAATAGTTTGAGTATATATACATAGTCTGTGGTGTTATGCATGGTCTCTATGTGTCGTTAATAGTTTGAGTATATACATAGTCTGTGGTGTTATACATGGTCTCTATGATGTCTATGGGTCGTTAATACTTTGAGTATATATACATAGTCTGTGGTGTTATGCATGGTCTCTATGGGTCGTTAATAGTTTGAGTATATATACATAGTCTGTGGTGTTATGCATGGTCTCTATGGGTCGTTAATAGTTTGAGTATATATACATAGTCTGTGGTGTTATGCATGGACTCTATGGGTCGTTAATACTTTGAGTATATAGATAGTAAGTGGTGTTATACATGGTCTCTATGTGTCGTTAATACTTTGAGTATATACATAGTCTGTGGTGTTATACATGGTCTCTATGATGTCTATGGGTCGTTAATACTTTGAGTATATATACATAGTCTGTGGTGTTATGCATGGTCTCTATGGGTCGTTAATAGTTTGAGTATATATACATAGTCAGTCGCGTTATACATGGTCTCTATGGGTCGTTAATACTTTGAATAGAATAAATAGATAGTCTGTGGTGTTATACATGGTCTCTATGGGTCGTTAATACTTTGAGTATATAGATAGTCTGTGGTGTTATACATGGTCTCTATGGGTCGTTAATACTTTGAGTATATATACATAGTCTGTGGTGTTATAATTGGTCTCTATGGGTCGTTAATAGTTTGAGTATATACATAGTCTGTGGTGGTATACATGGTCTCTATGGGTCGTTAATACTTTGAGTATATAGATAGTCTGTGGTGTTATACATGGTCTCTATGGGTCGTTAATAGTTTGAGTATATACATAGTCTGTGGTGTTATACATGGTCTCTATGGGTCGTTAATAGTTTGAGTATATACATAGTCTGTGGTGCTATACATGGTCTCTATGGGTCGTTAATACTTTGAGTATATACATAGTCTGTGGTGTTATACATGGTCTCTATGGGTCGTTAATAGTTTGAGTATATACATAGTCTGTGGTGTTATACATGGTCTCTATGGGTCGTTAATAGTTTAAGTATATACATAGTCAGTGGCGTTATACATGGTCTCTATGGGTCGTTAATACTTTGAGTATATAGATAGTCTGTGGTGTTATACATGGTCTCTATGGGTCGTTAATACTTTGAGTATATACATAGTCTGTGGTGTTATACATGGTCTCTATGGGTCGTTAATAGTTTAAGTATATACATAGTCTGTGGTGTTATACATGGTCTCTATGGGTCGTTAATAGTTTAAGTATATAGATAGTCTGTGGTGTTATACATGGTCTCTATGGGTCGTTATAGTTTAAGTATATAGATAGTCAGTGGTGTTATACATGGTCTCTATGGGTCGTTAATACTTTGAGTATATAGTCAGTGGTGTTATACATGGTCTTTATGGGTCGTTAATAGTTTGAGTATATAGATAGTCAGTGGTGTTATACCTGGTCTCTATGGGTCGTTAATAGTTTGAGTATATAGATAGTCAGTGGTGTTATACCTGGTCTCTACGGGACGTTAATACTTTGAGTATATATATAGTCTGTGGTGTTATGCATGGAGTCTATGGGTCGTTAATACTTTGAGTATATAGATAGTCAGTGGTGTTATACATGGTCTCTATGATGTCTTTGGGTCGTTAATACTTTGAGTATATAAATAGTCAGTGGTGTTATACATGATGTCTATGGGTCGTTAATACTTTGAGTATATATACATAGTCTGTGGTGTTATACATGGTCTCTATGGGTCGTTAATAGTTTGAGTATATACATAGTCTGTGGTGTTATACATGGTCTCTATGGGTCGTTAATAGTTTGAGTATATACATAGTCTGTGGTGGTATACATGGTCTCTATGGGTCGTTAATACTTTGAGTATATAAGTAGTCTGTGGTCTTATACATGGTCTCTATGGGTCGTTAATACTTTGAGTATATAGATAGTCAGTCGCGTTATGCATGATGTCTATGGGTCGTTAATACTTTGAGTATATAAATAGTCAGTGGTGTTATGCATGATGTCTATGGGTCGTTAATACTTTGAGTATATAAATAGTCTGTGGTGTTATACATGGTCTCTATGGGTCGTTAATACTTTGAGTATATACATAGTCTGTGGTGTTATACATGGACTCTATGGGTCGTTAATACTTTGAGTATATAGATAGTCAGTGGTGTTATACATGGTCTCTATGGGTCGTTAATACTTTGAGTATATAGATAGTCTGTGGTGTTATACATGGTCTCTATGTGTCGTTAATACTTTGAGTATATAGATAGTCAGTGGTGTTATGCATGGTCTCTATGGGTCGTTAATACTTTGAGTATATAGATAGTCAGTGGTGTTATGCATGGTCTCTATAGGTCGTTAATACTTTGAGTATATAGATAGTCAGTGGTGTTATGCATGGACTCTATGGGTCGTTAATACTTTGAGTATATAGATAGTAAGTGGTGTTATGCATGGTCTCTATGTGTCGTTAATACTTTGAGTATATACATAGTCTGTGGTGTTATACATGGTCTCTATGATGTCTATGGGTCGTTAATACTTTGAGTATATATACATAGTCTGTGGTGTTATGCATGGTCTCTATGGCTCGTTAATAGTTTGAGTATTTATACATAGTCAGTCGCGTTATACATGGTCTCTATGGGTCGTTAATACTTTGAATAAATAGATAGTCTGTGGTGTTATACATGGTCTCTATGGGTCGTTAATACTTTGAGTATATAGATAGTCTGTGGTGTTATACATGGTCTCTATGGGTCGTTAATACTTTGAGTATATATACATAGTCTGTGGTGTTATAATTGGTCTCTATGGGTCGTTAATAGTTTGAGTATATACATAGTCTGTGGTGTTATACATGGTCTCTATGGGTCGTTAATACTTTGAGTGTATAGATAGTCTGTGGTGTTATACATGGTCTCTATGGGTCGTTAATAGTTTGAGTATATACATAGTCTGTGGTGTTATACATGGTCTCTATGGGTCGTTAATAGTTTGAGTATATACATAGTCTGTGGTGCTATACATGGTCTCTATGGGTCGTTAATACTTTGAGTATATACATAGTCTGTGGTGTTATACATGGTCTCTATGGGTCGTTAATAGTTTGAGTATATACATAGTCTGTGGTGTTATACATGGTCTCTATGGGTCGTTAATAGTTTAAGTATATACATAGTCAGTGGCGTTATACATGGTCTCTATGGGTCGTTAATACTTTGAGTATATAGATAGTCTGTGGTGTTATACATGGTCTCTATGGGTCGTTAATACTTTGAGTATATACATAGTCTGTGGTGTTATACATGGTCTCTATGGGTCGTTAATAGTTTAAGTATATACATAGTCTGTGGTGTTATACATGGTCTCTATGGGTCGTTAATAGTTTAAGTATATAGATAGTCTGTGGTGTTATACATGGTCTCTATGGGTCGTTATAGTTTAAGTATATAGATAGTCAGTGGTGTTATACATGGTCTCTATGGGTCGTTAATACTTTGAGTATATAGTCAGTGGTGTTATACATGGTCTTTATGGGTCGTTAATAGTTTGAGTATATAGATAGTCAGTGGTGTTATACCTGGTCTCTATGGGTCGTTAATAGTTTGAGTATATAGATAGTCAGTGGTGTTATACCTGGTCTCTACGGGACGTTAATACTTTGAGTATATATATAGTCTGTGGTGTTATGCATGGAGTCTATGGGTCGTTAATACTTTGAGTATATAGATAGTCAGTGGTGTTATACATGGTCTCTATGATGTCTTTGGGTCGTTAATACTTTGAGTATATAAATAGTCAGTGGTGTTATACATGATGTCTATGGGTCGTTAATACTTTGAGTATATATACATAGTCTGTGGTGTTATACATGGTCTCTATGGGTCGTTAATAGTTTGAGTATATACATAGTCTGTGGTGTTATACATGGTCTCTATGGGTCGTTAATAGTTTGAGTATATACATAGTCTGTGGTGGTATACATGGTCTCTATGGGTCGTTAATACTTTGAGTATATAAGTAGTCTGTGGTCTTATACATGGTCTCTATGGGTCGTTAATACTTTGAGTATATAGATAGTCAGTCGCGTTATGCATGATGTCTATGGGTCGTTAATACTTTGAGTATATAAATAGTCAGTGGTGTTATGCATGATGTCTATGGGTCGTTAATACTTTGAGTATATAAATAGTCTGTGGTGTTATACATGGTCTCTATGGGTCGTTAATACTTTGAGTATATACATAGTCTGTGGTGTTATACATGGACTCTATGGGTCGTTAATACTTTGAGTATATAGATAGTCAGTGGTGTTATACATGGTCTCTATGGGTCGTTAATACTTTGAGTATATAGATAGTCTGTGGTGTTATACATGGTCTCTATGTGTCGTTAATACTTTGAGTATATAGATAGTCAGTGGTGTTATGCATGGTCTCTATGGGTCGTTAATACTTTGAGTATATAGATAGTCAGTGGTGTTATGCATGGTCTCTATAGGTCGTTAATACTTTGAGTATATAGATAGTCAGTGGTGTTATGCATGGACTCTATGGGTCGTTAATACTTTGAGTATATAGATAGTAAGTGGTGTTATGCATGGTCTCTATGTGTCGTTAATACTTTGAGTATATACATAGTCTGTGGTGTTATACATGGTCTCTATGATGTCTATGGGTCGTTAATACTTTGAGTATATATACATAGTCTGTGGTGTTATGCATGGTCTCTATGGCTCGTTAATAGTTTGAGTATTTATACATAGTCAGTCGCGTTATACATGGTCTCTATGGGTCGTTAATACTTTGAATAAATAGATAGTCTGTGGTGTTATACATGGTCTCTATGGGTCGTTAATACTTTGAGTATATAGATAGTCTGTGGTGTTATACATGGTCTCTATGGGTCGTTAATACTTTGAGTATATATACATAGTCTGTGGTGTTATAATTGGTCTCTATGGGTCGTTAATAGTTTGAGTATATACATAGTCTGTGGTGTTATACATGGTCTCTATGGGTCGTTAATACTTTGAGTGTATAGATAGTCTGTGGTGTTATACATGGTCTCTATGGGTCGTTAATAGTTTGAGTATATACATAGTCTGTGGTGTTATACATGGTCTCTATGGGTCGTTAATAGTTTGAGTATATACATAGTCTGTGGTGTTATACATGGTCTCTATGGGTCGTTAATACTTTGAGTATATACATAGTCTGTGGTGTTATACATGGTCTCTATGGGTCGTTAATAGTTTGAGTATATACATAGTCTGTGGTGTTATACATGGTCTCTATGGGTCGTTAATAGTTTAAGTATATACATAGTCAGTGGCGTTATACATGGTCTCTATGGGTCGTTAATACTTTGAGTATATAGATAGTCTGTGGTGTTATACATGGTCTCTATGGGTCGTTAATACTTTGAGTATATACATAGTCTATGGTGTTATACATGGTCTCTATGGGTCGTTAATAGTTTAAGTATATACATAGTCTGTGGTGTTATACATGGTCTCTATGGGTCGTTAATAGTTTGAGTATATACATAGTTAGTGGCGTTATACATGGTCTCTATGGGTCGTTAATAGTTTGAGTATATAGATAGTCAGTGGTGTTATACATGGTCTCTATGGGTCGTTAATACATTGAGTATAAAGATAGTCAGTGGTGTTATACATGGTCTCTATGGGTCGTTAATAGTTTGAGTACATGTATATAGATAGTCAGTGGTGTTATACATGGTCTCTATGGGTCGTTAATAGTTTGAGTATATAGATAGTCTGTGGTGTTATACATAGTCTCTATGGGTCGTTATAGTTTAAGTATATAGATAGTCAGTGGTGTTATACATGGTCTCTATGGGTCGTTAATACTTTGAGTATATAGTCAGTGGTGTTATACATGGTCTTTATGGGTCGTTAATAGTTTGAGTATATAGATAGTCAGTGGTGTTATACCTGGTCTCTATGGGTCGTTAATAGTTTGAGTATATAGATAGTCAGTGGTGTTATACCTGGTCTCTACGGGTCGTTAATACTTTGAGTATATAGATAGTCAGTGGTGTTATACATGGAGTCTATGGGTCGTTAATACTTTGAGTATATAAATAGTCTGTGGTGTTATACATGGTCTCTATGGGTCGTTAATACTTTGAGTATATATACATAGTCTGTGGTGTTATACATGGACTCTATGGGTCGTTAATACTTTGAGTATATAGATAGTCAGTGGTGTTATGCATGGTCTCTATGTGTCGTTAATACTTTGAGTATATATACATAGTCAGTGGTGTTATACATGGTCTCTATGGGTCGTTAATAGTTTGAGTATATATACATAGTCAGAGGTGTTATACATGGTCTCTATGGATTGTTAATACTTTGAGTATATATACATAGTCAGTCGCGTTATACATGGTCTCTATGGGTCGTTAATACTTTGAGTATATATACATAGTCAGAGGTGTTATACATGGTCTCTACGTGTCGTTAATACTTTGAGTATATACATAGTCAGTCTCGTTATGCATGATGTCTATGGGTCGTTAATACAATGAAAATACACATACATTACTGTTGTCAGTGGTGTTATTCGTGATTTCTTTGGATCTGATATATGCAACAACATCATTTAAGTATTTAAATGATAGAGAGGGGCACTTAGCTAGGGATAATGCTGTAGTTAGCGTAGTTATAGATTTATTGTAGAGAAGCAGAACTGTCACCGCCACCCTCTCCCCGTCAAAGGTGAAACCAGTCCTGATTTCAAAGATATTTTTTTATGTTTTGCGTCGAACATATCATAATAAACGTCAACAGAGTTATTATTGAAAACAACAAAAGCGAAACATTAAAAAATATTCTGGCCACGCATATGTTTCTCGTTTCCAGTAATAATGCAAACGGCTAACGATATGCTAGATAACGTAGGCTACAATGCATGTACATACAATTTATATTAATATTAACTCAAATAAAATTGTAAGTTGTATCAATTTTGGTGAAGATACTTTGTTTTGTTTGACATCCCAAAAATCAAGATTTCCCCGAGCACGATGCCAGGGTTCGTGTTCATAAAGAACCTTAATTATTTTTCGTTACTTAAACTAAGAAATTTCCTTAAATTTGTAAAAATCCTAAAAATGTCTTAGAATAAATGGTTTTGTGAATGAAGTTTTAAGAATATTTTATTTCTAAGGAAATAGTTCGAGATTAAAGAAAATTTCTTATTTTAAGTCAGAAAAATAACTAAGATTCATTATGATTAAGACTCCGTTTATTCATTAAAAATGTCACAGCCTTATCTCTTTCACGTACATATGCCTTGGCGTCAATCCGTTGGAATGAAAAACGACGCCTTTAAGAGAGCGATTCTAAGTGATGAAATAGACAATTACAAAAATAAAAAATAACAACATGGAAATAGCAATTACTATATATGCGCGTTTTACAGAACGTAACAGTTTTAGATAAAGGTATGTTCTTAAACAAAGCGGAAATACAATATTAACTAAACTCACCTTATGCAGCGTGTTATTCCGGTAGCGTTCTATTGTACTGACATAAACATGATGAGTTGTGCTGGTGAAGTGGCCCATTCGCGGGTATGGTACTGTGGTTCGTCAAAGTTTGTCAAGGACGTCACGCCTCTAGCCTACCGTGACTTGCTAGCACTTGTTCGTTACACAATTAAAGGCTGTAGTAGCATTCGAGTGATTTGATTTTAACATTTTTTATCATTGTGCAATTACTTCACTGTAAATCCTAGCCATCTCCTTTAATGACTGGCGCGCTGTACATCATCACTTTTGTACCCATCACACGCCCATCCCCCGCTCCCCGCCCCCACCCCGCGCCCCATGACTTCATCGTTTACCACATTTTTTATTGTAGTTCTATCTTGATTTTGGCTCCGAAAAAAAAGAGAAAAAATTAACAAAGCTTAATTTTCGCTACAGTACAGGAGAAATTTATTATAAATCGTGTTTGTTAAATTCTATATAGTCGCTTTAGGCAGGTGTATGCTTTGAATGCGAGCCAGAGGCTGGATGCTAGAGGCTAGATACTAGAGACTGGCTGCCAGAGACCGGATACATGAGACTGAAAATAAGAGACTTGATGCTAGAGACTGGATGCTAGGGACTGGATGCTAGAGTCTGGATGGTAGAGACTTGAAGCTAGAGACTGGATACTAGAGACGGGATGCTAGATACTTGATGCTAGAGATTGGATGCTAGGGACTGGATGCTAGAGTCTGGATGGTAGAGACTTGAAGCTAGAGACTGGATACTAGAGACGGGATGCTAGAGGCTGGATACTAGAGACTGGATGCCAGAGACTGGATACTAGAGACTGGAAATTAGTGACTGAATGCTAGAGACTGGATGCTAGAGGCTGGATACTAGAGACTGGATGCCAGAGACTGGATACACGAGACTGGAAATAAAGAGACTGGATGCTAGAGACTGGATGCTAGGGACAGGATACTAGAGTCTGGATGGTAGAGACTGGAAGCTAGAGACTGGATACATGAGACTGGATACTAGAGACTGAATGCTAGGGGCTGGATGGTAGAGACTGGAAGCTAGAGACTGGATTCTAGAGACTGTATGCTATGGACTTGATGGTAGATGCTGTACACTGAATACTCGGCTTGTACCTGCCAGGACAGCCATAGAGCTATATTTATATGCACTATCTTATTAGTTCGAGCGTTTGCTCGTCTTTTTTGTCTTTGTTTCAACATATACTCTCCTGCATCTTGTACCGTCACTCTGCTTCATTGCAGTGACTGAACATGCATTAGTTCAACTGTGATTGATTCTTCCATCAGTAACTTAGTTACTTAGCTAATTTGTCATTTCTGCTCGGCTCCTTCTCCGAGCTTGACTGCTATATCTAAAACGACATCAAATCTACTTAAATGACGAAAATAACCTTTGTAAATAATATAAACTATTATAGTCTCTGTCGTCTTCTTGTCATTAAGTAAAGTGTTGAACCAAAACAATGAGACAGTAAAAATAAACGTGTGAATTGGCTGTTAAGAATTATTTACAGTTTATGCGCATGTGTGTATTTATTTTCAACTGCATATAGATTCAATGATTATGGTCTGTTTTCGAACAGTCAATAGCATATAGCAGCTAATAGTAACACAATATTTGGAATTGAACTGTAGGGGAAATAGACTGTGCTGTTAGTTTTGGGTTTGTTAAGGCGCACTTAACGCTCTTGCACATGGTCTATCGAATATGCCAATTTCACACAAGCCAAAGAATCTTACTGATTAACAAGGCCGTATATTTGTATCAATTACATTCAGGTTAAAGGCATAGAACTGATGTATTCGAATGTATTTTTTGTATTGTTTTGCGATTAAATTGAATATTCTGTAATGAATTCGTTGGTCGTTTAAACCATTGTAACTTTATCATGAACTAAATCATTTTTTAAAGTGCGCACACTAAACTCTCTCTCTCTCTTTTCTCTCCCTCTCCCTCTCTTTCTCTCTCTCTCTCTCCCCGCCTACCCTCCCTCTCTGTCTCTGTCTGTCTGTCTGACTGTGTGTGTGTGTGTGTGTGTGTGTGTGTGTGTCTCTCTCTCTCTCTCTCTCTCTCTCTCTCTCTCTCTCTCTCTCTCTCTCTCTCTCTCTCTCTCTCTCTCTCTCTCTCTCTCTCTCTCTCTCTCTCGTTGACACTATTATTTCCAGCTTCGTCGTTGTTTGTCCAAGAAATGTTGGTCATTATCCAGGATGTTGTATAATAAGAAGCAAGGTCGGATTTCTTACACAGAGACGTGCTTTCACATTTCCCGAGTCGGTTAACAAATAACAAGACAATAATAAATAAATAAATAAATAAATAAATAAATAAATAAATAAATAAATAAATAAATAAATAAATAAATAAATAAATAAATATAAATAAATAAGTAAATAAATAAATAAAAAAAGAAAGAAATGTAGTGTGATAGGACCTTTGACGAGTTAGTAACAAACTATTTCTCCTTATGTATTTTTTCCCTTTAAACTTCTATCTCAAATTCAGGCATGCACATTTAACTATATTCAACTATATTTATATGCCTTTTTATTACATTTAATAAAAAATTATAATCGCATACCATATTATGCACATACATATGCGCTATAACAAATTAGCTAAAATCTAATTCTGTTCCCTTTATTTGAGCCAACCAATGTAACCCTTTTCAAGATTGATCCTTCCTCTGTGAAGAATTTCAACATTTTGCGGGAAGCGTGCATCAGCCAGGACCTTAGATACTGTGCTTATTGGCATTATTTTCGGCCAGGCAACGCCTCTATTGTTGGAATTATTTGTGCTCATTGTTCTTGGTAACATTGTCATGATGGGTTTCTGCATTCGTGAAAGCCACATTAAATCACAAACATTTATAGAAAGTTGTTATGATACCTTATACGTATAGCGTTACATCGACCAATGTGCTTGTAAAACGTAATATTAGCCAGTTTCACTCGTATCGCTAAATGCCTAGTCAGCTCTAAATTTAGATAGGTTGCACGGGAGGCAACTCGTACACGCTTTAAAAAGGGTTAAGACAGATTTAATGTTCGTAATAGGGGACCCCACCCCTGGTTAAATCTTCTCATCTCGTAATTCAGGATATTTCCGAATGAATCATCTCTTATTTTCTTTTCAATTTGCAGTTCTTTTATGCAGTGTCAATATTTTGTTCTTGGATTTTACCAAAACAAAGGAAAAGCGACATTAATTTTCATCCAATCAAAAACGTAAGTATGCGATTCGTCTAACCGGAAATGAAAGTAGACTAATTACGCATGCGTGTTATGTCAGACTCCAGAAATCTGATGGATCAAAACAATAATTGTTTATTTTGACTTATTTTATGGCATCAACCGTTGTGAAATGGGCATACAGATACCAGAAAAGGTATGAAGAAAACGGCTTCAAAGAACAGTGTGTTGTCACCGGCGACACCAATAGGAAATACGTCTTATTGTAAGGCCCGATTACAGAAACACGAGTCGGTAGGTGTCGAGTTTGAACCCATGCCAATCATGCGGGGCAGTGAGAACGTTACGCACTTGTCTTCCAGTTGTGGCGACGGCAACAGCAGCTCATGTGAGATCCTTCACAAAAAGAAGGAAAAGTTCGGGATTTTTCGAAGTATTCGTCGAAAAATCAGGTCAAATTTTAACAAAAGAGAAGATCCTGACAAGAATTTTGAGGAAAGCTGTCATGTTGTGGGTAGCTCAAAGAGTAAATCTGACTCAAGAAGACAAAAACAGAATTTAAAATGTCACTTTCCTATTTGTTCAAAACCATCTAATTCCAATTCATCACAGAGCACTGAGAGCCTCGATCTAAACTTACATTTACAACGGAAAATTGATGACAACCTGTGGTCTAATCGTGATAGAAAAGACAGCAATGCCAGAAAAGAAAAGGCTAGTTGTAAATCAAAGGATATTTCAAAGTTTCAAACATCGTGTTCAATACAGTGTTCTTGTGACATGCAAACTTGTGGTGCTGATAACATTGAGTGTAAAGACTGTCATAAAATCAACAACATCTCACCATCATTTCAGACTTCAAACCGTTTTGATGTTCCTGTGTTGTGTCATTCAAATGGAATAAACCCGAACTCTATTGGTCTCAGCTACCAAGATTTACCGAACTCAATCTCTGAAGGTGCCATATTAAAAATAGAGGTCCCCAAGACATGGAGCCTGACTCATGAGCTGTTCAGACTGTCAAAATTTGGATGGTATTGGGGGCCTATTACTCGTAGAGAAGCTGAACGCAAGCTTAACGGTCAACCAGATGGTGCTTTTTTGGTGCGCGATAGTTCTGATGAACGCTATTTGTTGAGCCTGAGTTTCCGTTCATATGGACGGACCCTGCATACCAGAATTGAACATTGCAATGGAAAATTCATCTTCGATGCTCAACCAGACACTGAGGGTTACCCATCAATTGTTGATTTGATTGAGAACTCAATGAATGATCCTCAGACTGGGATCTGCAGTTATTCACGGAGAGGTTCTCCAAGCCCTCCCATATACCCAGTACGTCTAACTAAACCAGTGTCTCGCTTCACTCAAGTCCGTTCTCTTCAATATATGTGCCGATTTGTCATCCGACAGTACACCAGATATGACCACATTCAACAGCTTCCTCTACCGAAGAAGTTAAAGGGATGGATAGGAGAGAACCAATATTAGATGATTTTATGTTTCCAAATTCTTTCGCTTTTGTCTGCTGAATTTACTTTACTGTGCTTACTGATTGTTCAAGAGATACATTGTGATATATATTTTTATTTTAGAGTCTGAAAAAGTTACTTTGAGTTTTATGAGTTACTATGATGATCTTTTTATGTTGTGACATTTTTTTTACCTGTTTTTCTTTACAAGCAAGAAACAAGTTCTATCTGGCTGCGATATTTGTGTGTTTTTCATTGCTTTATATAAGGTGCCTTTATATTTTGTATTACTTCACTGAAATACTTAAAGGACTACTTCACAAATTTTTTACATAATACAATGTTATAACAGTGTCATTATATTACCATTACAGAAGAAATTAAGTTTAACATTTTGTGTAAGATTTTGTGAAAGATATCCTTAAACTATAAACATAATCCAGAATGATTATAGTGTCTAGTGTTTATATTCACAGATATTGTTTCATTCACTGGCATTATTGTTATAATTATATAATTTGCTACAATATGTAAGGTTGTTATGTTTAAGGTTTTTTTTGTCAGCATGTCATGTTTAAGGTTTTTTTGTCAGCATGTAATTTTTTGTCAGAATTAGGTTGCCATGACTTTCATTGTAAATGTAAGGCCATGATCAGTTCTGTGTCAGATCATTTTATACTTTTTTTACCTTTCTGCTTTTGCTATCATTCTTTATTTGTTGAAATCATAAATAATAGAAGACATGGGTCTAGCTGACATCACATTAATGTAGGGCTGTCATTGATTCTACGTTTTGCATATCGACTGTATCAATAAAACAATAAATGACAAATATTGACAATATTTTAATGTATATTCAATGATTTTTTTACAACTTTATCTCTGGGTCCTGGGACACACTGGACTAAAAATCTGTAAGTCCCAAAATATAATGTGTGAGTCCCAAATTGGATGTTTCAAATCCCACTATGTATAAGCAATCAGTCAATATATATGGTTTAATTAATAGACTTAAATCTTTTTCTTTAACAAAAATTTTATTTTGTGCATTTAAGTTAGTAAATTCTCCTGTCTTCGGACCCATTTTGCAGAAGATAAATGGCAGACGATTTTCTTTTACATAAAAAGGAAGTGTTATTTTTACGTATACACCATTTCCCTTAGAAACTTAACAAGAAATTTCATTGGTTTTTCTGAAAATGTTTATCCAATAATAACCAGCGAAACAACAAACAGACGAAACAATGCAAGTGTAAACTTAACCCTCTAAACTACATAACTTGCCCGCAAAATGCATTGTAATAGTCGGAAAGGACTCACTAGTAGAAAAAAAGACATAAACGCAAATTAACTGACACTTTGCGTCCATGGCATTTTATTTGTGTCCTAGAAGTAGGATGAAAGGTAAAAAATCACTGTTTAAGCTGGGTATTTTCAACAATTTTCTTGTATAGTTTCTGCTGATTTAGTTCCCTTCATACCGGTAATTCTATTTTGGACAATATTTTCAGTTTACTTCTGACAAAGTGAAGAGTAAGAATTGTTTAACCCTTCTGTTGTTTTGTCATCGTTGCAGGCCTTTCTTCATTAGGGTTTTTGAACAAAGTAATGTCTTTAAAAACTAAGTTTAAATCATATCAGTAATATGTAAAGTCTGGAAAGTTAGTTAACAATCACTGTTTCTTGCATGGATTTTTAATATTAATAACTATGAAATTTACACACTAAGCAGCTTTCTTTCAACTATTCAAAAAACCTCTATCCAGAAGTGAAAGTTTTTTTTTTGTTTTGTTTTTGTACTTCAGTTACACTTGTCCAATAAAAGTACTATGCTGTATGCTTAAATATAGTGTTCACTTCATGGTTGTATTGGAATGTGCAATATTACTATCCGCCATAATGCTGAAAGAAAGCTATAACAAGACATTAAACACGGGACTGCAAACAGATTATTATAACCTCATATATATTTAAAAATCTGGAAATATACCATTTATTTTTTCAGCCTAAAATATCAATATTTTAAAGTGTATGATAATAGTTTGGCAAAAAACATTGAGGATACATTAATATCAATTGAATCCTTACATTAATGTGGTTATATTAGATGTTGATTCTTTGCTAGTTTTGTAAAAAAAGACCATACTTTAACTATATTTTAATTAAAACAAATTGCATGTCTGTATTTGTTTTTATTTAAAGAGGTTTTTGTCAGTATCATTAAGAGTAATTTTTTAAATTTTTTATGTAAAAGTAGGACTCTGTGGAGTCATGCAATAGTTGGTTTAACTTCAAATGCTGTTCCTGTTTCAATTTTACCATGCTCTTAAAATCAATATGTGCATAAGCAATGTGCATGCCTTTCTTTATTTAGAAAATATAGTCATATACAAATTTATTGCAAGGAATTAAACAAGTCAAATTTGAAGTAATAACAATGTTCTGTTAACATTTACTTAAATGTCTTGGTACCGGTATTTCAAATATTTCAAAGTACTTCAGAAAATACATATGTACAGTGTACAAATTGTGTATATATGTTCTTATTTATTGCCTTACAAATGATCTTGTGCTTATTTTAATTTTCATTTTGTCTTGTTCACTCATTGATTGAGTGCCTTGTACTCATTGATAATTTTGATGAAGGAACAACAGGTGTGCTTTATGTTGTTTGGTTTGTGTGAGCTATAGTGGGTGTAATTACCCAATAAATAACCAGAATTTTTACTGTTACTTTTTTTTAATAATAAAATACTACATGTATTTCCATGAAGTATGAACTCTGTGGAGGAATTTTGAAGTTCATATATGTACTGACACACTTTCAATGTGAGACATTTCTCTCAAAAGTCTAAAATTTAACTTTTAAAGTTTGTATAATTAATCTTTGTTAGTGCATTTGAGTTAGGGCTAGCTGTCTTGTACTGTTTTCAGGAACTTAACCAGAAAGTAGTTGGATATATTTTAGAATTATTTTAATGTAGTCATTGTTTGACAAAGGCTTATTATTGTACACATTAATGTATTAGTGTAACAGTGTACACATTTTGTGTAATGACTTCCATGTATTTTCTTGTATATGTACACACTCAATATTAAGGCTATTTTATAACTTATGGCCAATATTTGTTGATGGCCAATATTTGTTGGTAATTCAAATATTCAAAATAATACAAAATAAACATTGGGCATGAGGTGAGGGGGGTGGGGGTGGAGGGGGAGGGGGTCACTTGTACAAAACACTCTTGACAACTTAAAGCAATGCTGTAGATGAGTGAGTTTGTTTGTATTTGCTCTAGTATAAGTATAGATACATATAAGTATATAATTGTTTGACAAAGAATGGTAAAAATGTATGCCTTATGATAACAGGAGACTTAAGGTCATAACTTTTTATTATTATTTTAAGAATTTTTCATAATAATTTATTATTTCTGGGAACTATATTATGATTTTAATGCATGCATGTTAAGAGTTGCCTAAAATTTTGACACAAAGCCCTTTTAAACATATAGTTTTCTTGTACACATCTGTTACTGTTTTATTATGTTTTGTTTATACATTTATATTTGCTTCATTAATTGATTTTACAACATAAATGTAAAAACCATTACATTAAAAAGTCTTATTTCTTTACAAGTAAGATCAGACATTCTTGTACCTTAATTGTTTGCAGCCAGTTTCACTTAATATAATGTTGATTTTATTTTTGTTTGTTGCCAGATATGTTGTTTTCAAAGTCTTGGCTGTGCACACTTACATATACTTACATTTTGTTTAGTCTGGGCATTAGTTGAGCATACATTGTGTCGTCATCCCAGGACACGATCACATGAAAACTCATGGTGAAACTTTTGTGTTCTATCAGTGCCTGGCGGCTCCATATGTTCTCATTTGTTTCTGTTCACTGTTTACTGCCAGGATTGTAAATGTGTTTGGAAAAGAATGCTGTGGTTTTGAATGCTGTGATTTTGATGCATGGATATGTTGACTCTATTTGATATGAATTATAAATTTTGTACAAGATATTACAAATAGTTCGTTTTTACTTCCTGATTACTTTTCAGACCAAGCAAAATGGTAGAGACCAGACCTGGTAGCGCAATCGGCTACAGGTACGGGAGGCCCTGGGTTCGATTCCAGGCCGCGACATACCAAAGTCATTAAAAATGGTAGTGGTATAGCTCCATTGCTAACGCTCAAGCAAATATAAAGGTAATTACACGATTGGTTGGCTCGGTAGTCAGGATAATATGACTGGATGAGGAATCATGCCAGATGTTCACGGCATGCTATACACAGATGAAGGCAGCACTATATATATGCTTCAAATGGACACAGTCTCCAGAAGTACTGTTGATGGGACTATAAACCCAACAAACAAGCAAGCTGGTAGAATACAATAATTTTGGCAATCAATTGATTGTCATTATAACGGACTACTAGCACCTGTCTATAAAAGGGGTTGACGCCTTTTAAATGTCTGGTCACTGTGCATGTCAGCTCGAAGACTTCCATACATGTAAACTAGTGTATTTAAGTACATGCGACCTGTCAAACCTTTCAATGAACTATACAGCATCAAAGCATAAATAAAAATGATACATTATCAATAATAATACACAACAAGTGTCATCAACATACATTGTATAATGTAGGTACAAACTGAAAATAAATTGATCATAAAAGTTATGTGTATTGGCTCAGCCCAAACTTTTATGACCACTCAAAAGGAAAAAAGTACAATACACTACGAGATCTATATTTGTAGATTTGTTAAATATTATGAAAGCATTATAGATATATATGGATTTTATTGAGCTTGAATATATTTGATCATTTGTGGAACTTCAATGAATATTGTGTCTGTTAAAACTTACAATAAATATATTCCTTATTTTCGCACATGTTTCAAAATGATCCAATCATCATTTTCAGTTATATAACCAGAAAAAAATGCTTTGTTAAGTGCAAAATAATGTGCGATACAATCGTGCAAAATAATGTGCAATACAATTGTGCAATATAATGTGCTATACAATTGTGCAATACAATGTGGAATACAATCGTGCAATATAATGAGCATTACAATCTTTTATTTAGAAGAATTGTGTTGTTAGTGAGACATTATTGCTATTTTGTGGTGACTTCTTCATACAGAGTGACTGTAAAGTTCCTTAACAATATATTTCAACACAGTTCCATGTTGATCTGTCAAAAAATTAAATGAACAGAAAATCCATTTGAAGTTATAAACGAGTTTAAATGGAATTTTCCTTTCATTTTAAAAAAATTTCTCGTTTATTTTATGTTAAAATTTTATGTTAAATTTAAGTTCAAATTTATCATAAAATTTTAAGATAAAATAAACGAGAAAAAAAAACGAAAAAAAAAGCTAAATGCAATTACCAAGTTTGGAAAACAATACTTACAGATTGGTTCCATAACATAAATTTCACGAAAAATATACACATTGCTAAAAAACAGAACAAGAAAAATATATAATCGAACAATCACATGGTTAATTTTAACTCCCTGAGTCATAATGGGTTTTTTTTCGTACAAACTCAGATTTGATTTTTTCGACTTGTCCGGAAATGTCAGAAATATACGTGGAGTGTTGTGACATGAACCGTAATTAAGTTTATTACAAAACATAAAACTGTACTATGCTGTCATCCTTGGTCAGTTTCCACTATTGAGTGTACCGTGTTTTCAACCCATTTAAGCAATAATTGATAGTTTTATAGGCCTTCGTTTTTGCCCAGTTATTCCCATACTGAACTCCTGTTAGAGTGTGTTCGTGGCATGCAGAAATGTCCGATGCAATGCATGACACTTCGGAAAACATCAAGCTATCTCAACCATGTTGTAACGTGCTAAGGCTAACTTAAGAATGCAAGTAGGATTTATCTCCCCTAAACATGAAGTTTGCATTACTGTTAAAAATGACATTAATGGATAAAAAAATCCATAACATTTAAGTTTTGTTCTGTTAAAAGGACTCCTCTATCGGGACACGTACACCCATATCCACTTTTTTCTTTAAGTATCTTCCTGCTACATACTTGTCAATTTTAAATAAGATCACATTAAAACATGCGTAAAACCAACTTACCAACAGGTACTATAGCGTGTTTTTGCAGCCTTCGAGGCTTTACTTTAGAACACACTGATAATTATCCATTTTAAAGTAAGTTTTAACATTTTACCACTATAACGAGTGTTAGTTATTTTTAGATAGCAATTTTGATACAGGTCTGTAAAATATTTTACGTTTGTTTGTTTTATCCAAAATATTAACATATGTAGAACTTCGATCGTTAGACAAACTAAGGGGAACAACTATGTCCATTTTTCTGGAGTACAGGTAATATTTACAGGTTATTCCCCTTATACAATAACCTTGCTAGGGACTAGAACATTCATAGGCATAGTGTCTATGGTAAATTCTTTATGGCGATCATCTATATCGGAGTTCACAATGAAAAGATAACATTTTGTTTAGTCTCATTTGAATTAAGACAGTAAAATTAAACCCTTGTTTATTCTTCCATATGCTTAAACTTACAAAACATCGCCAGTTTAAATTTATTTTATTTAGTAACGTGCTAACCTTTTATACTCGAGGTCCCCGTTTCGAACCTTGCATGCTCCTTCTTTTGATCTTTTATTGTTTTAAAAACAAATATTGATTTTATTAAATAGATTTTACTTTATTTCATTTATTCGACTTTTTCTTATCAGGCATGTGAATGTTGAGAACTGTTATAATGATGACAAACTGACAGCATTTGTAACTTACAGTTTATCAGGACGATGGAGTCTCCTTCTCAGTAGAAAATATATAACAGCGTACATGTATGTGAATACACTGAGTGTCTGTTTATCAAACTTCACAACGATGCATAGCACAGACCCTTTTCTGCATACAGTCAGGTACACGCATTGTAAAGAAAGCATTCCCCACGCACTGGCCACCCATCAAGGTAAAAAAGCTTCACTCCCTGTATTATTTACTTGTCGCCACGCGATGATAATTACCACCACAACAACAGTGTCCCATTCGAGCGGCAACAAAACCGAGCTTACTGCCAGGCTGTTCTTAATAAATGGCTTGCAACAGACGACATACCCTTACACTAACTTGTTATAATGTGTGGTTGACGAATGGACAATGGTACTAGACAATATCTGGATATAATTAACTAATTGGGTTGAGTTACAAATCTAAATATAAACATGCACTTACGGATAGGGACATTGCCACTTTCAAAAGGTAGCGCTTTAGTAGAAGAGCAGCCGAAGTTATGCTATTGTCAAATGCAGGATGCTCAAAACATCGCGTGTTCCTGGTTATAAATGAATCATTTTGATAAACTGACTCTTTCATAAGCATATTCACCGGACCTGGTCGGGCAATCGGTAGGACATCTAGTACGAAAGCCTTGGGTCCAACTCCGGGCCGCGACATACCACAGTCGTTTAGATAGTATTGGTACCGCTGCTTCAAGTGGACACCATCTTTGGATAACTGAAATAAACGTTGTTAAAATGTTATCTGGTATCAGAAGTTACAAACAACAACAGCAGCAACAAACAACAACAAACAAACAACAGATACACAAATGAAAAATGACTTTTGCCTACATTGTTCACAGTAAATGAAGTGTAAAAGACTGTGCGATTTTCCTATAATATACATGTAGTAGTTTACTCAACATTGTAATATGGTAATTAGGTTTACGTTCATGTAATAACATCCTATTACTGAATTGGAGAATATTGTGCATATAATTACTGCATAAACTTATACTTTAGCTTATGTAAATGCGGTTAATAGCATAATCTCAAATGTCAGACAATACAAATAGCCATTTAAATATGATCACAAAAGTTAACGATCACGTGGTTTCCTTGGAATAAAAATAGCTAACTGTGCAGCGTGGCTCGGATAGGAAATACATTTTTGTATTGACATGGTGGACGTCAATCATTACACATGTTTTTCACGAGGACATGTAACAATAATTTATTTGGTTGCGTGAGAGAAAATTAATTCTAAACTGTCAGCTATCGCCTTTAAGATACAATAATTACGCAGTTTTTGTAAGTAACTTTTATGGCAATTGAAAGTCACAAAGGTATAATTATAGCTGTAAAGTAAGTCGTATTTGATTCATTTCCACAATTTTCTAGCGTCATCTGGTTGGAGTGTTTGGTCACAGTTGACTGTTGTTATAGGGCACGTAGTAACCACATGATCCGCATTCGAGTTTATTCACTTTGCTGAACCATTCAGTGCATTATTGTTAAAAATCTTCAACTATTTACGTTGTATTGTAAATTATTTCAGACAGATGTAGCCTACGCAGCGATTGCTCATTTCTGTTACATACACGATTTTTAGCTACAACTCCTAAGATACAGTTGAAAAACGTTGCGACGCATTAGGTTGACAAAGCCTAAAGAGAATAAAACAAATTACGGAAATAATTTCAACTAAAATGGCAGTAGGTCGATGCGAGCCACAAGTTTCCGGGAGTAACTTAGTAAATCACCACTCCACAATGAAGCACATGTATTATATTTAATTCTTTATCGGGATTAAAAATCTTGTGTAGAATGCATTAAGGAAGTAAACGGCAGCAACGAAAATTGAGCGTATCCAGCAAAACTCTGTCTATAACCAGTGTTATATTGTCCAGGCATGAATATAAAAGTATAAACCTAGACATAGCGCCATTATAAATCCCCGGGGAGCTGTAAGTAGGCCCTTCGCTACACCGATTTGGTCATTTGACCAACCAAGCATAGCACTATTCCCACATACACAATGTCATAATTTTTTCTTGACTTCTACGCTGTAGTGTAGACCTACAGCAGGCCTGTAGCAAGCATATTCAGTGTCAGAGTCTATGTACATGCCTCACTGGATGTTTTGACCTAGCAAGTAGTCCTTGACACGAACATTGTACACGCGTGAAGAACAAACTACCCGGTATAGCCTAGCTTTGTGTAGATCTCTGTAGCTCGGTGGTTTGTAACAGAAATTAGTGAGGCCCATATGGTATGAGTTTAGAAGCATTAGCAGCAATAGAAATATAACTGTGTAGCCTGTGTGTCGTGTTGAATAGTGTTTTATTTTAAAAGTTCCGCTGTTTTGAAAGTTCCGCAAAGTGTAGTTGTAATGACTAATAGGAGAAGAACTGCAAGCAGGACAAGCGAGGGGGCGGCAACTACTCCGAAACGGACCCGACGAGCGGAGCCCGGTGTCGCAGAGTAAGTGTTTCTTTTGATAACTCGTCTCTTGTACGGTGATTTATTATTGCATAAAATCTAGATAGGAAAATGGAAAGTTGCACTAAGGACGCGTGATGGCACAAAATCTCGCCTGTTGAGGATGACTTTTATGGACGATGGCAATTTCGCACAGCGTTCCGTGCTGCTTTTAGACATTTAAAAAAATACAAAACAAACAACAACATCAACAACGTTGATACTTAAATAATATATTAACGAAATGAATGGAAACTTTTGGGAAATCAATTAAATGGCCGGCCTAGTTCCGCATTGTTTACAGTTGATGTTGGCGCCAAAATGATGCATCCTGGGCCGACGTGGATTCTATTTATAAGTGCTGTCGCACTGCTGCTCATAAAACGAAGTGAAAATAAAGCTTAACTGAAATGAAACGCTTATTCTCTCTCCCATGATAAGTAGTGATCTCAATGATTCTGGTTAATTCAAATATGGCCTGTTTTCAATGACATAAACAGAATGCATCACTATATGTCAAACGTTTAAGCAGGGTGACCATTAAGGCTATTACTTAAATGTTGATGTGAACTTCCACCCTTCCCTTCATTTTTGCTTGTCAAACATTATTAAGATTAATTTGTGGAAAATCAATAACTAGAAAACACTCAAAACAATTACAAGCCAACAGTAATTACGAGCAAACAGTCTTAATATATAGATAAAACTTTGGTGTCTTCTTGACGATATATATCGCTTGTATGAGCGCTGGTTTTCATAGCTACACAATTCAAATAGTGTATATTTTTATTATCTACTGCTTCAGAAGTCGCGTCAAAAGGGACAGGCTTTTAGGTGGCGATCAAGATGGCCGCCGCATCATCGTCTCTGATGAAGAGTTTAGGGACAATAACCGGGCCCTCACGTTGAAAACGTTTGGTAAGATATCTTTGTCCATATAAATGTTTCAATTTATTTCATTATAGTCGATTGAGAATCAAGTAAAAGGTATAATGATGCAAGTAGCAAACAAAATTTATAATATAAGTTGTAAATGTTCGGTGTACGTCTGCTCCTTTATTTATCGTTATGCCACTGGTTGGTTATTATTTAAATGATAATGTGTGAGGGTTGTTTAAAACTTCGTGAAGTTTTGTCATAGAAACTAAATAACTCGACTATCTTTAGGCAAACAAATGCTGAGATTATAAAACTATACTCGTCCAGTGTTAGGTGTTTTAAAATTAATATAAGAGTAATGATTTTATGTCATTGTGACGAACATGCTTAACGAACTCCACGATATTATATTTAAAAATCCATACATAAGAGGGAACATAGAACTCTGAAATATGAACTATATAATGCATAGGTCACTAGGTACGGATAATTAAAGTTCAACAATGCAAATCTAGTCGATAATGTGGCTTGGTGGGGTATCATGCCAGGTGTCCTCGGTATTTTATATATGGTGAAGGCAGTAATATATCTGCTTTAAGTGGACACCGTCTACAAAAAAACTGAAATACTGTTAGTAGGACGATAAACCCAACAAACAAACTTTCAAATTTCAAAATGAAATATGGATGTTGAAGTTCCAGTCGAATTCTAAATAAATTGGAATGAAAATAAATGTGGATAACTTATTTAGAGCAATAGGGTATTCG
The DNA here is from genome assembly GCA_007844125.1 of Sinonovacula constricta. Taxonomy (NCBI): domain Eukaryota; kingdom Metazoa; phylum Mollusca; class Bivalvia; order Cardiida; family Solecurtidae; genus Sinonovacula; species Sinonovacula constricta. The sequence goes on from CM017565.1 coordinate 9,596,944, forward strand.
TTAGTTGATAAGTTCTCGTATTTAGGTTAAATATCAAAGTACAATTTGTCACATTTTATGAGGAAGGAGCTTATCTTACATGCATTATTATTTTTTATGTTAAGTACTTGTTTATTTTCGTCTCAGATGAAGCTCTGCAGGTAGCATCATTGGATTTCCTGATTTCCGAAAATAGATCAGCCCACCACACGGATGAGTACGAACAGGAAAACCTCATTGTGCGTCGGGGCCAGGTGTTCTCTGTCGTCACCACCTTCGATCGTGACGTCGAACCTAGCGAGGATATCATTGTGCTGCAGTTTGCTTTCGGTTTGTTGATACATTCAAGGTCATTTAAGGCCATTCTAAGTGCCTGCTATTTTCAGTTTTCCTATTTCCGGGCAAGTGCGCAGGTGTAAAAATGTCTTTTGTAAATGCAAATTGTTTTGACAATGAACAGTTATAAGGACAGGTTGTTGTAGTTTCTGCTATGCGATGCTGCTTTCAGTGGGAATTTCGTTTATAATTGCATATTTGTTAATTATGTTTCACCGCTTATGTTATCTGTAAGCCCATGAACGATTCGTACTAAAGTGTAATTTGTTTAAGGATTTATATCTCACAAAGCTGGTATCCGTCAGTTCTGGCCATTTTCTCTTTCATGCAATAAAAAGACAATTGTTGCCTGAAAAGATCCCGTGAAATGTTGTTGGTTAATGCCCTCTGTATCCGTGTCAAAAGTAAAGCATACCGCCAATTTTTTCTTACTAACATGTTTTTTGCTTCCGAAATACGATGCACATTTAGCTATTTTTAACTAAGAAAACCTCATGACCACTTACTGATTTGTTCACGGTACATAATCATCCGGGTAATTGGCTCTGACGTCGATATTTATTTTTAGCTGAAATTTCCATCGTGTTTACTTATAGGGACATTTTAAGACATATTTTCACGATTTGTATTGTCTAACATTTGAAGTAATGTTGTAAACAGCCTGTACTTCTACTAAGGTATAAGTTTTTGCAGCAAGTATGCATGCATTCTCCAGAACAGAGTTCAGGTGTTGTTATATGAATTAGATTTAGGCAAAGTATGATATACCACCTTTAAGTCTTGGTTAAATCTAATCAAAAGTGGACAACACTTATAATATCTGGTAAAGTCTCAAACTCTGACAAAAATCTGTCCATTCTAATCCATAATATTTACCCATGCATACAGGTGTTAGGCCTCAGGAAAGTAAAGGTACACTTATACGATTGCCTTTAAACCTGTCGAAGGAGAATGTCGGTGTCGCACTTGGCTGGGTTGCTAGGGCAACCGACGTCAGTGGGTCGAAGGTCACAGTGGAGGTGTCCAGCGAGTCTGACGCTATGGTAGGGGTTTATCACATGTACGTAGAGACAAAGTTACACAGCAAACCAAAGACGGACTTCACCAGATATGAGTCAGAGGAGAAAATATACGTCCTATTCAATCCATGGTGCCAAGGTTAGAGATTTATTGTTTGAGTTAATTTTAAAATTGTTCAAGGGTCGAATTGAAGGGACCTGGCACAAATCCGGTTAAAACATGTCAAACTAATGTCAATGAACAAGCTGCATGAACTAACTGTGCAAGGAACAAATTTTATGAACGAACTATGCAGTATTGACTTTATATTTAGTTGTATCCATAATTGTGAATCATTTGGCCCATATTCAGTTAAACACCGTGCTATTGGTGGACTTATTATTCACTAAATATGTTTGTGATATTTGTAAAGTATATGTTTAGTATCATGCACTGAGTGAGAGCATTACAGAAATTATGTGAGAAAAATAATACTTTTGAATTATTGGCACATATTTTAGCAATCTCTTCAGAGCCTCTATCCCATTGAACCCCAGTTTGGATCCTGGAATATCTTTTAACTCAGATATTGAGATAAAATCAGATCATTCTGTCAATATTTTAAAATATGGCCACCATATACAGTCTGGTAATATATAAGAAAAATTCAACATAATTATAATGTAAACTTGTAATATATAAATGGTGCATGTTATGCTTCTAGATGACGATGTCTACATGGAAGATAAGAAGGAGAGGTTCGAGTACGTGCTGAACGACACTGGCCGGATATGGATTGGGTCAGCAAGGTCCAACTTCGGGAGGCCCTGGAACTTCGGACAGGTAACTAGACGACCATTAGAGGAGGTAGTTTTAAACATAAGAGTTGTTAGTCTCCGATTAAAAACGTTTATCCCTTTCTGAGTAGATCCAAGTCCTAGTGGTGAAAATGTTCATGTACTAAGTTTGTCTATCTGGCCTGCAGGGTGTTGGTTCTACTATGATTTTCTGAAAACTTCCTCCAACTAAAGGATGAAACGTCGCCACGAAGGCATATTCTGCAGAGTTACGCCCATTGTACTGAAATTTCGATGCTCATCATTTCTACCTATGCATGTGTCATGGGTCATTCTCTAACAATGATACTTTAACGTCGCCATTGTGAGCATATATGAGTCAGTGTGACTGTCAGAATTTGGGCAGTTAAACAAACAGGCCACAGACACCATACCTTATTGATGTTGCACCTTTTTTCAGTTCGAGGAGCCTGTGTTGGATGTGACTCTTGGTCTACTGGCGAAGGGGGAGCTGGCGCCCTCTGGACGGGACTGTGTCTCCTCCGTTATCCGCTGTCTCAGCGCAATGGCGAGTACCAATGATTACACTAACATGTCTCATTATCTTAACAATTGGGTTGATACATAAACTTTTACACAATGAAATATTTCCCAGTGTTATACTAACAACTTTGTGCATACTTGAAGTAACAAATATTAAGTAATGAAATAGAATCAACAAAAATTAGTGATCATCCGATTAGGCAGCTCCCAACATCGGTGGTTCGAAGAGGGGATTGCAATTATGACGATGAGATTAACACGTTAAAACGAACATAACTAACATTTTAGCATTTAAAGTTTAGACAACTGTTCTATTTTTAACATGCCATGTTTACTGTTATATGTTTTGTTTTATTGTGTGTTTCCCCAGGCTAACAGCGAGGATGACGACGGTGTGTTGGAGGGCCGCTGGACGTCCGAGTACCCCAAGGGCTGCACTAAGCCCTGGGAGTGGACCGGAAGTGTGGGAATCATTGAGCAATACCACCGCACCGGCAAACCAGTACAATACGGCCAATGCTGGGTCTTCTCAGGTCTCATCACCACATGTAAGATGCAAACTGCACACAGCCGCCGTGCGCTTCATCACAAACCACTACTTCACTGACATCGTCATCATCATCTTCATCGTCATCATCATCAGCAGCAGCAGTAGCAGCAGCAGTAGCAGACAAAACACGATCACTTTCATCAACGACGACATTATCATAATATTAGAATTACATTCATTTCTCTCACATTACCAAAAAAAATCTAAAAAGTTATTAGCATTAGCTTTAACGTGCACTATTTGACATTTATACATAATTCCTCTTCATATACAGTATACTTCTTTGCTTACTGTACTCTTAATTTTATGGGCAATAAAATATATTTGTTTAGTTGAAATAATTGCTTTAATGGAAATGAATAGCACTTATGCTTACCACGAAGAACTCTCACCATTTCGGATTCTGATCGCATATATTTTTCTAATGCTACATTCTCATTTCTATATTTATATACGATTTTATCTTTTATTTTATACTAAATATATATACCATAGCTTGCATTTTTAAAATATCGATTATTTTCTTTTGATAGTTAAAAATACCACAATTATTATTAAATTATGCCGCCAATAAAGTTAATCGATCATGAGTGCGTAGTGCATTCATCTTGCTTGTGAATGGTCACGTTCATTTTCTATTATTCACTTTGATTGAGGCCAAGATTTGTCAGATGTTTGATACACTTCAATGATACAAGTAGATATTTACTTAAATACATATAATTTGCGAATAATGCTATTTCATTAAATAAAGACATCCTACTTACCTTTCACCTTTTAAGACGATGCATCTTAAAAAAACTTGAATTATTTTTTTCTGCTTGGATTTCTATTTTCCCCAGCTTGTATTTGCAGTGTTGCGGTCCCTTGGTATTCCTACACGGTCAGTGACAAACTTCGAGTCTGCCCACGACATCGACTGTAGCATGACCATTGATACACACTTTAACAAGGAGGGCGAGCCGCTAGAGGACCTTAATGACTCAGTCTGGTAATTCCAGTTGGAAAGTTTCTCTTGTCCTCTGTCCTTTATAAACCAGGGTTTCCTAGGGAAAATAACTATTGTTGTAGTTGTTATATTGGTGTAGATCTATATAATACACGCTCTTCTTCGTTTCCATTCAAGCAACATTTCCTTTTTTCAGAATTACATTAAAAATTACATGACTTCGAAAACACCTACATATGTATGTTTTATGTCTTTTTGGTTTTGAAATACAACATGACACAATGCTAGTTTTCATTGTGACATCTAGTTTTGAACCGTAGCCCAGCTAGGACTACTTTTATAGCATACATAAATGGACACCCACCTTCGTTGTGCAAATGTAGAACTATTAGTAATAAAATCGGTAAACCTAATGCCATAGTTTATTGATGTCCAAATTGAAATTTAAAAAATGCTCTCATACACATTTTACCACCTTCCAACCACTAAAGGAACTTCCATGTGTGGAACGAGTCATACTTCCGGCGTAATGACCTGCCCCCAGGATACGACGGTTGGCAGGCGCATGATGCCACGCCCCAGGAGCTCAGTGAGGGCGTAATGAGGTGTGGGCCCGCCCCTTTAGCTGCTATTAAACAGGGTCACGTATATCTTAGCTTTGATGTCGGTTTTATCTTCGCTGAGGTGAATGGAGACAAAGTAAAATGGGAGGTAGGTCTGCATGGATCGTCCAATACCTAAATTATTTACCGTTATGTGTACTGTTGTCCACAGACTTTAGTAACTGAAGCATGTTTAAATACCCAAAAGGCCGAAATTTAGTGTTAGGGAGATATATTTGTACATTTGCTATACTTCTATTATAGTAGTGCCTTTTCGTGTATTTAAGTTCTTTTAAACAAGTTGGCTTTTCTCGTAGATTGCTTCTATGTAGCATTTCTTTAGTATGTGAATAAACTAATTAAATTCAACTTAACCATTCGGTATTTCACTGTTCCCATATCTTTATTTATTGTATTAAAACAAATATTTTTTCTGTTCCATGCCAGGTGCAAGATGACGGCAATATGAAGGTTTTGCACATTGACAGGTACTCTGTTGGTCGTAACATTAGCACGAAGGCTGTTGGTTACCCACTCAGGCACGATTTGACACTGGACTACAAATATGCTGACGGTAATAAACCTGCACTAATTACTCAACTTATTGTACCTTTAAATTTCTTGAGCATTCTCTAGAATTCTCTAAAATTTAAATCTTTATATCAGTTTTGCATGACTTGTATGCATAAGTAAGACTAAAGGAATTAAACTTTTATCAATTCTTTATTTCATTTCATTATAACTGACGTTGTCTTTATCGGTCACAACAAATTAATTTTCATAAATATGTGAACTTCTTTTTAATTTTCTATGGTTATTCATTTGATTATGATTAGTGGTTAAAACAATTAAGCTTACTAGCCATATATAATACAGTATTATCGTTTATATAGCCACCCATAACGTTAACAGTAAGTTCTTTCTGAAAAGAATTGATGATACACTTTATATGTGCTTACTTAATTATCCAACATGATTCTTCAGGAAATATCCATCGGGAATACCTTTAAACATATTATATAAACTTTTATATATAAACATAAGTTTATATTTTTAATTTATTGTATGGGCCAAGGGTCTCCCGAGGAACAGGAAGTCCTTAAGAGGGTGAACCGGTTCAGTACAAAACGCAAACAGAATCTGTACAAACAAGATGTAGAAAGTCAGGTAGGGAACGGTTACAAAATGATTGGTTCAATTGGGCTTACAGGTGTTAAGCCAACCTAAAATACATTTAAAGAAATATCTTCTCTGCACTTTGCAATGTTCATAATGTTGTTCAGTTCATCTTTAGATGGGTGACATAGTGCTAGAAAACTTATACAATTTTATGTATACGTAGTGTCCCCGTTGAACACGGCGCCCGTGGCTGAGCGGTTAGAGTTACCCTAATGTTAAAGTTTTGACGTTAACTGCTGGGTTCTAGCCCATGTAAGGGCAACAGCTTATGTGGGATGGTCTTTCAGCAGATTGACTGTGTCTGAGATCTTCCTTCCAAAATAATAGAAAGATATCAGCAGTATGACGACAATTGTGTTGTCGCGATGTACCAAGTTGAACTAACCCAAACCAAACCTAATCTACAAAACTCCACCCAGGTGACATTTAACCTGAAACTGCCAACGGACAAAGTTATTGGAGAAGACATCGAGCCAATGGTTGAGATCCACAATGTTTCAGACCATGACCGCACGGTTAAGGTCACCATGACATTGGCCTCCACGTTTTACACGGGGGTCGTAGGTGAGAAGGTCAAAAGCGAGGTGTTCCAGGTCAAAATCGGCGGAGATAAAGGTAGGAACGTAGGAAGAGTAGTAATTGTGTTGTAGTCGCAATAGTAACGCAATGTGTCCTTTACCGGACCTTGTAGCGCAAACGGTAGAGCGTTAGCTCCAGGTACGGGTGGCCTCGGGTTCGATCCCGGGCCGCGACATACAAAAGGCGTTAACAATGGTAATGGTATAACTCCCTTGCTAACGGTCAAGCAAATATAAGGGTAGTTCCATGACTGGTTGGCCCGGTGTAAGGATAATGTGGCTGGGTTTGGTATCATGCCCGGTGTTCACGGCATGCTATACACAGTGAAGGCAGCACTATATCTGCTTCAAGTGGACACCGTCTCTAGATAACCGAAATACTCTTTGTGGGATGATAAACCCAATAAACAAACAATGTGTCCTAAATGAAATTACAAATTGCTTCAGATAGAGTATATTCCGTGGTAAACAAATAACGTTGTTATTAAGTCATCTGTAGCTCGATTGATGGTGATATTAAAAACCAAAAGAGACTCAGCATTCCTTTTTATTCCCAGTTTGTACTTATATAAACGTGGAATGCAGACTATGATTCTGTTTGACTATTCCTGCACGTTTGTAAAAGAATAATGATTAAATGGAGCATGTGTTCCAGACAATTCTTATACTAATTGCATGAAATACCTTTTACAAAACCGGCCGCAATAGCTCAATTAATAGAGCGTCGGTGTCAGTATAATGGACCGTTCGGGTTCAGTCCCTTTGCACCGTATAAGTGCCCCTGTGCTCTAATGAAATAAATGTCGCTGCACAGTATCGGCAAAAATGCCGGCAAATCCCATCCCATCCCCATCCTTTTACAAAAGAACAACTTTTGTAACTTCAATAAACTCGAGACTTTTTATGCACAGCGAGAACATCTAATATGCTTCTCCTGTTTATTGAATATCGTTGTAATTGATATTGCCATGATGAAATCATAAACGTACTAACGGTGACTATATTGCGAACATTCCAACTAAATTTTGGATCTTTGTCTATTCAGCGGAGATGGTTAAGATGGCGGTGATAGCAGACGAATACCAGGCCGTGATGAATCCAGAAGCAAACTTTAAACTGACAGTTACCTGCAGGGTTATTGAAACTAACAACATGTTCGCCACGTCTGAGTCCTTCTTTCTCAGGAAACCGCCACTCATCTTTAATGTAAGCATTTGTTACTGCCATAATCGCCTCTTCAAAAATTGAACATGGTTCGTTTAGCCATCTTTTCGCATGACCATATACTATATATATAAGATTACATATATAATAATATAATAAGAAATATCAAACACTAAAAGTGTTGGCAAGTTGTAGACAACGAGTTTTTAGAAATATTATTCACTGATTGATCAGACAACGAAGATAATAAAACAACAAAAACAAATCTCCATCTATTAATGTTTCTACGACTACTATCTCCTACTGTTTCAGGTTCCAGCCAGACTGTGTTCCTACACAGCCACGAAAGGTAAACTGATGTTCAAGAACACAACCAACATCAAGCTGCATAGCGGAGTGTTTCACGTGGAGGGGTCATACGTGCTGAAATCTAAGGCTTATCATATTAGGTATGGTATAACTTCTATCTTTGCTTCAGACTAAATGACTCATTGACACTGGTTCGGTTACGGTGCTGATGCTGTCTGGGTTGCTTAAATATCCTGACTGACATGTAAACCGAATACGGCTACCAACTATATGAACGCCTGATTTTTTTATTCCTTCTGTTAAATGAACTTCTTGGCGTATACCCTTCTCATATTGACAAAAACAAATACATAAGATACTAAAATTTTAGAATACATCTTATCTAGAAGTAAACAGTCACGGATTATTTTAAAGTCTAGCACGAATGTTTTTTATAAATTGATTCTATAATGGGTCTGAGTATACGGTTCCACCTATGATTTACCACTCGTTTCTATTGAAATAGGGAATATCTTAACATGCTTAAGTTAAACAATAATATTTATGATTATTTGCAGGAAAATCATTCACCCAGGCGATGAAGTGTCCGTTGACCTTGACCTGTTTCCTAGGAGACTGGGTCACCGTGAGGTCATGGCCACATTCTCATCAGCGGAGATCACCGGCATAGAAGGAGCCAATGAGGTGTTCGTTGTCAGCAAGTCCAGCTGGGTGGAGGAGGAAAATGGGGATATGACAGAGGAGGAAATCAAAGCCAAAGATGCTAAGAATGGGGATAAAAAGAAAGAGAAAAACGAAGATGGAAGTGATGAGAAAGGAGAAGACGAGAAGAATGGGAATGAAGAGAAAGACGATGAGAAAATGGATGTTGTGGAGAATAGGGCCGATGTCTAAAGATAGCAGATGTACTGCTAAATATTTGTTGAAACTTTAATACGCAGCACGTTGTAAAGGAACGCCTTTTGAAGCGAATAAACGAAATGAAAAAAAAACAAAACGGACGCCAATGAAGAAAGTGATATTAGTATTTACTTGTATTTGATAAGTGCTGCAATCTAAACGGACTTAAATTTACCGCCAAGGTATTGACATTTAGGATCGAGTGTCTACACTCGACAAACGTGACTGTTTGGTTCCTTGCATGATCTCAAATTACATTATCTCGACATTTTTATTATCATCATACATCATTGCCACTTGTTTCAAGGCAAACAGAACATGTTGTATTTTATTGTCTCACCATGTTTAAAACGAGTCTGTAACAATGAACTGTGTTAATTATAAACTTATATAACTGCTACTCAACTTGAATCCGTACCTTCTGAACAATATACTGATAAACATATCTTTTTTATTAAAAATTCAAACTGATTTTATTGTTGCATCAACTTTGTTGACATTTCTTTTATTTAAAGTAAGATCATATAAATAGTGTCTGTTTACACCCTATCATAGTTTTTGTTCTCTTCGTGTCATTAATGCAATGGAAACAATGTTTTTGTGTTGAAGAATTGTGTTTTTCATTTCGGTACTATGTATAAGCATCGGGTTGTTCGTTGCCGAGCGGTTAGAGTCACTGTGTGTAACACCTCTAACTCTTAAATAACCCTCAAGCTGGTGGAATCATGTCCCGGTCAGGACGACCCTTAACTGTTAGGAAGTGTGCCAGCTGATCTGCTGTTGTCCTTCAGCACTAATGGTCCTCAATAATATTCAGGTTACAACATGTAAAAACAAATACCGTGCCTATATAACAATCGCACATAAAACTCCTGCGCCTGTAAAACAAAATCACACACAAAACCATTATCTTACCGGTATGACGAAATCGCACATATAACAATGTGCATGTATAACCAAATAACTCGCAAAAGAATTGCTGTGGCTAAATAACAAAATCACATAACAATTACTGTGCATGTATGACAAAATCATAAAACGATCACCGTACCTGTATAGCAAAATTGTACACGAAACAATGAGTGCTTGCATAGCAAACTCGCACACAGAAGTATTACTGTGCCTGTATAAAAATACACTCAAAATTAGTACTGTGCATGTATAACAAAAAGGCGCACACAAAACAATTACTCTGTCTAAATAACAAAATCACGCACAACAATTACTGTGCGTCCATAACACACGAAAAGAAATTACCGTGTCTATATAATAATTACATGTAAACAAATATTGTGTCGATATAACAATCCCATAACAACAAATACTGTGTCTATATAACAATCAGATGACAACCAATACTGTATCTATATAACAGTTACATGAATACGAATGTTTTGTCTATATTACATGACAACATACTGTGTCTTTATAACAATCACATGACAACAAATACTGTGTCTATATAACAATCACATGACAACAAATACTGTGTCTATATAACAATCACATGACAACAAATACTGTATCTATATAACAATCACATGTCAACAAATACTGTGTCTTTATAACAATCACATGACAACAAATACTGTATCTATATAACAATCACAAGACTACAAATACTGTGTCTATATAACAATCACAAGACAACAAATACTGTGTCTGTATAATAATAACATGACAACAAATACTGTGTCTATATAACAATCACATGACAACAAATACTGTGTCTATATAACAATCACATAACAACAAATACTGTGTCTGTATAACAGCCACATGACAACAAATAATGTATCTATATAACAATCACATGACAACAAATAATGTGTCTATATAACAATCACATGACAACAAATACTGTGTCTTTATAACAATCACATGACAACAAATACTGTGTTTATATAACAATCACATGTCAACAAATACTGTGTCTTTATAACAATCACATGACAACAAATACTGTATCTATATAACAATCACAAGACTACAAATACTGTGTCTATATAACAATCACAAGACAACAAATACTGTGTCTTTATAACAATCACATGACAACAAATACTGTGTCTTTATAACAATCACATGACAACAAATACTGTGTCTTTTTAACAGTCACATGACAACAAATACTGTGTCTTTATAACAATCACATGACAACAAATACTGTGTCTTTTTAACAGTCACATAACAACAAATAATGTATCTATATAACAATCACATGACAACAAATACTGTGTCTATATAACAATCACATGACAACAAATACTGTGTCTTTATAACAATCACATGACAACAAATACTGTATCTATATAACAATCACATGACAACAAATACTGTGTCTATATAACAATCACATGACAACAAATACTGTGTCTATATACTAATCACAAGACAACAAATACTGTGTCTATATAACAATCACATGACAACAAATACTGTGTCTTTTTAACAGTCACATAACAACAAATAATGTATCTATATAACAATCACATGACAACAAATACTGTGTCTATATAACAATCACATTACAACAAATACTGTGTCTTTATAACAATCACATTACAACAAATACTGTGTCTTTATAACAATCACATGACAACAAATACTGTGTCTATATAACAATCAGATGACTACAAATACTGTGTTGATATTACAATCACATGACAACAAATACTGTGTCTTTATAACAATCACATTACAACAAATACTGTGTCTTTATAACAATCACATGACAACAAATACTGTGTTTATATAACAATCACATGACAACAAATACTGTGTCTATATAACAATCCCATGACAACAAATACTGTGTCTTTATAACAATCACATGACAACAAATACTGTGTTTATATAACAATCACATGACAACAAATACTGTGTCTATATAACAATCCCATGACAACAAATACTGTGTCTTTATAACAATCACATGACAACAAATACTGTGTCTATATAATAATCACATGACAACAAATACTGTGTCTATATAATAATCACATGACAACAAATACTGTGTTTATATAACAATCACATGACAACAAATACTGTGTCTATATAACAATCACATGACAACAAATACTGTGTTTATATAACAATCACATGACAACAAATACTGTGTTTATATAACAATCACATGACAACAAATACTGTGTCTATATAATAATCACATGACAACAAATACTGTGTTTATATAACAATCACATGACAACAAATACTGTGTCTATATAATAATCACATGACAACAAATACTGTGTCTATATAATAATCACATGACAACAAATACTGTGTTTATATAACAATCACATGACAACAAATACTGTGTCTATATAACAATCACATGACAACAAATACTGTGTCTATATAACAATCACTTGACAACAAATACTGTGTTTATATAACAATCACATGACAACAAATACTGTGTTTATATAACAATCACATGACAACAAATACTGTGTCTATATAATAATCACATGACAACAAATACTGTGTCTATATAACAATCACATGACAACAAATACTGTATCTATATAACAATCACATGACAACAAATACTGTGTCTATATAATAATCACATGACAATAAATACTGTGTCTATATAACAATCACATGACAACAAATACTGTGTCTATATAATAATCACATGACAACAAATACTGTGTCTATATAACAATCACATGACAACAAATACTGTATCTATATAACAATCACATGACAACAAATACTGTGTCTATATAACAATCACATGACAACAAATACTGTGTCTATATAACAATCACATGACAACAAATACTGTGTCTATATAACAATCACATGACAACAAATACTGTGTCTATATAACAATCACATGACAACAAATACTGTGTCTTTATAACAATCACATGACAACAAATACTGTGTCTATATAACAATCACATGACAACAAATACTGTGTCTATATAACAATCACATGACAACAAATACTGTGTCTATAACAATCACATGACAACAAATACTGTATCTATATAACAATCACATGACAACAAATACTGTGTCTATATAACAATCACATGACAACAAATACTGTCTATATAACAATCACATGACAACAAATATGTCTATATAACAATCACATGACAAAAATACTGTGTATTATAACAATCACATGACAACAAATACTGTATCTATATAACAATCACATGACAACAAATACTGTGTCTATAAACTAATCACATGACAACAAATACTGTGTCTATATAACAATCACATGACAACAAATACTGTGTCTATATAACAATCACATGACAACAAATACTGTGTCTATATAACAATCACATGACAACAAATACTGTGTCTATATAACAATCACATGACAACAAATACTGTGTCTATATAACAATCACATGACAACAAATACTGTGTCTATATAACAATCACATGACAACAAATACTGTGTCTATATAACAATCACATGACAACAAATACTGTGTCTATATAACAATCACATGACAACAAATACTGTATCTATATAACAATCACATGACAACAAATACTGTGTCTATATAACAATCACATGACAACACATACTCTGTCTATATAACAATCACATGACAACAAATACTGTATCTATATAACAATCACAAGACAACAAATACTGTGTCTATATACTAATCACATGACAACAAATACTGTATCTATATAACAATCTCATGACAACAAATACTGTGTCTTTATAACAATCACATGACAACAAATAATGTATCTATATAACAATCACATGACAACAAATACTGTGTCTATATAACAATCACATGACAACAAATACTGTGTCTATATAATCACATACAACAAATACTGTGTCTATATAACAATCACATGACAAAAATACTGTGTCTATATAACAATCACATGACAACAAATACTGTGTCCATATAACAATCACATGTTAACAGATACTGTGTCTATATAACAATCACATGTTAACAGATACTGTGTCTATATAACAATCACATGATAACAGATACTGTGTCTATATAATAATCACATGACAACAAATACTGTGTTGATATAACAGTCACATGACAACAAATACTGTGTCTATATAACAATCACATGACAACAAATACTGTGTCTATATAACAATCACATGACAACAAATACTGTGTCTATATAACAATCACATGACAACAAATACTGTGTTTATATAACAATCACATGACAACAAATACTGTGTCTATATAACAATCACATGACAACAAATACTGTGTCTATATAACAATCACATGACAACAAATACTGTGTCTATATAACAATCACATGACAACAAATACTGTGTTATATAACAATCACATGACAACAATACTGTGTTATATAACAATCACATGACAACAAATACTGTGTCTATATAAATCACATACACAAATACTGTTTACAATCACTAAATACTGTGTCTATATAACAATCACATGACAACAAATACTGTGTCTATATAACAATCACATGACAACAATACTGTGTCTATATAACAATCACATGACAACAAATACTGTGTCTATATAACAATCACATGACAACAAATACTGTGTCTATATAACAATCACATGACAACAAATACTGTGTCTATATAACAATCACATGACAACAAATACTGTGTCTATATAACAATCACATGACAACAAATACTGTGTCTATATAACAATCACATGACAACAAATACTGTGTCTATATAACAATACATGACAACAAATACTGTGTCTATATAACAATCACATGACAACAAATACTGTGTCTATATAACAATCACATGACAACAAATACTGTGTCTATATAACAATCACATGACAACAAATACTGTGTCTATATAACAATCACATGACAACAAATACTGTGTCTATAACAATCACATGACAACAAATACTGTGTCTATATAACATCACATGACAACAAATACTGTGTCTATATAACAATCACATGACAACAAATACTGTGTCTATAACAATCACATGACAACAAATACTGTGTCTATAACAATCACATGACAACAAATACTGTGTCTATATAACAATCACATGACAACAAATACTGTGTCTATATAATAATCACAAAACAACAAATACTGTGTCTATATAACAATCACATGACAACAAATACTGTGTCTATATAATAATCACAAAACAACAAATACTGTGTCTATATAACAATCACATGACAACAAATACTGTGTTTATATAACAATCACATGACTACAAATACTGTGTTATATAACAATCACATGACAACAAATACTGTGTTGATATAACAATCACATGACAACAAATACTGTGTTTATATAACAATCACATGACAACAAATACTGTGTCTATATAACAATCACATGACAACAAATACTGTGTCTATATAACAATCACATGACAACAAATACTGTGTCTTATAACAATCACATGACAACAAATACTGTGTCTATATAACAATCACATGACAAAAATACTGTGTCTATATAACAATCACATGACAACAAATACTGTGTCTTATAACAATCACATGACAACAAATACTGTCTTTATAACAATCAGATGACTACAAATACTGTGTTGATATAACAATCACATGACAACAAATACTGTGTCTATATAACAATCACATGACAACAAATACTGTGTCTATATAACAATCACATGACAACAAATACTGTGTCTATATAACAATCACATGACAACAAATACTGTGTCTATATAACAATCACATGACAACAAATACTGTGTCTATAACAATCACATGACAACAAATACTGTGTCTATATAACAATCACATGACAACAAATACTGTGTCTTATAACAATCACATGACAACAAATACTGTGTCTATATAACAATCACATGACAACAAATACTGTATCTATATAACAATCACATGACAACAAATACGTGTCTATAAAATAATCATGACAACAAATACTGTGTCTATAACAATCACATGACAACAAATACTGTGTCTATAATAATCACATTACAACAAATACTGTGTCTATAACAATCACATGACAACAAATACTGTCTATATAACAATCACATG